>JAZHEH010000193.1:15462500-16062500 GCA_036589455.1 Ateles fusciceps
GGGGGAGTTTATTAAGTATTAATTTACATGATCACAAGATCCCACAATAGGCTGTCTGCAAGCTTGAGGAGCAAGGAGAACCAGTCCACGTCCCAAAACTGAAAAACTTAGAGTCTGATGTTTGCGGACAGGAAGCATCCAGCATGGGAGAAGATGTAGGCTGAGACTAGGCTAGTCTCCTTTTTATGTTTTTCAACCTGCTTTATATTTACTGGTAGCTGTTTAATTGGTGCCCACTCAATTAAGGGTGGGTCTGCCTTTCCCAGCCCACTGTTTCAAATGTTAATCTCCATTAGCAACACTCTCACAAATACTCAGGAACTATACTTTGTATCCTTCAGTCCAATCAAGTTGACACTCAGTATTAACCATCACACTCTGGGTGCTCTGGTATTGGGTGCATATATATGTAGGTTAGTGAAATTTCCTTCTTGTGTTGAACGGTTTATCATTACATAATGCCCTTCTTTGTCTTTTTTTTTTTTTTTTTTTTTTTCTCTTGTTGGTTTCAAGTCTGCTTTTTGTTTTGTTTTCTGAGGTGGAATCTTGCTGTGTTACCCAGGCTGGAGTACAGTGGAATGATCTTGGCTCACTGCAACCTCCACCTCCCAAGTTCAAGTGGTTTTCCTGCCTTGGCCTCCCAAGTAGCTGGGATTACAGGTGTGCACAACCATGCCCACCTAATTTTTGTATTTTTAGTAGAGATGGGGTTTCATCATGTTGGCCGAGCTGATCTCAAACTACTGACCTCAAGTGATCTGCCCACCTCGGCCTCCCAAAGTGCTGGGATTGCAGACGTGATCGCTGCATTCGGCCTAAAGTCTGTTTTATTTGATATAAGAATGGCTACTCCTGCTTGCTTTTGTTTTCCACTACATGATATACCTTTTTTCACTTCTTTACTTTGAGTCTGTAAGTGTTGTTAGCCATTAGGTGGGTCTCTCGTAGGCATCAGATGGTTGGGGTCTTGCTTTTCTTAAAATTTAATTTGCCAGTCTATATCTTTTAAGTGGAGCATTTAGGCCACGTACATTCAAGGTTAATATTAATATGTGAGATTTTGTTACTGTCACAGTGTTGTTAGCCTGTTGCCTTGGAGTCTCAGTTATATAATGCTTTACAGTATCTGTGAGCTTTCTACTTATGTGGCCTTTTGTTTCCATGTTTAGAACTCCCTTGAGCATTTTTTTGTAGGACTGATCTCATGATGATGAATTCTCTTAGCATTTTCTGGCCTGGCAAATACTTTATTTCTCCTTCATTTATAAAGCCTAGTTTAGCAGGACATAAAATTCTCATCTTGTTTTGTTTGTTTGTTTTTCTTTTTTTTATGGTAGAGACGGGGGTCTGACTTTGTTACCCAGACTGGACTTGAATTCCTGAGCTCAAGCCATACTCCTGTCTCAGCCTTGAGATGTGCTGTGATTATACTTGTGAGCCACTGCACCCAGCCCATTTCTTTTCCTTGAGGAGGCTACACATAGGCCTTCCTTGGAGCCATGTTAAAGGCTGGCTACCACAAAACGCCCTTAGGTTTATAAGCAAGAGAGTGACATGATCTGATTTGTGTCTTTAAAAGTTCACCTGCTGCTGTGGGGAAAATGGATTGTAGACGGGCAAGAGTTGAAGGCAGAAGACTAAGACAATAAGCCAGTAGAGTGGTCCCAGTGAGAAATTTTGATGATTTGGAGTAAAATGGTGGCAGAATGGGAACTTAGGTAAATAAATTCAGGATGTGTTTTGGAGTTATGTGATCAAGGCTGATGGATATGGGAAGAATGATTATGATAGAGAGTGGTGCTTGGACTTTTTATTTTCCAGGTTGGAGGAATGGTGAGTCCAATGACTGAAATAGAGAAAAGTAGGAAAAAAGCAGGTTTAAAGAGAATCAAGAATTTGAGACATGAATACTTTGAGATGCTGAAATGGTTTGGAGGTTTGTGTGCTCCAAATGTCATGTTGAAATATAATCCCCAGTGTTGGAGGTGGGAACTGGTGGAAGGTGTTTGGAACATGGGAGCAGATCCCTGATGAATGGCTTAGCACTATCCCCTTGGTGATGAGTAAGTTCTTCCTCTGTGTTAATATGAGATCTGATTGTTTAAAATTTTGTGACACCTCTCCCTTCTCTCTCTTGCTGTGTGACATGCTGGCTCCCCATCACTTTCCACCATGATTGCAAGCTTTCTGAGGTCTCATCAGAAGCAGATTCCAGAACCATGCTTTCTCTAAAGCCTGAAAAACTGTGAGCCAATTAAACTTTTTAAATAAATTGTCCAGCCTCAGGTTTTTTTTTATAACAACATAAAAGTAAACTGTCGGCTGGGCGCGGTGGTTCATGCCTGTAATCCCAGCACTTTGGTAGGCGGAGGCGGGTGGATCACAAGGTCAAGAGATCAAGACTATCCTGGTCAACATGGTGAAACCCCGTCTCTACTAAAAATACAAAAAATTAGCTGGGCATGGTGGCGCGTGCCTGTAATCCCAACTACTCGGGAGGCTGAGGCAGGAGAATTGCTTGAACCCAGGAGGCGGAGGTTGTGGTGAGCCAAGATCACGCCATTGCACTCCAGCCTGGGTAACAAGAGCGAAACTCCATCTCAAAAAAAAAAAAAAAAAAGTAAACTATCACAGATTCCTATTGCAAACCCAAGTGCAAAAGTTACAGGCAAGAATCAGGAGTCCAGAGAAAATATTAGAGCCACCAAGAGGTTTAAAAGAGATATAAAGTACTAAAGAGTTTGGCACCAAGTAGGCATTCAATAAATGCAAAAGACACTGTAGTTAAAAACCTTCCTGACTGATCACCTTTCAAATGATATTGTACCTGGGTTCCTAGATTTCTTTTTTGTTTTGTTTTAAAGTTTTATTGAGAAATAAGTTAGGTACCATAAAACCCACCCTTTTAATCTGTACAATTCAGTGACTTTTCATACTGTTACAGAACTGCACAACCATCTCCGTAGTCTAATTTTAGAACATTCTCATGACCCCAGAAAGAAATCTCATATCCATTAGTAGTCATTTCCTATTCTTCCCCAGACCCTGGTAACCACAAATCTACTCTGTCCCTATGGATATGTCTATTCTTTACATTTCATACAAATGAAGCTATATAGTATGTGGTCTGGCTTTTATCATTTAGCATAAAGTTTTTGAGGTTCACCCATTTTGTAGCATGTGTCTGTATGTCATTCTTTTGTATAACTGAATAATCGTCTGAATATACATTTAGTTTATTCATTCTTAAGTTAAGAGGACATTTCAAGAGTTTTTACTTTTTGGCTGTCATGCTGCTCTGAACATTTGTTGCAAGTTGTTTTTAATGGACGTATGTTTTAGTTTTTCTTGGATATATACTTAAAAGTGGAACTGCTGGAGCGTATGTAACTATTTGTTTAACTGTTCAGAAACTGCCAAACTGTTTTCTAAAGTGATGTACCATTTTACATTTTCATCAACAACGAATGAGGGTCGCAAGTTTTCCACATCCTCCCCAATGCTTGATACCGTCTGTCTTTTTTATTTTAGCCATCCTAATGGAAATGAAGTAATATCTTATTGTAGTTTTGCTTTGCATTTCCAATAATATTAAACATTTTTCATGTGGCTATTGTAATTTGCACATCTACTTTGAAGAAATGTCTATTAAATGTTTTTCCTATGTATTATTTGGATTGTCTTGTTATTGTTGAATTGTACATGCTCTTTACATATTCTAGACAGAGGTCTTTTATCAAATGTATAATTTGAAATATTTTCTCCCATTTTGTGCATTATCTTTTTAGCTTCTTAATGGCATCCTTTGAAGCACAAAAGTTTTAATTTTTTTAAGTACAATTTATCCATTTCTGTTTTATTGTTGTGCTTTTTGGTGTGGTCTAAGAATGCATTGCCTAATTCAAGGTTACAAATATTTACTCATGTTTTTTCTAATAGTTTTATAGTTTTAGTTTTACATTTAGATCTTTGATGCATTTTGAGTCATTTTTATGTGTTGTGAGGTAGTGGTTCAATTTCATTTTTTGTGTGTAGATGTCCAACATAAAAGCATCATATGTTTAAAAGATTATTCTTTCTTCATATTATTGTTTTGGTACCCTTGTCAAAAAGAAATAAACTACAAATGCAAAGATTCTCTCCTGACCTTTCAATTCTAGTCCATTCATCTATATATTTATTCTTATGCCAGGATCACACTGTCCTGATTACTGTAGCTTTGCAGTAAGTTTTGAAATGGGAAAGTATAAGTCCTCTAACGTTATATTTTTTCAAAATTGTTTTGCTTGTTTTTGGTTCTGTCCATTTCCATATGAATTTTAGAACCAGCTTGTCATTTTCTATAAAGAAAGACAGCTGGGAATTTGATAGTTTATTGAATGTTACATTATTTTTAAAATTTTTTGATGCTATTATAAATGGGATTGTTTTATTAATTTTATGTTTGGACTTTTCATTGTTAGTGCATAGAAATAAAATTTATTTTTGTATGCTAGTCTTATATCCTGCAACCTTGCTAAGTTCATAAGTTCTTTTAGGGATTTATTAGAATTTTCTACATATAAGATAATGCTGTCTGAGAATAGCTAGCACTTTAAACATTATGTTGAATTAGTGGTGAGAGCAGACATCCTTTCCTCGTTCCTGTTCTTAGTAGGACATCATTCAATTTTTTACCATTAAGTATGATGTTAGCTGTCAATTTTTTGTAAATGCCTTATCAATTTGAGGAAGTCCCCTTCTATTTCTAGTTCGATATATGTGATTATTATGAAAGGATGTTGAATTTCATCAGATAGTTTATCTTTTGAGATGGTCATGTGATTATTGTCCTTTATCCTTTTAATATGGTAAATTAGATTAATTTATGTTTCTGAGGTTAAAAAAAGACAAACTTGTGGGGGTTTTTTTGTTAAATCTTACTTGGTCAAATTGTGTAATCCTTGTCTAAATATGTTGTTGGATATACTTGCCTTGAATTTTCTTCAGGATTGTTGCATGTATGTTTATAGGGAGACTGATCCATAGTTTTTGTGTGTGTGTGTGATTTCTCTGTGTGGCTTTGGTCACTCAATAATATTGGCTTCATAGAATATTTCCTTCGCTTCTACTTTTTGGACAAGCTTATGAAGTATTGGAATTAATCTTTTTAAAATGGCTAGTGGAATTTAACAGTGAGGCATCTCATCTGGGCCTGAGGTTTCTTTTTATGTAAGGTTTCAAAATTACTAAGGCAATCTTTTCTTCTTGTTATAAGTCTGTGTTACATTACATGTTACATGTTCTGTATTGTGTTCTAATTATTAGTTTAGGTAGTTTGTGTTTTGTAGAAATTTCTCCAGTTTATGTAGGTAATCTATAGATAATCAGTTATCCACAATATTTCCTTGTAATCCTCCTTATTTCTGTAAGGTCAGTATTAATGTTCTCTCTTTCATTCCTTACCTTAGTAATTTGAGTCTTCCTCTTTTTGTTCTTGCCAACCTAGCTAAAGTTTTTCAATTTTGTAGATCTTTTCAAAACACTATGTGTTTTTTTTTTTTTTTTCTCTATTGTTATTGTATTCTCATCCACTAGGAGAAGGTTAGAGACTCCAAACTTTGCCCTTCAGGAGAGATCCAGATATAAAACATCGCAATGTATATAGCACTAGAGAATTAGTAATCAATCTTTTATGGGTTCCCCCCTCACAGCTTGCATATGAGGTCAAATCCAAAGAATTTGTTTTGATCTGATCAGAGGTCAAAAAAGATTTTTTAAAAGTAAATGGGAGAAATGGATTTCCATTCCTAACTTCATTCCACACATCTTGAATGCTCCCAGTTTCTAACAGTTAAATATTTCCAGTGGGAATCCTTGTTCACTTCAAAGTAGTCATTACTCCAGACAATGGCTGTAAAACTCCCCCTAATAAAAATGTAGTCCCACCCAACATGTAAGATAAATTCAACATGAGACAAAGTTTTAATTTAAGATTACCAGGTGCATATTTTAACAGTAGGAGCCAATACATAAAATCCATGGTGCTGGGAAAATAACTGAAACTGTGATTACCCTTGAAACAATCTTAGCATAGTTACACTTTTTTGCATAGCAGGTGTTTTAAATTATCTTACCCATTCACAGATTGTCTCACTGCAGAGTTCATAAGAATTTTTATGACAAAATGGTATCATATTTGCACCTATAGCTTTTGGCTTGCTCTCCTTCTCTAATTTCTGAATTGCTCATTAAAACTCTGAAATTTTGGCAAGAGACTGGAACATTTATTGAGCATTTACTGTATGGATATAGGATATTGGAGTGTGCACAGTAAGAATGAAACCTCAAAGAAATCAAACACTTCCACAATAAATGTAGTGTTTTAGGGAGATGGTGTACTGGAGGATGGATTCAACGTGTGCTCTCTCCAACTACAGAAAGGGAAAGAAGTTTGTAATCCATGAAAGCATGCTAGAACTGTCAAAAGTATACTAAATCTATATATGCTGTGACAAATAAGGACTTCTTTTGCTTCTTCAACAGATGAAAAATACAAATTGTTCTTGGAAATAGAAGAAAAATGCAAGGAAATTAGCTGTACTTTGCTATGACAACTGACAGTCAAACTTGTTTTGAAACACATTGTGAAGATAACTAGCATTACAACTTCTGACAAGGCTGTATCCCCTAAGTCCTTATTGGCTTTTTCCCTAATCCCCAAATATTTTGTTCTCCTTTGCCCAGGACTGACCATAGTGTCAATACACATCCCTGGAAGAACTTATTTACAATGCACATTCTTGTTTCAGTGCAGTTAATATGATATAGATCCTGGATTCTGCATTTTAAACAAGTATCTGTAATTTTGATGCTGGTGGAATCAGGACCACACCTTTAGAAACTTGGACTCATTGTGTTTTTGCTCTATGCAAGGCATAATCTGTCCTGGAGAAGCTTCAAATTTAGTCAGAGTCAAAACTCAGTAACAAAACAAAACAAATTTTGAAGAAAGACATAGCAATATTCATTCATTCAACGTAATTTATCAAGTGCCTACTATGAGTCTAGCAGTTTACCAGAAAAATAATAGGGTGTTAAAAACTAAACTTTTCTTGTTTCCAATTTGTCTGAGGTTTCAAGACAGGGATACCACATTTTAAAGTGAGACATGAAACTACTGAGCAGGATTTGCAATAGAAGGAAGGTTGTGGGAAACTGGAATTTTCCCATAGCTGATTACCAATCTTCAGCCTTTGAGGCTGAGGAAAGACTTGGAGGTGTGAGAAAGATTGTTCGAGAGAATAGCTGGTGGGCTGTGTGTCCAACCCATTTTTATGGGAATGGAAAAGGAATCTTTGTTTTTTACTGAAGATCAACACAGAGGGACTCTAAGGAAGGTTAATATGGATCCCCTACAGTTGGGGGACAAGATGGACTGGTTTCTAACTAATGACTGAGAAAATCTGCAGGGTGGAAGAGGAATATCTCGTTTGCTAGAATGCTTTTCCCATCATACTGCTCTGCCTTTTCTGCCAACAGGGGTTCTTTCTCCTGTCTGAGTTTCATGTTGTTTTTCAACTAAGGGCCATAAAGTGATTAATTGTTGAACTCCTCAACACCCTGGTGAGGCAGTTAGGTATCACTATCCCTAATGTCCAGCTAGACAAACAGAGAAGGTTGACTGCATTGACCTAGATCACAAAGGGGGCAGGTTTAGGAAGAGAAATGGGCTGTAGCCTTCTGAAGCTGGAATGAGAACTTGGTCTGGTCTCCCCCAGGAAGATTCCCAGTTGGCTAAAATGTTTAGCATGCCTCCTTCAAGTGCAACAGTGTGTGGGGGCGTTTTGTAATTGTCAGGATATGTGAACTGAGAGAAGTTGTGTGATGAAATATGAGGAAG
The DNA here is from genome assembly GCA_036589455.1 of Ateles fusciceps. Classification (NCBI taxonomy): domain Eukaryota; kingdom Metazoa; phylum Chordata; class Mammalia; order Primates; family Atelidae; genus Ateles; species Ateles fusciceps. The sequence goes on from JAZHEH010000193.1 coordinate 15,470,383, forward strand.
GGAAAATTTTTCTAAAATATCTGGTTTCCAATTTGTGCCTGACTGGCCGTCAGAGATAAAGAAAATTATGCTTATTTAATTGGCAAGGGAAATGTGCACCCAAAGCACTTGCTGGGGTTTCCTTGCAAGGAATTAATACTATTATCATAGTATTAATATATCAGTATAATATATATTATATATAAATATTTTATTTTTCAATTAAAAAATACATATTTTGAATGAGTGCTACACATCTTAGCATGCAAGCCTTTGGCAGCAACAAATGGTTCTCAGAGCTCTCTAGAAATGCTGCCCTATGCAACAGATACTTAATAACGACAAAACCATTCAAGTGAACAAATGCTGAATTAGCCTGGGAGCACATCTGGGGAGTAGATGGACAAAGGGATAAATGTAATACATTCCCCACCCTCTAGAAGATGACAACCTATCCTTAGAGATGGAGCTGTAAGGTAAAAGACACAACCAAATACTCAAAAAGCAAAAACAAGTTTATAACCTGAGCACTGACAAATATAACAGAGTTCCACTTTAATTGGGGATAGGTTCTAAAATCGGAGAATAAATAGAAAATCTGATTTATTCAAAATTATCCTTGAAGGTCTCATTAACTGTCCATAATGTGTTATATATATGGGTCATAAATATAAGTGTGTGCAGTAATTCTTATGCCCTTTAAAATTTTAAGAACCACTGGAGTTAAGGAACATAAACAAAGGGCATGTGCTCTGTCTGAGCATTCAAACTGGCCTACAAATGAAATAACTATCGAAGACCAACTACTAATGGAGGTTGGAGTGTAAAATTGTACAGTACATCTGTTTGGTTGTTCTGCATAAGAAACAACCCCAAAACTCAGTGGCTTAAAATAACCATCATTTATTCTCATGAGGCTGCTGGTCAGTTGAGTGTCAGCTGTCTTGCCTGGGCTTGGCTGGGACAGTTCAGCTTTGCTCCACAGTTTCTTCATTCTCTCTGTAACACTAGTGAACTATCTTGGGCATGTTTCTTCCATGGCAATTACAGAGACTCAAAATCCCAAGCCTGGCTGGGTGCGGTTGCTCATGCCTATAATCTCAACACTTTGGAAGGCTGAGGCGGGTGGATCACTTGAGGTCAGGAGTTTGAGCCTGGCCAACCCTGGCCAACCCTGTCTCTACTAAAGATACAAATCTTAGGCCAGGCGCGGTGGCTCACGCCTGTAATCCGAACACTTTGGGAGGCCGAGGCGGGTGGATCACCAGGTCAAGAGATCGAGACCATCCTGGTCAACATGGTGAAACCCTGTCTCTACTAAAAATACAAAAATTAGCTGGGCATGGTGGCGCATGTCTGTAGTCCCAGCTACTCGGGAGGCTGAGGCAGGAGAATTGCTTGAACACAGGAGACAGAGGTTGCGGTGAGCCAAGACTGCGCCATTGCCTGGGTAACAAAAGTGAAACTCTGTCTCAAAAATAAAAAAAAAAGATACAAAACTCAGCTGGGCATGGTGGTGGTTGCCTGAAGTCCCCTACTGAGGAGGCTGAGGCATGAGGATTGCTTGAACCCAGGAGGCAGAGGTTTCAGAGAGGGTAAAAGACTCACTCTTCTTTTTGGAAAGCAAGTCCTTTTTTTGTTGTTATCTATAAGATCACCTGTAGCTCTGGTCTCAAATTCTTTCTATAGATAGAAAATAAGCGCTTTAGAAATCACTAGTGTGTGCATATAAAATATCACGTCTCCTGCAAACATGCTAGAGCTCAGCTCAATCAAGCGTTCCTCTGAAAGCACAGTCAGAGCAGACATCAGGAAGGATCTAATGTGGGGATTGAAGGAAGGTAAAGTTGTCTTCATTGTACTTAGCTTATGCTGCCCTGAAACATAGTTCGGCTTTCACAGAGCCTCTGTTTGCATGCCTATTCAATGGGTTGTAAACGGTCATGTGCTTGACAGTATTAACTAAGCTTGGATCATGGGGGAGATTGGTTTCCAGGGAGAAACTTGACATCCACCTTCACATCAGAATGGGACCATCTCCAGTTCACAATACTAAGAGTGGAACTAAACTTTGATAACTATAGAATTTAGCTAGATTTTAAACAAGAAGAGGGAAGGGATAATGGCTTTGGGAGATTGGGAGATTCAGAATAAAAGGATTTTTTTTTTCACTCAAACAGGGAAAAAGAGTAGGTAAGGAGGAAAATTCTAAAGAAGGAATACGTAGAAAGTCAGTAGTGGTAATTCATCAAGGTTTTGGAGAAGGGGAGACTAAGTTTTATGAAGACCCAAATTATCTGTTTTCTTCATTGTTATTTTCCTAATATCTGGCATATGATACAATTATACAATACAATAAGGCAATGCATGAATGAAAACATGTAGACAGACGACACATACATACACGTATGTTCATATATGTGTATAAACATAGTTCAAAATTTTTACTTATGTCAATAACATGCAAATTGATTCTTGTGAAAAAGTCAAACAATTAGAAAGTATATAAAGCAAAAGTGAAAGCTGTTCTTCACTAAACCCTCAATTCCACCCTCTTCCCCCAGAAGTAATTGCAGCTATGAATTTGATATGTGACCTTTCAGATAGTTTTCTCTGAGTAGATGGCCTAGAATGTGAAATGTAACTCACCCTCTACTGGAGTGATATAAATTACTGCTTAAACAATGTTGAAAGCAGCACATTTACTTGCAATCTACATTCATTCTTTCTTCATTCATTACGTGAAGCTTTCTGTTTTTAAGCGGAGTGCTATGCCAAATTCTAAGGAAGTTGTCTACCTTAAGGTGTTCAACCCCCATTTAAAAGGCCGTACCAGAATTATTTAGGCTTTTAGCCGACCATAAACATTGTGTGTGTGTGTGTGTGTGTGTGTGTGTGCGCGCACGTGTGTGTGTACTCCAAGCATATTGTGAATGGGATTATTTTCTTGATTCCTTTTTTTAGATAGTTCACTGTTGGCATATAGAAATGTTACTGATTTTTGCATGTTGATTTTGTATCCTACAAGTTTTCCAAATTTGTTTATTAGTTTCATTAATTTTTTTTTTGGTAGAGTCTCTAGGATTATTTATGCAGGATCATGTTGTCCAAAAACAGGGCTAATTTGACTTCTTCCTTTTCAATCTGGATATGTCTTTTATTTATTTATTTTTTCCTTGCCTAATGGCTCTGACTAGGAGTGCCAGTACAATGTTGACTAGTTAATAAAAGTTGGCATCCTTTTCTAGATTTATATCTTACAGAAACCTTTCAGCTTTTATCCATTCAGTATGATGTTAGCTGTGGATTTGTCATATATAGACTTTATCATGAAGAAGTGCATTTCTTCTATACTTAGTTTGTTGACTGGTTTTAATTAATAAAGTGTGTTAAATTATCAAATGCCTTTTCTGCATCTAATGAAATGATCATATGGGATTTTCCTTCATTCTGTTAATGTAATATATCATGTTTATTGATGTATGCATGTTGAGCTATCCTATCTCCCTAGAGTGAATCCCATTGAAATGTGGTGAATGATCTTTTTAATGTGCTTTTGAATTTTGTTTGCTAGTATTTTGCTGAAGAGTTCTGCATTTATGTTCATTAAGGATATTGGCTTCTGGTTTACTTTTTTTGTTGTGTCTCTATCTGGTTTTGTCATCAGGGCAATGCTGTCCTCAAACAATGAGTTTGGAAGAATTTTCTCCCCCTTCAATTTTGTTGAATAGTTTGAGAAGAATTTCCATTAGTTCTTCTTTAAATGTTGGGTAGAATTCAGCAGTAAAGTTGTCAAGTCCTGGACTCTTTTTGATGGGAGACTTTTTATTACTGATTCAATCTTGTTTTCATATTATCTATCTCTTAATAAATTTAGTTATTATTATTTTAATAATTTTATATTTTAATCTTTATACTAAATATATAAGTGATTTACACATCAAAAATTATGGTGTTAGAAGATTCTGAATTTTTCTGTATATACACATTTACCAGTGAGTTTTATACATTCAGATGTTTTCTTGTTACACTTCAGTATCTTTTTCTTTCAGTATGAAGAACTAGCTTCAGTATAAGACATGTCTGGTTGTGAGAAATTCTCTCAGTTTTTGTTCGTCTGGGAAAGTCTTTGTCTCACCTTCATTTCTGAATGACAGCTTTGCTGAGCACAGTATTCTTGGTTGACAGTTTGTGTTTCATCTGTACTCTGATTATATTATTCCAAGTTCCTCCTGGCCTGCAAGGTTTCTGCTGGGAATGTTTCTGCTGCAAGGTTTCTTGCCAGACATATTGGAATATCCTTATATGTTATTTACTTCTTTTCTTTCCCTGATTTCAGAGTCCTTTCTTGGTATTTGACCTTTACAATTTTGATTATAACATGTACTGGAAATAAATCTGATCAGTGACCTTTGACCTTCTCTGCTTGGATTTTTGTATCTTTTTTTTAGGTTTGGAAAGTTTTCTGTTATTTCTTTGAATAAGACTTCTACACTTTTGTCTTTTCCTGCTCCCTCTTGAATTCCAGTAACCCAAATATTTGCTCTCTTAATGTAATCACATAGATCCTGTAAGTTTTCCTTGTTCCTTTTCATTATTTTTTCTTTTTTCTCATCTCACTTTGTATTTTCAAATAGTCTGATCTTCAAACTCTCTGATTCTTCTGCTTGATTAATTCTGCTGTTGATGCTCTCTATTGCATTTTTTAATTTCATTCATCGTATTTTTCAGCTTCCCAATTTTTGTTTCATTTCTTAACATTTTAATCTCTTTGTTAATTTTTAAAATAAATTGCTGAATCTTTTTTCTGTTTTCTTGAGAATTTTCTTAATGTAGCTATTTTGAATTCTTTGTCAGATCACATGTCTCCATCTCTTTAGGGTCTGTCATTGGCACCCTGTTTTGTTCATTTGGTTAAATCATAATTCCCTAATTGTTCTTATTTTTGTGGACATTTGTCAATGTCTGTGCACTGAAGAATTGGGTATTTATTCCAGTTTTTGAAGTTTGCCTTTGCATTGATCCTTCTTCAATGGGCCTGTCCAGAAATCTAAGCAGACTGACTGTTGTCAGAGTCCATACCACTGAATACCCACATATTCACTGAATACCCACATATTCACTGAATACCACTGAATACCCATAACCACTCAGGATACCCACAGAGCCATTTCAGCACTAGTGTGTATCCTGAGCCCATGTTTTCTGTGAGTCTTGCAAGGGCTCTAAAGTTGATGCAGCACCTTGGCCAAGACAGACCTGGGGACGACCTAAAGTATGTACCAGGCCATGTGGGAAAACTGCCCAGGGGATCCAACTGTGAAAGCCTGTGCTATTTGCCCAGACAGGCATGCATTTCATGGCAGGTCTCTGAATAGATGGGACAGTTCTCTCACTGTACCCTCATGATCTACTGTGGAATGAGAATCAGTGGGCTTACCCCAGTGACCCTGATATACATGCTTCTGAGCATTCTTCTGCTCCAGCAGGATCTCCTTGACTGTAGCAAGAGGGCCTGGAGTGGAAACTGGCCCCTCAGGATCTGCTGTGGGACAGACAATTGTGAGTCTTCTTCAGTAGCCCAGGCAAGTATGTATCCCCCAGCAGTTCCCCACAGAGTTGGAGAGCTCCCTGAGTGCAGCAAGCTGAGACTGGTCCCCTCAGTCTCTACTTTTGGATGGAGACCAAAAGGTACATTATGGAGGCTTAGATGGATGTGAGATATGAGTGAGTCTTCCTCCGGGTTCTTGTATGCACAGCAATAAGTAGGGACCATGCTGAGGGGCTAAGCAAAGTTATAGGGTAACTATCAGACCAGTGTTGAGAATGATGGCAGGCAGGCGAGCCTTTCTGCTGAGGCAGTATTATACATGATTCCTTCTACACCTTTGGCAGCAATGGTTTTGGTTGTAGGATCAAGGCCAAACAAGGCTGTAGCCAAGCCCAATAGCAAATAGGTTTGAACCTAGGAGCACAATTGGCAGGTCTGCTACCTGGGTGTTGGTCTGCATGCTCAAATCAGCTTTCCTAGGTTTTAGACTCCACCAGGACCTCAAAACCTCCTACTTGAATTCTGAGGCTTTCACAGAGAGACTTTTGTCTGTAGATGGATGTATAATTCTTGTTGTGTTGGGGGCAGAGGAGCAGGTTAGATTCTATTCTGCCATCTTGCCAATGTCACTATAGCCCAACCCAAGTTTTAAGAGAGCATATATCTACCCATCCAAAGACTACAGTTCATAGGCCTTTTGAAGCTAGGCCATATGACTGTGTTCTGGCCAATTGGATGTATGAAACCTTGTATACAACTTCTGCATACAGGACCCACATATCTAGTAATGAGGATGTGAGGTAAGAAAGAGATTTGAGAGAAGCAGGCAAGAGGTCAGAGGTATAGCCAAATGGACTGCGCTAAAGTTAGTCTCCAGGGAAAAATTCTAGCTCCAGTGTGGGAAACTGGTATACTATTAGCAATCAAGGCAAAAGCCAGATCATAAGCAAGTTCTGGAATAGTAAGACCAATATAAACAAATATAGTTCAGAGCAATTAAATTTATAAAGCACACAAAGCTAAAGGCAGTAAGATTAATATCAACACTGTGTAGTAACAGTTCTTGATGCTGACTTTCATATGGACTGTCAGACTCTGGAAGAGGCTAAAATTGTAGTTCAAAGATGCTCAGGAGAATTGCATGAACAAGACTGCAGAGGTGGCGATTGGAAGCAGAGGTGCAATTAAACACAAACGGAAAAGTCACCAAAGCCTTCAAACCACTTCTAATGTTTTCTATAAGCTTTTGTCACCATAAATGACACTATTATAAATAAATAAATAAATAAAAACAAATAGCTTAAACTAGTATTTATTCTTTTTAAAAAGTAGATGGGACCAGGTGTGGTGGCTCACACCTATAATCCCAGCACTTTGGGAGACTGAAGCAGGTGGATCACTTGAGGTCAGGAGTTCGAGACCAGCCTGTCTCTACTAAAAATACAAAAATTAGCTGAATATGATGTTGCATGCTTGTAATCCCAGCTACTTGTGAGGCTGAGGCAGGAGAATCACTTGAACCTGGGAGGCAGAGGCTGCAGTGAGCCGAGATCATGCTACTGCACTCCAACCTGGGTGACAGAGTGAGACTTCATCTCAAAATAAAAAGAAAAATAAATTTAAAAAAAGAAAAGTGGTTGGAAGTGATTTTCATGAGTTAATATCTGATGGAACATTACCATTGCCTTTTCCCTTATCTCAGATTTGCTGCCCCATTTGTTTTTCTTTGTGTGAGGCTCAAGTCCTATTACTGGCTCAGAGTGTGTGAAATTTTATCAGGTAAAGTGCAAAATCATTACACTCTCTGAAAGAATCCAAGCATTGAAGACAATAATCTATTATCCATATTTCAGATCAGTGGGGCCCAAATCAACTTTCTTCAGGCTCCCAGGGAAGGGAAAGCCTGCTACGTGTCTTGTGTTTTGTAATTAAAAGTAACGCGTACCTACTGTTTGAATCTTAATGAATATTGTGTGTGTGTGTGCATATGCATTTTGTTTTGATCTGAGTTTTTCCCCAACTATATTATCATATGAAGCAATAATATATCTGCTTGAGCTACAGGGAAAATAACTTCTCTACTTCTTTTTTTGTTGTTGTTTTTTGAAACAGAGTCTTGCTCTGTCGCCCAGGCTGGGTGCAGTGACATGATCTCGGCCCATTACAACCTCTGCCCCCTGATTCAAGTGATTCTTTTGCCTCAGGCTCCCGAGTAGCTGGGATTATACATGCCTGCCACCACACCTGGCATATTTTGTATTTTTAGTAGAGACGGGGTTTTGCCACATTGTCCAGGCTGGTCTTGAACTCCTTACCTCAGATGATCTGCCTGCCTCAGCCTCCCAAAGTGCTAGGATTACAGGTGTGAGTCCCTATACCCAGCCACTTCTCTTTTTCTATATAGAATTTTAATCCTAAAATGTGTATGCAGATTTTCCAGAATTATTATTATGTTAATTTAGAAAAGTAAAGCCAAAAATATCAACCTTAAATAGTCTTTCTTTAATAGTGAATGGATTCAACCCAAATATGAAATGTTACAGTGTTATACAAAACCAATAACTTTGCAAAAGAGTTTATAATAAAAAAGTAAAGTTACTAAGCAATTAAATTAATCCAAATAAAAACAATCAGCCTATTAGAAAGTTTTTGAGAAAAAAAATAAGTTTAGAAATGTAGTAAATTGAATCAAAATAAATGAAACTCTTTTAGTCTCATGTTTGGAAAGCATTTTTAATTGTAAAAGTAATACAATACATCCTTAAAAGTCACCAGAACCAGAGATTGTTTTACAGGTGACATTTTTTTTTTAAGTTCAAAGAAGATGTAAGTCCTATGTTACAAAAACTGACTCAGAATATTAAAAAGAAAGAAAACATATTAGCTCAGTGTTGATACTAGCTTAACACTGATTTAAAAACCAGACACAGCTGGTACAAAGAAAGAAAACAGCAAGTTAATTTTACTGTTAAATACAGATGCAAAAGTTCCAAATAAAACGTCAGCAAATCCATATCATAAATAAAATATTAGCAAGTCAAATTCAGTAGTGTTTTCAAGGAATATTACGTCATAACTACGTAGGATTTAGTCTAAAACTGCAAAAATACAGTTGAAAAAAAAACCTACCAATTGTGCTAACAGATTAAAGAATAAAGGCCATATAATTATCTTAATCACTGCTAAAAAGTATTTACTGAAATTCAGCACTCATTCCTCATTTTAAACTGACACAGACACATACAACAAAGCAGAAACGAGGAGCAGTAGCAAGCAATGAAAAACAGCAGAAAATCCCATGACAAAATATGAAATATACAAATCAATGATTTTTCTATGTAGCAGCAGTAACCAGTTAGAAGGAAAATGATCCCAATCGTAATAGCAACAACAATACATGTGCAAGATGTACATGAAGGAAACCATTAATTTCACTTAACTTCAATGAAAACCTAGATAAGTGAAGTAATATATCATGTTTTTAGAATGGAATGTACAATATTATAAATAGGCCAATGCTCTGAATTAATTTACAAATTTAATGCATTTCCATTGAAAATATTAGCAGGATTTTTAGGAAATTACAGGCTAATTCTCAATTTCATAATAGGTTTTGGAAAACAGTAAAGTGAGAAAACCTGGACTACCAGATATCAAAATATACTATCAGCTCATCAAATTAAAGACGAGAATTGAGACACAAATACACCAATAGATTAGAGACCAGACAGAAAGTAAGAAAAAAAGGTTTGTATATACATGAAAGTAACATACCTAATCAAAGACCAAAAATCAGACTCTTCAACATATGGTGTTGCAACAATTGGCTACCCTCTTAGAGAAAAAGGAAAGTAGGCCCTTAGTCCATCCCACTTACTGGAGTAAATTACAGATAATTAACAATCAAGATGTCGAAGTGTGGCTGTAGTCACCCCAAGGATTAGTTGGAAAAAAACCCACATTCAAGATCATGCACATTGTAGCAGGATGTGGCTTCCTGTGGACTGCTGGAATAAGGTCCTCAGTTCCTAACTAGGTCTTTGCCACTTGGGCCTCTCCAGAAGGCAGACCACAGCAGGGCAGCAGGCCTCATTGTAGTGAGCAAATGGGGGAGAGCCAGGGAGACCTCAGCACGATGTCACATTTTTTGTAATCTAATCGCAGAAATGAAAGCCCATCATTTTGTAAATACTCTGTTTGTTGGAGGTAAATCATTAGATTCATCCCAGATTCAAGGGGAGGTGATTAGAGTAGGGTGTGGATACTGGGAGGAAAGGATCACTAAGAGGCTGCCTACCACAATAAGCAATGGTCACAAATTGGAGATTTGTGAAGAGGGAAATGTAAGCCCAGCAAATTTAAAACACAGTGGAGGATCTCAGATTGACCAGAGAATTCAAATAGAAACATTTCATTTTTCTTCCATTTGACTGGCAGAATGTAAGCTCTGGAGTCATGTTGCCCGAGTTAGTATTCCAGCTTCACCATTTCCTGTGTTACTCTGAGCATTTGGTTAATTTCCCTGGCCTCTATTTCCTTATCTGTAAACAGATGATAAAATAATACCTACCACATAGCATTGTTTTGATGAATAATTAAGTTGATATATGCAGAGCACTTAGTGCCTGAGACATAGTAAGTGCTCAATAAATACTTTAAAAATGTCATTGTTATCCAAGGCATAGAAAAATGATATACATGACTGGTTAAGAATATGAGTTTGTGAAGTATTTTTAGGTACGATTTGAGAGACTGTTTTATTTTATTATACTAGTTAACAGTATAGAGTAAGCCCTCACTTAACATCATGGATAAATTCCTGGAAATAGTGACTATAAGTGAAATAATGTATAGCAGATCATTGAGTAACATTTCCTTCAGTGATGTTTCATTATAACACTGATGAGAACAAAATTGGTTTTGTTATATGTTGTTTCACTTAAAGTTGAAGTTTCCAAGAACCTATCAACGACACTGAGGACTTACTGTATTCTCTTCCAATGAGCAATTCTACTTGTCTAGAGCATAGTCACCGTTGCTTGAAAACATATGTTTAAAAAGAATGTTTATTATAACCTTGTTTGTAATAAAAAAAAAAGTTTCTATCAAAATGTTCATCAGTAGAGAAAGGATAAACATAATCTGATACAGTATATTTTGCAATTCTTTACAGCAGTTAAAACTTTTTTAAATGTAGCAAAGACCTAAAGTTACAAAATACACAGCAAACATTGAAACCTGTCATCAAAGTGCTTAACATTTGTTGAAGGAATGAATTTTTACATTAAAAAGTAATTCTGTATATAGTAAAATGGAAAGGCTGCTAAGAATTATCATTACTGAAAAAAATGAAGTGCGGAATAGTGTTCAGTGTGGTGCTATACACACAAATGACCACAATTTACCTATGCGTAGATAAATGCCTTAAAGAAGGATCTGCAAAGATTCATGCCAAACTGGTAAGGAATAATATTAGCTCTGAGGAAAAAACTAAGATCTCAGGTTTTGGTGAAGGGAGACTATTTATTTATTGTTTGATTATTTTTTTTTTTTTACAACTTTTTATGTATTCTTAAAAATTATTTATAATTTTTAAGGAAATACATATACTTATTTTTTAAAATGTAGAAAATAATCAAAAAAGTCAAAGTGTCCATATACCACTGAACAGAGACTTAGCATTTAGTGATACAGTCTAGTTTTCTTTACACATGTAACTGTATGTATGTTTGTATCTATATATTTATGCATATAAGAATAATCTTATAATTACAGGAAAAGTTATAAAGGATCCATTATCACTTTGCTACAGACTGAATGTGTTCCTCCGAAATTTGTATGTAAAGCCCTAATCCCCAGTGTGATAGTATTTAGAGACGGTGACTTTGGGAGCTGCAGTGGTTTGAATGTATCCCCTTCAAAATTCAGGTGGTACCAATATGATACTATTAAGTGGTAGGGCCTTTAAAAGGTCATTAGGGCATGAGGGCTCCTCCCTTGTGAATAGGATTAGGTTCCCTTATAAAGGAGCTTGATGGAGGGGGTTGGCCCTTTCTTGTTCTTTTGTCATCTGCCATGTGAGGATGCTGGCATCTTGATCTCTAATTTAGCCTCAAGAACTATAAGAAATAAATTTCTGTTACTTGTAAATTACCCAATCTATGGTATCCTGTTGTAGCAGCACAAAACAGATTAAGGCAGAAATGGGTACTGAGAGTGGGGTGTTGCTATAACATATACCTAAAACTGTGGTAGCAGCTTTGGAATTGGGTAATAACTAGAGGCGGGAAGAATTTTGAAGTGAACATGAGGAAAAGCTGACTTGCTGTGAACACCGCATTAAGGGTGATTCTGGTGAAGCCTCAGAAGAAGAAAGCTTTCCTTATGGACAGTCTCATTCTTCTTAGAGATGAGTTAAATGATTACAAACACGATGTTGGTAGAAATATGGACAGTAAAAACCATTCTGATGAGGTCTTAGAAATGAGGAACAAGGTATTGGAAACTTCAAGAAAGCTCATTCTTGTTATAAAATGGCTAAGAAGTTGGCTGAATTTGTCTATGTGCTAGGACTTAATAGAAGGCAAAACGTAAGAGCAATAAACTAAGATATTTTGCAGAAGAAAACTTTAAGCAGTGTTCGGGATGCTGTGTGGCTTTTCTTAACTACTTATAGTACAACGTGAGAAGAAGCAAACAATTTAAAGACAAAATGTATAATCAAAAGGGGAGCAGAATATAAACTTTGGAAAACTACCCTGGCCATGTAAAGAATAAAAAACTGTGAACTTTCTCTGAATATTTTGCTATTCAAAATAATTCCATAATAGAGAACCTTGAGCATAAAAAAAAAAAAAAGAAAGAATAAAAAACTGTGTTTAGGAGGGGAAACCAAGGATGTGGCCAAGTGACCATTTTATAAGGAAAGCAGTATAGATATAAGGAAGCCATCTATACAATGGGCAAATGACCCTGAAGGCATTTTAGAGAGCTTCAAGACTGCCCCTCCCAACACAGGCCCAGAGTGCTAGGTCCTTGAGGGCAGAATGGCTTAAAGGGAGGGGCCCAGGAACAAATGGGGCCTCAGAGCTCACTGCCCAGGGCCACCTCAGTCTCTGCTCCCTGAATTTTGGTGCAGTGCTCTGCAGCTGCACTCAGGCCACTTCTCTAAAGTGTGCAAGTGGTGAACCTTGGAAGCATCTATGTGGTGCAAATTCTGTAGCCCCAAAGAGCCAAAGAGCTGTGAAGTCATGGGTTCCTCCACTTACATTTCAAAGGATGCCTTGGACAGTTTTGGGGGCCCAGGCTGAGATATAAGACAGTGGCAGAGCTGCCACAGAAAGTCCTCATTAGGGTAATGCCTAGTAGAGTTGTAACTGGGGTTGTCCCTGAGATCCCAGAGCTGTAGAGATACCAGCATGCAGCACCAACCTGGGAAAGTTGTAGGCATGCAATTTCCAATGCATGAGATCTGAAGCTTTAGCTGTACTCAGCAAAGTTATGAGGATGGGGCTACCCTGGGGACTTGGGGCCCAACCCCTGCCCCAGAGTGTCAGGAAGGTAGAATATGAAGTCTAAGAAGATCATTCTAGGCTTTAAGATTTAATATTGCCTGCTCTGTTATGTTTTGGACCTACTTGGGATCTCTTACTCCTTTCTTCTTTTCTATTCTCCATTTTGGAATGGAAGTGTCTTTCCTATGCCTGTCCCATCACTGTATTTTGGAAACACATAACTTGTTTGATTTCACAGGCTCGCAGTTGGAGGGAAATTTGCCTCAGGATGAATCATACCTTGAGTCTCACCCATATGATGTTTACATAAAACTTTGAACTAGACTTTAAAGTAGATGCTGGAATGAATTAAGAATTTTGGGAGCTATTGGGATGAAATGAATAATTTTGTACATGAGAAGAACATGAATTTTGAGGGGCCAGGGATAGTATGCTATGACTTAAATGAGTCTTCTTCAAAATTCAGGTTTTGCCAGAGTGATAGTGTTAAGAAGTGGGACCTTTAAGAGGTGATCAGGCCATGAGGTCTCCTCCCTTGTGAATGGGATTAGGTTTCCTTATAAAGGAGCTTGACGGAGGAAGTTGGTCCTCTTTACTCTTTTGTCTTCTGCCGTCTGAGGATGCTGGCATCTTAATCTTGGACTTCTCAGCCTCAGAAACTATGAGAAATAAATTTCAATTATTTATAAATCACCCATTTTATGGTATTCTGTTGTAGCAGCACAAAATGGATTAAGACAGGAAAAATTAGAAGTATGGAGCCCTCTTGATGGAATTAGTGACTACATAACAAAAGGCAGAGAGAGATTGCTTTTTCCCTCTCTCCTCTTCACCATGTGTGGACACAATAAGAAAATGACCATCTGCACACCAGGAAGGGTACCCTCACTAGACATCTGATCTGATGGCAACTTGATCTTGGACTTCTTAAGCCTCCAAAGCTGTGCAAAATAAGTGCTTGTTGTTCAAGTCACCCCAGCCTTTGGTATTTTTGTTAAGAAGGCTGAACAGACAAAGACATACTCTGAACTAATATGTCCTTCACCTACTCACTGATGTTCTTTTGCCTAGAATCATGTTCATGGCAGAGAAAACACCTAGTAGGAACAAACTCCAAGGCCAGCCTTCCATTATTTTTTAAATTTTAGAGTTCTTAATACTCCTTACAGAAAGATTAGATAGGAGGCTATTGATTCCTTCCCCCAGCCCCACCATACCTCAGAACATAGAGCTGATGCCTCAATTCCCTCATTTCCCATTGCCTCTTCCAAATCTGTATTTCCACCATCATTTAAAAAATCCTTCCATGTACATGATCCCAGCTACTATCTCCTTCACGCCTCATCTTTGCTGTCACTTGTCGTTCTGCTAATTAAATTATTTTAAACAAAACTTGCCATATTTCAGAAGTTAGCCCACTCAACACTGTTCTGATAGAAACATGCTGCACTTTTTGTATTTGTCCATGCTTACATGATCCACATACCATCTTACACACATTTATTTAAAATTTAAGTTCAGAGACTTCCTCATGGAGCCTGAAAGGCTTTATTTACTTAGCTCCTGCTACATCCTGTCTCGATGTCCTCCTCATCAAGATTGTTCATGGCTATCTTGTGATAGGGAAGGTATCTGATTTAGTCCATTTTTACACTGCTATAAATAACTACCTAAGACTGGGTAATTTATGAAGAAAAGAGGTGTAATTGACTCACAGTTCTGCAGGCTTAACAGGAAGTATGACTGGGAGGCATCAGGAAACTTATGAATATGGTGGAAGAAGGGGAAGCAAGCACGTCTTACCATGGCAGAGCAGGAAAGAAAGAGAGGAGCACAAAGGGGGAAGTCCCACAAACTTTCCAACAACCAGATCTCATGAGAACTCACTATTATGAGAAAAGCAAGGGGTACATTTGCCCCAGTGATTCAGTCCCTCTCACCAGGTTCCTGCCCTGACAGGTGGGGATTGTAATTTGAGATGAGACTTGGGTGGGAACACAAAGCCAAACCTTATCATTCTGCCCCAGCCCCTCCCAAATCTCATGTCCTTCTCCATTTCAAAATACAATCATGCCTTCCCAACAGTCCCCCAAAATCTTAACTCATTCCAGCATTAACCCAAAATCCCAAGTTCAAAGTTTCATCTGAGACAAGGCAAGTCCCTTCTTCCTATGAGCCTGTAAAATAAAAAAACAAGTTAGATACTTCCAAGATACAATGGAGGCACAGGCATTGAGTAAATGCTCCCATTCCAAATTGGAGAAATTAGCCAAAACAAAGGGGCCATAGCCCCATGCAGGTCTGAGACCCAGCAGGGCAGTCATTAAATCTTAGAGCTCTGAAATAATCTCCTTTGACTCCATGTCTCATATCCAGGCCCCACTGATGTAAGCGGTGGGCTCCCAAGGCCTTGGTCTGCTCTGCCTCTGTGGATCACAGGGAACAGCCCCTACAGCTGTTTTCATGGGCCAATATTGAGGGCCCATAGGCACATGGTGCAGGCTATCAGTGGATCTACCATTCTGGGACCCGGAGATCAGTAGCCCTCTTCTCACAGCTCCACTAGGGAGTGCCCCAGTGGGGACTCTGCATGGGGGCTCCAACCCCACATTTCCCCTCCACACTGCCCTAGTAGAGGTTTTTCATGAGGTCTCTGCCCCCTGCAGCAGACTTCTGCATGGACATCCAGGTATTTCCATCATCCTCTGAAATCTAGGTGGAGATTCCCAAACCTCAACTCTAGCTTTCTGCATACACACACAGGCCCAACAGCATGTGGAAGCCACCAAGTCTTGGGGCTTGCATCCCCTGAAGCAATGACTCAAGCTGTACCTTGGCCCCTTTTAGCTACAGTGGGAACTGGAGCAGCTGGGATATAGGGTGCCATATCCTGAGGCTACACAGAGCAGCTGGGCTCTGGGCCTGGCCTATGAAGGCATTTCTTCCCCCTAGGCCTCTGGGCTTGTGATGGGTGGGGCTATAGCAAAGGTCTCTGACATATCCTGGAGACACTTTCCCTATTATCTTGGCTATTAACATTCCACTTCTCTTTAGTTATGCAAATTTCTGCAGCCACTTGAATTTCTTCCCAGCAAATGGGTTTTTCTTTCTGCCCCATGGCTGCAAATTTTCCAAACATTTATGCTTTGCTTTCCTTTTAAACATAAGTTCTAATTTTGGACCATCTCTTTATAAACACATATGACTATGTGAACCCTAGTACCTAAGACAGGTCTCAGTTAATTTAGAAAGTTATTTTGCCAAGTTTGAGAACACAAACCCATGGCACAGCCTCAGGAGGTCCTGATGACATGTGCCCAAGGTGGTCAGGACACAGCTTGGTTTTATATATTTTAGGGAGACATACATCAATCAATATATGTAAAACGTACATTAGTTGAGTCCAGGAAGGCAGTACAACTCAAGGAGGGAGGGCACTTCCAGGTCATAGGTGATGAGAGATAAACTGTTGTATTCTTTTGTTTCTGATTGGCCACTCCAAAAGAGGCAATCATATATGCATTTATCTCAGTGAGCAGAGGGATGACTTTGAATGGAATGGGAGGCAGATTTGCCCTAAGCAGTTCCCAGCTTGACTTTTCCCTTTAGCTTATTTGGGGCCCCAAAATTTGTCTTCCTTTCAAACTTATACTGTTAGGAGCAGCCAGGCCACGTCTTGAATGCCTTGCTGCCTAGAAATTTCTTTTGCCAGATACCCTAAATCATCACTCTCAAGTTCAAAGTTCCACAGATCTCTAGGGTAGGTGCAAAATGCCACCAGTCTCTTTGCTAAAGCAAAGCAAGAGTGACCTTTACTACAGTTCTCAATAAGTTCCTTATCTCAATATGAGACCACCTCACCCTGGATTTCATTGCCCACATCAGTGAAACCATTTTGGTCACAATCATTCAGCAAGCCTTTAGGAAGTTCCAAACTTTCCTACATCTTCCTGTCTTCTGAGCCCTCCAAACTGTTCCAACCTCTGCCCATTACCCAGTTCTAAAGTCATTTCCACATTTTCAGGTATCTTTATAATGATGTCCCACTTTCTTGGTACCAATTTTTTCTATTATTTATTTTCACACTGCTATAAAGAACTATCTGGGACTAGGTAATTTACGAAGAATAGACGTTTAATTGCTCAAAGTTCTGCAGGCTTAACAGGAAGTAAGACTGAGAGACTTCAGGAAACTTACAACTATGGTGGAAGGAGAAAGGGAAACAAGGCACATCTTCTCATAGTGGAGCAGGGAGAGAGTGCAAGCGAAGGGGGAAGTGCCATGTACTTTCAAACAACCAGATTTCCTGAGAACAAACCCCGCTATCAACAGAACAGCAAAGGGGAAGTCTGCCCCCATAATTCAAACACCTCCCCCAAGGCCCCTTTCTTGACATGTGGGGATTACACTTTGAGATGAGATTTGGATGGGAACACAGAGCCAAATCATATCAGCTCCCATCTTTCCTGAGTAGATTTTTTTCTTTTCTTTTCTTTTCTTTTTAGTATGTGACTAATATAGTTTGGATATTTGTCCAAGCCCAAATCTCGTGTTGAAATAGAATCTCCAATGTTGGAGGTGGGGCCTGGTGGGAAGTGTTTGTATCACAGAGGCAGAACCATCATGAATAGCTTGGGACCTCCTCTTGGTGATAATTGAGCTCGCTCTGAGTTCTCACAAGATCCATCCACTTTAAATGTGTGGTGCCTCCCGCTCCCCCAACTCTCTCTTGCTCATTCCTGCTTTAGCCATGTGATGCGTCTACCCCACTCCACCTTCTACGTGAGTAAAAGCTCCCTAAGGCATCCCCCAGAAGCCACGCAGATGCCATTGCCGTGATTCCTATACGGCATGCAGAACAGTGAGCCAATCAAACCTCTTGTCTTTATAAATTACCCAGTCTCAGGTTATTTCTTTATAACAGTGCAAAGAATTGCCTGGTACACTGACTGTGTTATTATAGTTGTTAGTTCTTTGAATTTCTGGAGTCTGTATATACTTGCATATAATCTGTATTCCCTTTATTATTATTATTTGAGATAGATGATCATTTTCTCTCTAGACTCACTTTTACTTCCATGGTCACTTTTAAATTTTTGATTGACACGAAGTACACAGTTACCATTTCCCTGATTACTCCTTCTGACTTCTGAGAGAGTTCGCATTTTCAACATAGTAATCAAGAATTTGCCTAATAATCTTCAAACAGACCAAGACTCCCGGCAGAGATCTGCATAGCTGAGGACCCCATCACCACTCCTTGTTGCTGGCTGTGTTTGTGCATGTGTATATGCCTAGTTTGCATTATAATATCTCATTCATCCTGCTATTTATCTGGATATCAGAAACAAACTTCCACAATTAAACCATTGGGTTTGCTCTCCCCCTCATATCCTCTCTCAAGTAATGACCATTGAACCTCCAATTTCATATTCATGGATTTACATGCAGATGTACATCTTATTGGCATGCAATGCTGCCCTCCATTCTCCTACTATACATATTTCTTTTGAAGAATGTACCCAGTCATTCTTCAAAATGGACAATGAAATGAAATCCTAAGGCTCCCAATCAACTGAATGAACACCATGTTGGCCTAAGAGACCCCAGAGAAACCTTGAAAACTGAGTTCCCAGCCATGACGGGATGGGGAGGTCAGAACATACTTCATTATACTTTCTCCTTGGCTCTTCCCTAAGTGTTAAACAGAAAGAAACCAGCCTTTTGGAAAGACTTGCTCCATTCAGATATCAACCAACTGCCTAATGCTGCCCCTCCCTTTGGCAGTTTTAACAAAACAACTGAGCAGCATTCCTTCCTGATAGGAGACCACAGACCAGGAGTGGTTCTGGCTAGTTTACCGAGGATGTGCAGTGAGGGTTTTTGTGTCCTCTGCTTCACCCTTTGACATCAGAGGGCTGAAAACTCCACCCTTGGATTATGCTACCACTGCCATTTTTTTTTTTTAACATAGGTCCCAAGGAGAGGCTTCAGCTCAGTTGTAAATGCACACACCTCTCCTTTCATAAATATTCATGATTCCTCATGTAACTTTTATTTGGCCACCTGATTCAGCATAAGTCTGTCTTATTCTTCTTACCCTTGAGGTGTCTGTTTCTGGCTTTTGTCAGAGGCTATGCCGCCCAGCTTGTCAGAATGACCACCCTGCAGGCTGCAACTCTTATCTGAAAAAGAAAACTCTTCTTTCCAAATGTATGAACCTCATTCTTCAAGTGACAGTCATATTACAGTAATTGTTTTGGTCTTTAATACAGATCATATTTTTTTCCTTGTGTTAAGATTTTAATGTCATTTTGTCGTGCTGTGACACTTACTTTCAATTCGTTTTATATAATGATACACATAGCACATAATATTCATTTATAATACACACAAACAGGAGCATATTGAGATTCTGAATCAACACCTCACTTTTACGGGAGAAGCGGAGACCTGTAGCAATTTATAATTGTTGTAACTGTTGCAGGAAAGGGGTCCCCATCCAGACCCCAAGAGAGGGTTCTTGGATCTCCCGCAAGAAAGAATTCAGGGCAAGTCCACAGTGCAAGGTAAAAGCAAGTTTATTGAGAAAGTGCAGTGGTGAAAGGACAGCTGCTTCATAGACAGAGTAGGACGTTCTGAAAGTAAGAGGAGGAACGTGTCCACCCTAGGTACAATGCTTGTATATATGGGGGAGATGTGCTCTGCTACAAGGATTTGTGATGAAGAACTGATTTTCTTAATTACCATATTTTGCAAGAATCGATATTATTATCTTTAAAGCAAAATTAGAAATGCCTTTGTTCTCAGGATATTGGGATACTAGGACACTCTCAACTCTGTGTCTGTTTAGTAACATTATTAATCTGTTCCCTTAACCATAAACATCTAGAAGCGAGGAATACCTTTCTTTCTGAGAATGCAGCCCAGCAATTCTCAGCCTCATTTTCCTAGCCCTCACTTAAAATGGAGCTGCTCTGGTTTAAGCACCTCTGATATAACTATTAGCAATACATTTCAGACACAGAAACTCATAACTGGCTCTAGTATACATAATATCAGCCCTCGGTTTTCTACAACAACTAGAGCTCTATCCCTATATGCCTCACAGAAATGACCTAAATTGTTATGACATGGATAACTTGAAATTAATGTAACTTAAAAAAAAAACTCATGAAATTTATATTGTATTGAAACCACCTTTGCAAAATTATGATGGAGACAGTGAAAAAGATCTAACTTAATTGACTCCATCTCGCTTCTAATCTCCAAGTTGTCCTTGTTCATTACTGGGTGTAGGCTGAACTAACTTTGGGAGAAACTTAGTTTATAATTTAAACAAAGATGGTGACAGTTCTTTCCCAAAGCAGACCTCTTTCTTGCTTGGGGACTAGATTGCCTTTGTAGGACTAACATTAGCCACAAGATTAGAAATTAGAAATTATGGTTTAGGAGTCAGGCAGCTGGAGGCTACAAGATCCTGACCCTCCCTAAACTGCTCTTAAGATCAGTGCTTGAGATATTTTACAGACCCTGCACTTGATAGATGAGTTGGTACCACCCAGATCAGTTCATCTGATCTGTGACCCCCACCCGGGAACTGACTCAGTGCCGGAAGACAGCTTCAACTCAATATGATTTCGTCCCTAACCAATCAGCACTCCTGGCTCACAGGCTTCCCCCATCCACCCAGTTGTCCTTAAAAACTCTGCTCCCTGAATACTCACGGAGATTGATTTAATGCACAGCTGGCTCTGCATGAATTACTCTTTCTCTGTTGCAATTCCCCTGTCTTGATAAATCAGCCCTGGCTAGGCAGTGAGCAAGGTGAACCCACGGGGCATTACAGTATTATTAGTAATGAAATATAACTTACCTTATGATAATTGAAGATACACTGATGTATCACTGAAGAACTGCTCTCTGCATTGGTATCCAAAACCATGAATATTATTCTTGACCTACTTCCTTATTACTTTCACCTAAAAATTATGACAACTTCCTCCTTTTTCACTTGTTCTTCTTGTATGCCATTGATTTCTCCTGCTCCCATTATCCATTATCCTCTTTTCCATTTTAGTAACATAATGTCCTCCAAGATTTCAGCTGGGCACATGACTGCTTAGTGGGACTACATTTCCTAGCCTCTCATGCAGCTAGGTGTGGTCATGTGACTGGTTACTGACCAATTAAATGTGAGCTGAAGTTATGTAACCAACTTCTATGCCAAATTTTCAATAAAAGTAATTATTTGTATTTGGTACCATTTTAGACCCAGGCAACAGAATTGCCTTCCATGAGGCCTGGACTTTCCAAGGCCCTATTCTGGCTGTGTCCCTTCCTACAGGGTGAGAATTCTGTGGGACCAAAGGGACCTGCTCACCTCCATGTTGTTCTTCCAGACCATGCTTTAAGTCCATGGAAACTTAGAATTCCTTGCCCAAATGTCTCTGAAGCTGCTTCCAGAGCCTGCATGAGCTTCTTCTGTGGATCTGTCCTCCTGAGTGTAAAGCATGCCACCAGTTCATTCACTTCTAGGATGAAGGCTCATTGAGGAACAGCTGTATAGCAGGGAGGTGTATGGACAAAAGTGTCTATACCTTGTACACAAGGAGGCTGGCAGTGCAGGATGGGGCTGGAGTGGGGGAGAAAACATGATCAGCCATAGGTTCAGGGCCAGGTATGAATTCTCCCTACACTGCCACGTCTGGCTCAGAATTGGAATCCTAAATTTGCCCCTGGATTTCCGGGCAGTTAAGAAGGTATATCTGTAGAAATAGTAGGTTCATGGGCAGTGTTTTTGCTTGTTAAATAATTTAGAAATATTTACACAAATAGCATGTGGGCCTATAATTGTATCTCTGTCCTGGTCTCCTGAGTGCAGAGAAAGGCCTACTCACACCTTTCTTCCTTTTTTCCTTAGGCTGGAATACAGATGTTTTGCTGACTACTAAGCTCTGACCTTGTATGTCAAATACAGTATCCAAAGGGATGGCGGAGCAACCAGGTCAAAGGAACCAACTTCCTGAATTAGCCTGCATCCTAGAGCCATCTCACCTCTGGAATGCTCATACCTAATTATTCCCTGGAGAAATGCCAACTTCTCTCTTGTTTGAAACACTGCATTTTGGAGTCTTGTTTTTTCATCATCATGATCTGTATTCTAACCAACACAATGAGTTTTGTCTCTTCTTCCCACTCTGCACACCACTGGTTCTATTAATAGAACACACTCATCTTAAGACGAATAGATTCCTAGTCAAGCACTCTTTCTACTAAGTAGAAGATTCGCTTTGTCTCTTACTAGGTGCTCTGAAGCCAGACTGCTTGAGTTTGTGTCTCAGTTGTCCTTTTACTTTCTATGTATGACCTTGACAATGTTGGTCAGCCTCTCTGTGCCTCATGTTTCTCATCTGTAAAATGGAGATTAAAATAGTTTCTTCCTTGTCAGGTTATTGGGAGATTAGATGAGAATTTTAGCCTGTTCAGGCTGCTATAACAAAATACCATCAACTGGGTAGCTTTTAAACCGTAGAAATCTATTTCTCATAGATCTGGAGGCTGGAAGTCCAAGGTTGAGGCACCAGCAGATTTGGCATCTAGTAAAGGCTGGCGATCTGGATCATAAATGACAATCTTCTCACTGCATCTTCACATGGTGGAAGAACTGAGGGAGCTCTCTGAGGTCTCTTTCATAAGGGCACTAATCCCATTCATGAGGGCTTTACCACCATTACCTAATTGCCTCCCAAGGATCCCACCTCTAAATGCTGCTATTTAATTAGACATTAAGAATTAACATGAATTTTGGGGGAAACAAACATTCTGTCTATACATGCACAGGACCAAGAACAATAACTGGCAAAAGTAGGTTCTCAATAAATTTCAAATTTATTATTATTATTTCTTTCAACTAGCTTTCATTTTCCATTAGATTGTGCTACAGTAACAAACAGTTCCCAAATCTGAGTGACTTACAACAAAAAGCATGTCTTCTTGCTCACCTTACATGGCAGCTATAGCTCTGTTTCAAATGTCTCCTTCCCATGATCAGGCTGTCTGAGACACTAGTGTTCTTGTGGAAGAGGTAAAAAATAAATAAACGAACGAACAAATAAGTAAATAAAAGCCACAGCAGAACAACGCAATAGCTTTGAAGAGGCCTACAGAACTTCTCACATTTCACTGGACAAAGCAAGTCACGTGGTCAATCTTGATATTGCTAGGGTAGAGAACCATAACCCACTCACACAGGGGGCAGTGAAAAGTGGGAAATAATAATGCAATCGACCACATTCTCAATCTAGTGCCAAAGCTGTGGTGCATAAGACCACATTCTTTGACAGCTGTGATTTTGCTGGCTCAACGCTATGCCTTCTTAACTTTCAAAGTGACACATGGAAAGGGAGATGTTAACCCATCTGTGCCCCAGATTTTCCATGTCCCTGATTTTTCTGTTTTAAGTGACCACAATAGCATTTTGTATTTTTTCTTTCTTAATCCTTCCTTCTCCTACAACTATGGAGGTAAAAGAAATGGTTTTGATGGCTTTTAGTCTCCAGGATCATAGAAAAACTTTGGGGGGGTAGATTGTGTTATTGCTCTCCACTCTTTACCTTTGTATAAAAGAAGTATACATCCTGCCTGTTGCCATGAATATTCAGTGTTTCTTATGAAAAAAAGAATATACAGCCCTGTCCTATTGACATAGGGCTTGGCCATATAACTTACTTGGCCAATAAAATGGAAATAGGTATAACTTATGCCACATTTAAACAGAAGCCCTTTGCCATAAGAGTAGCATGTTGTAAAACAGGGGGTTCCTTCAGTCTGTATCCCAAAGAGAGTATCCCAGCAAAGTCACATCCAACAGAAGCAACGCTTTGTTCCTGCAAACCACAGAGCACTGGGCACCATTTGTCACCATGGCAGAAAGGATCTATGTGCCTTTTGATTTAGCACCACCCGTCATCACACACCCACCTCAGTACTTTGAAAATGGGAGATACAGAGCTCTATTTCTTGTACCTCCCTCCCTTGATGGGCATCAGGATTCTTCACTGGGAAAATGTTGCACAGAGCATGGGAGCTTAGTTCTGAGTGGCCAATTTTGCTTGCTGTGGAAATAGGCTCTTGTAAATAACACCAGCAGTAGTGTCTTTTTCTCTTCCCCTTCAGTATCAAACACTTATATTCAGTCCTTGATATCAAATTTGATTCTCCCTTGATTTCTTGACATACTATTTTTTTTTCTGTTTCCTGCTTGGAGAACTTCTTTCATGCTCTCCAGAAATGTTTGGTATCTCTAATGAACTAGAGCAAAGAAAGGCAGGTAAGAGGGTACCATAGTGACAAACAGGCAAGACCCTGCCCTCATAGAGCTTACATTCTAGTAGGAAAGACAAACAAGAAATGATAAACAAAAACATAATACAATGTCAGGTGGTGAGGAGTTATGTAAGAAAAATAAATCAAGTAAGGGGAATGAGAATGACAGGGAATTTTACCTTAGCCTGGCTGGGCTGGAGCAACTGCATGTTAACACACTTTAGCATGGTACCATCTCTGTCCACACACTGTAGACCATGTCTTTGGCTAAACTATAGGATGTCACTTGTAAAAAATCCTGAGTGTTGACCATTGTCAGTATCTTTAGCACATATGATATCAGTCACATCTGAGAATATCCCCCGATATTATACTTGCTGCCTGGAGAACCCCAATGCTGTCTTCCTTCTTAATTATAGACCAGTGTGTTGGTGACTCATCTCAGGTTTGTGTATTGCATTGTTTTAAAAAAATTTCTCTTTGTGCCTCAAATTTAGAAGGGAACTCAAGAGAGCAGTGAGGAAACAAGAAATAGAAGAAGAAAATATTTGTTTGGATTCGGCAAAAGAGTACCCAAAAAGAGCCTGGGCTGTTGGGCTTCACAATAGCTTTCCTTCACCCCTCAGGCTGGGGTTCACTTATAACAGGGAAGCGGCCTGACAAGAAGCAAATATGACTTATCTGTAATATTTCATTTATTTAAAAAAGACTAGAACCAAATCTGACCAAACTTAAAACTTACAAATTTTGCATGGTAGAAAGATGAATGTTTCTTATGGGGGTCTTTATTCCCTTCTATGTTCAAAATGTATTTTTTTTTTAATGTTGCTTAAGGAAAAAAAGAATAGAAGATTTAGGGGTCAAAACATTTGGTACCAGCCCTTGCATACCATGTCTGTCTGTGTGTCCCTGACCAAGTTATTGAAGTTCTCTAAGCCTGGGGATAATAAGGCCTGTCTTTTAGGATGTGGTGAATATTAAATCAGAAAATGTAGGCAGAACATCCAGCATTGGACCGAGATCAGTATGTTCTTAATGCATGGTGGCTACTTCCTGATTTCCTAAAATGTGTCTGCTACAGTTTTAAATGTATATTCTCTCCGAAATTCCTGTTGAAACTTAATCCCCATTGTGGTGGTGTACTTGTCTGTTCTTATACTGATAATAAAGACATACCCAAGGGTAATTTATATATATATATAAAAGAAGGTTAATGGACTCACAGTTGCAGATGGCTGGCGTGGCCTCACAATCATGGCAGAAGACAAAGGAAGAGTAAAGGTAGGTCTTATGTGGTGACAGGCAAGAGAGAGCTTGTGTGGGAAACTCCCCCTTATAAAACCATCAGATCTCATGATACTTATTCACTATCATGAGAATAGCACAGGAAAGACATGTCCCCATGATTCAATGACCTCCCCACCAGGTCCCTCCCACGACATGTGGGAATTATGGGAGCCACAGTTAAAGATGAGATTTGGGTGGGGACACAGTCAAACCATATCAGGTGGTATTAAGAGACAGGGCCTTTGGGAATGAATTAAACAGCTTATAAAAGAGACTTCAGAGAGAGTTTGCCCTCTCTTCCCTTCCGTCCCTTCTGCCATGTGAGGACACAGCATTCCTTCCCTCCTGAGGATCCAGCCACAAGATGTCATCTTGGAAGCAGAGAGACAGGGCCCACACCAGCCAGCACCTTGATCTAGGACTTCCCAGACTCCAGGACCATGAGAAATGAATTTCTTTTGCTTATAAATTACCCAGTCTGTAGTATTTTGTTATAGCACCACGAACAGACTAAAGCAGTGTCTACGGAGCAATAATATTATAAGAAGTTCCCAGGTATTCTAAAGTCAAGAAAGTTTAGGAAACTCTATACATTACATTTTCTTCTTGAAGATTCAGAGTGACATCAGGATATTAATAACACAGAGAATTTCTACAGCTAAGAAATCTGTTTTGCTTTTTAATTTATATCAGTGTTCCCCAGATTTTGAGTGTGAAACACAGGCCTACAATATTGTTGCCTCAAAAGAAGAAATGAAGCTACACTCGGGGTTACTAAACTTTAAGAGAAAGGCTTTTAATTTCTTTTCCTCGAAAAACATGATGCAGAAGTTGGAGGGGCAGCTGCAAGTGATCATATTCTTCTCACCACTGGGACATGTGGCAACCTGTAGAGGGGGGAGGGCTCAAAGCTGCACCTGACGTGGGGGGCCAACCAGTAAAGCCCTGAAGTCGACTGCTGGGTACTCATTAACTGGTTGGAAAGCTAACCCTGTTATCATTTACAATTAGAAAATTATGAGCCGGGCCAGGTGTCTCACGCCTGTAATCCTAGCACTTTGGGTGGCTGAGGTGGGCAGATCACCTGAGGTCAGGAGTTCAAGACCAGCCTGGCTAACGTGGTGAAACCCCATCTCTATTAAAAATACAAAAATTAGCCAGGTGTGGTGCGCACCTGTAATTCCAGCTATTCGGGAGGCTGAGGCAGGAGAATTGCTTGACCCAGGGAGCCAAGATCATGCCACAGCACTCCAGCCTGGGCAACAGAGCAAGACTCCATCTCAAAAAAAAAAAAAAAAAGAAAAAGAAAATTATGTAAAATGATGATCTCACAAAACAAACAAGCAAACACATTTTTAATGACTAGGTATTGTTAGTTACTAATAATTACCCAATGGGCAAAAAGACAGCTTCACCCTAAAGTACATTGTGCCCTGTTTCGCAGGGAAGAGACTGTTAATAACATCCCTGCCACGAATCCTATTGGCAGATTGTCCCTCAGCATGAGAAGGCCAAATATAGACAAGTGTCATGCTTGAAACAAATGTTTAAGATCTGTTCAACCACTTAAGCGTTTTACCACGAAGGCATATGTCCTGCCTGCGCTAGGCTACATATTTAAGAAGAGCTCAGCCAGAGACGCTGGGAAGAGGCTGGACAAAGTCTGCATTATTACTGGCAGTGTGTCCTGGGGTCCATCAGCTGGGTGTGACCATGGAGGATGCAGACAGACCTTTAAAATCGATGACAGCATGTCTCCAAAGAGGATGAGGGCCAAGAGGAAAAGCAGCCAGCCTAGCAACGCAGGCCGGAGCCGAAAGCGATGCTGGCGATAACATCTCCTTCCTTGAGAACCGGGCTTCTCTATAGTTATGTTTCTTTTCCGTACATTCATGTTTTCTAAACCAGGCAGGATTGAGAGTGAGAAGAGGTGGCGGGGGTCTTCCTGGGTGAGTTGAAGGGGCCTTTTCAGGGTCATGAATGTATTAATTCAGCTCTCCAAGGCTGGATTTCCGATCCTAAAATAGGGACAGTGATAGTATCTATCTGATGGGGTTGTGGTGGAGATCACATGAGAGTCTCGCTGCAGTCTGCGTCCTGTAGGAGGAGCTCTGTTAATGTTGCCTTAATTTAGACAGTCATAGTAGAGTGTTTACCTCCTTGGGCTCATGTCATATGCTGACCATATTTCCTTTCCTTCTCCTACGAGGGCCTGTGTCCTAGCAGGCGCTTGGCTGAACATGCTCATGGTAATTGAAACTAAGGTCTCGTGGTGCTGTGTAAAGAATAATTGATATGCAGAGACTCAAGGGAGCTTTGGGAACGGAACATCTGGTTTGGGAGGAAGCCTTGTAGGCCAACCCCCTGTAGGCCAGGGTAGGAGAGGAAAACAGGAAGTTTTATTCATCTTACTTTCTTGGTTTTTCAAGTTACAGTCTCCAGCTGTTTACATCAACGTTGTTTTTCCTGCAGAGGAGAAAGTATAAAGCACTGTAAGTCACAATCTTTCCATGAAGTAGCCCTTTGTGGAAAATCATCGTTGTCCTTTGACTTGGCTAGCTCATCTTTTATTTTTCTCTTCTTCACCCAAAGCAAATATCTTTTCCCTGACTTCTTTTTAGGCCTGAATAAATTGTAGAGAAGGACGAGAGAAAGCAGTTTGGGAAGAATAAGGTGGGGGAGGAGCAGGAAGGTGAAAGGAACAGGAGAAAAACCCAGGGGAAGAGGAAAGAAAGGAAAAGAATTCATACCCCAGAAACTTAAGATACCAACATGTTTCCAGGGTTGGAGGGTCTGCACATGGATCAGTATGAATTCAGTGGGGCACCACAGACAGGGTCGTTGTCCTCAGAACTGAAGAACAGCAGGAAACAAACCCTCAAAATGAAGACTATTGTGTTTCTGGAAAATTAATGATATTCAACTTATTGACAAGTATCACTGCAAACATTTAGCATGATGTGTCCTAATCTTCCGGTTGCCCTCATATCTCTTCCCTCTAGGATAGGGGTGAGCTGATAGTCTCTGGTGCTAGACTGCAAGGGTTCAGACCCCAAATGGGCAACTTGCCAGTCAGGTGACCTTAGGCAAACCACTTAGCTCTCTGGGCCACAGTTGACTCATTTGTAAATGGGGATGACGACGATGATGATGATGGTGGTGGTGGTGATGATGATGGTGATACCTTACCTACAGCCTGGGCTGTCATGAGGATTAAGTGAGTTAACATATGAAAAGCACCTAGGCACAGGGTAAGTGCTATATGAATGTTAACTATGATTTTTCTGGCCACTCCATTGAGATACCTGAATCCTACATCACAAAGCGGCATGCCCTGTTTTTTCACAGCACTTACTGCATGCTTTGAACACTTCATATATAAGATACCATTTTATGCCCTAGGAGGCAGGTGAATTATGAATATGACCTATATTATAGATGAGAAAACTGAGGCACAAAGAGATTAAGTAACATATTTAATTTACTATATCTCATAAATGACAGAGGTAGTTTAGCTGTAGAGGAGCGGTGAGCAAACTAGGGCCACCTGGCTTTGTAAATAAAGCTTTATTGAACCAAGGCTATTCACAGTCATTTACGTATCATCTGGCTGCTTTTGCATTAAAATGGCACATTTGAAAATATTTGTTACCTGGTCTTTTTACAGTAAACCTTTGCCAACTCCTGATCTATAGTCTAACTGCACTTAAAACTATTAAGGTAGGGTGTCCAGATTTAGTAAATTAAAATATGGGATGATCAGCTAGATATGAACTGCAGCTAAACAATAAGTAGGTTTTTTTCAGTATAAGTGTATCTCATGTTCTGGTTCAGGTCTTTCCCACAAAGGTCAGGTCTTTCCCACAAATCCCCCATCAGGGATGAATCTTGTCCTCTGTGCATTAAGGTAGCTGGCCTCTCTGATATACCTTTGAATACATGGCCAACATTTTTCAGAAACCAAGTTCCCTTTGTCTCTTCTGAATTGTGGTGAGTTAGAGCTGCAAGGGATGTAAGATGGTCAATGACTTGCCTGGTATCCACTCAGTACGGAGCTGGCCTGGAATTGTCTCTTTGTATAACAGGTGGCCTCGTTAAAGTTTTTAAGGTGTTGTGGTGGTGGGGATGTATGACATTTGTGGGAAAGACCTGGACCAGAAGCATGGCTGAGCCTAGGAAAAATCATGATACAGAAAGTCATCTCTGTTAGGCACAGACAGACAAAACCACACTATCTCACTTATAGGTGCAGTGTAAAAAAGCTGAACTCACTGAAACAGAGAGCCAAATGGTGGTTACCAGAGGCTGGGGGTGGCGGTGGTTGGGGGAGATGTAGCTGTTGGTCAAGGGATACAGAATTTGAGTTAGACAAGTGGAATGAGTTCTAGAGATCCATTGCACAGCGTGGTGACTACAGTTAATAGCAACATATCCTTTACTTGAAAATTGCTATGAGAGTAGCTTTTAAGTGTTCTTGCCACAAATAAATAAGTATATAATGTAACGCATATGTCCATTAGTTTGATTCAGCCATTCCACAATGTATCTGATATCATTTGGCTATATGACCCTGCCAAATCTCAATGTATATAATGTAACGTATATAATGTGTATAATAAGTATATAATGTAACGCACATGTCCATTAGTTTGATTCAGCCATTCCACAATGTATCTGATATGGTTTGGCTATATGACCCTACCAAATCTCATGTTGAATTGTAATCCCCAATGTTGGAGGTTGGGCCTGATGGGAGATGTTTAGGTCATGGGGCCGGATCCCTCATGGCTTGGTGCTGTCCGCATGATATGGGTGAGTTTTCCTGGGATCTCATTTTTGTGAAATGTGGCACCTCCTCATCCCCCAGCTCTATCTTGCTTCTCCTCTGCCATGTGAGATGTTCGCTCCCCCTTTGCCTTCTGTCATGAGTAAAAGCTTCCTGAGGCCTCCCAGGAAGCCAGGATGATGCCAGCAGTATGCTTCCTGTACAGCCTGTGGAACTGAGGGCCAATTGAACCTCTTTTCTTTATCAATTACTCAGTCTCAGGTATTTCTTTATAGCAATGCGAGAATTGCCTAATATAGTATCTCTGTTTCAAAATATTATGTTTTATACTATAAATATATACAATTTTTATCAATTTAAAAATGAATTTTAAAAGGCAGGGAAAAAAGAGAAAGTCATTTCTGTGACTTCCTGTCCACTGGTCACCTCACCAGCCTCAGTTTCCCCCATCAGCAGACTTGATGCACATCTTTACAGCAGATGTTGCCTGAAACCTCTTAACCACTTCCTTTCAGCTTCTATGAAACATAATAAAACCAGCAGGGCTCTTCCCAGGGGAACTGAGACTTCTATTCTCCTTCCTATGACCTGGAAAAAGTCCTGGAGATTGGAAAGAAGCAATTCAGAATTAGACCCATTTGTTGTCAGAGGTAATGAGAGCTACTCTGCAACTTGTCTGGGCTGGAAGAGAGAGACACCTCCTGTCACCCAAGCCCTGCCCTCAGAGGGATGAATCTTGTTCTCTGTGCATTCAAGAGAATGAGTAGATCAGGGTCCCATGCATGTTTCCTTATCTCCTACTTCTAGCTCTGTTTAACTTTGAAGGAATTACTTACATCCATCAACATGCAGATATTCAAGCCACAGTTCAGTAGGTATTCTATTCTTGTATTCAGGTGAGGTGGTACTTTAAAGGCTTATTCCCTTCATGTTCATCTCTTCAGAGGACAGTTAGGGACACACACCCTGGGGCTGAAAGGCAGGGGCCTATCCCATAGGTTAAATTACCAACCTTCCTCCTATTTCCTGAGAATAAATTGATTCATGCTTCTTAGGAGTTTCAAAATCTTGAGAAATGCATGCAAAATAAAAGTCAAGATCAATTGGTTTTAAAATAAAGGCACAAGTTGTTTGATGCTCTTTCCATCAAGAGGTGGATTGGGGGTTAGATCTACTCTTTAATCTGTGTAAGGTTATGTCTGGTTTGACCTATAACGTATGGTGGACGTAATACTATATGACTTTCAAGGGTAGGTTAGTTATAGAAGGTCATGCAGCTTTTTAATCTCCAAATTGTTTGCTAGACTACCTACTCTTATAGCCATGCAACACCATGTAAGAAATCCAATGACCCTGAAACGCCCTGGAGTGAGGAAACCCAGCCACATCGAGAGAACACATGTAGATGCTCTGGCCAACAGTCAGCTGAGCCAGGCTTCAACTTAGAAATACAAGGCATTTGTGTGCAGAAGCTTCCATAGGTACCAACATCCAAACTTTCATGTCACTTCAGGCTCTCTGAGTCTTCAGAGCTGAGATCTCAGATGTCACAGAGCAAAACGTCCCCCTATTGTATCTTGCCTAAATTCCCTTTCATCAAACCTATAAATATAACAAAATGGCTACTCTCTTATGCCACTAGGTTGGAGTGGTTTATTATGCAGCAATAGATAAACTGAAACAATCATAAACTATGTATTGAGCAAGAGAGAGAGATAGCATTGTATTGTAAGCCTGTGGGGTCTAGATTAAAAATTACATTTTAGGATCTTAAAACTATGAGGAAGAGTAGATAAACAGATGCATCACGGATTAAAATAATTTTTACAACTCAAGATGGCTCATTTAATATTGGCCAATTATCTTCAAAGAGCTTTGCTCAAGTATGACACCACAACTTGAAACAGCTCCTTCGTGAAAAGGTAGCATCCTGGGGTTTGCAATACTCGGGGTTTATTTTCCAGGGGGGATGTTTACTTCTACTTTTACTTCCCCATAGGACCCAACTCCATATTATTCTTTTATTCCTCCCTCCTTGTATATAACCTTTCAGCAAAAGATCAAACTCTGGCACTATTTCCTCTGACACGAGTGAAAAGAAGAACAAAGGAAAAATTTGGATCTAAAGAAGTCCACAGAGACCCTATATAACTGGGAAATGCGCCATTTGCATTTATTTATTTTATATATGGCTTCAAATTCTTTGAGATCCTCAAGGACTTTGGTTTGGCTGAATTTGGGGGGCAAAAGTAAGTCTATTCAGTCCAGCATTTAGTTGGCTCTTGATCTATGCTTTGCTCCAGTAGCATAGCGAAGACTTGCTTTGTATTGTAGACAGACACAAGTAGACGTTCGGAAATTTAGCATCGGGGTGGAGCCCAGAAAGTAGGTAAAAGTTAAAATAGGCAGAAAGTTGAAAAGGTGAACTATTAATCTTGATAGTAGGCATATAAGCTTACTAGAGAAGAAAGCACTTTACATATGAAACCACTGCACAGCAAGGAAGACTCAATACCTGAAGATTAAATTAAATCAAAGCATAATGGCTTCTAAAAATAGTAATAATGAGAAAGCTATTGGGTTGGTATATTAAATTATAGATATTTGACATAAACCTTGTAACCAGAAGAGTTTTCAGTGTCTCTGTAGGCTCTTTCTCCTCTCAAACCATTTTGCGCACTGTCATTATATTAATCTTCCAAAAAGTTTATTTCCATCGTAGAGTGTCAGAAAGTATTTTCTCCTACTGTCCTATTCTGGATTTGAGAAACTGAAAGCCAGAAAGGTGATTTAGCCAAGGTACACAACTGCTTCATGAACTGGAGCCCAGATCATCTAATTTCCATCTAAAACTACATACTTTCTTAAGGCACATTGAAAGGAAGTAAAGAAGATGGAAGAGAGGTGGTGAGGAAGTGGGAGCCAAGAGACTTGGATTATCACCCAGGGGAAACAGAAAGAAACTCACAAAAACTGGGAAAGCTGTTCATTGGAAGTGAGTATAGGTAATTACAATGGAACTGCAATTACACTTGTAACTTTTTGTTTCAATAATCATAATAAAATTATTCATGATTGAAATAACCCACATTAAGCATCCTATGTGTGCACTTATACTCCATGGGCATCAGTTTCTGTGACCAAATGGATTTGCTTCTTGCAGAATAATTTATGTCATCTATGTAAGATTGATTAAAAAATCCTCACAGAAGTTAATGTACATCTAAATAGTTTATATACTTTGACTTCATAGCACAGAAACTAATCTCACAGAGGTATGTTGATAGAAATAAAGGAAAAGATATAATTTGACTTCATAGCACTCATAATAGAAAAACCAGGGCTGAGCATGGTGGCTTACACTTGTAATCCCAGCACTTTGGGAGGCCGAGGTGGGCAGATCACCTGAGGTCAGGAGCTCAAGACCAGCCCGGCCAACATGGCAAAATGCTATCTCTGCTAAAAATACAAAAATTTGCCGGGTGTGGTGGTGGGTGCCTGTAATCCCAGCTACAAGGGAGGCTGAGGCAGGAGAACTGCTTGAACCTGGGAGGCAGAGGTTGCAGCAAGCTGAAATCATGCCACTGTGCTCCAGCCTGCGTGACAGAGCAAGACTCCATCTCAAAATAAATAAATAAATAAATAAAAGAAAAACTAATCTCACAGAGGCATGTTGATAGGAATAAAAGAAATGATTTTAAAACAATTTTATTGAGCTCAAGATACCTATTTTTAGATTTTGTCTAAAAATGTAAGTTTTGTTAAAACTTACATCAATATAGGTGATGGGGAGGAAGGCAGCAAATCACACTGCCATGTGTGTACCTATGCAACAATCTTGCATGTTCTTACATGTACCCCCAAACCTAAAATGCAATAAAAAAATAAAAAATAAAAAAAAAACTTACATCAATTGAAATAGCATCATATTTGTGCCTAAATTACCTTGAGTTTTTGTAATGGTTGTCCTTAAATTGCAACACTCAATATCAAAATCCATGCTTCAGATATGGGCTATTAAAATTATAATATAAAATCAGTATCTCGAAGAGATATCTGCACCCCCATATTCAATTGCAGCATTATTACAATGGCCAAAATATGGAAACAACCTAAGTGTCCATGAATGGGTGAATGGGTAAAGAAAATGTGATACACACACACACACACACACACACACACACACACACACACATGGATTATTATTCAGCCTTAAAAAAGAAGGAAATCTTGCCATTTGAGACCACATGGTTGAATCTAGAGGACATTACATGCCAAGTGAAATAAGCCAGGCACAGAAAGACAAATACTGTATGATCTCCCTTATATATAGAATCTAAAGAAGTTGAACTCATATAAAGAGGATAGAATGGCAGTTGCCGAGGAATGGGAGAAGGGGTGAAAATGGGAGATGGTGGCCAAAGAGTGCAAAGGTTCAGTTATGTGGGATGAATCAGTTCTGGAGCTGTCATGTACAGCATGCTGATTATAGTTAATAATAATGTATTGAATACTTGAAAATTACTTTAAAAAGTTGATCTTGAGTGTTCTCACCCCACACAAAAGATCATAACTTTGGGAAGAGATGGATATGTTAATTAGCTCAGTTGTGGTAATCATGTCACAATGTATATCATCACTTTGTACACCCTAAATATATACAATTTTTGTGTGTCAAGTCTACTTCAATGAAACTGGAAAAAAAAGAGTAGGACAAAAATCCCCCCCCCAAAAACCTTCCTCAGTAACCAGATTCCACCCTTCCCCACATAAGTCCAACAGAATGAGAGTTCAGAATCCGAAATGAAATTGACTTATGGAAAATGTGCAAAGTTTTCTTTCTTTTATGCTGGAGTTTGTGAAATGAGAATCATACCCATTAAGTATTTCACATTATCAAAAAAGAGTCTCTTAATGGTGTCCTTAGAACCTTATAGACTCTCCCAATGACAACTGTTTTATGTGATATAATCGGTGAACACAATCTCTCTGAAATGTAGCATCTTCAAAGACAATCAGTTTAGTAAAATGTCTTCCTTTAATTGATCCTCTTTCTTGTATATTTAATATAAAAAAGAAACATATGTTCCTGGAAGGATCTATTTTACAAGGCGTTAGATTGCGTCCACAGCCAGATGGAACAAGGCAAGACGTAGAATGTGCTGCAGCCAGTATGACAGGGCTTACAACTCAGTCATTGAGCACCTTCCTCAAGGTCTGGTTAAAGCCTACAGGAAGCCCCAGTGCCAATGATTGCAAAAGAGAGAGAAATAACATACTGTTTTTCCATCACCTCTTTCGGTTACAACTGAATTCACTTAGCAAACAATGGAAAACTAAGTGAAATGAGTTTTACCTTCTTTAATAGCTGACATTACTATTTTGATCTTTTCGCATACAATCATAGAGGCCCTAGTGCCAACAGTGGATTCTATTTTGGTCAGTGACATTTTCTTGAAGGAGTCCCAAGTTTAATAAAATGGAGAAACATTTCTTGCAATTGACATAAAGCTTTGTGTCTGTAAGTCATAAAATCTGGAAGAAAACACCTTGAATATTTAGTCCAATGTTACTGTTTTTCCCCAAGGTGGTTGATCAACAAACACACAAGGCTGGCAATAAAATCTAACGATGTTTCTAACAACAAGAGAAAAATTACTGCTGAATCTGCTGTAATAAGTAATTAATCTAAGGCAAATAATGACACTATGGGATTAGGAGGAGGAAAAATCCATTAAAATGCTCTTTGTGTACTTAAAGGAGTTTGCATATTCAAGTGAATTACTTGACTGCTGGAGGACATTTACCCTCCGCATCTGTTTTATTATCCACGAGGAACCTGTGCACATACCTTGGCTAACCTCATCCCTGCTCCACCAAGATAAACATGCCAGAAAGGCATTGGGTTTGGCCAAGAATGAAGCATTCACTACGCCAACAAGCATTTTTTTCTTTGTCTTGAGGGAGCACTCAACTGGTTTTCCAAAGGCACATGTGCAAAATAGGATGATCTCTGCCTGGTTGTGGTGGCTCTTCCTTCTTCCGGTGGGGACAGCCCTGCCTCAGTGCACTTTCGTAAGGGCAGCGTCTTTCCCCAGTGGGGCCTGTGTGATTTATAACTCTGGAGAAAAGCTGACACTCCATCTAATTGGGTGGTCAACATTTGGACTCAATTTTGAAATTCATTTTCTGTTACTCTTTGTAAACCTAACAAAATAAACGAGTGTAGTTAATTTAGATGTCTCTGGGCAATTTTCAGCCATATGTACCTTGCGGCTTAAATTAAAAAGCCATTAGACCAGAAGACTCTATTTTGCTGTCAGAAAATTGCTCTTTTAAAGAGTGTGTGTGTGTGTGTGTGTGTGCGTGTTTGTGATTCCAAGAAAGAAACATAATGAATCATTGGATTGTAAGCTCCTTGAGGGCATACTCTTGTTTAAATGAAATATTTACTTCGGTAATTTTTATTTACCTTTTTAATCAACAAATATTTATTATGTGCCCAGCACTATCAATCAGTGGATAAATGAATGTGGAATAAATGAACAAATGAATGAATAAGCCAACCGCTTCATGGCCTTGTCGTATCTCTCCAACATTATATCTTCTTGTTTTTCATGCCCTAGAAAATACAACAATTTACAAAAACCCCTTGCAGCCCACAGGTCTTATACTTGGGAGTGAACAAGCAGTACCGTCGTTAGTATTAAGAAAAAAAATTATTTTTAATGTAAAGTATGTGTACCTTCATGGTAATGAATAATTCACCTGAGTACCTTCTGGATTTACATACTCTATGGGTATTTTAATAATATCCATTAACATGAAGCCTTTACTTTGACTGAAGAAATGTTCTAAGTTTAAATATACAGTAATCCCTTCTTATCCACAGGGAATACATTCTAAGACCCACAGTGGATGCCTGAAACTGTGAATGTTATCAAACCCTATATATACTATGCTTTTTCCTATACATACCTACCTATGATAAAGTTTGTTATAAATTAGGCACAGTAGGAGATTAACAACAAAAACTAAAAATAGAACAATTATAACAATATATTGTATTAAAAGTTATGTGAATATGGTCTCTCTCTCTCTCTCAAAATACTTTATTAAAGTGTATACCAGTGGTAACTGAAATCTTGGAGAGCAAAACTGCAGATAAGGGAGACTTATGTATCTTCTTACTTAATCCTTACAACAACCCTATGAGGTAGGTATCACCCCTACTTCATGTCTGAGGAAACTGAGATACAGAGAGGTTGAGCAACTCCCATAAGGCTGCACAGCTATTCGGTGAGACTGCCGACCTCTTGGTATCTGCAGTCTGACCCTAGTACCTGTGCTCTGAATCTCGTCATTCCTACTCCCCATCTCCCCAGTCCATATACAGTAAAGAGACTGGCAGGCTACAGTGGGCTCTATTCTCTTAGAGCAAATTTTTGTCTTCACACAATTCGATAAGGAAACAGAGGATTGTTGGAGCTACACTGACCAGCAAACAAGAGCTTCAGGGGCCATCATTCATGTAAGAATTCTATTTACGCAACATTGTGTGTGCACATGCATGCATGCATAAACCGATGCAAAAAAGAATAGTCACTAAAATATGAATGTTTGTTATCTTAGACTGATGAGATTTCTGATGAATTGAATGCTTCCCCTTGCCTTTTCCTATGTTGTTTGAATTTTTACAAAGAGCAATAAAGAATTGGTACAATCAGAATAAATATGTTAAATCATTTTTATGTGAAATACTGATGGCTCTGGAGTCAGCTTGGGTTTAAATCACTTGTATCTGAGCTTGGGCAAGTTTCTTATCCTCCCTACTTTGGGCTTCCTTATCTGCAAACTGAGGTTAATGAAAATACCTGCTCTCGCCAGACCTGGAGAAGATGGCAACAAAAGGCACACTGCCTTCATAGAGATCACACATAATTTTCACCTTGAAGACCTGCCGTCAGCTTTCCGTTCTAACAAGGAAGACGTGGCCACAGCTCAAACAGTGAGCTGTGCTCCAACTCCATTTGGATTGTCAAATCGTCTTTTCTGTTTTACATCAAGAGTTGAGAACAGCCCCAGGCAGTAGCACTCCAAACGGCTCCACCCTTGGCATTCCTAGCATGAGAATCAGTGTGGGAACAACATACCGGAAAGTTGAGTCCATTCATCTCCTTTGATCTGGCCAAGAGGGAAGCATTTTCACATAAGACAGGCACAGTAGTTCTTTCCTTTCATGCCGTCTATATGCATATTGGCTTTTGAAAAGAGCACGGATTGACAGTGAAACCCACCCATGAAACAGAGAATGGAGAAAGCTGGGAAGACTGGTTTCCCTGGTGCTTGTGGGGTAGAGAACACTGATAGACAAGGTCGTGGCAGCTCAGAAGAGAGAAGAAAATGGGAGCCAATGGCCTGCGGAACAATAATAATGACAATTACACCTTGTTACCTTCCCTGGCTGCAGAAGGCCTTTGCTATAATATATTTGGAGGAATTCCCGGCCATACGCGGCCACATTCAATAAGAACCTGTATCCCTGGGACTCCCAGTCAGAGCAAAGCATGTGACAGGGACGCCTCTACTCAGAGTCACTCAGCTAAGACTTATGTGACTATACCAGGTCCATTGCCCAATGCACAGTAAATCAATACACCGACACCTAGGGCTGCAGCAGACAAAGTTTTAATTGTAAGGTTGCCAAATGAGGGGATGGGAAGAAACCTCAAATCCATCGTCCTGGGGAGTTTGGGGATAGAGACTTTAAGGGGTTTGGAATGGGCTGAGGTATAGGGATCATTGATTGGTCTAAGAATGCAGGGCAAAGT
The DNA here is from genome assembly GCA_036589455.1 of Ateles fusciceps. NCBI lineage: Eukaryota > Metazoa > Chordata > Mammalia > Primates > Atelidae > Ateles > Ateles fusciceps. The sequence goes on from JAZHEH010000193.1 coordinate 15,509,659, forward strand.
CATGACATGGGGAGATGAAGAAACTGCATTTTCATGCAGATTCAGTTCCTCTGTGGGGGTCTTCAAGCTGGTTCGTGTCAGCTGTTCCACTGGAATTCAGGATCTGAAAAACATCTTAAGCAATGTTTAAAAAAAAAAAAAGCCTTGTGATTCCAGTGTGTGATTGTATCTACAGGAACAAGGGATGCAAATGGTCAGTGTCTACTGTTACGTGGCTTTCAGTTACAAGGAGGTGGGCCAGAGTGCACAGCCTGATGAATGCCTAATTATAATCTTATATCTGCCTAGAGCTCAGCATGTAATTCTTGTTAACCCTGTGGGGGACCGTTTCACTTCCAGTTAGGAGAAGGCTCCCTGGAGCTCCTGTTTTACTAGTGAGGGCAGCATTATAGGTGTCTGACTTCCAGAAGTGCCACAATGTCAAGTTCCTGGCAGGGCCGAGGTATTGGTAGGACAGTGGCCCCGGCGGTTTTCCAGTGCTGGGCAGGGAAGCAGTGACATTGTCCTTACCAAAGCATTCTAGCCTTGGTTTGTGCTTCCCTCCTGGAAACCTAGCCTCAAGTCTCCCAATGTTCTTTACCAAAATCCTTCCCTGCTTAGTTAGTGGCAAGTTTCTTATGTATAACTAAGAACCCTAAAAATTACAATACCGACTGCAAAGGAATATTTTTAGCCTTCCAGAAGCCTGAGAACCATGGCTGGGCAAAGTTCTTGCTAGCCAATCCTGCACATGGAGACCGAGCACAGGACTGCTCTGCGCATCCCTTTATCCCCATCCAGGACAACCATCACAAGGGGCCCTTCCACCACTCCCTATGCTCTGGGTCTCCAAAGCCCTCATTGTTATTAACATGAGAGGTTTCCTCCTCCCCTGTATCAGTGGTTCTCAAATTCTGCTATATGGCAATCACCTGGGGAGCTTTTAAAAAATTCTACTGCCCAGGTCGTACTCCATACAAATTAAACCAGAGTCACTGGGGTGGACTCCAGGCATCATTAATTTTTAAGCTCCCCAGGTGATCCCAATATGTAGCCAAGTCTCAGACCTAGTGGTCTAATCAGTGGTGTTCAAACTGTGCTCCTCAGACTCGAACCTCCAGAGAGCTTTGTTAGAAATGCAAATCTCAAGCCAGTGCACTCACACTTGTAATTCTAGCACTTTGGGAGGCTGAGGCAGGTGGATCACTTGAGTTCAGGAGTTCAAGACCAGCCTGGTCAACGTGGTGAAAACCCCGTCTCTTCTAAAAATACAAAAATTTGCCACGTATGGTAGTGCATGCCTGTAATCCCAGATATTAGGGAGGCTGAGGCAGAAGAATTGCTTGAACCTGGCAGGCAGAGGTTGCAGTGAGCCGAGATGGTGCCCTCGCACTCCAGCCTGGGCAACAAGAGGAAACTCTGTCTCAGACAAACAAACAAAAAAGCAGAAATGCAAATATCAGGTCCCATCCCAGACCTACTGAATCAGAAACTACAGGGAGAGGTCACTACACCAATCTGGGTTTTCATAATCACCCTCCACATGATTCTGCTGCATGCTCAAGTCTGAGAACCACTGGACTAAATCACTCCCAGGCTGAAATTCAGGCATTTTTAGAATTTACTCTTTCTGGTCACTGCTTAAGAACACTTTTATTCTTGCAATTAATATGTCATGATGCAAATTTCTGCATAGAGAGAATTTTTCATGTGTCCCAGGGTGGACACAGACTGTAAACCAACTTTATCCGCCCCCTGAGTCAAGATCAGAGTGAATCCATTCTTTTAGAAAAGTCTAAAATATCTATTTCATGATGTTTATTCAATCAGACTCTGTGACTTCATTTTGAAAGGTTGAACTGAAAAAAAGAAAGGTGGGATGGTTAGCATATAGAACCCTTAACCAGGGACTTGATTTATAGCGATGAAATACATAAACACACACTTGTGCCGGCATGCACACACCCACACACATGCACATACTCTTTCTCACACACACAAACACACACACACACACACAATTCCATGAATTGTCCTTGGAAGTACTTGTGGATTTCAAGGACAGGAAGAAATTGGTGGTTGACCACGAGAGACCTAATATGCAATACTGTATTGCTTGCCACAAAAATCATACAGTCCCAGGTAAGGATTATCCTGTGACCTTTTCTGTGTAAGAGAAGATTAGACAGAACTCTCTTCAAAGCCAGCTCCTGCTACCTGCCAGCAGCGAAATGAGAATAATCATTTTGATCCTATAGTAACAAGTGCTATCAATAAATGGTTTTATGGTTGCTAACTTTCTTATCGCTCTTCTTATCATCATGGCAGTGGCCACCTGTAGTTCTTCTAAATACAATCACCCTCTTGAGACTTGTAAGCACAGAGAAGAATGACCTTATCACATTGACTTTTCTATCCAGTCCTGATAAAGGGAAGTTTCAAGAAAGCCTGAAAGAGAGGAGAGGTCTGATCAATTTTAAGCACAACTGTCTCCTCCCCAGACTCCGAAATAAAGTAGAGCATCTGGGCTTCAGGAAATCGTAGAAGAGAGTAATTGCTTTAAGAATATTATGTCTCTTTTCTCTGTGATACGCTCATTTTTTAAAGTAACATGGTGAGTAGTAGCCAACTCCCTAGTGGAAGCCTGAAGAGAGGAGGTCGCAAAAGCTTAGAAGTGGAGAAAGCAAAATGCAGGGATCTCAGAAGTGATGATCAATAATCACAACCAACATTAATTAACTAGGCACTTACAATTTGCCAGGCCCCCAAAGGACTCCACCTAATTTATCCATATGTAATCATGAGCCCCATGTTTCAGATGGAAACCGAGCACAGAGTGGCTAAATAAACAAAGCGAATGTGGAGATTTGAAGCTGAGTTTGCCTTGCTGTGGAGTTACCACTCTTAATGTGCCAAGGAGTAAGAGGTGACCCCTATAATTAGACCCTCTGGAGTCCTACTTGCCTCTGCTATAAAGACACCATCATGTCCATGGCCATGTTTTCGGGCAGGAGATGATGGTATAGGGGCAGGCTCAACTTCAAATGGAAACACAGAAAAATAATTGCAGTATATTGTAATTAGTGTCACTCTGAGAATGTCTCAATGGGACTGATAGCTAAGCTGGGACCTGAAGGAGTTACCACTGTTCAAGAGGGGGCAGAAGGGAATTCCAGGCTGGGGGACAGCCTCCATGGATGCCTGGAGGCCTGCAAGTAGGCCCTTTAGTAAGATGTAAAGCTTTGGTGTGGCTAAAATGCAGACCAAGGCTTTTGACTTTACTGTGGCAACAGAGGAGTCATTAAAGAATTTTAAATAAGGGAGGCTCTTGATCCAATTTGAGTTTTAGAAAGATTGTTCTGGCTGTAGCCTGGAAAATGTATTGGGTTTGGTAGTTGTTGATCAGAGGCAGACAGATCATGAAGAAGTAAGTATTGAGAACTTACAATAGCCCATCATTGTTCTAGCATTTCGCTCTGTGGTAAACTAGGCAGCTTGAAGCGTGCTCTCCTGGAACTCACATTCTAAGGGTGGAAGGAAAACAAGCAAGTCGCCATGAACACAGAGGCTATGGTAATCGTTCAGGTGAGAAGTGGAGGTCCTCCCTCCTGTGCTTCTCAGGCTAGTTACAGTATAGGGAAGAATTAGATTCCCCCCCTGCCCCCCACCGCCAGCTCATTCTAGACCCATATGTGATCCTAATAGGCATGATTAGTGCACCCTCACACAACATGGGACCCACCATGCAATTCTGACAGCACCTGAATTGGACTGTCTTTATTCTGGGAGACACGTTTATTCATTCTTTGTATAGACATTTGCAATAAAAGTTTCTAGAGCCCTACTCTCAGTTACTCTTTTTTGTTTGTTTTATTGGTGCTTTTTTCTTTTTTCTTAAGACAGAGTCTTGCTCTGTCGCCTAGGCTGGAGTTCAGTGGCACAATCTTGGCTCACTGCAACCTCCGCCTCCTGGTTCAAGCAATTCTCCTGCCTCAGCCTCCCAAATAGCTGGGACTACAGGTGTGCACAACCACGCCCAGCTAATTTTTTGTATTTTTAGTAGAGACAGAGTTTCACCATGTTGCCCAGGTGCCCAGGCTGGTCTCAAACTCCTGAGCTCAAGTGATCCGTCCACCCTGACCTCCCAAAAATGCTAGGCTTACAGGCGTGAGCCACCATATCCGGCCTCAATTACTCTTAATCAGGGTGGACTATGGTGCTTTTCCCTGAGATAGAAGCGGATCTGGAGGAAGGCACAGCATTGGAGGTATTGATGAGATGGGCAGCTGGTGGAATACAGGAGCTGTCTGGGCAGGTGAGTATGTGGGCTTGAATTTTAATCCACGAACGGGTGGGGAAGTGCAACACACATTGTCACTTCAGTTCCTTCAGCTTAAATATGATTCAGATTCACTGTCCACCATCTTAGATCAACTCACGTAGATGATAAAGTCCGTTGGAACTGACTCACAGTGAAAAGCAAATACTATTGCTAACTGAATTACGTCGGGGCACCTACTGAGAATGTGATGGGGAAGGGAGGAGGGAGGAACAGATCTCGAAGCTGCATGGTTACTGGGATACACAGCATGGTGAACCACTCTTGCTGGTAGGAAACAGCATTTTCCCGAAAGGCCTTGACTCTCCAGGGTGAGATCCTCGGTTTGAAACCCTGAGCAGAAATCCTTGTTCCAGTAGCTGCAGTAGCCCAGGAAGCAGCAGCACGTCCTGGCTTTTTCATGTCAGGCAGTGTGGAAAGTAGAAAAGTTCCTTTTTAAAGTTTCCTTTTCTTGTTGAAGAATAAGTGTGCTAATAACTTTGTTAAGCCCTATCCTATGTAGCTGTTAGACATGCCATGCTTACAGGCATGTAGTACATTCTGTGTCCTTGTACTTTAACCAAGATATCTGTGCTAGACATGCTCACAGGCATGTCCCATCTCTCCATTGCTTTTACCTGTTTAAAAAAGTTTTAAATTGTTAATCAATCAGGTTTTAGTTTAAATTGTGAGGTCTGGCTCCAGCCAATGGAGATCAGACATAGCAGTAAGGACGACCCCAAATGCGTAAGGGATAAATTTGTGTTTTCCTTTGTTCATTGTACTCTCGTGGCATGATGGCTAGTTAGGGTACCCCTCCTGCAGTCCAGGAAGTAAAAATTGTGTTACTGAACGATTCTTTGTCTCAGTGCTGATTTTTCTTTGTGGCACTGAGCATCTATTTCCAACAGGCAGCCTGCTGCAGGGAGGTTGTCTCAGTGGTCTTCCTTCTGCTCTTGTAGCCAAGTTCCTGAGTTCAGGGATTGGCTTCTGATGGCCTTTCACCCTGGAAAATGCCTTGGAGTAACCCACCACCCCAGAGAAGCTCTGAACTGAGGCACTTCAGAGGCCTGACTGCTCCCAAAAGACCTTTTCTAACACAGAAGGCTTCCAGGGTAAAAGGGCACATAGCCTTTCACCTTGAATTGGGTGTGATTGTGAAGACGGATCCCCAGAGACTTGGCCCTCCCCACCTCCCACCCTCATCTATCCTCCCTCCCCCACCTCATCCCTAGAGGCTCTCTGAGGGCCCGTCCAGGCCACACCCTTGCTCTCTGGTGGGAAACCCATTAGAGGATCGCAAAGTGCCTGTCATCCCAAATGCAGTGCTAAGTGAGGCGCTAAATGCAGTCCCAGACCCAGACATGCTAAGGAGATTGAAGGAAGATTGTGACCCATCTCTAAGTTATACCACCAGCAGTGAACTTTGAGTGTATACTTTCACAAATCTGGGGACGCACCATTATAATATATTGTATTTGTGTATTTAAAAAGACCAATTAAGCTGGGCGTGGCTGTGCATGCCTGTGGCTCCAGTTACTCAGGAGGCTGAGTTGGGAGGATGACTTGGGTCCAGTAGGCGGAGGCTGCAGTGAGCTGTGATCACACCATTGCATTCCAGACTGGGCAACAGTGCAAGACCCTGTCTCTTAAAAAATGTTAAAAATTTAAAAGTAAAATAAAAAGACCAATTAGCTAAACGTTTTAAATATCACAATTGCCATTTCTTCATTTTTTTTAAAAAAAATCAAGACCCTCAAATAATGCAAGCTGTCTGACGTTCTTTCGTCATCTAGGACGCTTGCTTCTCCCTCATCCATCCATCCATCCCTAGGAGCTTGTCTGTTAATTTCCTTTAACAGGAAAAAGAAAAAGCGATAATTTGACCAGCAGAGGGCAGCAAGAGCCAAAGAATAAGAATCGATTTCGCTTCCCCAGCCCCCAGCTTTGAAATCCTGGATTAGAATGATTTAAATTGGGAAAAGGATGGTGGAGGAGTAGAGATGGAATCCAAACCACAGAATCCAAATTCATAAAGTTAAATGGATGCAGAACTTGCTGGAACAAGATTTAGATTTACAGAAGACAATAGCTATTCATTTTTTTTGGTCTTGAATTCTATGAAAAAAGGCCGCCCGGCAGATTTTTTAAGAGAACCTGACTCTCTGGTGAGGTCCACGAACTCAGTAACATACATATTATTTGGGAAATGTCCCATAGATGAAGATGAAAGAAAGTGGTTCCCTTTGAATATTCACCCCACCGTGAATTGGAAATATGGGTCTCACAATGAGCCAGGAGTACCCAGGCAGCTGGGTGTCTGGCATTCTGCCCTGGGCATCTCAGGACCCACCTGACCAAGTGAAGAGAAGCGGAAGATGCTGAGAAGAAAGGTAGGGGGACCTTTTGGTCCTGGACGGAATCTCTTACTTCCTAATGAATCCTTAACATATATTAAAATGTCAACCCTGATACAAAGAACCGTGTACCCGCAGGAAGACAGTAAGAGGACACAGAAAAGGAAATTGTGGTCGTGGAAGGCTGCTTCATGGGAAATGATTATTTGGGGTCCTAGATAGAAATGGTGGAATTGAAAGTCCTGGCAACTGTAGTCTGCAAGACACACGAGCTTGTGCCTATTACAGGGACTCTGTATTAGTTTCCGAGGGCTGCCATCACAAAAGTGCCACCAACAGTGTGGCATATGACAACAGAAAATTATTCTCTCCCAGTTCTGGAGGTGAGAAGTCCAAAAGCAATGTGTTGGCAGGACTATGTTCCTCCGAAGTCCCTAGGGAGGAATTCTTCTGTATGAGTCTGTTTTCACACTGATATAAAGAACTACCTGAGGGGTGGGGCCAAGATGGGCGACTAGAAACAACGGTGATCGGAGGTTCCCATCAAAAAGTACCACAGTAAGTGTGTGAATGCTTCACTGCAACCAGGGTATCCAGGTTCTCTCATCAGAACTGACGAGGAGGCTGGAGTGGTCCATGGAGAGGAAGGAAGAGCAGCTGAGAGCCTCACGGGGCAGGGGAGCCCCTACACCACCCAGCCAAGGGAGGTGGTGAGTGAGCTGCTACCTGGCTGGAAATCCATGGAACTGTGCAACTCATTCCTATTTGGATGCCTTTTATTTCATTCTCTTGCCTAGTTGCTCTGGCTAGGACTTCCTGAGGCAGGCTTTTTATAGGAATCTTAGTTTCAGTGACTCTCACTTTGAGGCTGGCTCAGGCATGATACTTAGCATGGTTTCACAGCATACTGTCTGCATGCAGTGTCCACGCTGGACTCACTGATGTAGATAACTGCAAAAGTCATTTAATATTTGCCGTTGGTTCTCATTCATTTATTAGCCAAAAGTCTTTATTTTATGTCTATTGGATAAATGTATTACTTCAAAAAGCATACTGAAAGGATGCTGATAATCTTTTCTTGTTTGATCAAGGAAAGTTTTTTTTTTATACGCCTAAGATTTTTGTAAGCCCGAATCTTCTTGAGTGAGTCAATGGCAGTTCATGGGTAATATTTGCCTTCCACATCCAGATTGGCAGAACCCAACCAGACAAAAATAAACATTCTAAGGAAGTGCCCTTCTTGTCCCACTGACTCAACAAAGCTACAAAAATATGTAACTGTAGCAGCCAGATCCTTTTGGAAATGGACCTCCATTTGACATGTGCTTTCACCAGTAACTGTGCAAACATATATATTGACTTCGTCAGGGGTGCCATAGTTTGATCCTTCACTGGGATTGGCATCAGACTGTATGACTTCATTTATGCAATTTTTCATTCATTCAACAAATGAATGTATCAAGTGGTAGGACAGCCTCTAAAATGTCCCCCAACCATCTCTGCCTCCTGGTATTTATATATTCTCCTACACTTGAGTGTAGGCTGGGCCTACTGACTTGCTTTTGGCAAAAAATGTGCAGCTAAAGTGATGGCATGTCACTTACAAGATTCGTAGGTTATACAAGACTAACTTCTGTCCTGCTCCCATTCTCTCTCTGTCTGTCTTTCTCTGTCTGCTCTTGCTTGCTTGCTTGCTCTGATGCAGTAAGCAGTCACGCTGGGCGTTGCCCTATGGAAAGTCTCATGAGGAAAGAAACAGAATCCTACCGAGCCTGTCAGTGAGCTCGGAAGCATCTCCTACCCTGCTGTAGCCTTGAGTTTGCTGCAGAACAGGCTGATATCTTCATCCTGCTTGTGAGAGATCTTGAGTCAGAAGACCCAGCTAAACCATATCCAGATCTCTCAGAGATAATGCTTGTTGTTGTTTTATGCCACCACATTATGGGCTAATTCATAACACAGAGATAGATAACTACCATAGCTTTGCTGCCACTGAAGATATAAATTGGGAGTGGAGGCAGAATGTGACGTTTTCTTAAGACATGCAAACAATTTCCACAGGAAGTGACAAATGGCCTCATTGCACCTCTGTTCTAAATGTGGTGATAACATAAGAAAAGATGTTAAATACATAGGACTTATAAATGCATAGGCCTCATAAAACTGACCAAAATTTAAGATGACTTGGAATGACTTTTAATTACATGAGATATTTCTGACTGCTTGGAAATGGTTCACTATGGACTAGAGAATATGCATATATCTCAAAATAAAAGATGTTTGGAGCTTGGAATAGGAATTATTTCAGGATATGATATCTGCCTCTGCAAAACTTATCTTTATTGATGGAACCACCATTTAAAAAACTTAGAAAAGGAGGTAATAAGATCATCTCATCCTTTCCATTTCTGCTGTCTTCATTTTCAACCAGTATTGTATTGTTTGCTCTTTAGTAGCTGCAAAACATGGACTATAAATAAAGTAGACAAAAATATTTATGTCAATAAGAATAGAAAGACTTTGAAGGAAACTTAAAAGAAAGGACCTTGTTAAAATTCTGGGCTAGGATGCCCCAATTCCTTTCTTTTTTTTTTTCCCACTGTGCAACCCACTTCAGTGCCAGCAGCCTATGGGTACAGAGGCCGGGCAATGGTTTGGGGACACAGTTTGCTCTGGCATGGGGTACTATGACAGGCCCAGGGGGACGGGCCTCCCAACTCCTATGAAATCAAAACACATGTATGAACTTTAAAATCGGTTAGAAACTCCCTAAATTTCTAAGGCTGGGCACAGTGGTTCACGCCTGTTAATCCCCAGCAGTTTAGGAGACCAAGGTGGATGGATCGCTTGAGCTCAGGAGCTCAAGACAAGCCTGGGCAACATGGCGAGATCCCATCTCTCTCTCTCTCTCTCTCTCTCTCTCTCTCTTTTATATATATATATATATATGTTATATATATAAAATATGTGTTATATGCAACATAATATATATACAGATATATATATACACACAGATGCATAATATGTTGTATATAACATATATAGAGATATATATTATATATATTATATATTTATATAGAGATATAGTATACATATAATATATATAAATCCCTGCATTTCTACTCTATCAATACCTATATTCCCAGATTTAATTCTAGAAAATTAGCTGGATATCTAAATAAAGTGAAGATAGGCAGCTGGAGATAAGAGTCTAGGGCTCAGGAGAAGGGTTCAGGCTGGATGAGCTCTCCAAGGGAGTGGTAGAGATAAAGAAGAAAGGGCCCCAAGGCTATAGAATGATAATCTCCAGCGGAGGGTGAGAAGAAAAGGAGCAACTCACAAAGAAAACTGAGAAAGGCTGGCTCAGTCAGGTCCAAAGCAGGGTTCACTGGGAGGGGTAGAATATTCCTGCTGACTCCTAAAGATTATGTCCTTGGTTCTTCCTATCCTCCCACTCTTACTTATCTCATTTAGCCCTATGACCATTAAACATGCATCCCCATGAAAATTACTCCAAACTCTGTCTCTATTCCTACCTTCTAGACAGCTCTACCTGGCTATCTATACCCAGATGGTGTCTCAGTGACACTTGTCCCAAATCAAACTAATCATCTTAAATCTCCACACAGATGCCATCTTCTCCTAGGTGACTTCCCTTGAGCAATTTTGATGCAACTTTCTCCTAAGAGGATTCCCTTGAAAAATTTATCTGTAAAAGCCTTCTATCCTTCCCCCCAAACATTCTTCATATCTTTAGGTTGTTTTATTTTTGGTAATAGTATCTCCTAATACTCAACATTATACTATAAATTTATGTCTTTGTTAATTCACTCTCTTGCTCTAGAATAGATGCCCTATAAGGACAAGGATTTAGATTCTTTGATTCCTTGATGTATCCTCAGCTCCTAAAATGGTCTCTGGCTAAAGTAAGGACTCAATAGATATTTCCTGATTTGTATATTTTGAAGCTTCTTCTTACCAGATTTTAAAAATTAAATTTGTAATTTTGGTGCCCACATAACAAAACCAAAAAGAGACAAATGGGATTGCATCAAACTAAAAAACTTCTCCATAGTTAAGAAAAGAGCCAACAGAGTGAAAAGGCAAACTGTGAAATGAGAGAAACTGTCTGCAAATCATACACTTGATAAGGGGTTAATGTCCAAAATATATAACAACTCAATAGCAAGAAGACAACCCAATTAAAATTTAAAAATGAGCAAAGGAGATGAATAGACATTTCTCAAAAGATGACATACAAATGGCCAACAGGTATATGAAAAAGTACTCAACATCACTAATTGGGGAAATAAAGATGAAAACCACAGTGAAATATCAACTCATACCTGTTGGAATGGCTATTATAAAAAAGGCATAAAATAAGTATTGGCAAGGATATGGAGAAAAGGAACCCTTGTATAATGTTGGCAGGAATATAAATTCGTATAGCCATTATGGAAAACAGTATGGAGGGTCCTCAAAATATTAAAAATAGACCTACCATATGATTCATCAACCCCACTTCTGGATATAAAACCAGGAAGTGAAATCAGTGTATCCAAGAGATTCTTTCACCCCCATGTTCATTGCAGCACTATTTGCAACAGCCAAAAATAGAATTAACCTAATGTTCACGGATGGATGAATGAATAATTTTTTAAAAATATTATTCAGCCTTCCATTGGCATTCAGATTTCCTTGTCATTTTTTACAACATGGATAAACCTGGAGGACACTAGCTAAGCGAAATAAGCCAGGCACAGAAAGACAAATATTGCATGATTTCACTTATAAGTGGAATCTTAAAAATCAAACCCATAGAAGCAGAGAGTAAAATAGTGGATGCCGGGGGATGGGGAAGGGCAGGAGGGGAGAAGATGGAGAGATAGTGGTCAAAGGGTACAAAGGTCATTTAGGGTCAATAAGTAATTCTGGAAATCTAACACACAACATGGTGACTATAGTTAATAATATACTTGAAAATTGCTAAAAGAGTCAATCTTAAATGTACTCACCATGAAGTATGACAGATATATGAGGTGAGAAATATGTTAATTAGCTTGATTTAACCATTTCACAATGTATACATATATCAAAACATCACATTGAACCCCATAAATATATAGTTTCTCATCAATTATACCTGAATAAAGCTGAAGAATAATGAATAGACTTATTATTTTGAGATAATTTTAGTGCATGTGCAGTTGTAAAAAAATAACACAGAGGAGCCCAGTGTGCCCGTTACAGTTTCTCCCAATGATAACATCTTGTACAATATTACAACCAGGGTGCCGACATTGATGCGGTCAAGATACAGAACATTTCCATCACCACGAAGATCCCCCATGTTGCCCTTTTGTAACCATATCCACTTTCACTTTCCCCCCACTCCCTTCTTTACCCCAACAACAATTAATCTGTTCTCTATTTCTATAGTTTTGTTATTTCAAGAATGCTATATACATGGAATCATATAGTATGTAATCTTTTGGCATTTGAACTTCTCACTTAGATTCATCTAGGTTGTTTCATGTATCAACAGTTTCTTCCTTTTATTACTAAGTAGTATATGCTATGAATGCATCACTGTCTACTCAACCATTCAGCCATTGAAGGACAGGTCCTCCAGGTTTATCCACATAGTTGCAAATGACAGGATTTCCTTTTTTAAGGCTGAATAATGATTTAAAAAAAATGTTTTCATCCATCCATCCATGAACATTAGATTAATTCCATTTGTGACTATTGTAAATAGTGCGGCAGTGAACATGGGAATGCAGGTATCTCTTGAAAATACTGATTTCATGTGTAAGTTGTGTTCCAGTCTTGGGCTATTTCAAATAAAGGTGCTATAAATATTTGTGTACAGGTGTCTCTATAAATGTAAGTCTTCATTTCTCTTGGATAAAGTGTTCAAAAGTACAATTATTTGGTTGAATAGTAATTCTGCATTTAATTCTTTTTGGAAACTCAAATTGTTTTCCAGGGTGGCATACCATTTTACATTCCTGCCACCAATGTATGGATGTTCCATTTTCTCTGCATCCTCTCCAGCATATTATGTTTTCACTATTTTTAATTTTAGTTATTCTGATAAGTGTGTGGTGATAGCTCATTGTGGGGTTTTTGTTGTTTGTTTGTTTTTGAGACTAAGCTCGTTGCCCAGGCTGGAGGGCAATGGCGCTACCTCGGCTCACCGCAACCTCCATCTCTGGGGTTCTAGCGATTCTCCTGCCTCAGACTCCTGAGTAGCTGGGATTACAGGCATGCACCACCACGCCCAGCTAATTTTTGTATTTTTAATAGAGACGAGGTTTTGCCATGTTGGTCAGGCTGGTCTCAAACACCCGACGTTAGGTGATCTGCCTGCCTCGGCCTACCAAAGCGTTGGCATTACAGGCGTGAGCCTCCGCGCCCGGCCCTCACTGTGGTTTTAACTTGCATTTTTCTGAAAGCTAAGTTGTTCAGCATCTTTCCATGTGTTTATTTTCTGTCTGTATATCCACTTGGATGAAATATTTATGTCTTCTTTTCGTTTGTTTTCTAATTAAATTGTTTTTTTGTTTTCTTTTAACTGTTGAATTATCAGAGTTCCTTGTATATTCTAAATACTAATCTTTTGTTGAATATGTGGTTTGCAAAAAATTTTAGCTCATCTCCTCTTCTTGATAGGGTCTCCCACAGAGCAAAAGTTTTTGTTGATAAAGTCCAAATCAATTCTCCTTTTATGAATTATGCTTTTGGTGTCAGAGCTAACTCTGTGTAGCTCTAGATCCTGGAGGCTTTTTTCCTGTGTTCTTTTTTTCTAAAATTTTTATAGTTTTACATTTACGCCCACCATCCATTTTGAGTTAATTTTTGTGTCAGGTGTTAGACTTAGGTCAAGATTCACTTTTTTGCTTATGGATGTCCAATTGCTCTAGCACCATTTCCTGAGAAAACTGTCTTTCCTGCATTGAATTCCTTTTAGACCTTTGTAAAAATCAACCAAGTTTTTTTTTTTTTTTTTTTTTGGTGAGGGGGTCTATTTCTGGTTCTCTATTCCAAGCTTTCCCCACCCTACAGCCCATTAGGAACCCAGCAGCACAGCAGGAGGTAAGCAGCAGGCCAGCAAGTGAGCTTCATCGGTATTTACAGTCACTCCCCATTCCTTGCCTTACCACCTGAGCTCCACCTTAGATTCTCAAAGGAGCGCAAACCCTACTGTGAACTGTGTATGTGAGGGATCTAGGGATCTAGGTTGCCCGCTCCTTATGAGAATATAATGCCTGATGATCTGTCACTGTCTCCCATCACCCTCAGAAAGGACCGTCTAGCTCCAGGAAAACAAGCTCAGGTCTCCCACTGATTCTATATTACAGTGAGCTGAATAATTACTTCATTATCTATAACAATGTAATAATAGAAATAAAGTGCGCAATAAATGTAACATGCTTGAATTATTCCAAACCATCCCCTACCCCACCACCATGGTCTGTGGAAAAATTGTCTTGCACACAACTGGTCTCTGGTGCCAATAAGGTTGGTGACCACTGCTTTATTCTGTTCCCATCATCTGTGTCTCTGTCCCTCCACAATACCACACAGCCTTGATTACATTAGCTATGTAATAGTCTTGATCAAGTGTGGCCATTATACCTCCTCCCATTGTGCTATTATTTTTAAAAATGGTTTTAACTCTTCTTTCTTTTGCCTTTCCACATGAATTTTAGAATAATGTTGTCTATATCTATTAAAAATCTTGCTGATATTTCGATAGGAATTGCATTAAATCTGTATGTCAATTTGAGGAGAATTGATGTCTTTGCTATGTTGAATCTTACAGTCCATGAACATTCCACAACTCTTGTTTATTTAGATCTTCTTAGATTTCTTTCAGAGTTCTGTAGTTTTCAGCACACAAGCCCTGTATACATTTTGTTAGATTTACACCTAAAATTTCCTCTGTCTTTTTCTTTGATTTTAAATGGTATTACATTTTTAATTCTGATGTTCTTTAATATGTTTTGCATATTTATCTTACATTTTGCAACACTGATTAATTCACCTATTATTTCTGGAGTCTTTTTTTCTTAAATGTCTTGGCATTTTTTTATATAGACAGACATATCATTTGCAAATAAGAACAGTTTTATTCCTCCCTGTGGTCTGTCTTTTGTTTCCTTTCCTTGCTTTATTGCACTGGCTACAACTTCCAACATTATGTTGAATTAGAGTGGTAAGAGTGGACTTCCTTTGTTAAAGATGTTTTGCATCTGTATATCAATGAGAACTATTGGTTTGTAGTTTTTGTGTACAGTATTTTTCTGCTTTGGGTATCAAAATAATACTGGCTTCATAAAATGAATTGGGAAGTACTCCTTCCTCTTGTATTGTGTGGAGAGATTGTATAAAATTGGTGTTAATTTTTCTTTTTCTTTTTTTTTAAAATTGTACTTTAGGTTCTGGGGTACATGTGCAGATCACGCAGGGTTGTTGCATAGGTACATACATGGCAAGGTGGTTTGCTGCCTCCATACCCCCGTCACCTATATCTGGCATTTCTCCCCATGCTATCCCTCCCCAAGCTCCCCACCCCCTGCTTTTCCTCCATTAGCCCCCCACAACAGACCCCAGTGTGTGATGCTCCCCTCCCTCTGCTCATGTGTTCTCATTGTTCAACACTCGCCTATGAGTGAGAACATGTGGTATTTGGTTTTCTGTTCTTGTGTCATTTTGCTTAGAATGATGGTTTCCAGATTCAGCCATGTCCCTACAAAGAACATGAACTCATCCTTTTTTATGTCTGCGTAGTATTCCATGATGTATATGTGCCATATTTTCTTTGAATTGGTGTTAATTTTCCTTTAAAGCTTGGTAGACTTCTCCAGTAAAACAATCTGGGCCTAGAGATTTTTTTTTAATTTATTACTTTTTTTTTACATGGGGTCTCGCTCTGTTACCAGACTGGAGTGCAGTGGCATGATCTTGGCTCACTGCAACTTCCACCTCCAGGGTTCAAGTGATTCTCTTACCTCAGCCTCCCAAGTAACTGGGACTACGGGTACATGCCACCACGCCCAGTTAATTTTTGTATTTTTAGTAGAGATGGGGTTTCACCATGTTGGCCAGGTTGGTCTCCATCTCTTGACCCCATGATCTGCCTGCCTTGGCCTCCCAAAGTGCTGGACTTACAGACATGAGCCACCACTGCTGGCTGGGCCTAGAGATTTCTTTGGGGAAAATTTTAAATTACAAATTCAATTTCCTTGATAGTTATAGAGCTGTTTAAATTATCAATTTCATATTGGATGATTTACAGTAGTTGGTGTTTTTTGAGGAATTGTTCCATTTTATCTAAATTTACCAGGTTATATCAACATAATGTCAAATCTGCCACCAACAAACATCAAGTTTATGTTTGCAGAGATGTTCAGAGGATTCTCTATTATCCTTTCCATGTCTGCAAGGTCTTCAGTGACACTTTGTTTTATTCCTGATGTTGGTAATTTGTCTCTTCTCTTTTTCTTTGTCAGTCTTGCTAGAGGTTTGTAAGCATGATTTACCTTTGCTAAGGCTCAGCACTTTCTTTTATTTTTTTTTCTGTTTTCAATTTCATCAATTTCTGCTCTTCTTTTTATTATTTAATTCCCTCTACTTGCTTTGGGTTTAGTTTTCTCTTCTTTTCCTAGGTTCTTGAGATAATAGCTTATATTATTTGTTTGAGACTTTTGTTCTTTTCTAATATATGCATTTAGTGCTATAAGTTTTCCATTCAGCACTGCTTAACTGTGTCCTACAAATTTTAGTGTATTTTGCTGCAATTTTCATTCCATTCAATGTATTTTATTTCCCTTGAGACTTCATTTTTGATCCACAAATTATTTAGAAATGTGTTGTTTCCAAGTGTTTGGAGATATTTTGTTGTCTTTTCTAGGTGATTCTTTTGTAGTTATAAAACACACTCTGTACAATTGCAATTTGTTCAAATTTTTTGAGGTTTGTTTTATGGCCCAGCATATGGTTGATCTTGGTATGTGTTCCATGAGCACTTTAAAAGAAGAGACATTCTGCTATAGATAGGTGGAATGTTTTATAAATATTCATTGGATGTTGTTAGTTGATGGTGATGTAGAGTTTTTCAACATTCTTGCTAATTTTTTGTCTAATTGTTATGTAAATTGTTGAGATTGTTGAAGTCACCAACTATAACTGTGGACTTACCTATTTCTCCTTTTCTGTTCACAGGTCTTATAATTCTGTTGTGTACATATTTAGGCTATGAGTTCTGCATGGATTGGCCCTTTTGTCATTTTATAATGCTCCTTTATGTCTCCAATAATTTTCTTTGCTCTGAAGTCCACTTCAGAGATGTTAAAATAGCCACATCTGCTTTCCTGTAGTGTGTGCATAATATAGCCATTTCCATCTTTATGCTTTCCACTGGCCTCTAGTATTATATTTAAAGTGAGTTTCTTTTAGCTTCTTGGCATATATTGACGCTCCTTGACTTGTTATGTCCTGATAAACCCATGATAAGTTGAAAATATTCTAGGTTAAAAATACGTTTAATACACCTAAACTACTGAACATCATAGCTTATCATAGCCTACCTTAAACATGCTCAGAACACTTACATTTGCCTACATTTGAGCAAAATCATCTAACATAAAGTCTATTTATTATAAAGTGTTCAATAGGTCATG
The DNA here is from genome assembly GCA_036589455.1 of Ateles fusciceps. Classification (NCBI taxonomy): domain Eukaryota; kingdom Metazoa; phylum Chordata; class Mammalia; order Primates; family Atelidae; genus Ateles; species Ateles fusciceps. The sequence goes on from JAZHEH010000193.1 coordinate 15,527,001, forward strand.
AAACCTGAAACTGAAAAACAGAATGATTGTATAGGTACTCAAAGTATGGTTTCCACTGAATTCCTATTACTTCACACCATTGTAAAGTCAAAAAATTATAAGTCAAACCATTTTAATAGGTTTCCAATAGGAATTCCACTGAATTCCTATTACTTCACATCATTGTAAGGCCAAAAAATTATAAGTAAAACCACTTTAAGTTGGGACCATCTGTAATCTGTAGCTGAGTCATTTTATTTAATCCACTCCACCGATCTCTCTTTTATTTGGTCTATTAGAACCATTTACATTTAATGTAATTAATGTTTATGCATAAGTATGCCATTTTAACTTTTGTTTTGTTTGATATCTATTTATCTTTTTTAAAATTTTGCTTTAAGTTCTGGAATACATGTGCTGAACATGCAGGTGTGTTACATAGGTATACATGTGCCATGGTGGTTTGCTGCACCTATCAACCTATCATCTAGGTTTTAAGCCCTGCATGTATTAGCTATTTGTGATGTCTATTTTTCTTTCTAGTCTTTTTTTTTTTTTTTGAGACAGAGCCCTGCTCAGTCACCCAGGCTAGAGTGCAGTGGCACAATTTTGGCTCATTGCAACCTCCACTTCCCGGGCTTATAAGACATTCTACAGGTGTTGTCATTTTACCAGTTGGAATGAAGTATAGAAATTTACTTCTCTTTATGTTCCTTTATCCTTCCTCACTTATAGTATAATTATCATAACCATTTCCTCCACATACATTCAAAACCACAGTAGACAGTTTTATCTTGTTTGCTTCCACCACCAACTATATTTCAGAAAACTCAAGGGAAGAAGGAAAGTGTATTGTATGTATCTGCATTTTTTCTTACTGTGTGAGATAAGGAAAACCGAATTGTTTGTCCTCTCACACATTACTCACATCTAGTTACCAAAAGGTGTGGGAATTTCTCCCCACCACCGAGCAGTTCTCCAGAGGATGCCGGCTGGGTGTCCTAAAATTCCATTCAATTCTGACACTATCTACCTGGAGATGGCATCCGATCCCAAAGGTTAAAGTCTCAGTCCCATAAGAAGCTTCCTCCCACTCTAGATGCCAGTTGCAAGTCCCAGGTCATAAGCTGTACTTCTGACCAACTGGCTATAAGTTAGGGGCTCTCATGATCCCCCACTTAAATACAATTAATTTACTAAAGTGGCTCACAGAACTTAGGTTTCCCTAATAATAATAATAATACATGTAAGTTTTATATTTATTACAAAGGATATTTTAAAGGATACAAAAAATAGCCAGATGAAGAGACACATAGGGCAAGGTTTGAAAAGGTTCTGAGTGCAGGAGATTCTGTCCCCATGGAATTGGAATGCACCACCCTGCCAGTATATGGATGTATTCTTGTTCACCAACCTAGAAGATCTCTGAAGCCTGTCCTTTGTATTTTCATGGAGACTTCATTACATAAATACGATAGATGACATCATTGGCCTTTGGTTACCAAGTCAACCTTCAGCCCCTCCTCTCCCTTTCCAGGAGGTGGTGGGCGGTGCTAAAAGTTCCAACCCTCCAATCCCATGACTGGCTTTCTTAGCAGTGGGTCCCACATTTTGTGTTACCTGCGGGCTTTCCAAAAATCACCTTGTTAATATAAACTCAGGTGTGGTTGAAAGGAGTTTGTTATGAATAACAAAAAATACATGTTTTACCTGCATGAGAGTTGTTCAAGAACCAGTGACAAAAGCCAAATATTTTAACAAAATTGCTTCAGTTACTCAGGATATTACAAATGTTTTAGGAGCTGTGAGCCAAGAACTGTAGATATAAACCAAAATATATACAGTAGTCCCCCCCCCATCCGCAGTTTCACTTCCAAGGTTTCAGTTACCAGTGGTCAACTGTAGTCTGAAAATATTACATACAATAAAATACTTAGAGAGAGAGAGACCACATTCACATGACTTGTGTACGGCATATTGCTATAATTGTTTTATTTTATTAGTAAACTTTGTCATATGTGTTTATTAAATGCTTTCTTTTAAAAATTTTTAAAAATTTGTTTTATATTTTTTATAGAGAGGAGGTCTCTGTATGTTGACCAGGCTGGTCTCAAACTCCTGGGCTCATGTGATCCTCCTGCCTCAGCCTCCTGAAGCTCTAGGATTACAGGTGTGAGCCACTGCACCCAGCCTGTATGTATGTATATTGCAAAAAACACAGTGTGTGTATGTGTGTGTGTATATATATACACACAGATATATACAGATATATATATACAGATATATATATACATATATATACACAGATATATATACATATATATATATACATATATATACACACACACTCACACACACACACACACACATATATATATATATGGTTCAGTTCACAGTTTTAGGCCTCCACCGAGGGTCTTTGAGAATATCCCCTGAAGATAAGGTGAATACTCTCAAAGTATGCTTTATTGTATCATAATATCATGTTTACATGTTTTTTCTTCCTTCTTGATGATCCACCTACCATGGTGGTTTGCTGCACCTATCAACCTATCATCTAGGTTTTAAGCCCTGCATGTATTAGCTATTTGTGATGTCTATTTTTCTTTCTAGTCTTTTTTTTGAGACAGAGCCCCGCTCAGTCACCCAGGCTAGAGTGCAGTGGCACAATTTTGGCTCATTGCAACCTCCGCTTCCCGGGCTCATAAGACATTCTACAGTAGGTTTCTTCCTTCTGTTGAGAGAAGGTCAGTTTGCTATCATTTTAGGGCAGGTATGCTAATGACAAATTATCTTAGTTTTTCTTCAAGAATGTTTGATTTCTGCTTCATTCCTAAGGATATTTTGCTGAGACTATGAGTCTGGGTTGACAGCTTTTTTCTTTCAGTATTTGAAAAATGTTGTGCCACTTTCTTCTAGCCTCCATGGTTTCTGATGAGAAATACATCATCATTTGATTGTTTTCCCCTCTTAGGTAAGGTTTTGTTTCCTTCTTATTACTTTCAAGGTATCCTTCTTTGTCTTTAATTTTTAGAAGTTTGATGGGATGTGTCTTGGTGTGATTTTTTTTTAAACTTATCGTGTTTGGGGTTCACTGAGCTTCTTGCAACTGTTGAATTATATCTTTTGTCAAATGTAGGAAGTTTTCAGCCATTATTTCTTCAAGTAATTTTTCAGCCCCACCTTCTTTTTCATCTCTCTTTAGAACCCCGATGATGTGAATGTTAGGTCTTTTGTTATAGTCTGACCAGTTTTAATGTAAAAAACATCATTCTGATAAAGTGCAAGGATGGAGTTTACCGTTTTTCTTATAGTTACAGCCCAGCTCTGCCACCAGCATATGTGCAAAAAGAAATCTGTGCCCACTGTGAATGTATTTCTCTCACAATGCAGTGACCTTCTATTAGAGCTGCCATATCCCTCCCATATTAAAGGCAGGAGGGGACTTCACAGCATTTAATGGGCTCTTTATCTCCTAAAGAAAAATTTACAAAAGAGGTATAGAAAAGGCAAAAGGAAATTCAGAATAATGGAAATAATTTTTAGAGAAAAAGATGAAAAAAAGTTTTAAAAAAGGTTAAATATAGTGCATTGTTAAAAGGCTGGCTCTGAACATAATACTCCCTCAAAGAGGCTTGAAGAAAAATCAAATGCTGTTCAAATACAGGCTTCACAACAGAGTGATTTCCACTTGATTGACAGCTGGAAAGCCCTCTTATGGAGGCAGTTTGAACCTCCCTTATTGAATACAGTGCTTACAGCTGAACAGTTTATTTGCGTTTACAAAGATGACCACATTCATCACTTATGTAAGCTCTATTCCCTGCATTTGTGGTTTATGCCATTGCTGCTTCTTGATTGACAAGTGCAGCGTTACCAGTGGGCACTCCTAGACCATACCTTGCAGTGCCCCCCAAACCCCAAAGTGCTTCTGAAACCCCTGAACTTCCTCTATGTTAACAATTTTCACATTTTGCTGATACTCCCCCTTGAACGTCTCTCCCCAAATCTAGGAGGTCTGTGTTCTGCGAGGCCTGATGTAAATCCCATCTTTTTCACCGAGCCGCAGTGTCTGGCACATAGGTGACACTCAATAAATGTTTTGTCTAACAAATTTATGAATGAACAAGATCTCTCTGTACATATAGAAAAAGATCTACCCGCTCAAAACTCTATGCTTTCATTCATTCAGTCATTTATTTCAGAAGGTTTTTACCAAATGTCTCCTATGTGCCAGGTGAGGTGCTAGAGACTGAAAGTATAAGGGGAAAAAAAAAGAATGTGATTTATTTTCCAATGAGGAACTCCCATATCAGACCTGTGCGCCCACATATTGGCTTGAGATCCCACAGGTGCCCCTAGATCAGGACTGGAAAATTACCCCAGCGAAACAAACCTGACCACTTCCTTTTTTTGTAAATAAAGTTTTGTTGGGGGAGTAACCACACTCATCTGGGTACTAGCTATAGCTACTTTCATGCTACAATGACCTGCAGTGCTTAAATTATTTAATATCTGTCTCTTTATAGGAAAATTTTTACTAATGCCTGCCCTAAATCACAAATTGCAGAATATCATCTGTATATATCCCCTGCTTACCTGGAAATACCTACAGTGTCAAACAGACAAGGTCATGGCTCAATCCTTTAGCCAACTTTTACAGTCAATTTTATTGGGGGATACTAAATTAATAGACAAAATATAAGCATTTGCTACCCCCAAGAAACTTTAATCACATATCACTTATGCTAATCAAAGTCCCTGATTTTATTGCAATGTGTTCTATCTGCATAAAACTCACAGAATGGTGACACCCAAAGGTGGTCTGCAGTCAGCATTTGGGACAATTGTTTCAGCCCCATCACTTAGCAGTGGGGAGTACTTTGTTTAGGCACGTGCAATATACAGCTCACATTCCATTGACCTTGAAGTCAGAGCATGTTTGGCACGTTTGAGGAACAGCCAGGGGTTCAATATGGCTGGAAGTGTGATATGGTTTAGCTCTGTCCCCACCCAGATCTCACCTTGATACGTAATAATCCCCCCCATGTCAAGGGTGGGGCCAGGTGGAGATAATTGAAACGTGTGAGTGGTTTCCCCATACTGTTCTCACAGTAGTGAATAAGTCTCACAAGATCTGATGGTTTTATGAATGGGAGTTCCCCTGCACATGCTCTCCCTTGTCTGATGCCATGTAAGACATCCCTTTGCTCCTCCTTCATCTCCTACCACGATTGTGAGGCCTCCCCCAGCCATGTGGAACTGTGAGTCCATTAAGCCTCTTTCCTTTATAAATTAAGTCTTTATTAGCAGCATGAAAACCAACTAATACAGGGAGTGAGGGGGATGCAGTGGGAGATAAGAAAGGGCAAGGAGCAGGCTGCTGTGAGGACTTGGGTTTGCATTTGAAGTGAGTTGGAAACCAATGAAGGATTTTGAGCAGAGGAATGATCTATTTGACTTGTGTTCTGAGATTATCACTCTGGTTGATGTGTGGGAATTAGATAGTAGGAGTGAGAGTGAAAGCAGGACCAAAGGGAGGAGGCCACTGAAATGATCCAGATGAGACTCTGCCCTGAACCTGTCACACAGTGGGTGCTCCTGGGATGGCAATTATAATTATCATTATGAACTTGACTTACCTGCCTGGCTTAGTTTTCACTGCTTGCTCATCAAACTGGTGAGTATCTCTTATGGAAAATAAAAAGATAGAATGAGTCTAAATTTCTTTTTATAGTTTAAAAACTGGCCATGAATGCAATTCCCTAAGAAAGGTTTCATGTTTAAGCAATTATATAAGAGGTTCCTACGGAAAGATCTTTGAAAGATGGGCTCTCCTGTTTGCAGGTAAGAATTTCAGTGTGCTTGTAAAAGCCAATCTCTGGTTTTGTAGTCACATCTAGGTCTATGAGATGCAAAACTCAGAAGAGAGAAAAGAAAAACCTTCTACTACCATTATAAGAGCTCAGATATCCAGAGCAAAACCGTTTTTCTTCAGAAAATTCTAATCAAGGCAGGCTTGAAGGTTTTCCCACATGTGTGGTCTATATGGCTGCCTCAGCAAATGCCTTTTAATTCTTTTTAAGGAGATGCTGCATCCACTGACTGTCTAGCCCTCCATCAAAAGAAGAAGTCTGCACAGGCTTCATAACAAGGCATCCTCCTCAAACCGCTGGCTTTCTAATAGCAGAAGCACTTCTGCAAAGCAACATGGTATTCATGTAGCAGAAGCCACAAACATGTCAAATATGTTGTTTCTTTGCATTCGTTCCAAGGTAATAATCAGAATGAATAGTTATATGCAAGAAGATCCTTTTGGCAACATGTCCTAAAAAATGATAAAAATGTGAGAAGTGACCTAATTGCCCAATAATGTGGGAATAGTTTAGTAAGGTATAAAATATTATGCAGAGGACCATTTTGAATACGAAGCCTTCAGAAACATAGAGAATATTTTTGGCATGGTGTTAAGCAAAAAAGCAGGACACAAAATAGACATTGCTTTGTGGTCACAAGTATATAAAATGCTTATGTGTGGTGAGCCATGGGTGGAAAATAAGCAAAAAATGAAAATTATTACTTGAAGGTGCTGGAAATATAATTTTTCACTTCAAAATATTTGTCGATGCTGTCGCTATGACAACTTTTCCATAAAAATGTTTAAAATAATTAAATAAATCAAAAGCACCAACAATGCAAACTCCCTAAGCCTGGGCAAAAATTATGCATTCTCTCATATGCTGCTTACCAAGTGTTTTCTTCTCCCGCCATTGCTTAAGCACAGATTATAGATCACCTGCTGATATTTGTCTTCTTACTTGAGGCAGAAAGCTGCTGCTTGCTCCCTGGTAAGTCTTCAAAATGTGACTCACAGGCATCAAATCTTTCAAACCAACATAGCCAGAGCTAGAAACACTTGATGCCTCCACCTGGAATTTTATAATGACTCATCTCCTGTCCATAGAAACAGGGTCTGGGTGGATGAAAAAGTTTGACTTAGATCCCTTTACCTATAAGAACCATATGGTCTATGCTTTTGAATAATGAGTCATGTAAGCCAGACTAAGCTTGTAAACAAATTCACTTTTTCTGCCCCATGGTAACCCATTCATTTATTCGTTCATTCAGTTCCCAAGCCTGAAGGAAATAGCTTTCATTTGTCCAGGATTTGTTCTGCATTAAATAAGTAAGATGCATCAGAAATAATCTCATCAAGAAGCTCAAAATGGAATTGGGAAAGAGAAATACATCTTCAATTTTGTATAATGAGTTACAGTCTTGCTTTCTTCATTTGGGAAGTGCAGGAATGAGTTCATACTTCACAAAGTTAAGGGAGAATTTAGTGAAATGTGACATGTGAAAAGGCTTCAGGAAATAGATATGGCTCAGGAAATGTTTCTTTCTTTCCTGTTGACATTTTATGCTGAGCTGCTGTCACCATTCTAACATGGAGGAAGAAGAGAACTCCCAGGATTTTATCAATGACAGGCAGGGAAGCAGAAATGTTCATGCTAAGACTAGGAGGGTGGGTGGGGTTCCTCCAGGGTGAAGAGAGGGGACAGGATCATTCCAAATTGAAGAAACTGGGTGCACATGTGTGAACAGAGTGGGACCGTGCTACACGCATGCCCCTCCATGGGTATTGCTTTAGCAAGCTTTACTTGCTTGGAGTTCAAGATTAGGTTACATTACTTTCAACATTCTGTGAGAATAAACAGAGACCGAGCAAATGAAAACAAGCAAAGACTACTTATTCAGAATTTGCAATTACAAGAGAGTCAGCCACCATGACTTGTATTTGGCAGAAAATCAAAGGCAGGCAGAGGAGTGGGAAAACTTTACAGGCCCAGCGCACTGTCAGTGCGCAACTCTGAAGGGAAAAACTTTATCATGGAAGAAATAGAAGCCTTCAGGTGTTCCCTGATCAGAGGCTGCTGGCATGGGGAAGCTGAAGGTGGGCTAATTAGCAGCAGAGCATCCTAGGAGGTTGGTTAGGGTGCATATTTGGGTTTCTCTGATTGCTCCTAAGTTGGTGTGAGGACAAAAACTAGGGAAGCTGTGTTATTAATCAAGTCTACTTTGGGTTTACTGTTTGGCTTCCTGGATTATTGCTAGAGATGGTAGTCTGACAAGTCTGACATAGCAGGCTGGCTTCCTGGGCTGGTTGCTATAGATAACCGGTTGGCTTCCTGGACTGGTTAGTATAGATAATCAGTTGGTTTCTTCGGCTGGTTACTATAGATAACCAGTTAGCTTCCTGGGCTGGTTACTATAGATAACCAGTTGGCTTCCTGGACTGGTTACTATAGATAATCAGTTGGTTTCCTGGGCTGGTTACTATAGATAATCAGTTGGTTTCCTGCGTAGGTTGCTGAAGATCATGAAGGAGTCCTATTTTTATATATGATTTGGTCATTGTCCTTTTATACATTCACTCTCTCAATTTAAACTAAATGCCCTGCATCCTCCATCTCACTTGGAGGAAAATGTCATTTTTTCTCCCTGGAGCTCACCATAGGGCTCACTTGTGTCTAAAGGATTAATTTTGAAAGACTCCATGAAAACATAGGCATAGCCCTCCAGAGCATGAAAGCTGCCCCTACCCGCACCCCAGCCCCCAAGCACACTCTGTCAACCCAGAACATGCTTCATTGCTTTGCCTCTAGTACTCCCTGACATCCTGGCAGTCTGGTAAGACCTCAGACTTTCCCTCTGGCCTTTCCTGGGGCTGGGCTTGGAACCAGTTTGTGTTCTGTCTGAAGGCACATGCTTGGTCCTCCTGCCTGGCTACCAGAGCCAGAACTCAATTCATTCTTAGCAAATGGACTCAGATTATAATTGGCAGCAACTTTGACCATGATTTTGCAAAATACATATTTATTCCACAGATGGGTAGTTATTTCCCTCTACCAAGAAAAAAAAATGAAATCACAACTTTTTCCCACCAAATGCACTTCTGTGAAAAGTTTGATTAATAACAGAGTCTGGGCCTACTGTTTTCTGATGAGCTTTGTGCAGAGGCAGAGCTTAGAGAACTGAGAATTGGGAGTTGATATGCCCTTTAGTCTCTCTGAAAATCAGATGTCTCAACTGCAATTTTGGCAAATGCTGGGTTGCAGTCAATTCTGGGATGAATTCTCTGACAGGTGCTTAAAATGATGATATTCTGTGATGTTGATTAAAGCATGATACATATGTTTTAGATGCCAGATGTGTGAGCAAGCAAAGTCAACATTTAGTTGAGAAAACGTGGGGAGCCTGACTGATATTTCCCCCAGATGGACTGTTGGGGTGTCTGCAAGTAAATGAAGTAATATTTGGGAAGAGTTAGGTCATAAAGCATGAAAAAGGTCATTTTTGTCCTGAAAAGAAAGAAAGAGCATTCCAGAAACATTTTAATCTGCTTGTGTCTCAATCAGTTTATTTTTAAAAAGTGACTTGACCTTCAATTTGAGAAAATAATTGTATACTAAATGCCTGCCTGATTTTAATTAAAAAAATAAGACAGACATGTTTAAAGTAAGCAAAATACAAAATAGAGGGTAACTATTGTATATTTGCTGCTCCTCAGAACACTACTCTAAAGCAGGGCAGAACTGTTGGCTGATGAAATAGACCCTCTGGCTCAAAGGAGATGTATCCTCAACTTACACATGGACCCACTGTCTGCAAAACCCTTGTATTAGTCTGTTTTCACACTGCTGATGAAGACATACCCAAGACTGGAAATTAAAAGAAGTTTAATGGACTTATGGTTCCACGTGGCTGGGGAAACCTCACAATTATGGTGGAAGGCAAGGAGGAGCAAGTCACATCTTACATGGATGGCAGCTGGCAAAGAGCTTGTGCAGGGAAACTCCTGTTTTCAAAACCATCAGATCTCCTGAAACTTATTCACTATCACAAGAACAGCATGAGAAAGACCCACCCCCATGATTCAATTATCTCCCACCTGGTCCCTCCCACAACATGTGGGAATTCAAGATGAGATTTGGGTAGGGACACAGCAAAACTATATCAACACTATGCTTTATTCTATGGAAGATAAAAGAAAGGTGACATTTATCTAAAGCAGTGATTCTCAACTAGGGTCATTCTGCCTCCCAGGGCACACTGGGCAATGCCTGGAGACATTTTTCGTTGTCACACCTTAGGAAGTGCTGCTGGCATCTAGTGAGTAGAGGCAGGGACCCTGTAACCATTCTATCATGCACAGAACAGCCCTCACCACAAGGCATTATCTGGCCCCAAATGTCAGTTGTGCTAACGAGGTTGAGAAGCCCTGGTCTCTGAGGAAGCTAAAATTGCTGGTGAGGACAGCTGGCTCTGGACTGTATTGGACAAAAGGGGAAGGCAGCCAGAGACTGCAGGTTCTGGCAGGAAGTGGACTATGGGCTGGTGATTGCTACCATCCTCCTCCTCACTATCACTTCACCACTCCTGCCTCACCTTCCTGGGATGCTCATGTATCAGGCACCACATTCCTTGCCTGGAAAATCCATGACTCTGACCTCTGTATGTTGGTCCTTCTGCCTGAATATCCCACTGCCCCCTTCCCTCTGGAAAAATCCTAACTATCCCTTAAGACTCTACTCAAATGCTAGATGCCTCTGTTGTGACACCTTCTCTGAACCCCCTCTTCCCATCCTCCCTGCACCTCTAGGCAGAGAAGATTCTCCCCCTCTCTGTCTCCCACGATAGCATGCATCACATTTTATGGCGATGATTTGTTTGCATTTTAGAGAAATCTGAGCTCCTGGAAATTAGGCATGGAGTCTTTCCCATCTTTGTCTTCCAAACACCCTGGCATCGTGTCTAGCACTTAGTAGGTGAGTGATAATCTTCTGCCAAATTACTTCTTTAAAAAGATCCCCAAATACTATGCCTTTCCCACAGGGAGTCCAAATGTCATAAATAGAGAGCAACAGCCTTTGTTGTGACTCAGAGAAAATGTGTATTGTCGGGGTTGCATGTAAATCTCCTAGCACAATACCTGACACGAGGATTTATTAAATGAGCATTGTTTCCTTTCAGCTTCCCTTCAAAGCAGCCAGGGTAGCTCGATGAGAGGCATGGCACAGCATTAGGGCACATGCAGAGATGAAGGTATCCTCCCACACTGCTATGATGAAGACTGCGATTGTCACTGAGCAAAGCATCTTCTGCCTAATTGTTACCATAACCTGTCGTCCCCATCCTGGACCCGTCCAAAGGAGACCAGAGAAATGTACAACCAGATCCATCCTCCCCGTCATCACACACAGGTGCAGCTGGCAAGTGGCTGCCCAGGCAGGGACTGTGTCTCCAGCCTCCTTGAATCTAACCATGGGATGGAATTGTTTCTCAGCAGCCCAGTATGAGTGGATATAATCTATATGCCACTGGCCCAAGGCCTTTAAAAAGCAGGTGTGTCTCCTCCTTGCTCTGTCTCCTCTTCTAATGGCCAGGTGTAGATAGCAGAGAGGCTTTGGGGGGATGGCAAAGTCACAGGAGAGGTAGAGCCCGAGTCCCTGAATCCCTGCATTGAGGGGGGGCCACTGCCAGAAACTTTGCACCATTACACTAATGTGAAAGAAGCAGCTACTGTATCTTATATGTTTTAGGGTCAATTTGTTACAGTTATTTAGCCTACCTTAATTAATTCACCAAATTTTTATAATTAAAACAAGTAGAGCCATGTTCGAGGTGACAAATGGCATAATGTTTCTCTCCTCTCCCTCCCATGATCACACTAAAATGATGCCAAGAAATAGCAGCGAGGACGGGAGGGGGCCGATCAGAGTAGAAGAGCACTCAGCAGGTTCTCAGGAGGGAGGAGGCAGATGAAAGCACACTGATCACTGAAGCAGGGTGGCGCGTGCAGCATCCAGATGCCCCGCATGGGAGAGAGACTGGATGTCTTTAGGGTTCTACCTGCTAGAGTCCCAGGGACAATCTGGACTTGGAAATTGCAAGTGGTTCAATGGGGAGCAAGGGTGAGGAGTGAGGTATAAAATTGAAGTGTTATTTAGTGGTCAGTCTGTGGAACAAAAGGACCCCCAGCAAGCTCTCCAATCCAGTGCTCAGATTTAACCAGAAGCCAGGCATTTAGCATCCCAACCCCACTAATATAAATAAGGTTGATCTCTAATGAGACCAAACAAGCTGTCTAGGACTAACCAGGACAGTTAGTGTGAGTGTTGGTGTCTCTGATAAACTTCTGCATTCTGATGTTAAGAGGAGCTACCATCAGAAGGGACAGCTCCCTTCCCACTCATCCGAAAGTGAAGCCCATTAGCCAGTAAGCTCTACTGCCATAGGCAGAGCTCTGAGCCCTCCACTTTATTGATTTTGATAAGAATAAGAATAAGTAAGCAAGGGTCTCCAGAAATTTGAAAACAAACTGAAATGACAGAGAAAGACCGAGAGAAGCAAACTGTCAAGGAAACAGAAATTTAGAGAACCTAACAGACCCTTGCTGCCAAATCCTATAATAATATTGTCAGAAAAATTAGAGAAGACACAGCATGTATGAATAGGATGCTATGAGAAAGAGACAATCAAAGAGCAAGAATGGAAGTTTGGAAATTTAGAATGTGGTTACTAAGACAAATCTCCCATGGAGAAGAACTTCAGATAAAGTATGTAGATATTGCACCCTCAGGTTGGGGTACACAAATTCCCACTCCTTGGGGTAGACTGTGCATAGTGACTTCCTTCCAAAAAGTACAGTATGGAAAGGGTAAGAGTAGGAAAAGCATAACTCTGTAGTGGAGAAACTTAACAAACACCGTCTCAGCCGGGTGATCAAGGTCAACATCAAATGTCATAAACCATGTCGATAGAATGTTCTCTTGACATGACGTGACACAAATTATACTTTACCACTGTGATCCTCCTCCAGTAACTAACTGCCTGAGCTTTATCATGAGAAAAACATTAGGTAAATTCAAATAGTGGGTCATCCTACAAAACATCTGATCAATATTCCTCAAAACAGTCAAGGTTATCAAAAACGAGGTAAGTCTGAGAAACTGCTATAGTCAAGAAGAGCCTGAAGAGACAATGCAGTTACATGTAATGTGGTAGCTTGTGTAGGGTCCTGGTCAAGAAAAAGAACAGTAGGTAAGAGCTAAGGACATCTAAATAAGCTATGGGCTTTGGTTACCAATAATGTATCAGTATAGGTTTATCAACTGTGACCAATGTCACACACTAATGTAAAATGTTACTAATAAAAGAAATGGGGTACATGGTATATGGGAACTCTCTGTACTGTCTTTTCAATGTTTTGATAAATCTAAAACTGTTCAAAAAAATGAAGTCTGTTTTAAAAATGTGGTTACAGAATTCAGAAAGTTGATAGACAAGCTGAAAGATAAAGCTGAGAAATTTTTCCGAACCAGAGAATGAGAAGAGGAGGAATAAGGAGATAGCGGTAAAAAGGTCAGCAATAGAAATGATTAGTTTAGTTGAATCGCCTTTCCACTAAGATAGGTTCTAGAAAGCAAAAATAAGGAAAAATTGAGGGGAAGAAATTGTCAGAGAAAAAGTACAGGAACGTTTATGAAATAAGACATCAGTCTTCAAAGTAAAAGTCTATCCACAAGAAGGAAAAATGAAAAAAGATTAATAACCAGAATGTCCAGTTGCATTGTTTGAAAAGATGCATTTCTGCTACAGGAGAAAGAAAAACAAATGGGATGGAAATGAAACACTTAAAATATCTTAAGTACAGATTATATAGTAAGTGAAGTTTGTGTATGTTAAACGTAGAAGGGGTGGAAGAACCAAAAGATAACTAATATTCATGAGGTATTAATTATACATAAGGCACCTGGATATGAAATAGTCATGATATGTTGAATATTCATCATGCTCAGTGAATACTCAGAATATTCTGAATATACATGAGACAAGATTTACTTAGTATTCTGAGGTCTAATCCAACCACCCATTAGCAATACCGTTTTGGCTCCATGTGTCCTCTGCTCAAGAAACAGTACTAAAACCCACAGCTACTAAGCAGGCTAATTGGCTAGCTATAGCTGTGGCCAGGTGTACCTGTCCTGCATGTCTCCAACAGGACAAGTCAGTGCCATGGCTCTGGGTGGGGGGGGACTTCCATCGCTGGGCCCCCTGGCCTAAACACTATCCAACTTTGGTCCTACTAACCTACCATCAGTGGGGGAAGGCTGATGTGGTAGAGAGCGAGAGACAGAGAAGAGACACATGTAGATTGTGTATCCAGGACGAGTAGTGTGCTTCTTCCACCCTGCTTGCAACCTTTCTTAAGGATTAACTTACATAATTGCTTTCCCTTAGCTTTAGTCTTTATGCATTATGTTTTAATTGATTTAATAAGCTGTGTGATCTGCACATTTTTATTTGGTCTGCTAGTCTATCTGTTCTGTGAGCTATGGAGGAAGAAGTAATCTGATGCTGCCTCTGGCAGGAGTATGTTTGGAGACTACATTGCATCTGAGCAGTTATTGACAGGACAATCCCCAGTCACATCATTGTGGAGTTTCAGAACATTAGACATAAAGGAAAAATTGTAATGCTTTCAGAAAGATGAAAGAGTTCACTTACAAATAAACAAGAATTAGGCAAAAGGCTTCTCATTAACTACAACTGAGGCTAAAAGACAAATGAGAAATGCCTCCAAAGAACTGAAAGAAAATCATTTACAACCTGAAATTTTATACACTACCAAAATATCAGTAAAGTGACATAATAAAATTATTGTCAGGTGTGCAAGAATCCTTAAAGTTTGCCTCCTCCACATTCTTTATCAGAAGATACTTGAGGAATGTGCTCCAGCAAAATGAAGGAGTAAACAAAAAGTCAGGAAGACATGGGACACAGGAAACCAGAAAACAAAAGGGGCAAGGTTGTTTCCAGAGATATGATACTATGTGTGAGGCTTAAAAAAGGCAATAAACACAAAAAGCAGGGGGAGAAAAGGCAATCAGAACAACAGAAAAAATAAAACCTACTTAAGGTAGAAAAATGTAATCCAAGCAAACTATTTGACCCTGTAATGAACAATCTTTATGTACTTATAACAATGTAACGACAATTTACTAACTTTGTACAGTTAGGATAAATCCACAGACAAACCTTCATTATGCTCACAGAAAGCAATCTAAATGTTTCAGCCATGATGCAAAACTACAAATGACAAAGGTAGGTGTGGGGAAGTAGAAAAGTTCCTCTTCAAAATTTCCTTTCTTGTTGAAGTAAAATTTACTAATAACTCTTTGTTAAGCCCTATCCTATGTAGTCATGCTTACAGACATGTAATATATTCTATGTCCTTGTACTTTAACCAAAATATCTGTGCTGGACGTGCTCACAGGCATGTCCCAGCTCACAGCCTATGCCCCTTACCTGTTTAAAAAAGTTTTAAGTTATTAGCCAATCGGGTTTTAGTTTAGATTGTGAGGTCTGGCTCCAACCAACGAAGATCAGACACAGCAGTAAGGACAACCGCAAATGCATAAGGGATAAATATGTCTGCTTTTCCTTTGTTCATTTACTCTCGTGGAAAGATGTCTAGTGAGGGTGCCCTCCTGCAGTGCAGGAAGTAAAAATTGCTTTGCTAAGGGATCCTTTGTCTCAGTGCTAATTTTTCTTTGTGCCACCAAGCATTGGTTTCCAAGAGTAGGTGATAAAGTGAGAGATAAACCCTGCAGTAAGGAGTAAGGAGACTAATATTTTCATCTTATAAAGAGCAAAGTTGAGAAACAATTCTTGTACTTGATAACTCACGAAATAATGACATAAATTTGAAGTTTCAAAGGTAACCAACATAGGAAAGAAAAAAGAATATTGTAACTATTTGGGAATTAATGGCAGACAAACTGTTTCAGGTGAGCTATCTCTCATCTGTCAGAGAAGAAAATTAGTAGATAATTTCTAAAATTGATAAGGAGTATACTCGTATACTACCTGACATGGAGGAACCATGAGAAGAATTCAAAACAGATACTGTTAAATAAGTTACAAATAGTTACTCATCTTCCCAAGCTGAACTTGGGAAGATATTGGCCAGAGACTAGTTCATTGTATTCCAAGTCCTTGTATATGATATTTCTTTTCTTTCTTTTTTTTTCTTGGGGACAGGGTTTTGCTCTGTCACTCAGGCTGGAGTGCAGTGGTGCAATCACAGCTCACTGCAGCCTCAACCTCCCAGGGTCAAGTGATTCTCCCACCCCAGCCTCCTGAGTAGTTGGGATTACAGGCACATGCCACCAGGCCTGGCTCATTTTTGTATTTTTGTAGAGATGGAATCTCACCATGTTGCCCAGACTGTTCTCAAACTCCTGTGCTCAAGTGATCCACCCGCCTAGGCCTCCCAAAGTGCTGAGATTATAGGCGTGAGTCACTGCATCCAGCCCCTTGTATATGATTTTTACAAAACAATATGCTCATGTTGCTTTGTTAGATATTTTTATCCTCCTTCCTCTAGGCTTGCACCAGGCACTTAGCTCAGCATCCTCCCATTGAGCCAGGCACAAGGACTGGAGCTGAGATATTGTGCATGCCCTCACATATTAAGCAAGCCTTGCTTAAGTTTAAATGCATAGCACAAAAACAATTTTCTAGCTGTCAGGATTTTACACTTATAACTTCAGTCCCACAAGACACCAAAAAATAAAATAGAAAAAAGTAATCTTGTTCAACCCCTTCATCACGCATCACAAGTTCTTTCCTCTCCTGAATGTCCCCTTCTATCCACACCCAACCCCACCACCTCCACTACCTCAGACACACACACACACTCATCTGTTCACCTTTTCAAGCCTTTTCACATTGTTTTCCCTCTCTGAGGGCCTTCTCACACCCATGCCCACCAAACTCACACACATACACACTCACATACACACACACACACACACACACTTGCAGACTCCCAGTCCTCTTACCATCATTCTTATGGCAATTGGCCCATGATAGAGTCGTGAAAAAACATTTATTGTGTAAATGTGTTAGGGCATGCCCTGGTGTACATGTTTGTTTCCCTACAATGAGTGACCTCCTCAAAGCAGGGCCTGTGTCTTTTCAGCTGTTACTGCATGGCAGAGTGATGTAAGGCTTACTAGCAATGAATGAAAATCTGAAAATACATTTATTACATTGAAAACCAGTGAATACTAAATGCAATTATGTAAATCAAAAAGATTTTGAGTTCAACAAAAATTTCATAAATGACAATGTTTAACCCACTATTAATTCAGCCGCTTTGACTGTCATTGAGTCTTAAGTCAAATTCAATACTTCCGAATGGAAAACAGTTTTTTTTCAAAAATACCTTTGCCGTATTTACACTTTGAAAGAAGTTTGCTTCCCCCATAATTTAAGCAGGGTGTGTGTGTGTGTGTGTGTGTGTGTGTGTGTGTGTGTGTATTTTTGGTTTGATGGTATAGGCCCAAGCAAAACTACAGAGTTGCTAAGAACTTGGGTTCTTGACTGAGATGACCTGGGATCAAATCTTTACTTTGACCATTTAATAACTGGGTGTTTGGGGGTAGAAGACTTGCCCTCCTTGTGCCTCTATTTTCTCAGTTTTTTTAAATGGGAACAATAGTTATAAGACCTAATGTGATTATTGAGTAGATTAAATTAACTACTGCATGTATTAGTCTTCTCAGGATGCCATAAAAAACATCATAACAGAAAATGACTGGATGGCTTAAACAATAGAAATTTATTTTCTCACAGTTCTTGAGACTGGAAGTCCAAACTTAAGGTGCCAGTAGGGTGGGTGTCTGGTGAGTGTTCTGCCCTAGGTTTGCAGATAGCCACCTGCTTGCTTTTCTTGGTGTCTATCTCTTCTTATAAGGACACTAATCCTGTTGGATCAGAATCCTCCTCCTTATGGCTTCATTTAACCTTAATTACTTCCTTAGAAGCCCCACCTCCAAGTATAGCCACACTAGGCACCAGAGCTTCAAATATGAATCCTGAGGAAACACAAACTCTCAATCCATAATGCATGTAAGGCAGCTGGCAGAATACCTAATGTACAGAGCCAATACCTGTTAGCTGATTTTGTAAGCTACTTTCTGTTCATGTAAAGATTCATGCTTGAAGCTCTTAGGAACAGAATATGACAGCAGAGCCAGTAGGAACCAGAGAAAGCAGAGACTGGGCATGGCTTCTGCCTGACCTGAGAATGGCCAGGAAACTGAGTAGGGTACATGCTGCACCTGTGCAGACCAGCATGCCGGTGAGGGTCAGCCTCCATGTGCAGGTCAGCCTCTAGGTGAGAGCTAGCCTCCAGATGCAGGTTAGCCTCCAGGTGAGGGTCAGCCTTCAGGTAAGGCCAGCCTCTGGGTGAGGGCCAGCCTGCAGGTAAGGGCCAGCCTCCAGGTGCAGGTCAGTTTCTGAGTGAGGTCCAGTTTCTGGGTGGTGGCCAGCCTCCAGGTAAGTCTCGGGGAGTCCTGAGGTATGCTCTGGAGGACCACACCTACTGCTTGACCTCTCAGATTCTGTCCTGCAAATATTTGTTGTGTGTCTCACCTTGTTGCTGCCTTAAATTGGACTCATAGTCCGGACAAAACCATTGGAAGTTGAAGCAAGGAGGTGGTGCAAGATGACGATGGTGAGGGGGAAAGCAGGAGCCAGGAACCATGCAGTGCAGCAAAACAGAGCAAAGCCGAGAACCTGAAAAGAGCTGAGAGAGAAAGGAAAAGAACCGGACGACGGGGAAGGTGGTAGGCACTGACAGGGCAGTGGACAGACAGAGAGGAGAACAGGCTCTCTGCTATCTCAGCAGGGCCATGTGTCTCTCTTGGTGTTTCCCCATCAGAAAATGCGCTCAGCAAGCAAAATATCAGGTCAAAGCATGGTCTAGAAGTGTATTTCACAAGGAAGCAAGGTGAGATTACAGAACAGTCCTCACTTACTTCCAGCAAACTCAGAGTGTTCCTGTAGGGTTTCTCCCTCACTTGTCTTGCTCACCGTCTCTCAGGCAGAAGAACTAAAGCTCTACATATAATAAAATGGAAAGTATGCTTCAGTCTCCTAGAGGTAAGACCAAATAGGCATTTAAAAAAAGTCAGAATCCTGTCTAGAGATTTTTAAAGGAATGAAAGGAATCAGCATATATTTACATATATATGTCTTAAGCACTCTGCTTTGTGTTTAAAATATTTTATGATATTTAATTCTTACAATAGCATTTATAATCCTCTAATTTTTAGATGAGGAAGTTAAGCTCATAGACATTGTTTATGACCTTAGCAAGACCACACATTAGGATGGAATTTCAAAGGAGGTCTAACTATGAAACATAATAGTTGGAGACGTCCGCACACAAAGATTAGCAAATATTAAAATCCCTCTGCCATCATGGGAATTTTGTGTTTGCAGAATGTATAGATGGAATAGAATTATCTGCATTTTAACAAATATTATTAATAATCATGGACTCCAATTTTAGTGCAGTCTTGAAGTTTCTTATATTTGAACTCTGAGATGGAATGAAAACCTCAGTGATTTGCCATAAGGCAAAAGGCAGTTATGATTTAAAGATTATCAGTAATGTAGACTGTGTCTCTGTGATAAAGCTAAGGGGGACCCAGCTGATTCAAAATAGATGTCTTCTAATTAAAAACAAATGCTACTCTGACAAACATGATTAGTACAAGTTACACTCAATAGAAGAAAAGATAGTCCGAGACTGTGTAATGCAAAACATCCGGATTTGGGAGAATGGATGATGGGCTGAGTTGAGTTGCCCGTGTTTGGACAGCTGGATTATATCATATTTAAGGCAGTGTCATCTCACCAGCCTTGCCCCTCTTTCCCACCAAAGAAAAACAACTTATTTCTCCAAACCAGTCACGGGACATGCCTCTAATCTCCACTGGTGTACAGATAGTTGGGGCTAGAGGCTGTCACTTCATCAGGCCATTGACCTGCAGCCTGAGGCTGCTGGGGTTATGCAGGAAGCTGAAAGACTTCCAATCACAATTTCAGCATTTGTGAGACTTGGGTAATAAATATCTCTGTTAGCCTCTGTAAGGGCAAAGCCATGTCATCTTGCTGCTGTTCTCTTTGCTCAGAAAATGAAGTAAGATCATCAGATCCAAAGACATTTTGTCATTTTCAACAATTCAAGATTCTTATTTAAATGGACATTTCAGAACGTCCTTGTTTTCCCTTATGCTTTACTGAATCAGTGATTATTTGTTTGGCTTCCTGCAAGATAAGGAAGTAAGAAAGAGATAAAAGGTGTGATCCTGGTTCATATACAAGAATTTTCACAGTAGCATTGTTCATTAAAATGAGAAGATGAAAATAGTGAAAATATCCAATAATAAAGGGTTAAATAGATTGTAGAACATTCATACTTCAGAGCTATTAAAAATTGTGCTTTTAGAGAAACAGTTAATGGCATAGAAAAACGTTCATAAGAAAATTATGGTGACTTAAATGAGCAGGGGAGTCATTCTAGAGAGAAAACAGAAGAGAGATGGGGGAGTAGTGAAAGGTAGACAGAAGAATTTAGATTTGATCAAGTAGTTCCGTGGGAAGGACTGTCAGTTCCACAGTAAGAAACCAGTGGAATGAAAGGGGTATTGTATGTATTTATGGGTGAACTGGGAGTAAGAAAGACTGAAGTATGGACCCAGGCAGGGGGTTGCTGCAGCAACAGAAGCCTGTGGTAGTAAGAACCTGGGCTATAGCAGTGTGGGGGACAGAGGGATGGTGATGACAGTGGTAAGATGTTGACACAGTACATAGTTGTATGTAGATGATAGTGGAGGGGGTGATGGAGGTCATGATTGACAGACTGATGATGGCCATGGTGATGATGATGATAGTGGTGGTGAGTATCGGTGGGAAAAAGAGGAATAAATGGCCTCTGTGTTTGCTTAGAGAGACCAACCTGTTCAGGGTAGCACCTATCTGCCTTCCTGCCATGTTTTGCATCTCTCAACAGCCTTGAACTAACAGACAAATTTCAGCCATCTAAGTACCACCCTTGCAGTTTTAACATATTCGTGTACTACCTGTACTATCGTTTGCTTCTTCAAGTCACCTACTTTTTGAATTCAAGGAATATTATTTTTAAAAGGAGATTTCCATTTATTATTAATAATGAGAAATTTATTTTTGAAAGGGAGCTCAATTTTTTTTTTCCATTTTCAAGTCTTATTATTTCAGAAATATATCTCCTAATGCCACAGCTGCCATAGATAGTGATTCCTTTGATGGACTGGAGCAAAGTAAATTGAAAACCTTGTAGAAAGTTTTCACCACTCTAGATGCCATTAAGAACATTCATGATTCGCTGGGCACTGTGGCTCACACCTGTAATCCCAGCAAATTGATTTTCTTTTTTTTTGAGATAGAGTTTCACTCTATCTCCCAGGCTGGAGTGCAGTGGTGCCATGATCTCGGCTCACTGAAACCTCCGCCTCCCAGGTTCAAGCGATTCTCCTGCCTCAGCCTCCCGAGTAGCTGGGATTACAGGCACACACCACCACGCTCAGCTAATTTTTGGGAGCTCAATTGTTTATTATCGTAAATGGAAAATGATATATCACGTGGCATACATTGAAAATGCTAGTAAACATTTAAAACTGCAAAAACAAAACTTCGTGATGAAATTCTTCTGTGCTGAAGACTCTGATGCTGAGATCTGCTCTTTCTTTGTTAAAAGTGAAGATTGAGAGTGTTAGAGAAGCATTCACGGCATAATAGTACTAAACCAAAACTTTCCCTTTCATGAAATCTAAAGCACTAGAAGAAAATTAAAAGGGAATGGCTTTTTCAGTATGTAGCAAAATGTCATTTAATGGCACATCTGTCACCTAAAATCACCTAGAACCGTGTCCCATGGTTGGGAAACACTCTTCTAGGGAAAGATTGTTTTTCTCTATCTGGAAGCCTGGGGACTCCTTTATCTTAGGACTGATGAACTCATGATGGAAGAGACCATGGGTAAAGAGAGGAGAGGAAAGAGGGAGTCTGGGAGACAAGAGGTCAGGTTTTGTCCAAGAGGCAAAGGTGCTGAGAGCTGGTAAACATACCCCTGTTTACAATTTTTATGTCACAAAAAATTAGCAAGAAGGAAACCATAAATAATCACATAAGTATGTTAAGGAACTTAAAGAGAAAAGAACTTCAATATCACAACCTTTGTAAGATGTCCACATAAACAGATGAATGGGCACAGACAGGCTCACAGAAGGCCATCTGGAAGTGGTGGCATGACTGAGATGTTGTCATTTGTGGAAATGTAAAGCTGCTGTATTTCTTTTCAATCTGGAAAAAATAAATACTGAAAAAACAAAATCAAAATCTTGACATATGTTCCCAAATTATGTGGTCAATTTCCTACACTCTCAAAAATGTTTGTCCTCTGGGAAGTTGGTAAAAGGTGCTCGGGTCTCCTAGTGTCCTCCCCTACTCTCCACAGATGTTCACATAAATATTCTCACTTTTATCCTCACAACAGCTCTAAGACTTGTTAATACTATCCCACTCTTACAGAGATGTGAGGCTTTCAGAGATAAAGTAAGTAACAGAGCCAGTGAGCACTTACCTGAGATTCAACTGTGACACCCCGATTTCTTTTTTTTTTTTTTTTTTAAGTTCTAGGATACATGTGCAGAATGTGCAGGTTTGTTACATAGGTATACATGTTCCTTGGTGGTTTGCTGCACCTATCAACCTGTCAGCTAGGTTTTAAGCCCTGCAAGCATTAGGTATTTGTCTTAATGCTCTCCCCTCTCCTCGCCCCCTCACCCCCGACAGGCCCCGGTGTGTGATGTTCCCCTCCCTGTGTCCATGTGTTCTCATTGTTCAACCCACTTAGGAGTGAGAACCTGCGGTGTTTGGTTTTCTGTTCCTGTGTTACTGTGCTGAGAATGATGGCTTCCAGCTTCATCCATGTCCCTTCAAAGGACATGAACTCATTCTCTTTTATGGCTGTGTAGTATTCCATGGAATATGTGCCACATTTGTTTATCCAGCCTATCATTGATGGACATTTGGGTTGGTTCCAAGTCTTTGCTATTATAAATAGTGCTTCAATATGACACCCCATTTCATGCCTTCATCATTGTCCCTCTTGCTCCTAAGTAGAGTGGCATGATCTTTGGTGATTTAAAAACAACTTTTTTCTCTACTTTGTACTCATAAAACTAATATTCTTTGCTCAGCATTACCATCAGGTGAAAGAAAAAGCAGCCCTCTTCAATGTGGTGGTTCTGCTGTACCCAGTTATGAAGCTGCCATGGACTCTGCTCAGCACACAATCTTGGATAAGTGGGAAGAAAGCACATGCCCACTACCAGGTCCAAATAAGATCCAGAAAACCTACTGAGCCCTTGGCTTCTTAGTACTAGAGTTTCCACACTCAATATACACTTTTCTTTAAAAGAGGTTGTTATTCAGGAACTGGAAAATGTTTTTTGGTTTGGTAGATGTTAGCATCCTCTGATCACATTTATCAAGTGCCCATACAAGCCTATGAAAACTGCAGTATTGTTGAACATGCATGAAAATTAATTAGTGGCTTAAATGTTAATAAATACCTTAGGAGCGCCTCAAAAGAATATGCCAAATAAATGTCTGGGGTTGATTCAAGAGGAAGTCCTAGGGTTATAATCAGCGCAGAGGGATTCAGCCGCTTCCTGTGTGGCAGAGTGATTTTTACTCTCCCAGGGACTCTATTTAAAATACTCATGAAGCAACTGTAATGTCACAGAATGATTTGCCTGCTGTCCATCCACACAGCCCTACTAGAAGACTTTTCCTCTTACTCCTGAAGGTACCACACAACGTGAGGGTTCAGTTGATGAGCCAATGTTTAGGGACATTTAGTCAGTCAGTGAGTCAATGTTGAAGGACTGGCCATGTGCCCAGATCTGCTTTCACAGAGGCTCCAGCTTTCCCAGTTTGGGTGAATGAGTAGATGATCACAGATGATTATTCAGGGTGCTGTGTGAATGGGGACCAAGAGGACAGAGTTCTCTTTCCACTTTTGCTAACAGGCTGGGTCTTGTGAGCTATCTTACAGTTTTCCTCTATCAAATGAGAAAGTTGGTTAGGGTCCCTCCACTTAGAATGCAAACTAACAACCTTTAAAAAAAAAAAAAAAAAAAAACCTTTTGCATCTGTTTTCTGGAGCTTGAATGTTGATATAGAAAGATCTGTAAAGTGCATTGTTTTTCCATGTGAACTACCACAGCGAAGCTGAAATGATACAGAGACTTTGAGACTCATCTGATCTACAATAAGCTGGAGAAGTGTCACTGTCAAGCATTCATTGCTTGACATGGTCATTGCCTGTTTCACTATAGGGTTCATAGAAGTAGGAGAAACTAAGTGACAAGTTCCTCACTGGATTCTGGTCCCTCCAACTCCACCTTAGACTCAGCCTCGTGTAGTCTCTTAGGTTTACTTTGATGTGTTGGTCAGTTTACAAATGAACCTTGGGAAGCAGGTTATTTTATAAATTGATGCTCCCTGCTGAATTTGGAGTTATGAAAACATGTGCTCCTGAATCAGCACATCCTCACCAGATTGCAATGTCCACCACCACTGTTAAGCTGGACACCAAGATTAAGTTCTACCTAGGTGTCAAATATATGAGGACAGAAGGGTATTCATTAGAATTAGATGTGGTCAGAGACACCACACACACACACACACACACACACACACACACACACACACACGTTGCCTTAAACAAGATTAAAGTATATTTCTCTTTCAGGATAAGTAGAGACAGTCTATGTGTGGAAGAGTTAACATAGCAGGCCTGAAGCTGCTCTCCTTAGAGAGGGTTGCTTGCCAGACCAGCCTTGACTGGCACCTGGGAATATAGCTCCTGGGTGATCCTAGTCAACAATTAGCTGATATTGGGAAACAACTAGCAGTCTGCCACAACATGCACTATGTTCTAATAGACAAGGTGATTTTTTTGAAATTGAAATCAAAGATCTTGTAACATTAAACACAGTGCTGAGACTGTCTGCTTTCCTTGTGGCAGTCTGGAATTTTGGTACATGGCTAGACAGAGGGTATCTAACATGACCTCGGCTCCTGCCTGGGTTTCCTACACAGAAACATCACACACAAGCTGCTGCATTTTTGTTACTGGTGAAAGAGTGAGCTCCTCGCGGGAGTCAGCATAAGAAATCCTGCACATGGATTTCTCCAGACCCTGCTTACATGTATTTTCCCCATGTGATCTAGCCATGTATCCTTACCACATTGCTGTATAAATCTTAGGCATGAGCGCAATGACCTGCTGAATCCTTCTAGCAAAACCTTGAATGTGGGTTGGTCTTGGGGAGCCTAAAACAGTTTAGGACCAGTATGGCAGCTCCACAATGACAGGTACCCAGGTTCCTGCCACCTTTTGGTCTGCTATCTTCAAATGCATCTGGATCTTACAGTCTAGGATGAATATTTTTTATACTCTATATTCTCACTAACAGAGACAAGGGAAGGAACAAGAAAAGGGAAGCCCTCTTTCCATACTCTGTTTAAGTACAATTCCTAATTGTTATACAAAACAATTGCATCCTGTTGGCCAGAATTTAGTCAGATGACCACACCGAGCTGCAGGGGAGGCTGGGAAATGTCTTTATTCTGGGCAATCCTATGTCCAGTCAACATCCTGGAGTTCTCTACTGAGAAAGAAGAAAATAGGTACTGGAGAACAACTACTGGTCTCTGCCAGAGAAGGCAGGAAAATGGTGGGGAATTATTTTTTAATTGAATCAAGTTAAGGATCTTTATGCCAGTAAGAAAAATTAATTAAACAGTATTACATCAGTTTTAGGCTGAATCTCCTAAATAGTGTAAAAGAGGCAGGCTTTTTGCCTATAAAAAGATTTATTCTGGGACCAGTGATGAATTGCTAAATCATTTGCAAGCTGTTAAATGATTTACATATGGATGGAATTGAGAATTCCCGGACATCGAGTTTCTACCACTTTCCTCACTCTCCCTCTCACCTCATTTTCTAAATATTTCTGAAAATAAAGCATTTGAATGTAAATAGTGAGGCCAAATGGAAAAATCAAGGCTATGAGACTTGGTTTCCTGTATATCTCCTAAAACACCTTCTACACAGAACTGTACCAAGGCAACATACTATAACTCTTGTCCTCAAGGAATTTTTAACTTAGTCCAAGATAATATTAAATATTGTGACATATTTTTATGCAAATGCAATAGTACCAACTAGACACAGATGCATTGGTTATTAATCTGAAGATTCATGGATGGGCTTCATGAAGTTGTATAGACATTCCTGAAATGGTGTACAAAATTATTGTGTAAACACATATTTTTTTTGTCAATTTCATCAGTTGCTCAAAGGACTCTGGGACTCTTCAAAGATTATAAAAGTTTTGCATTCATAGTTTAACTTCTGATTGTCTAGAGATAATACATATGCTATGATCCGTTCATGCTGACTTCCCAGTGTCCCAGAAACTAATGGTGAGGGGAAATTTACCAGCCAACCAGAGCCAGAGGGATAAGCTGGACAAAAAGCAGATCAAAATAGCAGACCTCAGAGGGTTAGAATGAACTGGGTCTTAATTATGGAGTAGCTCTACCAAACAACACATTCTCTTAGAACAAGTCATACCTGAATAACATATCTTACCCTCATCCAAGATGGTTTGTAGTCACCCAAATCAGCAGTCAATGCCAATCCAGGAACATCCATTTTCCATATAAACCCAATGCATCTTTGCAGAGGCCTCCTGCAGCAGTCTCATACCCTAAGTGTGACTTCTGCTGTGTCCTGGTGAGGGCTACAATGAATGATAGGGGCAATTAGAGCAAAATTCAGAAGCCCAAGTTCAAACAGGTAGTACAGTACATCTACTTGGGGTGTCTTTCAGTAGTCAAGGTCAATGAGCCC
Source organism: Ateles fusciceps (assembly GCA_036589455.1). NCBI lineage: Eukaryota > Metazoa > Chordata > Mammalia > Primates > Atelidae > Ateles > Ateles fusciceps. The sequence continues at coordinate 15,553,870 of JAZHEH010000193.1, forward strand.
TGATAACAAATAATAAAATGTTGGTGTGTTTGGGAATATGAGTGATGAGATTTCTCACATTTGTTTTGCATATTTCCTTCACTTGATTGGAAGTTTGCAGGGCACATGTCATGGTGATAGGAGCCACTTTACTCAGCCATGGGAAAACAGACTTCTTCTCATGAGATTAGCAGTTTGGTTGTAAGAGTGATTAAGGACTCTAACAATGTGATGTTAGGTATATGCAGAATGCAGTCTGCATCTGAAGGCTGTAGCAGACTTTTAAAGCAGCAGAGACAGCCAGGATCACACTGTTTAGAGATTAAACTTCATAATGCCGGAAGGCAAATAGGCTTTTTTCAAGAGGGCTTTAGGGGGCAACCCATCACAATGTGCAGTTTTTATATTTGGAATTAGACAACTCTGACACTCTAGGAAATATTGACTAGTACTCTTGAATTCTGGAAATTATATTAGTAAATAATTTGGGATACCAAAAAAGTACTGTGACTCAAATTGAGACAGCAGTTTCTCTCACTAACTGCTCAGTGGTAGATGGGTGGTCCAAACAGCACTCCACCAAATTATCCAAGGACCCAGGCTCTTTCTCCCTTGCTGCTCCATCATATCAGGGAAGACCACCAGCAGCAGCACCTTGCTCCAGCCTCCAGGAAGGGGAAAGGAGAGAAGGTAGAGAGTATGCACTCTCTCTTTAAGGATGTGATGCCCAGGCAGCTCACAGTTACTCTGCTCACATTCCATCCTGGAGAACAGCACAAGGTCCCACCTAGCTGCAAAAGAAGCTTAAAGATGGAAGCCATAGCCATGTGCTCTGCTGAAACTGTCCAGGGGTAGGAGGGAGTCTGCTCTATTATTAGAATTTTTAAAAGGAGAGTAGATTCTGGGGAAGAAGGATCAAGGTTGATATGAGATAGTTAAATAACCAACATGCCAAAACTGCTCATGCCAGGAAAAAAATCACCGGCACACTACTAGTGTTTCTTTGATCCTGTGGTATGCATTCTCCTAGGTAGAGCCTTCATCTTCAGGGAATCACTCTGCCACAGCATGATTCTCTTTAATAGAATGAGCCTGAGGCATTAGAGCATCCTAAAAAGAGCGTGGATTTTTGAGTGAACCAGAAACCTCTCATTCCTGTGTCACTCACTTAGCATCTGTGTGATTTTGAACATATTACTTTACCTCAATAAACTTCAGTTTTCCTAACTATGAAATAGGAATAATAATACCATAGACCTATGGAGATTAAGTCATTGTTATATATGTTCACAGTGCCTGATACATAGAGGAAAAAAAGTGTATGTGTGTGTCTGTGTATGACTTTTACCAGGTTATATGGAAAGGAAGGAGATAGAAAAAGATTAATGATCAAGGTTGCCTTGACCCTGAAAATTGAAATGAAAAATAACTTTCCCTTGTAAAAATTCCAGTTGGTCTGTGACTTTACCTAGAGGACACACTCATTTCGGAGAAGGAAAAGACAAAATGCTTCCCTCTGTTAATAAGGCAGTGAACAGAAGACCAAGGTGGGCAAATCCCTTGAGCTCAGGAGTTCAAGACCAGCCTGGGCAACATGGCAAACCCCATCTCTACAAAAGATACAAAAATTAGCCAGGCATCGTGGTGTGTGCTTGTAGTCCCAGCTGCTCAGGATCCTGAAGTGGGAGGATCACCTGAGCCTAGGAAGGTCAAGGCTTCAGTGAGCCATGATCGCACCACTGTACTCCAGCCTGGGCAACAGAATGCGACTGTCTCATAAAGAACAAAAAAATGGCAGCAGTCATGCAGTCTAAGATGCTGTTTAATAAGGAATTGAGAGCACCTAAGTTGATATTACACTGAAAACTTTGGCCAGAGCTTCACTAAGAATACTAAGAGTTTGAAGTGAATGTTTATTTCTTCTCTGTGATAAACTTCATCTTTTCAGTTTCTCCGATCCCTGCTCCTTCCAGGCCTGGTTTGTATGCAGATTCCTCCTCCACGAAGACTTCCCCGTTCCCACACAGGCAGAAGGAACTGCTTCTCTCACTGGAGTCCCCAAAATGTGTCTTTTGCTCTTTTCAAGCCCTGCTGCCTTATGTGACTGTTGGTGGCTTACCTGTCTGTGTCCTCTAAAATATTATAAGCAATCTGAGAGCAGAGATCACATTTTATATCCTATTTATCACTGTCTCCCTTCCCTTCAACCTCTAGTATAAAACTTCACACATAGCACATGCCAAATGATCAGGTTGCTTAATGAATAAATGAAAGAATTCCCACCTAGCCACTCCAGCTCAACGTTCCAGTGACTGTATATTCTGACTAAAAAGACTGACTCATTATCGGACAAAGGAACATACTGAGGATAAAGAACAGATAGTTTTAAATCTTAATTGTCCTGGGGAAATCAGAAACATTTGGTTATATCCAAAGTCATGCATTTATCAGCGAATTAATACAGCTCTAAGTTTTTGTTAATGTTAAGTCACTTAACCTTTATAGCTTTGCATTCTTCCTTACCCCAATGCGGGTAATAATTCTTGACCTGCCTGCTACACAGGGTCGCTGTGGTGAGGAGCAAATGAAATCGCAACGTGGGTGAAATCTTTCTGGGAAATTCTAAATCACTGTAAGATCTGAGGTCGTAGTTATAGAAGCTGCTTTCCATGTTATGGAGCATGAAAGTGAAGCTCCCAGTTTTCACCTTCTGGCACCACGACTACATAACCTTTCATGGCCCAGGCTAGCTTTGCTTATTTTGGAGCAGTAACCTCTCATCTCTCATGACTTAAAAGTTTCAAGACTTGGAGGTCACTTAATAAACAATTCCGAGTTAATCCAGCAAATCATAGAATTAGATGATCTGACTCGACCTCTCATTTTACCTCATAGACATCAAACCTGCTATTTTTCCTTTTCTATCAGGGACAGACTCTTCTCTCTCACTTTCTGTCCCAAAGTGTACAGTCATCTACCCTCTTGAAAGGAAATTCTGCAAAAATAAAATTTAACCGGAATGACGAATGAGGACCACCCTCATTGTTAAGATGTTAGGTTTCCGGAAAAACAGAGCCAACTGTAAATTTCAACCTTAACAGGGGTAGCATCAATTTGAGATATGGTCTGGTTTCCTGAGGCTACAGTCTACTAACATTACAAAGAGAGTCTGACTAAGGACTGGTTATATAGCTTTAGAATTATGCCAAAGAGGAGGAAGGAGAGAGAGCAAATTTTTGCAGGAAACAGGCAGAGGCCTGGAAGATCAAAGGGTCTTGTCCCTGAAGTAAGCTTTCATTATTTATACATTCCTTTTTGAAAAACCAAAAGGGTCCAGAGGAAACACAGTAGATAAGTGCTATCTGAGCAAGGGAGACCTCCTCTTGTGTCTAAGCAACACAGAATACAGGAGAGTAATTCAGCAGGAGCATGCAGGATTGCTGGTGGGGGCAGGAGGGCTGGGATGCTCCAAAGCTGTGAAAGTCTATGCGTGTAATGCATTTGCGGTGTTTCCACTTTTTTGGTGTCGGATTGTCAGCCTCAGCACTCTTGACATTTCCAGTTAGTCGTTCCTTGTAGTGGGGAGCTGCCCTGCGCATTATAAGCACCCTGGCTTCTGCCTGCTAGATGCGACATCTTCCAAGATGTGACAGTAAAAAATGTTTCAAGACAGTGTCAAATGTCCTCTGGCAGCAAAATGTCCCCTCTTTTGAATCGCTGAGTTGTAAAATATATATATTGGCTGGGCGCAGTGGCTTACACCTGTAATCCCAGCACTTTGGGAGGCCAAGGTGAGTGGATCATGAGGTTAAGAGAGCAAGACCATCCTGGTCAACATGGTGAAACCCCATCTCTACAAAAAAAAAAAAAAAATACAAACAATTACTCAGGTGTGATGGCATGTGCTTGTAGTCCCAGCTACTCTGGAGACTGAGGCAGGAGAATTGCATGAAGCTGGGAGGCAGAGGCTACAGTGAGCTGAGATCGCGCTACTGCACTCCAACCTGGGTGACAGACCCAGACTTGGTCTCAAAAAGAAGAAGAATACATCTATTTGGCACTTGTAGGGTATAGTCTTCTATACGTGCCAGTTAGGTATGGAAGATGATAGTTATTCAGAGCCTTTATGTCTTTGTTGACTTCCCCCCCAACTTTTCTGTCAGTTGCTAAGAAAGAGGTGTTAAAATCTCTAACTCTGTGGAATTGTCTGACTTGTCAATTTTTGGTTGACACATTTTTAAACTTTTTTTTTTTTTTTTTTTTTTTGAGACAGAGTCTCATTCTGTCACCCAGGCTGGAGTGCAGTGGTGCAATCTCGGCTCACTGCAATCTCCACCTCCCAGGTTCAAGCGATTCTTGCACCTCAGCCTCCCGAATAGTTGGGATTATAGGCACGTGCCACCACACCCAGCTAATTTTTGTATTTTTAGTAGAGATGGGGTTTCAACATGTTGGCCAGGTTGGTCTTGAACTCCTGACCTCAGGTGATCCACCTGCCTCAGCCTCCCAAAGTGCTGAGATGACAGGTGTGAGCCACTACACCCAGCCTTAACTTTTTAAAAACAATTTTGTTGAGGTATAATTTACTTTTTAGGACTCTAAGCAGCCTCTCTTAGATTCTACCTGTGAGATCAGTAGCATCCCCCAATTGCGACAACTCAAAATGTCTCCAGACATTGCCAAATGTCCTCTTGGGAACAAAAGGCCCTCCCTATAAGAACCATTGTTCCAGATCCTGTGACTCCTGGGAGGTGTGAGGGTCAGTTTGCAGCTCCTCATACTCATGAAATGTGGCACAAGAACATAATAGGCCCCCTTAGTTTTACTCAAACGTAGAGTAGGCAAAGCCGGTGCAGAGCATACAGAATTGGGAGAAGGGCAGCACTGTTCTGGAAGCAACTATAGCAGATGAGGGATGAAATTCTGGGGCAGGGTGTGCTGGGGGTGAGAGAGGAGAGGTCCCGCTGGTTACTCTGCAGAGATGTGCCTGGGCAGGGAAGATTGCTTAGGGGAAGTCAGCTCAGGTAGGAAGGATTTGATCATTACTCTAGGCCAAGGCAAGCAAGATTCAACAGGAGTCCCAAAGCTAACAGCTGGGCATAGTGGCATGTACCTGTAGTCCCAGCTACTCGGGAGGCTGAGGCAGGAGCATCGCTTGAGCCCAGGAGTTCAAGGCTGCAATGAGCCATAATGGCACCAGAGTACTCCGGGCTGGGTGACAGAGTGAGACTCCACCCCCAAAAAGGAAGAGCCCTGAGGGTGAGAGAACCAATACCAGTGACAGTAATGACCAATAGCCAATGAAACCAATTTCTGACCCAGGAGCTGGCACGAGAGCTGTGTCTCTTGCCTCCACATCTTACGCATTTTTCCTGGCTCTGCTTTACAATTACATCTTTGCTGTACACTAACTGCTTTCTGTGCTGGTATTCCCAGAGGGATGCTTTGGGCTGCAAAGTTGTCGAAAACCTGACTTAGACTGACCTAGACAACAAGGACATTTATTATCTCAGATTACAAAAAGTCCAGAGGAAAACTGGCTCCAGGTTTGGCTAATTCAGGCACTAACTGATGTCGCCGGGCATGCAGATTCTCCTCTCCTTTCTGTCCTGCTATGCTTGGCAGGTTGGCTTTCTTCTGCCCAATTCCCTTTATGGCTCTAGAATGTCTGCCACAGCTCCCATCATCACACATGGAGACAACACTGGCAACAGCAGAAGGAATGAGTTCCTGTATATCTCTAGCAAAGAAAGGGAACTCATGTAATTGACCTCCCTGGGCCTGGAGCTGGAGCTCAGCTACCCTGAGCTTGGGTTCTGCAGATCTCCAAACAAAAATAGGTCCTTCAGCAAGGAAGAAATGGAGAACTACTATTGTGTAGGCATCAAAGGATATGACTAAATTTAATTTAAACACTACAGTTCTATGGGGAGGTACTATTTTTCTTTTTTTATTATATTTACGTTCTGGGATACATTTTCAGAACGTGCAGGTTTGTTACATAGGTATACGCATGCCATGGTGGTTTGCTGCACCCATCAACCTGCCATCTACATTAGGTATTTCTCCTTGTGCTATTCCTTTCCTAGCCCCCCACCCCCCCAACAGGCCCCAGTGTGTGATGTTCCCCTCCCTCTGTCCATGTGTTCTCATTGTTCTCACTCACTTATGAGTGAGAACATGTGGTGTTTGGTTTTGGTTTCTGTGTTAGTTTGCTGAGAAGGATGGTTTCCAGCTTTATCCATGTCCCTGCAGAAAACATGAACTCATTCTTTTTTATGGCTGCATAGTATTCCATAATGTATATGTGCCACATTTTCTCTACCCAGTCTATCATTGAAAGGCATTTGGGTTGGGTCCAAGTCTTTGCTATTGTGAATAGGGCTGCAATAAAATGTATGTGTGTATGTGTCTTTCTAGTAGAATGATTTATTATCCTTTGGGTAAATGCCCAGTAATGGGATTGCTGGGTCAAATGGTATTTCTGGTTCTAGATCCTTGAGGAATCTCCCCCCAACCGTCTTCACAATGGTTGAACTAATTTACATTCATGGAGAAGTACTATTATTAACTTTGTTTTATAGATAAAAAATGTTGGCTAAGTTAGATGTCTCACCCATGGTCAAGGTCAGCAGGCAAGTTGTAAGGTGAAGATTCAGATAAGTGGTCTGGCTTCAGACCCCTGTCTCATAAGAGTCATTCCGGCTGGGCACGGTGGCTCATACCTGTAATCCCAGCACTTTGGGAGGCCAAGGCAGGTGGATCACCTGAGGTCAGGAGTTCGAGACTAGCCTCACCAACATAGTGAAACCCCGTCTCTACTAAAAATAGAAAAAATTAGCTGGGCATGGTGGCAAGCACCTGTAATCCCAGGTGCTTGGGAGGCTGAGACAGGAGAATCACTTGAACCCGGGAGGCGGAGGTTGCAGTGAGCCGAGATCACAGCATTGCACTCCAGCCTGGGCAACAAGCATGAGACTCTGTCTCAAAAAGAAAAAAAAAGAGTCATTCTATGCGATAATGATTTACTCCTAACAGCATCATCACATTATTTGCATTATTTGTACTGGACTGGGCTACTGCTAGCACCCTGTCCCATTAGTTTGCAGAAATAAACCATACTTCAAGGTCCTATCTGAATAAGTCTTCACAAGTTTTTAAAAAATATAAACACAAAAACTACTAGGAGAGTTTTTCCTTTTTTCTTTCTTTCTTCCCTGTCTCCCTACATGTCTCCTGACTTACCCCTTCTTGTACTCTCTTTCTTTAAGCACCTAAGTCAACAAAACAGATCCTTATGAGGATATCACTTCTCTTGTCTTAACCCCCCACACAGAAATCTGTGGAAATAACTCCTAGACCACCCAAGAAACTGATACCATTTCTCCAAGGTGCAAATAGTTTGATCATGATGTGTTAAAAAGGCATTTCATTAAGCAAGAAAGAAAACCCAATAGACATATATTCTGCAAAAAAACAGTAATATAAAATCCTACTGTCCTTGATATTATTTATTTACTTATTTAAAAAGAGCTTTAGTTTCTGCACATGTTTAAAAAGGAGACCAATTCAACCAAGCTGATTCAACGGAAGTTAATTCATTGAATTTACTTGCTTCCCTGAAGTACTTACAGAGTGTTCAACACCGTTTCTTAATCTAAGGCAGCTTTGGGCAATTTCAGTTTTTAAGCCTTGTCTTCCCTCTCTGAACTCAACGACAATGATGCCTAGCCTGTGGCCAAAGCTCATGTTCAGTGCTAAGGGAGATTATGCAGATTGAGTATGTACACATACTATATGGGCCAGACTATCTGTATACATTGCATATGTAGTATAGTCTACTGTGCCACAGTGGGGTCATTGCATACTACATATGCCATATGTGTAGTACAGTCTGGCCCATGTAGAAATTCAGTTTACTTTAGTTCTCATCCTTCTCCAGGTTGGTATTAAGTTACCCATCAGGGATTCTCTTCTCTTGAGTTTCACCTCTACCCTCTCCCTGATTTATGGTGCAGATGTCTGGGAATACCAGCTTTCAGTTCTGCCATACTTCTTCCTGAGAGCCTGTGATCATGCTACTCTTTGTGTGCGGACCCCCTTCCCACCGCTCACTCCTGAGTCCCTTTCTGTTAAACAACTCTTGCTTATCCTCCACGTTTTGGCTTAAGTCACTTTTTTTTTTTTTTTTGAGATGGAGTCTCACTTTGTCACCCAGGCTGGAGTACAGTGGTGCGGTCTCAGCTCACTGCAACCTCCACCTCCCTTGTTCAAGCAATTCTGCCTTAGCTTCCCAAGGGGCTAGGATTACAGGCATCCGCCACCACGTCTGGCTAATTTTTTTTTTTTTTTTTGTATCTCTAGTAGAGACGGGGTTTTACCATGTTGTCAGGCTGGTCTCAAACTCCTGAACTAGTGATCCGCCCAAATTACTTCTTAAGAAAGCCTTCTTTGCCCCTACACTAAGTCAGGTCCTCCTGTTGAATGCCCTCTTAACACCCTGTGTTTCTCCTTCACAGCACTTTCTACATTTGTGATCAAAGTATTGTCATGCTTAATGTCTGCCTGATGCTGGGACTGAAAGCTACAAGAGGGAAGGGACTATGTCTGTCTTGTTTGCAGTTGTATCGGCAGCATATACAACAACTGAATGACTGAGCCCCACATAGTGCCCTGCCAACTCTGTCATTTCTGTAAGTTGTGAGCTTCAGTTTAAAATACATGACCATTCTTGTAAAAACTGCCTTGGGCCAGGTACAAGGGCGCTATGCTTAGAGTGCCCTGCTCTGACCAACATCTGGTTGCATCCCTGCCCGCTACGCAAGGAATCTGTGGGCCAAGAGGATGTTCCTCCAGGAGTCTGTGATCTCAGAAGGGACTAAGCTGCAGTATCCATGCAGCCCTAGACTGGGGGAACCACCAAGGAGCAGCTGCTTGCAGTGTGGTGATTGGAGCTTGGACAGAAAGGCTGGGGGTGTAGGGCAAGATTGGGGCTGGAGAAAAAGCGGGGTTAGACTTCAGTATGTGGCTAGGAATTGATCTTCCTGTGCTGCCATGTCCAGGTTCAACCCTCTGAGGAGTCCAGGAATTCTAATTCACACCTGGCCTTCCAGACTTTAATACAAATCTATCTGTCAAGGTCAGAGGATATGACCTTTTATTTAATAGTTCGTTAGGTTGATTTGTAACTTTTAAATTTGTAATTTTTAGACTGGAGGTATACAAACCTACATCTGTACCTTGCCGTAGTCCTGCAAATGTTGAAGCATGCCTGTCTAGCAGGAGATGGAAGGTTTCTGGGTCCCTTTCCTATGTCCTCATTGATCTGGATGGTCCTCTGTTGGCCCCATGCTTACTTGGGCAGTGGTGGCAACGTCCCCCAATGTCTGTTTACAGTTGCCTGTGAGGTGAAGGGTCCCCTTTCAGGGCCAGGTTGCGATGGAAAGCCTCTATCTTTCCTAAACCAGGTCTTCATTAATAGCTAAAGTCCTCATCATGGCAGTGGGATAGGAAACTGGGAGGAGGTAGGAGGCTATTTCAGTGAACACCAGGAGGCAGGAACTGCTGCTCAGAATCCTCAGCTGCAATAGAGCTCAGGAGTCTAATAGAGCCCTTCTGTCTTGCCTTGACACAGACAGAAAAAGGCAAGACCTTATTCGTATAAATTAAGATGAATCAGAGAGGAAACATTTTATGAGGCTATCCTCAATGGTAAACAGAGGCGGTAGGGCTCACTACTGAATGGAAGTCTAGGGGAAAAAAGTTGGACTTCCGTGAAATGTATTAGATATTAAACCCACTGAGAAAATGCTATGCATGTAGTTAGGTTAAACACGGGATTAGCAAAATGGACACCAAGATGATTTGCATTCTCAAAGCTTCTTAAATATCTTCTCCTAAAAGTAGACCTATTCTGATGTGTTCAGAATGCCAAGGGACCAAATTAACTAATTCCTCATCACATGGCCACTTCGTTGTTATATTTTGGTAGTGGGAGTGCTAAGAGCTTTACTTTCTCTGGCACTTGGATTTCTAGAAATTACTAGAAATAGCCTGTGACAGACTTTCACTTACTGGGGAGGTAATTGGCTGGTTAGTGAATTATCCGGACTGCTGAGACAACAGGGAGGCCAGCTGAAGAACTTCTGTCTTTGTAGATTTAAACCTCTCTTCCACTTCTTCTGCCTTGTCAAGATTTAGCTACAGGGAGAGAAAGAAGGAGAGAGATAGAGAGGTGAATCCTTTAAAGCCATATTAGAGATGGGCTTCAAAGATAGTGCCCTTCTTGGGGAATAAACAACTTTCTAAGCCCTCTTCCTATTGGTGAAAATTTCAGGGCTTACAGATTTATTTTGTACCATCATTGTAAGCTGTCCCACTGAAGAGTCTTTATTTTTCTGAGCTTTAGATATAAAACACTGAAATTTATCCAAGTATCCAATTGCAATTACATCATTTTTTCTTTAGGAATCCAAGGACTTTATTTTCCTCTCCAAACAATGTAATTTTTAAGTTCTTTTGCTAATAAAAGATTTCATCACTCTATTTAATGTTACATATGTTGAAATTCTGGAGGGGAAGTATGTTGATGTCTGCAGCTTCCTTTGAAATACATCAAAAACTAAGATGGATTGGTGAATGCATAGGAGACTGGCTATCTGGAGAGAACAGTGCTAAATTTGGAATAGGAAAATGCTGATTTGAGAATCTGGGTGTTGGATATGTGAAGGAATCGCTGTAAAATTATTTCATGTTTCTTATATTTTTTATTTTTTTAAATAAAATGTTAAGTGAAATTTAAAAAGACTTTTATAAACTCCATTATTGTGAATAGGCCAAATATTTCCACAGTCAAAGCATTTGAACTATTAGTAACCTAAAGCTCCTTACACAAATTGCAAGAAACAGAGCAAAAAGATTGGAATATTTATATCTAAGATAATTTAAAAATGACATTTTGATTAGTCTTTTAATAAAGAAACATTAAAAATTTTATAAGGTTAAAATGTGTAGTGATTTCACACCCTTGAATGATGTCCTCAAAGTTACAGTATTGTGTAATATCTTAAAAGCAAAAATTGCTGTAGCAGTAAGGGTTCATCTTATATACATAGTTGTCTTATATTAGTAACCTGTATAGATTTCCAAAATAATAGCCTCAAGAATGTAAATCCAGAGAAGTGATGGCCTACATTTCTTCATAAATTTCCTTTTCCAATATCTAGCCTGCTTTTAATATTTTAATATTTTAAAGCTTACATGTAAATTAAGATTTATAATCATTTATCACTTTCTTTGTTAAATTTAATTATTGTATGTCTATGAAAGATGAAGATTTTATAGACAAACCACTTTATATTTTTTATTTCATTAGCATGATAATTTCACTTCTCTCAACCTAAAAATCATAATAATCTCAATTCAACTGAGACATATAAAAGGGAAATTATTATCAATTCCCCACACACTTTCAAAGTAAAACTTACACATAGAAAAACTAAAAAAGATACTATGTGCTCTGCAAAATGAATTTCTATTTTATTAAATAAATAATTACTCAATAATTTTTTTCTTAAGATGGTCTTAAGCTAATTCAATGGCCTATTGAAAGTTTGATTAACGGGAGAAAAACAGACACTTAAAAATTAAAGAATATATTTTCTTTGGCTCAAAGTTATTAAGATAGAATGGATGTGTTTTTTTAAATAGCCAAGGCCATTTCCTCCTCCATTTTTAAGATATGTCTTTTGCTCATTGAAAGAAAGATTCAGACGTGACAATTTTGTCTGGTGAAGAGAAAATTACACCTATTGAAAAACTTGATTCAATTAATTTAGCCAAGAAGAGTTAGTCAACTAAAACGATACCTCCTGTTCACAGTATCTGTATCTTTAAGTGAATAGCTTTAGAATACTGAGGAGTTTGTGAAAGAGTTCATATGAGAACGGAAGCAGACCCAAAACATGCACATATAAAAATCACATGTGTATCTCGAGGACACACATGCATCCTGAGAAAGGGAGTACATAGAGCCTGCAGATTACCACTAATAACATTCATACACTGTACAGACACTAAGTACATACAAATTAATAAAAGTGATATAACCGGAAAGGAGATTTGTTGTTTAATACTTGTTCCATCTTTATAGCATGAAAGCAGTTCAATCGACTGGGTTTTTTCCTTTTGCAGTAAGTCCTTATCAATGATTCAGAGTTTCTACGAAGGACATAAAAATGGCTTGCATTTGTATTCATCATTCAACTGGCTCTAACAGGTACTCTGCCTGAAGTTCAGTTTCCTTGGCTTTGACATTCACTACAAATGCAGATCTTTGCTGCTTTTCATATTGCCTCGTGCACTCTGAGGAAGTTTTTACCTGAAAATAGGTGAAGTTAAGAGCACAAAGTAAGCTTTGTGCTTATGAGACCTCCAGGAACAGAGCTAGTCTTCCATCCATGATTAAAACCACATCTTCCAACAGAAGGGCGCTTGCAGAGAGAGCAATCTGTGAGTGTCATGCTGCCCATGATGAGGCTAGGGCTATTTCTCTTCCTCCAAGTAAAAGACTAAGAGCTGTTGACTTGGGGGTTTGCCCTCTAGGAAAGACTTCACAGGTGCTGTGCATGTGGCCACTCAGCATCAGGGTGAGGCTGAAACCTCCCAGTAACTTCTGTAAAGCCTCGAGACAGCACATCACAGTTATCCTTAAGCCAGCAGAATCTTCCCCACAACATTGTCACTTCTCCAATACCGTGCGTCAGGCTGCAGGACTGGGCTGCAGTTAGCAGTTATGGCTTATGTCAACACTGGCTGAAATGTTGTTCCTGCTGGTGGGAGAAATTGAGTGTGTGAGAAATTTCAAGGAGTTCAGCTAATATGGCAGAGCAGTTACTGCAACCATCCCCTTCTGGTGCAAAGCTTGTCATCATGGCATAGCCCTTTACAAGAAAACAGCGTTTTAGAGTTGAAAACATTCTCAAATCATCTTACTTTGCACTTCTTCCTCTGATAGTGGAAGCCAATGTCATGGCTGCCAGTAGCTACCTGGAGCTGCACATGCGGTAGATGGTCGAACGCTGTGACATCGTACCACATCATCTGTCAACATGGCGGAAACACCCGTCTTCCTGCTTCCACGGTGACTCTTGGAGTAAAGACACTTTCAGGCTGCAGCAACCATGAATAATATCAAAGCCTCTCTCAATTTGCCTTGTTCTTCATAATCTGTCCATGCAGCCACTTCATTCTCTAAGTGAGAGGCTGTCAGCCAGAAACATGATCTTCAGCACAGGTTCGAGACACCACTGTTCTCAGACCCACTGTGTTGAAAGATCACTAAGTAATGATTAACCATTCACAAAATAGAAGAGCTGAAAAGAGAACATCTATGAGGTTCAGTTGCAAATAGCTCTTCAACAGGAAAAAAGCATTTAAAAATTTCTGCCTTCTAAGTTCTAATCTGATTGGAGCTTTCCTCCTGCCTGTGTCTTCCAATGGTAACCTATTAAATCCAGTAAGAGTTTGCCATGAGAAATACTTGGAAATGCCAAGCAAGATGGATATGTCCAGGTCTAAGCTAAATACCCGGTACATAGACTCCAAGTTGGCACATATGCACCAGAAAAGACTCTGTTTATATATGCTTTATATTTCTGCAATTGTCAAATGCTTTACCATTTTTCATTAAGAAAAAAAAAATGTTTCTATCTTCTTGGTCCACAGCAATATCTTCTATCTTCTTTGGTCACTTATTATGGAAGACACAGAAAGTTCCTTTTACTTCTAGTTCTTAAACCAGAAGGTAAAAACCAAAGAAATTGGGAATGTGGCTTGAATTTTGCATTTATGGGACAGCCTGCTTGACTTAGAGATTATTTCAGGGTTTAATTGTCAAAACCAGACTTAGAGATCCTTTGGCAGGAGTGTTCCCCTCAAAACCTCATCACTGTCTGCTCTGTTCATTTCTATCAAAGTGCTTTGTAGTCATCACGGCCAGTGAATTCTTGTCTTTTACTTTAATAAATTTACTTAAGGAATTTATAAGAATAATTTTTGAAATTTATTTTGTTAATTTAAGTGTAGTAAAATTAACTTTTTTCTGTACAACTCTGTGAGTTTTGAAAAATGCATAGATTTGTGAAACCACCTCCACAATCTGGATACAGACTACTTCCCTCACCTGAAGAGATTTGCATATGCTGTTCCCTGGTGGTCAAAAGTTCTCACCTTTAACCCCTGACAAATGATCTGTTTTCCATCTCTATAGCTTTGCGTTTTCTAGAACAGAATGCAAATGAAATCACACTATATATATTTTGAGTCTGGCTTCTTTCACTTAGCATAGTGCATTTGAGATTCATCCATGCCATTGCAAGTTCATTCTGTTTCATGGTTGAGTAGTATTCCCTTGTATGAATGTACTGCATTCTGTTATCCATTTCCCAATTAAAGAATGTTTGTGTTGCTTTCAGTTTTTAGTGATTATGAGAAGCATCACCATGAACATTTGCTTACAGATTTTTATGAACATAAGTTTCCAATTTTCCTTGCTGGGTCATAGGTGTATATTTACATTTTTAAGAAACTGCCAAACACTTCTCCAGAGTAGCTATACTATTTTGCATTCCCACTAGCTATGTACAAGAGTTCTGGTTGTCTCACCCTTGCCAGTACCTCCTAGTCTCAATTTGTTCTTATTTGTACCATTTTGATAAGTATACCATGATGTCTCATTATGGATTCAGTTGAATTCCCCTAATGACTAATCATGTCAAGCATCTTTTTGCATGCTATTTGCCATCCATATAGAACTTCTTTGGTGAAATGAATGTTCAAATCTTTTGCTCTTTTTAGAAATTGGGTTGTTTGCTTTTTCTCTTCTCAATTTTGAGTTTTGTTTTGGATACAAGTCCCTTGTCAGATACTTGATTTGCAAATATTCCCACAGTCTTGTCTTTTTGTTCCCCAACAATATCTTTTGCAGAGAATATCTGAATTTTGATTACATCAATTTATCTTTTTTAAATTTATAGATTGTGCTTACCATGTCACATCTAAAAATGTTTTGCTTAACCGGAGTCAGGAACAACTTACCTATGTTTTCCTCTAAAAATTTTAGTTTTGCATTCTACATTTAACTGACAATCCATTTTCAAAATTGTTGTATGAAGTGTGAGATATAGGTTAAGATTCTTTGTTTTATTTATGTCTGTCCAATTATTTTGAGCATTAGTCACAGAAAAGGGCAATTCTCCAGTGAATTGCTTTTACACCTCTGTCAAAAATCAGTTGACTATATATCACTGTGGGTCTGTTTCTGGACTCTCTATTACGTTCTATTGAGATCTGTGTGCATCCTTTCACCAGTACCACAATCTTGATTCCTGTAGCTTTACAGAATTAGTTGGAATCCTCTAACTTCTTTCTTCTTTCCTAAAATTATTTTAGCTATTCTGATTACTTTGTATTATGTATACATTTTAGAAAAGCTTTTGATATCTCAAAAATAGAAGTCTGCTGAGATTTTGATTGGGATTGCAATAAATCTATAGATCAATTTGGGAAGAACTGACATCTCAATAATACTGAGTCTGCAAATCCATGAACACAATGTATTTCTTCATTACTTAGGTCTTCTTTGATTTCTCTCATCAGCATTTTGTATTTTTTAGCATATAAAACCTGGATGTTCTCCTGGATTTGTACCTAAGCATTTCATTGAGGGAATTATTACAAAATGATACTTTGAAAAATTTCTGTTTCCAATTATTCAATGCTATGTGGAGAGAAATACATTTGATTTTGTATATTAATCTAGTATCGAGCAACCATGCTAAATTCACCTAGGTCCAAAAGCTTTTTTGTAGAATTCTTTGGATTGTCTATGTAGACAATTAGGTCATGCACATAGAGACAGTTTTATTTATTTCTTCCTAGTCTGTATTTTTAATGTATTTTTCTTGTCTTATTACACTAACTAGGATGTCTACTATGATATTAAATAGAAATGGTAAACAAAGACAACCTTACCTTGCTCCCAATCTGTGAGGGAAATCATTTAGTGTATCACCATTAAATATGATGTTAGCTGAGTTTTCTGCAGATGCTATTTACCAATTTATCAATGAATGTATGTTGAATTTTGGGAAAAAAAATTCATCTACTGAAACAATTTTGTTTTTTTTTTCCTTTTTAGTGTGTTAACATAATAAGGTAAGTTACATTGATTGATTTTAGAATGTTGAATCAGCCTTATATTTCTGGGATAACCCTCCTCCCTTTGGTAGTAATATACTTTTAACATGTTTGCACCATTTAATGGATTTGTACCATTAATATTTTATTGGAGGTTTTTGAGCCTATGTTGCTATGTTTATGATGGACTTTGAACTGTTCCGTTGATGTCTGTATCTATTCTTTCACCAATATCATACTCTCTTGACTATTGTAGCTTTATAGTAAGTCTTAAAACCAGGTATTTTGAGTCCTCCAACATTTTTCTTCTTTTTAAAAATTATTTTAGTTATTATAATTACTTTATATTTCATACAAAAACTCCTCTTCCTTTTTCTTCCTCCTTTTTCTTCTTCTTTTTATTTCCCTAATTTTGCATGCAAGTTATGTTGGTCTCATAGGACGAGTAGAAATCATGTAGAACTGGCATTATTTCCTCCTTATGTATTTGATAGAACTCACGTGTAAAGACAGTTAGGTTTGAAGTTCTCCTCGCTGGAAGGTTTTCAACTATAAATTCTGTTTCCTTGATAGAGATAAAAATACTCAGGTTTTCTATTTCTTTTTGTATAAGTTTTAGCAACTTGTATCTTTCAAATAATTGGTCTATTTAATCTAAAGTGTTAAATTTATCGGCATAGAGTTGTTTATTGCATTCCCTTGTTAAATTTTTAATGTCTGTGGAGTCTATTGAGATATCTTCTCTTTGTTCCTGTTACTGATAATTCTTGTGAGTTTTCTCTCTCTCTCTCTCTCTCTCTCTCTCTCTCTCTCTCTCTCTCTCTCTCCTCTCAGTCTGGATATTATTGGACTTTTCAATGAACCAGCTTTTGGATTTTATAATTTTTTTCATTATTTTTCTGTTTTAAATTTCATTGATTTCCGCTCTTTATTGTTTCCTTCTTTCTACATACTTTGTGTTTAACTCTTTCTAGCTTCTTAAGGTGGAATATTATATTTTGATTTGAGACCTTCTTTCTAATATGAGTATTTAATGTTCCAAATTTTCCTACTAGCATTGCCTTGGTTGCATCCCACAAATTTTGATATGTTCAAAATGTTTTAAAATTTTCCTTGGGTAATTTCCATTGATCTATTTTCAAGTTTCTCAACTCCTCTGATATCTCCATTCTGCTACTGAATAATTTCAGGGAACTTTTTGTTTCAGTTGTTGTAAAGTTTGAGGTCTGAAATACTCATTTGGTTCTTTCTTTTTGTTTGTATTTATTTGCTGAAAATGTATATCCTTCCCTTCAAGAGTATGTGCCCTTACTTTGTGAAACATAGCTACAATAATTGCTTTAAAGTCTTTGTCTAATAACTCAAACATCTGGGTCATCTGGGGTTGGAATCTGTTGATTCTCATTTTCTCATGAGAATTATTGAGATTTTGTTCTGGTTCTTTGTAGTTGAGTAATTTCAGGTTATATCCTAGATATTTTAAATTTCGTTTTGAGTCTCTGACTCCTGTTTAAATGCTCTGAAAAATGTCTATTTTTATTTTAGTAATCAATCTAATTAGGTTTGGAGTGCAAGTTGCCACCCACCTTTTGCATGTTTCTGTTTCAATGTCGGTTTTGTTTTCAAAACTATTGCTTTGATATTTGGGTCTTCTCCATGGGGGCACCTCCCAGGTCTAGGACATAGAAAGTGTTGTACACTGTAGTTCAGTTCTCCAAGCCTTTGCTGTGCTGCTTCAGATGAGTTTTATGCATGTGTAACTCAGTGGTGAGTTTAAGATTTGATACACAGATTCAAGGGATTTCTTTGTCAATTCCCTTCTCTCTGTGATATTTTCCCCACACTTTCCAGCACCCAGAGCCCCCTTTTCCTGGTTCTATAACTTAAAAATTGGATTTTTATCCGCCCTGCACTGTTACACACATCAAGGACTGAGTCCTCCTTAAGGGCAGAGCAACAAGACCACAGGGTCCACCTATCAAAGAAAAAGACTTTCAGAGAGTGAGGTGCCCTTACACCCTCCACTGCTACTACAGAAGTACAGCTTCATGACTGGGGCTTGCCTCAACGCAGGACTGGGAGAGTAAAAAGAGAGAAAAAAAAAGACAGGAGATATTTCTACTGAACAATTTGTCCTGTAAGAAAGCCACTTCCTACTTCCTTTCCTCTGTCCAAAAAGTAAGAGTTTTTCCTGGAGCTTTTTCTATCCATAACTGCTGCAGCGTTCCAACATTCAGGCTGCTCTGAGTATAAACCAGAATATATGGTAATTTTTTTTAAAAGGTGGAGAAGCAGGAGGGATGGGGAGTAGGCATGGTGGCTTGTGCTTGAAATCCCAGCACTTTAGGATGCTGAGGTGGGAGAACTGCTTGAAGTTTGAAAACAGCTTGGGTAACAAAGTGAGACCCCCATCTCTACTTTTTCTAAATAAAAATAAGGGGAAACTTACTCCTTAACAGTCACGATCATCAAGGTTTTATTTCCCTCCTCAATATGCCTACTATTACTTACTCTTCAAAGTTCTCAGGTAGTCGCTTTATGTATTCTGTCTAGTTTTTAGTTGTAAGCAAAGAGATAGGTAGACTGTGCTTAGTCTATCACAGCCACTCACAATTTTGTCTATTTTCATTTTATTCACGAACTTTAGAATCTAAATCTTAGTTTAAGATTTTTACTGTCTTTGTTTTCAGAATCTCTTACCGTTAGCAACTTTGATCAAAATATCATCAGATTTTGCAAGTTGTCTTTGCTCATATGAAAGCACTTAAAGCTGTAAAGGGACTCACAAATTATAGGAACATTGTTGTATGTTACCTGTGTGTGATTTGGTGTCAGAAGCACTTGGTCAGGTCCAGTTCTGCCCTTATCAGCTAGAAGATCTTGAGTGAGTTATCAAACCTCTCTGAACTGCAGTTTCCCCATCTTTAAAATAAAGATCATCCTACAAACCTTGCAAGGTTTTTGTAAGAATTAAGTCAGACATTAGGAGTGCTGAGTCTGCCTTTACTAGGTACTCAATAAACGGAAACTATTTTTTATCATTAGGAACAGTTTGCATTGTTGATGTTTATTTGACCAGTTTTATTCAAAGGTTACTTTGCTTTATATCCTTGTTTCAGTATTATGGTAACAGTAATCATTAGATTTCAATCAAGATAATTGCAAACTATGGATGAGATCAGTCAGAAGTATCTCAATAATGAAGATCCATAGGGGATCTATTTGCTTGTACAGTAGCCCCCTTTGTCCTTCATTTCACCTTCCTTGGGTTCAGTTACCTGTGGTCAACCACAGTCTGAGAATATTACATACGGTAAGACATTTTGAGAGAGAGACCATAGTCACATATTATAGGGTATTAGTTATTGTTGTTAATTTCTTACTATGCCTATTATGAATTAAACATCATCATAAGTATATACGTATAGGAAAAAAAACATGGTATATATAGGGTTCTGTACTATCTACAGTTTCAGGCATTCACTGGGGACTTTGGAATGTATTCCCCGTGGATAAGGGAATACTATTTTTATTCTTAGTAAAAATAGTATATTTTGGCCGGGCGCGGTGGCTAACATCTGTAATCCCAGCACTTTGGGAGGCCAAGGCAGGTGAATCACGAGATCAGGAGTTGAAACCAGCCTGACCAACCCCATTTCTACATAAAATACAAAATTTAGCTGGGCATGGTGGCAGGCACCTGTAATCTCAGCTACTCAGGAGGCTGAGGCAGGAGAATCACTTGAACCCGGGAGGTGGAGATTGCAGTGAGCCGAGATCACACCACTGCACTCCAGCTCAGGCAGCAGTACAAGACTCCGTCTCAAAAAAAAAAAAAAAAAAAAAAAGTATATTTTTTGAAGAGATGATTATAGAAGATGGCAGTGCCCAATGACCAGAAAAAACCAGCACCTTCTGGAGAAACATTTCTCAGGGAGCTGACAATACAGAAACGAAGAATCAGGTGGTTATAGAAACATGAAGAAGAATATGAGAGGACAGTAATATATTCTGTCTTTGGTAGAAAACTTTTCCTCCAGTACCTTTTTTTTTTTTAACTGTAGCTTCAACTCATGTATTTCTTTGTTTCCTGAAATATCCTGGTACCAATTCTCTTCTATTCATCAATCCTCATTATAAATTCAAAATCTTGTCACTGCCTGGAATTTCTTTGTTGAAACGGAGGTCACATTTTTAATAATCCAGCTTCCTTGTGGCCCTCTGATTATCTTTTTCCATATGCTAATTAATGGTCATACTTTTTTTTTCTTTCTGATTTTCTATTGTCTTTCTCATGTCTGGCAGGTTATAACTTGCTTCAAGCTTTGCTTCTTGGTTTTTTTCTTCTTGCTAGCTCTCTTGTTTATGAGCTTATAATACTTGCCTGGCACGTTTTAATTGCATTCTATTTGAACACAAATGGCTTCTGAACTTTTTATTCTTCACATTTCTGGAATGATAATAAGTAATAGAGTCAAATTTAACTAAAGAATATCAAAAGTTCGCTAGAGCAGAACACAGAATAATACAGCATTTCATTAGTTTTCAACACCCACGCTAGAAAGCTCACTGGTGATCATTCTTTTCCATTCTGTTGCCATTGCTCCTGCATTCACGATGTCTGCTGTTATTTCAAAAGTGCCAAAATACAGTGATGTTTTTCTTCCCACGGGGCAATGTAGGACTGAAAATGAGCTGGCCATTATTAAAGGGAAAGTATCAGTTATGCTGAAGATGAAATCCCACATTAACTAATAACCAAGTGTCTATTAAGTGCCTACTGTATACCTAGCAATGAATCAAAATGACCTATGTCAAAAGCTCCTTCTTTTTCTATTCCACTTCCTTTGATGCTCCCTGGTGGTCTTCAGTGCTCTCCCTCTATACCCTCCTGTTCCCCTCATTCTAATCAGCAATTTTTATCCCAAATATTCTTTCTTGAAAAACATAAACCGTAAAAGCTTCACAGGTTTGACTTGCCAGCCCCTCAGATCATATGGGTGCAAAAACTACTGAACGTTTGTGTGTCCTTAAAATTCATAGATTGAATCCTAACTCCCAAGGTGGTGGTATGAGGAGGTGAAGCCATTGAGAGGTAATTAGGTCATGAAGGTGGAGCCCTCATGAATGGGATTAGTGTCCTTATAAAGAAGCCCCAGAGAGCTCCATTGCCCCTTCTCCTATGGGAAGACATAAGAAGAAGACAATGATCTTTGAACTAGGAAGTGGCTCCTCGCCATGCACCGAATCTGCCAGCACCTTGATCTAGACCTTGCAGCCTCCAGAACTGTAAAAAATATATGTTTGTAATTTAAACCACCCAGTCTATGGTATTTTTGTTATAGCAGCCCAAATGGACTGAGACACAGTCCAAAGGAGTAGGTAACAGGAGCACCCACTGTTACAAATATGGTAATGCCACTTGGTTTTGGGAGGGTTCCTGCTGAAATGGCCCCAGAGTAGAGCTGAATTGCGAAGGGAGGTAGAGTGGGGCTCTTCTGTTTTGGCTGAGGACTCTGGAAACCTGCCATTAAGAACTGCTTTTGTAATTAATTTTATTTTTTAAAAAGAAATATGCTTATGGTGACGGGTGGGGAGAATGGACATCTGAGAAGGAGCCTACATTAGCAAAATAATCTAAGCTGTGATCTGGGTTTATGGCTTCCTTTTGTACTTGCAGGATTTTAAAGCTCTTCTAGTCAGCTAGGGAAAAATCTATCTTAAAATTACAATGCTGTGTCAAAAATGAATTCCTAATAAAGTTAATAAAAATAAATGTCTAAATAACTGGCTGACAAAAGCTGAACTAAGATTTTTTTCTTTCCATCATGATAGAGTAATTATGCCTGGACCAGCCCTTCTATTGAAAACAACTATAAAACTGAAATATATAAAATGACTACTTTTTTGAGTATAGACAGCACAGAACTATGATCCATGAGTGAAGTGAAGCAAATATGAGACCTACAGCCAGTGCAGATCTTTCTGGATTTCGGCATGGAGAGGGAGAACCCTCATGGTAATTGGCCATCTTGGTGAGCTGAGAGAAAGAGATTAGAACTCAGATACTAAGTTCACTAAGATTGGTGGCGCCACCTCCACTACAGAGTGCTGTCTCCCCCTTGTCACAGGCTTTCTGAAGTGACTCACATGTAAGGACTGAGCATGGCAAGGTGTGAAGGCTGTACCTGACTCTACTGGGCAATACTTACTCCAGAGTACCCCGCTGGGTTGGCCCACATTCATTGGGCCTTCACTGAAGTTTGCTTTCTACCTTTACACAATCTGCTTTCCTTTCCCTTCATAACTGTTGATTCCTAATAAACATCTTTCACCCCTAAATTCTACCTCAGCCTTTGCTTCTAGAGAATCCAACTTGCTGTACTGGTTCTGCTGTATTGAATTCTATCAAACACTGAAGGAAAAATTAATACCATTTAATACATACTCAGAAAACAGAGGAGGAAAGAATACTCGTAACTCATATTATATGACAGAATAACCTAATACCAACATCTGACAAGGACATTGCAAGAAAACTAAAGATCAATATCCTTTATAAACATAGATATAAAAAGGCTTAACAAAATAATTAGTAAAACACATCCAACAATTTGTAAAAAGGAATATATTGTATGTCATGACAAACAAGGGTTTATACTAGGAATGCAAGATAGAATTATCTGAAAATCAATCAGTGTAATTTACTGCATTAACAAAATAAAAGAGGAAAGTAATATGATTATCTCAATGGATACAGAAAAGACATTTAACAAATTTCAGCATTCCTTCATGATTATAAATTCTCAACAAAATGAAAATAGAAAGAAATATTCTCAATTTGATAAAGGGCATCTATGAAAACTCTACAGATAATGTGGTATTTAATGGTGAAAGAATGAATCTTTTCTTCCTAAAGTCAGGAATGAGGCAAGGTTACCTAATCTCACTACCTCTATTCGACATTATACTGGATGTTCTAGACATGGTATAAGCAACAAAAATAAATAAAAGGCAAAGTGTCCAGAAAGACAAAAGTATACTTGTCTTTATTCACAGACAGCATGTTTAAATGTGTGGAAAATCCTATAAATGTATAAAAATCCTAAAATAATTAAGCGAATGTAGCAAGTTTGTAGGATATAAGTTCAATATGTTTAAATCAAATGTATCTATTTATATTAGCAACAAAAAGTGAAAGATAAATACACAAATAATATCATTTATAACATTTAAGAAAACAAAAATACATGAGGATAGATGTAATAAAAAGTATATTATCTCTATATTGAAAACTGAGATAAATTAGAAAAGACTGAAATAACTGGCAAGTTATTCCATGTTCATGGTTTGAAAGATTTGACACTTTTAAGATCTTATTTCTCTCCAAGTTGATCTATAGATTGAAAGCAATCTCAATAGTAATCCCAGAAGGTTTCTTTTGTAGTAAATGATGAGATGATTCCAAAATTTATATAGAAATACTAAAAACACAGAATATCCAGAGCATTGTTGAAAAAGTATATCAAAGTTTGAGGACTTTACTTGATTTTATGGCTTACTATAAAATTACAGAAACCAAGACAATAGGGTATTTGTGAAAGGCTAAACAGATAGATCAATATAAATCAATGGAAGAGTATAGAGAGTTCAGAAATAGACATATATGGCCAATGGGTTTTGATTAAGTTGTCAAGGAAATTAAGTGAGGAAATAATTGTTTTTAGGTAGTTTTGAAACTATTGGATATGTGTGGGAAAAAAATCTCAACTTTTAACTCATACCATGCAGAAAAATTAACTTGAAATGCATCGTGGACTTACACATGAAAGCTAAAACTCTTCAGCCTCTAAAAAAAGGTAGGGATGTTTTCACTACCTTGGAATAGAAAAAAATAACAGACAAGACACCAAAACTACAAACCACTTAAAAAAATTTATAAATCAAAGTTGCATCAAAATTTAAATTTCTTTCTCTTTGAAAGACGTCATTAAGAAAAGTTAAAAGCAAGCTACATACTGCAATAAATGTGTAAGGTCTGACAAAGAAATTATTTAAAGAACCCCAGAATTCAGTATTTTATTTTCTCATTTATTTTTATTAATATAGTAAGTTACATTAACTTGTTTTCAAATATTAAAACAACCTTGCATTCCTAGAATAAATTCCTTTATGTACATGTATAAAGAAATTTATTCTAGGAATGCAAGGTTGGTTTAATATTTGAAATGTGTATATGTGTATATATATTTTTTACTTACTTTAATGTATATATATATATATGTTTTTTATTGTACTTTAGGTTCTGGGGTACATGTGCAGATCATGCAGGATTGTTGCATAGGTACATACATGGCAAGCCAGTTTGTGCCTCCATCCCCCCCATCACCTATATCTGGTATTTCTCCCCATGTTATCCCTCCCTAACCTCCCTACCTGCCACTGTCCCTCCCCTACTCCCCCCACCAACAGATCCCAGTGTGTGATGCTCCCCCACTGTGTCCATGTGTTCTCATTGTTCGACACCTGCCTATGAGTGAGAACATGTGGTGTTTGATTTTCTGTTCTTGTGTCAGTTTGCTAAGAATGATGGTTTCCAGATTCATCCATGTCCCTACAAAGGACATGAACTCATCATTTTTTATGGCTGCATAGTATTCCATGGTGTATATGTGCCACATTTTCCCTGTCCAGTCTATCATCGATGGGCATTTGGGTTGGTTCCAGGTCTTTGCTATTGTAAACAGTGCTGCAATGAACATGCATGTGCATGTGTCCTTATAATACAACGATTTATAATCCTTTGGATTTATACCCTGTAATGGGATTGCTGGGTCAAATGGAATTCCTATTTCTAGGTCCTTGAGAAATCGCCACACCGTCTTCCACAATGGTTGAACTAATTTATGCTCCCACCAACAGTGTAAAAGTGTTCCTATTTCTCCACATCCTCTCCAGCATCTGTTGCCTCCTGATTTTTTAATGATTGCCATTCTAACTGGTGTGAGATGGTATCTCAATGTGGTTTTGATTTGCATTTCTCTAATGACCAGTAATTATGAGCATTTTTTCATATGTTTGTTGGCTGCATGAATGTCTTCTTTTGCAAAGTGTCTGTTCATATCCTTCACCCACTTTTGAAGAGGTTTGTTTGTTTTTTTATTGTAAATCTGTTTTAGTTCTTTGTAGATTCTGAATATTAGCCCTTTGTCTGATGGGTAGATTGCAAAAATTTTTTCCCATTCTGTTGGTTGCCAGTTCACTCTAATGATTGCTTCTTTTGCTGTACAGAAGCTCTGGAGTTTAATTAGATCCCATTTGTCTGTTTTGGCTTTTCTTTCCATTGTTTTTGGTGTTTTAGTCATAAAGTCCTTGCCTAGGCCTATGCCTGAATGGTTTTGCCTAGGTTTTCTTCTAGGGTTTTTATGGTGTTAGGTCTTATGTTTAAGTCTTTAATCCACCTGGAGTTAATTTTAGTGTAAGGTGTCAGGAAGGGGTCTGGTTTCTGTTTTCTGCACATGGTTAGCCAGTTTTCCCAACATCATTTATTAAACAAGAAATCCTTTCCCCATTGCTTGTTTTTGTCAGGTTTGTCAAAGATCAGATGGTTGTAGATGTGTGGCATTGCCTCTGAGGCCTCTGTTCTGTTCCATTGTACTCTATGTCTGTTTTGGTACCAGTACCATGCTGTTTTGATTACTGTAGCCTTCTAGTATAGTTTGAAGTCAGGTAGTGTGATGCCTCCAGCTTTGTTCTTTTTGCTTAGGATTTTCTTGGCTATGTGGGCTCTTTTTGGTTCCATATGAAGTTTAAGGTGATTTTTTCAAGTTCTGTGAAGAGTGTCATAGGTAGCTTGATGGGGATAGCGTTGAATCTATAAATTACTTTGGGCAGTATGGCCATTTTCACAATATTGATTCTTCCTAACCATAAGCATGAATGTTTTTCCATCTGTTTGTGTCCTCTCTTATTTTGTTGAGCAGTGGTTTGTAGTCCTCCTTGAAAAGGTCCTTTACATCCTTTGTTAGTTGTATTCGTAGGTATTTTATTCTCTTTGTAGCAATTGTGAATGGGCGTTCACTCTTGATTTGGCTCTGTTTGTCTGTTATTGGTGTATAGGAATGCTTGTGATTTTTGCACATTGATTTTGTATCCTGAGACTTTGCTGAAGTTGCTTATCAGTTTAAGGAGATTTTAGGCTGAGACAATGGAGTCTTCTAAATATACAATCATGTCATCTGCAAATAGATACAATTTGACTTCCTCCTTTCCTAATTGAATCCCCTTTATTTCTTTTTCTTGCCTGATTGCTCTGGCTAGAACTTCCAATACTATATTGAATAGGAGTGGTGAGAGAGGGCATCCTTGTCTAGTGCCAGATTTTAAAGGGAATGCTTCCAGTTTTTTCCCATTCAGTATGATACTGACTGTGGGTTTGTCATAAATAGCTTTTATTATTTTGAGATATGTTCCGTCAATACCTAGTTTATTGAGAGTTTTTAGATGAAGGGCTGTTGAATTTTGTTGAAGGTCTTCTCTGCATCTATTGAGATAATCATGTGGTTTTTGTCTTTGGTTCTGTTTATGTGGTGGATTACATTTATAGACTTGCATATGTTGAACCAGCCTTGCATCCCTGGGATGAAGCCTACTTGATCATGATGGATAAGCTTTTTGATGTGCTGTTGCAATAGGTTTGCCAGTATTTTATTGAAGATTTTTGCATCTATGTTCATCATGGATATTGGCCTGAAGTTTTCTTTTCTTGTTGAATGTATGCCAGGTTTCGGTGTCAGGATGATGTTGGTCTCATAAAATGATTTGGGAAGAATTTCCTCCTTTTGGATTGTTTAGAATAGTTTCAGAAGGTACCAGCTCCTCTTTGTATATCTGGTAGAATTTTGCTATGAACCCATCTGGACCTGGGCTATTTTTGGTTGGTAGGCTATTAATTTCTGCCTGAACTTCAGCCCTTGTCATTGGTCTATTCAGGGTTTCAATGTCTTCCTGGTTTAGGCTTGGGAGGGTGCAAGTGTCCAGGAATTTATCCATTTCTTCCAGGTTTACTGGTTTATGTGCATAGAGTTGTTTGTAGTAATCTCTGATGGTAGTTTGTATTTCTGTGGAATTGGTGGTAATATCTCCTCTATCGTTTTTTATTGCATCTATTTGATTCTTTTCTCTTTTCTTTTTTATTAATCTGGCTAGCAGTCTGTCTATTTTGTCAATCTTTTAAAAAAACCAGCTCCTGGATTTATTGATTTATTGAAGGGTTTTTCATGTCTCTATCTCCTTCAGTTCTGCTCTGATCTTAGTTATTTCTTGTCTTCTGCTAACTTTTGAGGTTTTTGATCTTGCTCCTCTAGTTCTTTCAATTTTGAAGATAGGGTGTTGATTTTAGATCTTTTCTTGCTTCTCATGTGGGCATTTATTCCTATAAATTTCCCTATAGATACTGCTTTAAATGTGTCCCAGAGACTCTGGTACATTGTGTATTAGTTCTCGTTGGTTTTGAAGAATATCTTTATTTCTGCCTTTATTTCCTTGTTTATCCAGTCAACATTCAAGAGCCAGTTGTTCAGTTTCCATGAAGTTGTGCGGTTCTGAATTATTTTCTTAATCCTGAGTTCTAATTTGATTGCACTGTGGTCTGAGAGACTGTTATGATTTCCATTCTTATGCATTTGCTGAGGAGTGATTTACTTCCAATTATGTGGTCAGTTTTAGAGTAGGTGTGATGTGGTGCTAAGAATGTATATTCTGTGGATTTGGGGTGGAGAGTTCCGTAGATGTCTATTAGGTTTACTTGATCCAGATCTGAGTTTAAGTCCTGGATATCCTTGTTAATTTTGTCTTGTTGATCTGTCTAATATTGACAGTGAAGTGTTAAAGTCTCTCACTACTATTGTGTGGGAGTCTAAGTCTCTTTGTAGGTTATGAAGAACTTGCTTTATGTATCTGGGTGCTCCTGTATTGGATGTGTATATATTTAGGATCATTAGCTCTTCTTGTTGCACTGATCCTTTTACCATTATGTAATGCCCTTCTTTGTCTCTTTTGATCTTCGTTGATTTAAAGTCTATTTTATCAGAGACTAGGACTGCAACTCTTGCTTTTTTTTCTTTTTTTTTTCTCTCCATTTGCTTGGTAAATCTTCCTCCATCCTTTTATTTTGAGCCTATGTGTGTCCTTGCACATGAGATGGGTTTCCTGGATACAGCACACTAATGAGTTTTGGCTTTTTATCCAATTTGCCAGTCTGTGTCTTTTGATTGGGGCATTTAGCCCATTTACATTTAAGGTTAATATTGTCATGTGTGAATTTGATCCCACCATTTTGATGCTAGCTGGTTGCTTTGCCCATTAGTTGACGCAGTTTCTTCATTGTGTCGATGCTCTTTACCATTTGGTACATTTTTGGCGTGGCTGGTACTTGTTGTTCCTTTCTGTTTAGTGCTTCTTTCAGGAGCTCTTGTAAGGCAGACCTGGTAGTGATGAAATCTCTCAGCAATTGCTTGTTCATAAAGGATTTTCTTTCTCCTTCTCTTATGAAGCTTAGTTTGACTGGACATGAAATTCTAAGTTGAAAGTTCTTTTCTTTAAGGATGTCGAATATTGGCCCCCAAGCTCTTCTGGCTTTTAGGGTTTCTGCTGAGAGATCCACTGTGAGTCTGATGGGCTTCCCTTTGTGGGTAACCCAACTTTTCTCTCTGGCTGCCCTTAGCATATTCTTCCTTCATTTCAACCCTGGTGAATCTGATGATTATGTGCCTTGGGGTTGCTCTTCTTGAGGAATATCCTTGTGGTGTTCTCTGTATTTCCTGGACTTGAATGTTGGCCTGCCTTGCTAGGTTGGGGGAGGTTCTCCTGGATAATATCCTGAAGAGTGTTTTCCAACTTGGATTCATTCTCTCCGTCACATTCAGGTACACCTATCAAAAGTAGATTAGGTCTTTTCACATAATCCCATATTTCTTGGAGGCTTTATTCATTTCTTTTCAATCTTTTTTCTCTAATCTTGACTTCTCATTTTATTTTATTGAGTTGATCTTCAATCTCTGATATCCTTTCTTTCACTTGATCGATTTGCCTATTGAAACTTGTGTATGCTTCACAAAGTTCTTGTGTTGTGTTTTTCAGCTCCCTCGAGTCATGTATATTCTTCTCTAAGCTTGTTATTCTCATTAGCAATTTGTCTAACCTTTTGTCAAGGTTTTTAGTTTCTTTGCATTGGGTTATAACATGTTCTTTTAGCTCAGAGAATTTTGTTAATACCTACCTTCTGAAGCCTGTTTCTGTCAGTTCATCAGACTCTTTCTCCATCCAGCTTTGTTCCCTTGCTGGTGAGGTTTTGTGATCCCTTGGAAGAGGAGAGGTGTTCTGGTTTTTGGTGTTTTCATCCTTTTTGCACTGGTTTCTTCCCATCTTCATGTATTTATCTACCTGTGGTCTTTGTAGTTGGTGATTTTCGGATAGGGTCTCTCAGTGGACATCCTTTTTGTTGATGTTGAAGTTAATTATTTTTGTTTTTTAGTTTTCCTTTTAACAGGCCCCTCTGCTGCAGGACTGCTGGAGGTCCACTCCAGACCCTGCTTGCAGAACAGTAAGGGTTGCTGCAGTTTTCTTCTTCTGTTACCTTTATTCCAGAAGGGTACCCACCAGACGTCGACCTGAGCTCTACTTTATGAGGTGTCTCTTTTGATATATAGGGGTTGGGGAGCTGGTTGAGGAGAAAGTCTGTCCCTCATAGGAGCTCAAATGCTGAGCTGGGAGCTCCATTGTTCCATTCAGAGATGCTGGACAGGTACGTTTAAGTCTGCTGCAGTGGAACTCATAACTGCCTTTTTTCCCAGGTGCTCTGTCCTGGGAAGGTGGGGCTTTATTTATAAGTTCCTGACATGCTGCTGCCTTTTTTCAGAAATGCCCTGTCCAGCAAGGAGGTAGTCTCGTCACAGTCTGCCAGAAGATGCGCTGCTGAGCTGCCATAGGTTCTGCCCAGGTGCTGTGTGAACTTCCTTGTGGTTTTGTTTACAGAGGTACAGTTAGAACTGCCTCAGTAATGGTAGTCTGCCTCAATAATGGTAGACTGTCTCAGTAATGGTGGACTGCCTTGGTAATGGCCAACTGCCTCAGTCGTGGCGGACTGCCTCGGTAATGGCTGACGCCCTTCACCCCACCAAGCTGGACCTTCCCAGGTCCAGCTGCACTTGCTGTGACACTCTCAATCCAGAGCATTTCTGATTGCTGGTCTTTGTTGGGGTGGGACCCCCTGAGCCAGATCACCTGGCTCCTGGTTTTGGCCCCCTTTTTTTCAGTTGAATGGGTGGCTCTGTCTCCCAGGCATTCCAGGTGCCAGTTGAAATGGTCGCCCAGATTTGTGTGAGATTTTGTGTAGATCCGCAGTGCTGGCTGAAACAGCCGTGCTGGAAACTCATGGTGCTTTTCAGCCCAGGAATCTCCTGGTCTGTGGGCCATAAAAACTTGTTTGGAAATGCCGTGATCACTCACTCTCTGCATTGTTCTCTCTGGGAACTGCACTCCAGAGCTGTTCCTATTCGGCCATCTTGGATCTTCTCCAAGAATTCAGTATTTTAAAAGGCAGACAATGCAGTTTTTTAAAAGGACAAAATACTTGAACAGGCACTTAACAAGGGGATGGGAAAACGGTCAGGAAACAAAAGATGCTTGATGGTATGAATGATAAGAGAAATGAAAAATAAAACCATGAGATATGGCTCACATTTGTAATCCCAGTACTTTGGGAGACCAAGGTGGGGGATCACCTGAGGTCAGGAGTTTGAGACTAGCCTCGCCAACATGATGAAACCCTGTCTCTACAAAAAATACCAAAAAAAAAAAAAAAAATTAGCCCGGCATGTTGGCGGGTACCTGTAATCCTACCTACTCAGGAGGCTGAGGCAGAAGAATTGCTTGAACTAGAGAGGCAGAGGTTGCACTGAGCTGAGATGGCTCCATTGCACTCCAGCCTGAATGACAGAGTGAGACTCCATCTCACAAAAAAACAAAAAAATACAAAACAAAACAAAGCAACAACAACAACAACAAAAACCCACAAGATACTACTTCATGTGCACTAGGATGTCTATAATCAGACACACAGTAACAAGTATTGGCGAGAATGTGGAGAAACTGGAACCTTCACACATTGATGATGGGAATGTGAAATGATTAAAAGTAGTTTAATAGTCCTTCAAATGTTAAACATGCAATTACTATATGACTCAGATATTCTACTACTGGATATATACTCAAGAGAACTGAAAGTATATGCCCACACAAAAACTTGTACATTAATGTTATCTTAAATTGCCAAAAAGCGGAAACAATTCAAATCATCAATTCATCATCTGGTGAATGGATAAATAAAATGTGGTATAACCATGCAATGGAAGATAAAGGAGCCATAAAAAAGAATTATCCTCTGATACATGCTGCAACATGGATGAACCTTGAAGACATTGTGATTTGCATGGTTTTGCTATTCTAGTGATCAGTTCACTAAAAGCCCTGACTTCATCACCATGCAAAATACCTATGTAACAAAGTTACACTTATACCCCATAAATTTATACAAACAAAAAATTCTTGGAGGAAATATTCTGTCAAGTGAAAGAAGCTAGTCAGAAAAGGTCCAATATTATAAGATACCATTTTTATGAAAAGTCCAGAATAGGCAAATCCATATAGACAGAAAGTTGGTTATTGGTTTCCAGGGACTAGGGAGAGAGGGAAATGGGAATCCATGCCAATAAGTAAGGGGCTTATTTTGGGGGGTGATGAAGATTTCCTGGATTTAGAGAGTAGTGATTGTTTCACAGCATTGTGAATATACTAAAAACCGTTAAATTGTATACTTTAAATGAACTATCTGGCATCAAAAAAAATTTGGGTTTTTGATAGCACAAAAATAAAATAATTGGTACAAATTTCTCGGTCATTATCGGATTTTACATTATCTCCTTCCTAAAAGCCATTGCTGACTCGACCTAATTTTTGGCACAGAAAAGTATTGTCATTGTTTGCACAGAAGTTATGATTCATCTCAATTCTGTTTCAGAGATACTAACAGCTCTCTCCTTCCACCCCCCACACAAGGGAGAATAGGGCACAGTATTACTTATATAAACTCTGGCACAGCAAGAGGCTAATTTATTTCTGAGCTTTGACAAATCAAATCTGAAGTCTGGTCTGCTGAGCGCAGAGTGCTTACAGTGTTCCACTGTTTTAACATTGTGTTTTCACTTTGGTAATGTTGCCATTTGCTCATGGAATTCAATCACTAGTTCAGCTACCAGACAGATTTTAAAGGACGTTTTGTTCCAGTACTGACCACTAAAATAGCAAGATGGGTTTGTTTTTCACATCTTTCCATCATTTTATTCTAGGGGAAAAAAAAACTTCCTATGAAAAGCGAATTTGTATTTTACAGTTTCTGTGGAGATTGTACAAATAATAGGAAGTCTAAGATCAACTGTGCTTGAGAAGCAATATGCGAATGTGCCTTTTGGTAAAACACGGTGCATTTCCATCTATAATGTGACCTGCAAGATAAGGAAATATTCTATGGAGCGAAGATTAGACTGATTATTAGAAGACCTGGATCTAGTCCTGAATTTGTGGCCACCTAACCTGTGGGAGCTACTTAATAGCTCTGGGCCCCAATTCCACCATCTGTTACTTACAGGGACTAAATCAGTGCCTTTCAGTGTAATTGTTTTTTAGCTGGCATATTACTCAGGTGGATTGTCCAGAGAAACAGAACCAACAGGGTGTGTGTGTTAAACTAGGGGGTCAGGAGCAATTGAGATGAGGAGAGACAGAGAGAGATTTATTAGACTTGTTATAAGACATCAGCTCATGTGATTACGGAGGCTGACGAGTCCCAAGATCTTCAGTCAGCAAGCTGCCTACCCAGGAAAGCCAATGGTGTAGTTCCAGTCCCAAAACCAGTGGACTCTAGGCACAAGAAGAGCCAATATCTCAGTTTAAGTCCAGAGGCAAGAAAAGCCAATGTCCCAGCTCAAGGTAGTCAGGCAGGAAGTGTTTCCTCTTAGTGAAAGGAGACTCAGCCTTTTTGTTCTATTTAGGCCTTCAGTGAATTGGATGAGGCCCACCCACATTAGGAAGGACAATCTACTTTACCCAGTTTACCCGTTCAAATGTTCATTTCATCCAAAGCATCCTCCCAGACACACTCAAATTAATGCTTGACCAAATGTCTGAGTACCCTGTGATCAGTCACATTGACACACAAAATTACCCATCACAGCTGGTGAAACTTTACTTAATATCATCTTGCTCAGAAGTCATGTAAGTGAAACAAATGAAAGAGATGCCACACTTACTGAAGATTTAATGTAGGGTCAACCCTGCACCTCCTCATTATCCCTGTAGTGATCCCAAGGATAGATGCAGAGAAAGAGGCAGGCCAGCCACATGCCCAAGTGCTAATCTCTAAGAGAGGACTGGAAGCCTAAAACATTATAGGTAAGGTACTCAGTTGAACAGAAGCTGCTGGTTTTGCATCAGTAGCTGTCTTTCTGTCTTCTACAGTGATGTGTGTGTGTGTGTGTGTATGTGTGTGTGTGTGTGTGTGATTTGTTTTGCGCATAAGGCCACTCTGAATAAAGATTATATTCCCTAGGCACCTTTGTGACTGACTTTGGGCAAGATGCTGGCCAAAAGGATGAGAATTTATACTTTAGTAATGTATGCAACTCTAGGTCCTGCCTGCCCCTAAAGGAACGAGCACATCTACTCCTTCCTCTTTCCTCATTGCCACTGGCTGGAATAGCAACATGATGGTCAGTCATCTTGGGCCATATGGATGACAACACCACCACACAACGAGAGAGAAAGCGCCTGTGCCCACAGTGATCTTACAGTACAAAGCTGCTATACCAGCACAGACTTCTATGTGGAGAGAGAAATACATTGTTTCATTTATGCCATTGTTATTTAGCCTCTGTTATATGGAGTTGAATTTATATCTTAACTGAAAATATGGATCTGTCAAAAATTTTCTATGAGAGAATAATATGTATGTTTAGATGGAATATTTTGGCAAGCTACTTAGAGTATAGAAGAAAAGTTCTTAATAAAGAGTACGGTTTATAAAGACGTTTTATATCCATGAGGTAAGCACATTGGGTTATTCCTAGACAACTTGGTTCAACAGAGGAAAGTCTAATAATGAACATCAGTCATCCATCCTCCCACATACAGAACGGAGTTCAGTTTTTTCTCCAAATAAAGTTAAACAAATATTTTAAAAATATCATTATGACCAGGGGGTGAAAGTATTATGCTCAAAGTGACTATGCATCCTCATTTAATCCTATCTTGAGGGTCAGCCATATGGATTTTGTTAGAGCCGCTGTTAAAAACCACTGGAGGAGACGGTTCCTGTGTCCTCTTTCAACATCATCATTCTCTGGTATATTCTCCCTAAATAATAGTATTCAAGGCCCACAGCATTACTCAAATAGAAGAAGCAATTATGTCATCTCATTTAAGGAGCATTGACACACATTTTCTTGAAAGAGTTTTCTATATTCATTGCCTCATCAGATATTTTTCTTATCCCAGTCCCATCAGACTTGCATTCTGCTATTTTTATGTATCTTCTCTTATAAAGTCACCAGTGACTTCCATCTTGAAAAACTGAAAAAAATAAAAAAAGTTATTAGTACTCATCTTACTGTATTTCTCAACAGAATTTGACATAATCATTCTATCCTGTTTGAAACACTTTCTTAATTTGACTTTTATATTCTCCCAGTGTCACTTCTATATCACTAGCTGATCAATCTTAGCATTCTTTACTTATTCTCCTTGTTGTCCCAAATTCTAAGAGTTGGCATGGCTTTTCAAGCCTTTGATCTCAGATGTCTTCTCTGTTTTCAGTACCTAAGGTATCGTTGAGTCTTCTGGATTTAAATACCATCTATATACTGATGACTTTCAAAATGTAACCCCAGTACCAGCCTCTCCCTTGAGCTCCAGATTCACATATCCAACTTTTTTTTTTTTTTTTTTTTGAGATGGAGTCTCGCTCTGTCACCCAGGCTGGAGTGCAAGAAAAAAAAAAAAAAAAAAAAAAAAAAAAAAAAAAAAAAAAAACATACAAAAGCTGAAAGAATTTTTCACTAGCAGACTTGCATTATAAAAAATTTTGAGAAATTCTCCTTAAGCAGAAGAAGAATAATACCAGATGGATACTTGGATCCTCACCAAATAAATAAATGATACCAGAAATTCTAACTAGGTAGGTAATTTTCTTATTATTTAAATCTTCAAAGTTAAAGAGATAATTGAAATTTAAAGCAAAATTAATATGAGCACATTGTGGGATTTATGTAAATTGTAGAAGTGAATAAATAAATGATACGAGAAATTCTAACTAGGTAGGTAATTTTCTTATTATTTAAATCTTTAAAGTTAAAGAGATAATTGAAATTTAAAGCAAAATTAATATGAGCACATTGTGGGATTTATGTAAATTGTAGAAGTGAATAAATAAATGATACCAGAAATTCTAACTAGGTAGGTAATTTTCTTATTATTTAAATCTTTAAAGTTAAAGAGATAATTGAAATTTAAAGCAAAATTAATATGAGCACATTGTGGGATTTATGTAAATTGTAGAAGTGAATTGTATGACAATAGCAGAGAAGCATGGAGGATGGAAATGGAAGTGTCTGCTGCAAAGTTCTTATATTGCACATCAAGTAGTATTAAAGGTAGACTATCTTGTTAAAGATGAAACTCAAAAGCAACCATTTAAATAATGCAAGAAAGAATTTAGTTAATGAGAAAGAAAGGGAGATACAATGAAATCATAACAAATCCTCAATTCATCTAAAAACAATCAAAAGGAGAAAAACGAAAGAAAATTAGAACA
This sequence comes from Ateles fusciceps, assembly GCA_036589455.1. Classification (NCBI taxonomy): domain Eukaryota; kingdom Metazoa; phylum Chordata; class Mammalia; order Primates; family Atelidae; genus Ateles; species Ateles fusciceps. The sequence goes on from JAZHEH010000193.1 coordinate 15,589,970, forward strand.
AATTAAAAGCAAATCACAAGATAATAGATTTAAATGAAACCACATTGATGATCACGTTTTGTATAAACACCCCAATCAGAAGGCAGAAGTTTCAGATTAGAAAAATCAAATGAACAAGATCCAATCCTACGCTTACTAAAAGAAATCTGCTTTCACTATAAAGATACCATAGATCAAAAGTAAACATTAGAAAAAGACGTAAGTTGACATTACTCAAAAGAAGAGCAGGACTGAGGATCAATATTAGATAGATTTCAGATTAAGAATATTATCAGGGATAAAAAATTTATTTCATAATGATAAAAGGGTCAGTTGATCAAAAAGATGAATATTAATCCTAAATAATTATATATTAATCAAAGAGTTCCAAAATATATGAAACCAAAACTAACAGAACTGAAAGGCAAAATAGACAAATCTACAATTATGATTGGAAATTTTAACATTCCTATTTTAATAATTAGTAGAACAAGTAAGAGATAATCAGAAAGGATAAAGAAGATTTGAACAACATTATTAATCCACTCACCCTAATTGATACAGAACACTCCAGCCAGTTGTAAAATGTTTATACTTTTCATATATACGTGGAACATTTACCAAGATGAATTATATTTTGGCCTATAACATACATCTAAGTTTTAAATGACTTATGGCATACAAATATATTCTCCAGACACAAAAATAAGTTAAATTATAAATTAATAAAAGTATCTAGAAATTCCTAAAGATTTTGGATACTAAATGACATACTTCAAAATAATCCATGGGTCAAAGAAAAAATCAAAGTGGAAATAAGAAAACATTTTGAACCAAATGAAAGTAAATATACACATATCAAAATTTTGGGGTTACCACTAAACCATTGTTTAGAAGGAAACTTGTGCACTAAGAAGAAACAGACAATTAAATAATCTTAACTTTCACCTTAGGGGGAAAAAATAGCAAACTAAACCAAAGCAGCAAAAGAAAATATAGTTCTTAATTCACAATGGTTCAATTTAACAACTTTTTGATTTTACAGTGGTGCAAAAGTGATATGCATTTAGTAGAAACCATACCTGGAGTACGTATGCAACCATTCTATTTTTCACTTTCAGTAGAATTTTCAATAAAGTACATGAGCTATTCAACATTTTATTATAAAATAGGCTGTGTGCTGGATGATTTTGCCCAGCTGTAGGCTCATATAAGTGTTCGGAGCATGTTTAGAGTAAGCTAGGCTAAGCCAGGATGTTCAGAAGGTTGGGTATACTCAATGCATTTTCAACTTATGGTATTTTCAATTGATGATGGGCTTATCAGAATGTAATCCCATGGTAAGTCAAGGAACACCTATAATAAAGATCAGAACAAATGTCAACAAACGGGAACATGATGCCACTTCAAATGGGTAGAGAAGGAAACTCCAAAAGTGTGTTCCTCATAAAAGTCACACATAAATTGGCAAAACTGTCAGAATCAGTTTTGTCAGAACTCTGAATACTAATACAAAATTTACGGTAACCAGATGAATGCCTAATCAAATTAAAAACAAAACAAAACAAAACCTGCCTCTCCAAAAGGGAGGTTTGTGGTCCTTTAGTTTACTTCCGCCCCATCTTCTACTCTCCAGCTCTGCAGCATCCCCAACAATGTGGGGGAGAAAACAATAGCCCATGTTACCAAGATAGGTTCTTAGTATGAAGGAAGCAGAACAAGCCTGATTCTTGAAGAATTGTAGTTGTTTGTTTTGACTTGTCTATGTCTCCCTGAAAAAGTGGCTCAAGGGGCTTGTCTTTATTTCACTTAACTTGAAATTCTCCCAGAGCTAAGTCTACTCAGAGGGCACTAGTAGAAAATATTCCAAGGCAAATATATGAGCTGCTGCCACCTGGGGCAAGGGATAAGAGTTGGGACAAACCACTAACTACCCTGGCAGGAAAAGCCAGGGAATAAGATGCCCTGGGAAATAAGGGCTTTGAAAAAGTAGCATATATTTCTGGGAATTTAGAAGGCAACACGCATGCCCAAGAATGATGCATTATCAGAAAATGCCTGAGAACCTAACCTCTCATATATGACTGACCTGCAGATTCTGTGCAAGCCAGAAGTGAATGAAGGCAAAGGCAGAGCTGTAAACTGCCTGGCAGAGGAAGGTCTCTTCCAAAACACATACATATCCCATCTGCAAATGCTAGGAGATTGTTGTTGTTGTTATTTAAGGCATTTAAGGAAGTTTCTGTCAAATCACTACCTGACAGCTAAACTAACAGAATGGAGATTTCAGTGGCTAGATACAACAAAGAATAGACTTTACAAAATTTGTTCACAAAAGTCACTAACAAGTGACAACAACTGCAACAAGCAACAATGAAAGAGAAAGAGAAAAGAGAAAGAAAGGGAGAGAAAGAAAGAGAGAAGAAAGAAAGAAGAAAGAAAGAAAGAATAAAGAAAGAAAGAGGGAAAGGGAGGAAGGAAGGAAGGAAAGGAGGGAGAGAGGGACTGGGAGGGAGGGAGGGAGAAAGGAAGGCATCAGACTACCTGATTTCAAAATATATTGTGAGGCTATAGTAACCAAAACGGCATAGTATTGGTGTAAAAATATAGACATATTGACCAATGGAGCAAAATAGGGAACCCAGAAATAAACCCACTTATTAACAGCCACCTGATTTTTGACAAAGGTGCTAAGAAGATACACTGCGGGAAAAAACATTCTGTTCAATAAATGATGTTGGGAAAACTAGTATTCACTTGAAGAAGAATTAAACTGGATCCCTATTTCTCACCACATACAAAAACAAGTCAAGATAGATTAAAGACTTAGATGAAAAATAGGAAACTAGAAAACTACGAGAAGAAAACATAGGGAAACACTTCAGGACATTGGTCTAGGCAAATGTTCTATGGCTAAGCTCTCAAAAGCACAGAAAACTAAAACTATATAAAACAAAAATAGATAAATGAGACTGATATGGTTTGTTTGTATCCCCACCCAATTCTCATCTTGAATTCCCACACAATGTGGGAGAGACCCGATGGGAGGTAACTCGATCACGGGGGCAGGTATTTCACCTGGTGTTCTTGTGGTGGCAGGTGGGTCTCACAATCTGATAGTATTATAAGGAAGAGTTTCCCTACACAAGCTTTTATTACTTTGCCTGCTGCCATCCATATAAGATGTTATTTGTTCCTCCTTGCCTTTTGCCATGATTGTAAGGCTTCCCCAGCCACATGGAACTGTAAGTCCATATTAAACCTCTTTCTTTCGTAAATTTTCTAGTCTTGGGTATGTCTTTATCAGCAGTGTGAAAACAGACTAATACAGAGAAAATATTAAACCAAAAAGCTTCTGCACAGCAAAGGAAAAAATTAACAGAGGGAAGAGACAATCTTTTGAATGGGAGAAAATATTTGCAAACTATTCATTCAACAAGGGACGAATATCCAGAATATACAAGGAACCCCAACAATTCAACAACAACAAAAAAATAACCACATTAAAAAGTGGGCAAAAAGACATGAATAGACAACTCTCAAAAGAAGACATACAAATGGCACACCGCATATTTAAAAAATGTTCAGCATCACTAGTCATCAGGGAAACACAAATCAAAACCACAATGAGTGCTTGCTTTAGCAGCACATATACTAAAATTGGAATGACACAGAGATTAGCATGGCCCCTTCACAAGGATGACATGCAAATTCACGAAGCACTCTATATTTTCTAGAAAACAACCACAATGAGATATCGTATTACTCCAGTTAGAATAACTATTGTTCTAAAAATTATATAACAGAGGCTGATGAGGATTTGGAGAAAAGGGAACTCATACAATGTTGGTGGGAATGTAAATTAGTACAACCACAATGTAAAACAGTATGGAGATTTCTCAAAAAACTAAAAATAAAACTACCGCTTGATTCAGCAATCTCACTATTTGGTATCTACCCAAAGGAAAAAAAAACAGTGTATGAAAGGGATACCTGCACTCACGTGTTTATCACAGCACTATTCACAATAGCAAAGATATGGAATCATCCTAAATATCCATCAACTGATGAATAAATGAAGAAAGTGATATGTATGTATGTATACAATGCAATGCTATTTGGCCATAAAAAGAATGAAATTATGTTATTATCAGCAATATGAATGGAACTGGAGGTCATTATGTTCAGTGAAATAACCCACTCACCAACAGACAAATATCACATGTTCTCATTCATATGTGGGGAGCTAAAAACTTGATCTCCTAAAGACGGAAGAGCAGAATGATAGACACTAGAAGCTGGGAAGGTTGGGTGCATGGGAAGGGGAACGAAGAGAGGTAAGAGATACAAACATGTAGTGAGATAAAAGGTGTAAGTTCTGTTGTTCAACAGCAGAGTAGAGTATCTATAGTTAACAACAGTGTATTGTATATTTCAAAGTAGCCGGAAGAGAGAACTTGAATTCTCAACACCTAGAAATGATAAATACTTAAAGTGATGAACACCTCAAATACCTGACTTGATCATTACACATTCCATGCATGTAACAAAATATAAATGTACTCCATAAATATGTAGAATATTATGTATCAATTTTTTAAATCCCAACTTAAAATGGACAAAATATTTGAACAAACACTTCAACAAAATATATACAGAGAGCAAAGAAACACATGAAAATATGCTCGACATTATTAGTTATGGGGACAAGTGTCACTCCATTTTAGATGCTGATCCACCATGTGACTCCTGACTAACCCCAAGTCCTAACTCCTGACGCTTCCCCAAGGAATGCCACCAAGATGTCTAGTTGATGTATTACTCTCTCCACAGAAACACCTAGTTACCGGAGTTCACCTTTCCTCCAGAACAACTCTTGAGATCGTTGCATGGATCATAGGCTGTGCGGCCCATAGCATTCTTTCAGTTCACCATTATGTCCAGAGCACATAGACTTTCTCCCCCAGTATAGAAGTGCTGGGTCTGGAGGGTTGTGGTGTGGAGATCTACTTGTCTTGCAGCCACCTAAGACCAGGCTTCTGCCTGCAAGTTCCCTGATAAATCACCTTTTACCAACGAACTAGATTTATCTGCATCTTTCTTTGGCTCCTGCATTTGGGGGCCACTTTGCATATGTGGCCCTTTTATGGAACATTAGTAATTCAATTAGCTGTTAATAAGATGTCAATACAATCTCAAGGGAGAGGTTCAGAGAAGAGCAAGATCAATGTGCCCCGAAGACGCTTGGAGTGTACTGTTTTATGTGTGTGCTCCATAAACAGACTGGATGAAATGAAGAAAAAAAAGATGTCAATATACACCTCTTGGAATGGCCAAGTGTTTGTGACGATGTGGAGGAAATTGAACCTTCATACATTGCTGATGGGAGTGTAAAATGGTGCTGCTTTGGAAGACTGTTTGCAGTTTCCTAAAATGTTAAACATATGCCTAGCACATGGCGCAGGCATTTTTCTCCTAGGTATTTACAAAGAAAAAGGAAAGAATATACCTGTACAAAGACTTATACACCAATGTTCATGGCCACTTTACTTATAATAGCCAAAACCGGAAAACAACCTAAATCTCCACCATCAGGTGAATGGAGAAATAAATTATACTATAGCCACACAACGGAAGAGTACCCAGCAATAAAAATGAATGAGCTTTTGATACAGGCTCAAAATAATTACGGTGCGAGAAAAGCCACACAAAAAGTATACATAGACTTTGATTCCATTTATATAAAGTCCTAGAAAATGAAAACTAAAATAGACTGACAGAAGATCAGTAATTTCCTAGAAATCAGGGAGTCAGGAAGGGGAGAGAGGTAGGGATGAAAAGGAGGCGCAAGGACACTTTTGGGGGTGGTAGCTATGTTCATAATCTTGATTGAGGTGATGGTTTCATAGATGTATTCACATGTCAAAATTGATTAAATTGTATATGTTAAGTATATGTTGTTTACTATATTTTATACTTTATTAAAGCCATTTAAAGAAATATCTATGTTTTCTGAAACAAATTAGTGAGAAAAGTGTCATTGCTTGGTATTTTTGCACATCTGCTTTATGTCATACTTAATAAAAGGCAGCTGGATTCTCATATCTGCTTGCTACATTCAATATGTTGCATTATGTTGTTTTAGTTTAAGTATATAAAGAAAATCCATCTTCACACAAGTATGTAGTTGGAAAGGGACAGATGTTTTAATAGCTTTTTTAGATAATTGTGGATATTCTTTGTTGACACCACATCAGAGCTTCACAAGTGGTAGTGTCCTAAAGTTGAGCTGCAGTATAGAACCTGAAACCAAATTAACAAACTTTTCATGCTCTCTCATGTTAAAATCCATTGGTCCATTGTGTAACTGGAATGAATCTTTTTCCATGTACAGTATTATAAAAGCACGATCATTTGGCAAATATTGGTTTGCTGAGTTATACAGATCTTCCAAATGTTGATACATAATGTTGTATACATATACACATATATATATGTACACACACACAATATGTATGTAAATAATATACTACTGATCTTATCAGAAAAGTCATCAAGTATTGGAAAGCTATCAAACTTACTGTGGTGAACACAGGTTTTCCAAAATTCTAGTTGTCACTTGAAAATTCAAACTTTATAATTGGCAACAAATGCTGGCAGCTATTTTTCTTAAAATGACAGCTTCACTTTATTCATTTTCTAGAAAAGTCTGCCAAATATTCAAATCTAAAAATCACAATTTCTTTGTCAGTGCTATGGTCTGAACGTTTGTATCCCTCCAAAATTCATATGTTGACACCCAATAACCAATGTGATAATATTAGCAGATGGGGCCTTCAGGAGGTGATTAGATCATGAGAGAAAAGCCTTCATGAATGGAATTGTGCTCTATAAAAGAGGCCCCAGGGAGCTGATTGTACCCTTTCACCATGTAAGGATGCAGCAAGAAGGCATCATTCTATGAACTAGCAAACGGGCTCTCCCCCAGACACTGAATCTGCAGCCCCTTGATCTGGACATCCCTGCCTTCAGAACCATAAGAAATAGATTTCCACTGTTTATAAACTGCCCAGTTTATGGTATCTTGTTATAACAGTCTGAACAGACTAAGATAGTCATTCAAAACAAAAAATGGTCTTCCCTAAAGAAAGTGACTATTTCGGCTTGCAGTTCAGTCTCACAAGAGCTTTTCTTTGAAAGAGCCATTATACTTCGGAATACAGCAAATGTGTTTTATGCATACTTACCATTTCATAACACCACATATTAAAGTTATTGATTAAAGGGTTGAGATTTAATATAGTTATTTTTTACATCAAGAACATTTTTTTGTTCTTGTTGCCCAGGATGGTGTGCAATGGCACAATCTCGGCTCACTGCAACCTCCACCTCTCGGGTTCAAGCGATTCTCCTGCCTCAACCTCCCAAGTAGCTGGGATTACAGGCATGTGCCACCACGCCCGGCTAATGTTGTATTTTTAGTAGAGACAGGGTTTCTCCATGTTGGCCAGGCTGGTCTCAAACTCCTGACCTCAGATGATCCGCCCACCTCAGCCTCCCAAAGTGCTGGGATTACACGCATGAGCCACCGCACTCAGCCATCAAGAGCATTCTTAACTGAAACCAGTAAGATTTTTATATGAGCACATGGTGAATTAGGCATTGGGCACAATGCCTCATAGTTCAGTGTGATGCCAGTGCTTTCATCTGTGTTATGTTATCAGCAGTTTTACCCACCATTGCATGTGAACTATCAGGTCAAAAGTCAACACAGGGGGAAAAGGGTGTCTGGCATCCCTTGGTGCGTGAACCATACTTCAGGGACCGTGGCCCTAGCCTGAAAGCACAACCCCTGGTGCATGACCCAAGTTCTCCTGACGAGTTATGTAATCCCAAGAGATCACAATGTGTCCTTAATAAGACCAACCACACTTGCGAGTCCTATCTCATTCATTTCAAGAGCATTTGCTGAGTGGTTTCTCTGGGTCAGGTCCAATTCTAGGTGCTGGATGTTAGGGGATATGATGGTTACTTTTATGTGTCAACTTGGCTAGAGCACAAGGTGCCCAGACATTTGGCTGAGCATCATTTCTGCGTGTGTCTGTGAGTGTTTGCAGAGGAGATTAGCGTTTGAATCTGTGGAGCTGGTAAAGCAGATTGTCCTCCCCAATGTGAGTGAGCATCACTCAATCTGACAAGGGTTTGAATAGAATCAAAAGGTGGTAGAAGGGAGAATTCTCTTTCTTTCTGCCTGGCTTCTTGAGGTAGGACGTCAGGTTTCTTCTGTCCTTGGACTGGAACTTACACCAGCAGCATGCCTGGTTGTCCGGACTTTGGACTTCGACTAGAACTTCCACTACCAGTTCTTCTGGTTCTCAGGTCTTTAGACTCTGGTTTTCAGGTCTGTACATTGGAACCACATCACTGACTCACCTGGGTCTCCGTCTTGGAGATGGCAGATCATGGGACTTCTCAGCCTCCATAATCACATAAGCCAGCTCCTTAAAATAAATCTCCTGTGTACTTATCTATCTATCTATCCTATTGTTTCTGTTTCTCTGGACAACTCCGCCTAATATGGGGCTAAGAAAAGAAGCATAAAAATCAATGCAGAGGCTATTCCATAACCCCAAGCACCAGACCAGAACAGGAGGCGTAGAAGATGTGAGAAGTCATCAGGTTTGCTGCTGATGTATATGAGAGACAAGTGGCATTGAACTCTAAGATTTGGGCCTGTGAAACTCTAAAAATCAGATTGCCGCTTACTGAGATGGGGAATCCTGTCAAAGGAAAAGGTTTGGACGGTCAAGGAGATCAGGAGCTATGGTTTTGGATATCTTGTGTGTGAGATATTTCGCTCTTCCCCTCCCTATTCACCTTGCAACTGTAGAATTGCTTTATGTGCTGTGGTACCACGGCCAGTTTCACAATCACGCAATCTGGGCAGTTGGAGAGGACGCCACTCTGGAGCGGATCCCATGCTTAGTTTAATGCTCTGCTGTTGCTGTCTTAAAATTCTTGATAATTTTATCTTCAAACTTGTGCTTTGTCAGTGAAATCCAGTTGGACAATGGAGCATGCATGTGAGCAGCCAAGGCGCAGCAGGCAGCAACACACACACTCATTGACCTAGAGGCAGCTCCAGTTCTGAGCAATTGGCCTTGCAGCCTGGAGCACATGTGTGTGTCTCAGGGCAGTCTAGAGTGCCAGACCCCAAAGTAGCTGGGCAGGACCTGGCAACACTGGCAGCTGGAACAAAGGTGGCAGAAGCAGTGGCAGCAATGGCACAGTGGACACAGCCAAGGGAGAAAGAAGGGGCTCTGCACGGGAGCAACAGTGAGATCTTTGGTGAGAGGCCTGCTTGCCCAACCTCCTCCAGAGCCCATCTCTGCAACATGGGACACATATTCATTTTCTGAACTAAGTACCAGGATCAAATTGCTGACTCCCAAGCAATGAACTTTGTCCGCAAATTATAACAAAATAGAAGCATACATGTGGACATTGCAATAAAATATCATGGAGTTGGTATAATTCTTCACAGAATCTTTAGTTTTGAACACTGATGTCATGTTGCAAAGCAAATATATGCAAGCTTAGAAACCAAAATTAAATTTAAGCATTACCACATTTGATAGAAAAGCAGTATTTTCATCCAAAGCTTTGGATGAACCAATTATTAATGAAGAAGACAATTTTAAAATAATTCTTTTCTTTTACTGAAGACACATCATAGAGTGCATAAATGGGGGTTTTAAATTCTGCATCTTAAACTGCCTCCACAAGAATTTGAAGCAGGAACAGTCAGAGGAAACAGTAAAAGGTTACTGTATACATTTTCAATTAAAATTAAATTCAAACTTAGATGAAACTGATATTTGTATGAAGAGTTAAATCTTTTTAGAAAAATTGTTCTGAAAGTATCATCAGTTCTAGATGTACTAAGATTTATATTTTGAAATAACTTATTAATATCTACCCTAATATTGTCACAAATCGTAAAATAATCTTAATAACTCTAGAAACAGTGTGTCAACAGAGAGATACTTTGCAAAACTAAAAATGTTCAGAAATCATTTACAATCTTGCATTTGCCAAGAGTAACTGACATCACTTTCAATTACAGCAATTAAAAATGAAGTTATTATATATGTACATTTTGATGAAATAACAAATTAATTTGCAGGAAAGTGAGCCAGAAAAATCTTATGATCAATAAAGATTTTATATTAATTATTATGTGTTACATTACATAAAAAAATTACACCTTTTTGCAATTTGCAAGTTATATTGATATTCATGTATCATTCTTATTCCATTAATAGGTATTCAAATATTACATTTTATAGGTAATAAAATATTTTTAACAGAGAAAGCTTTTTCTTTTAGTAACTTTAACAGCACTTTGTCCCCCCACTTTTATTTTTTTTTGAAAAAGCCTCTACCTGACACTGTGGCAAAGAAGCCTGACAACTTTAGGTGGTCTCAGTGTACTCTAACGAGCAATATACATCAGATTCTCCACGTCGTCCTCAAACCAACAATGCTATGTCTGATCAGGACATTCCCATCAGATGCCTGCCTAGATTAACAATGAGTCATGCACATTCACAGGGGCATCCTGGCTTCTTTTATTGTCAATGACAGGCACATTCAGAAACTGCTTTTTAAGGACACTGATTTGAGTATGGAGACTAAAAATAACAAACAATTATTACACATAATTTATTTAACTATGAACCATATTCATCTCAGAGTATGGAAATCTTTTTCACATGAAAGTAATTGTACTCAAAATCATTATCAAATGTCATTCACTGGGGTCAAAGTATAAGGAAGAAACTTATTCATAAGACTTACGGGTTCTAGTTGGAGTCTATGTAAGAGTCAGACTTGTCTGGATAGATCTGCAAATAGGTAGGGTGGGTTTGCTGACCACTGACTATAGAACTGAGAACCCCGAGAGAGCACTCATCCTGGGGGAAGAAGATGCCAGATGAAACATGCTTGGCTCAACAAAACATCTGCAGTACCTGTGAGGTGGGGGGCGGGGGAAGGGCGGTTCTGTTTAGAGCATGTTGATTGTAACTCTGCTCCTTTCTGTGTAGCCCCATTTCTGGGTCCTGAGGTTAAAGAGAGCAAAGGAAAAGCTGTAATAGCTATTCAACTAAACTGTACAATTGGAGCCCAAGCAGCTCTAACAGAATGTGGCACAAAGGAAATGCAGACAACCACATAGCGAGAGACGATGGATGGGGTATGGGGTGTCTGTGCGCTTTCACCCACCTTCAATCCATTCTACAACCAGCAGCTAAAGGAGTCTTTTAAAAAACGTTCAAACACACTTGGGCTTGATCCTCTTAGATTGCTCTAAGGAGAACATTGTTTCTCTGTGATACGATCTTGGGGATGGATACCAAGCTTAAGCCAAAATCGTGTCCCTAAATTGCTACGAACAAGACAACAAGGAATTTTTTTTTTTCTAGAAAAGATGGAGAAGAAAAGTGAAGAAATGAAGGCTCTATCCCAAATCATCAGTAGAGTCCAGGACACAAAGAATATTTGGTATAAAGGCACCATGGCAGTATGGATGAAGTTGGTGTCCAGGATACACAGGAGGCCAGAAAAACCTAAGTTCCCTGGAATTTGGAGGAAGTGCTTGGAAGATGCTGGAATTTCACACACCAGGGAAAGGGGCTGTTCAAATAAATCTCCTCTAGATCTCAAGGAAAAGGGAGTTGCTGGCTGATAGCTGAGCTACAGTTGATGAGTGGCATGAATAAGAGAATGGATGAATGAGTGAATAAATGAACAAACGAATGAATGAATGAATGAATGTAAGGGTTGAAGGCGTCAGGTACTGTGAAGCTAGACTGTAGGATGTCAGCACTGTGCATTCTTCAGTACTTATAGAATAGATTAGGGGAAGGATGTTTGAGCGTCAGAGACTCTAAAGTCTGTCTATTTGACTAAAAATACCTTTTGATAATACTTCTAGCCATTTTAGCCCTAGACTTCTAGTTATTATGGGCCTAAAATCTTGAGGTCACCCTTGCCTCCTCTACTTCCAAGCTGTCAGTAGATCCTGATGATTCATCTACAAAATCTACCTGGATTCCAACCACTTCTTACTCATCCACTGCTACCATCCCAGTCCGAGCCATCATCTCTTACCTAGATTACCGCAGTAGCCTCTTTGCTGAATTTCCACTCTTTCCCCACTTTGAATTATTCTCCACCCTATGATCAGGTCAAGTGGCTTTTCTGCTAAAACCTTCAATGGCCTGTCATTTCACTCATATCAAAGCCCAGTCCTTATGATATTCTACAAAGACTGACATGGTTGCCTAACTCAGCCCTGCCTGCTGTCTCACCCCATCCCTGCCGCTGTTTCCTGCTTCTGCCATACCAGCTCCTTGCTTTCCTGCATGTACCTCAGGACATTTGCACTAGGAAGCCCTCTGCCTGGAACACGCTTCCCCCAAATACCTTCATGGCTTGCTTCCTCACTCTCTTCAAGATGCTACCCAATGTCCTTTCTCAGTGACATCTTTCCTGACCACCCCAGACAACTGTAAAGCTGCCCACCAACTGGGGCACTTCCTAGATCCCTTCTCTGCCTTATTTTTCTCCACAATGTTTGTCACCATCTGACAAAAGATATATTCCACTTAATGGCTTTATGTATTGTCTGTCTCTGCCTGATAGACTGAAAGCTCTATGGGGGCAGGGACTTTTGTCTATTTTTTCTGAATTGTATCTCTGACTCCATTAAGGTGTGCCTGACCGTATAGTAGGTGCTCAGTAAGTAAATAAATGCATTGGTCATTCTAACTCTGATTTGAGGTCCTTGCTCCTTGCAAACCTCCACTTATTACTGTAATGTTTGGAGCAAGCATCTTAACCCCAGTTCTACTCAGGCAGTTGACTGTGTCATGAGAAGTAAACTGTGCCTGGAAATGCACAGTCCACCATCAGAAGCCCTAGAGGCATTGCTAGGGCAACAAAGATTATGTTTTATGCAGTGTACTGGTTCTGCAACTGTTTCCTCCCATCATTCATAAATTTGCTGCAGAGATTGGCAGAGAACAAATTGGCTCAGGCTACACAGCAGTTAGAGTTACAGGGGGCCTTTGATAAGTTCCCCTAAGAAGTCCAATGACCCAGTCCGAGAACCAGCAGGACTCTGGCAGAATCCCCCAGAATTCTGGAATGTCTCAGCACAGGAAGCACTAATTCTCCTTTTCTAGGACTGCTGATTAGCCATTTCCCACAGAAAAGCCCTTCTTTGTAAACAACCACCACTACAATGTCAATACCAGTCCAATACCCCTGTATTATTTGGGATATTTATGTTCATCACCTGCATTTCGGTTTTGAGATTAAAACAATGGTATCTTGGATTGTGCTGTGCCTCTGTCCATACAACCTACTAACTAAGTTGCATTTTCATAATGCTTTCTGTAAGAATAGTTGTTGTTGGGGGGACATTCTACAGTGCAGAAGCTAACCTTGCCTGCCCAGTCTGGGTTCTAAAGTTGGGGAAAAAAAAAAAAAAAACCCCAAAGCCCAGAGAATCTTCTTTCCTCTAACTCACCGAAACAATAGATAGTTTAGAAGAAGTCTTACTACCTTGACAGGACAGATTTCATCACCTATTTTAGGCTGAATTGTGCCCCCACCCCAAATTCATAGGTTGAAGTCTAATCCAATACATGAACATATGATCTTATTTAGAAATAGGGCTTTTAAAGAGGTAATTACGTTAAATGAAATCAATAGAGTGGGACCCTATGTTGGGAAAATCAGATATCCACATGCAGAAAAATGAATCTGAGCCCATATCTCTCACCATATACAAAAATTAACTCAAGATAGATTAAACACGTAAATGTCAGACCTGAAACTATAAAAATCCTATAAGAAACACTTAGGATAAACTCTCTGGCCATTGGCCTAGGCTAAGAATTTATGACTAAGATCCCAAAGCAAATGCAACAAAAACAAAAATAGACAAACGGGACAAAATGAAACTAAAACGCTTCTGTACCACAGAAGAAATAATCAACAGAGTAAACAGACAACCTACAGAATATTTGCAAACTGTGCATTTCACAAAGGATTAATAGCCAGAATCTACAAGGAGCTCAAACAACTCAGCAAGGAGAAACAAATAATTCTGGTAAAACGTGAGCAAAGGGAGCTGACGTGGTGGCTCGTACCTGTAATCCAAGCCCTTTGGGAGGCCAAGGCAGACAGTTTACAAGATCAGGAGACCGAGACCATCCTGGCTAGCATGGTGAAACCCAGTCTCTACTAAAAATACAAAAAAAAAAAAAAAAATTAGCTGAGCATGGTGGCGGATGCCTATAGCCCCAGCTACTCAGGAGGCTGAGGCAGGAGAATGGTTTGAACCTAGAGGTTGCAGTGAGCCGAGATCATCTATGCACTCCAGCCTGGGTGACAGAGTGAGACTCTGTCTCAAAAAAAAAGGTGGGGAGGACTTCCACCAAGATGGCTGTATAGGAACAGGGCAAGTGATTTCCACATTTCCAACCGAGGTACCAGGTTCATCTCAATGGGAATGGTTGGACAGTGAGCATAACCCAAGAAGGACAAACCAAGGCACGGTGTGGTGTTGCCTCACCCAGGAAGTGCAAGGGACCAGAGAACTACCCCTCCTACCCAAGGGAGGCCATCAGGGACTTTTTCGGACACTCCGGCACTCAGGCTTAGATACTGCACTTTTCCCATGGTCTTTGCAGCCCACAGACCAGGAGATTCTTGCCAGTGCTGACAATACTAGCACTGCAGGTTTCCAGCACAAAAGTGGGTGGCTGTTTTAGCCAGTGCCTGGAACAATGTGAGACAGAACCACTTATTCCCCTGAAAAAAGAGGGCTGAAGGCAGGGAGCCAAGTGATCTGGTGCAGCAGGTCCCACCCCCCACAAAGATCAGCAAGCTGAGACCCACAGGCGCAAGATTTTCACAGCCACCACAGCAGTTTGAGCTCGACCTGGGACGATCCAGCTCTAGTGGGGAGGGGCGTCTGCCATTACTGAGGCAGTTCTAACCTTGCCTGTGTAAACAAAATTGCAGGTAAGTTTACACAGCAGCTGGGCAGAGCCCCTGGCAGCTCAGCAACGCCTCGGTAGGCAGACTGTGACTACATTCCCTCCTTGCTAGGCAGGGAATCTCTGAAAAAAAGGCAGCAGCCTGTCAGGGACTTATAAATAAAGCACCACCTTCCCAGGACAGAGCACAGGGGAAAAGGGGTGCTTGTAAGTTCCACTTCAGCAGACTTAAATGTCCCTTCCCAGCAACTCTGAAGGGAACAACAGAGCTCCCAGCACAGCACTTGAGCTCTAATAAAGGACAGACTGCCTCCTCAAGTGGCTCCCTGATCCCCCCATATATCCAAAGAGACTTCTTATACAGGAGAGCTCTGGCTGATAACTGGCAGGTACCGTTCTGGGATGAAGCTACCAGAGGAAGGAACAGGCAGCAATCCTTGCTGTTCTGCAGCTCCCGTGGGTGATTCCCAGGCAAGCAGGGTCTGGAGTGAACCTCCAGCAGTCCTGCAGCAGAGGGGCCTGACTGTTAAAAGGAAAACTAAAAAACAGAAAGAAACAGTTTCAACATCAATAGAAAGGATGTCCACACAGAGACCCCATCTGAAAGTCACCAACTTCAAAGATCAAAGCTAGTTAAATCCATGAAGATAGTAAGAAACCAGTGCAAAAAGGCTGAAATCACCAAAAACCAGAACACCTCTTCTCCTCCAAGGAATCACAATTCCTCACCAGCAAGGGAATAAACCTAGATGGAGAATGAGTGTGATGAATTGACAGAAGCAGGCTTCAGAAGGTGGGTATTAACAAACTTACCTGAGCTAAAGGAGCATGTTCTAACACAATACAAAGAAACTAAGAACCTTGAATAAAGGTTAGACGAAATGCTAACTAGAATAACCAGCTCAGAGAAGAACATAAATGACTTGATGGAGCTGAAAAGCAGAACATGAGAACTTCGCGAAGCATACACGTTTCAATAGCCAAATCTATCAAGCAGAAGAAAGCATATCAGAGATTGAAGATCAACTCAATGACATAAAACGAGAAGGCAAGATTAGAGAAAAAAGATTGAAAAGAAATGAACAAAGCCTCCAAGATAATATGTGAAAAGACCAAATCTACATTTGGTCGGTGTACCTGAATGTGACAGAGAGAATGAAACCAAGTTGGAAAACACTCTTCAGGATATTATCCAGGAGAACTTCCCCAACCTAGCAAGGCAGGCCACCAAACAAGTCCAGGAAATACAGAGAACACCACAGAGATATTCCTCAAGTAGAGCAACCCCAAGACACATAATCATCAGATTCACAAGGGTTGAAATGAAGGAAAAAATGCTAAGGACAGCCAGAGAGAAAGATCAGGTTACCCACAGAGGGAAGCCAATCAGACTCACAGTGGATCTCTCAACAGAAACTCTACAAGCCAGAATAGAGTGGGGGCCAATATTCAACATCCTTAAAGAAAAGAACTTTCAACCTAAAATTTCATATCCAGCCAAACTAAGCTTCATAACTGAAGGAGAAATAAAATCCTTTATGGACAAGCAATTGCTGAGAGATTTCATCACCACCAGGCCTGCCTTACAAGAGCTCCTGAAGGAAGCACTAAACATGGAAAGGAACAACCAGTACCAGCCACTGCAAAAACATACCAAATGGTAAAGACCATTGACACAATGAAGAAACTGTATCAACTAATGAGAAAAACAACCAGCTAGCATCAGAATGGCAGGATCAAATTTACACATAACAATATTAACCTTAAGTGTAAATGGGCTAAATGCCCCAATCAAAAGACACAGACTGATAAATTGGATAGAGTCAAGATCCATCGGTGTGCTGTATTCAGGAGACCCATCTCACATGCAAAGACACACATATGCTCAAAATAAAGGGATGGAGGAAGATTTACCAAGCAAATGGAGAGCAGAAAAAAAGCAAGGATTGCAGT
The DNA here is from genome assembly GCA_036589455.1 of Ateles fusciceps. NCBI lineage: Eukaryota > Metazoa > Chordata > Mammalia > Primates > Atelidae > Ateles > Ateles fusciceps. Next base: position 15,606,976 of record JAZHEH010000193.1, read on the forward strand.
CCTAGTCTGTGATAAAACAGACTTTAAACCAACAAAGATCGAAAGAGACAAAGAAGGGCATTACTTAATGGCAAAGGGATCAATGCAACAAGAAGAGCTAACTATCCTAAATATATACGCACCCAATACAGGAGCACCCAGATACATAAAGCAAGTTCTTAATGACCTGCAAAGAGACTTAGACTTCCACACAATAATAGTGGGAGACTTAAACACTCCACTGTCAATATAAGACAGATCAAAAGACAGAGGATATCCAGGACTTGAACTCAGATCTGGACCAAGTGGACCTAATAAACATCTACAGAACTCTCCACCCCAAATCCACAGAATATACATTCTACTCAGCACCACATCACACTTACTCTAAAATTGATCACATAATTGGAATTAAATCACTCCTCAGAAAATGCAAAAGAACAGAAATTCAAACAACTAGTCTCTCAGACCACAGTGCAATCAAACTAGAACTCAGGATTAAGAAACTCACTCAAAACCACAAAACTACATGGAAACTGAACAACCTGCTCCTGAATAACTACTAGATAAATAATGAAATGAAGGCAGAAATAAAGGTGTTCTTCAAAACCAATGGGAATGAAGACACAACATACAGACTCTCAGGACACTTTTAAAGCAGTGTCTAGAGGGAAATATAGCATTAAATGCCCACATGAGAAGTGAGGAAAGATCTAAAATTGACACCCTAATGTCAAAAATAAAAGAACTAGAGGAGCAAGATCAAACAAATTCAAAAGCTAACAGAAGACAAGAAATAACTAAGATCAGAGCAGAACTGAAGGAGATAGAGACACAAAAAACCATTCAAAAAATCAACGTATCCCAGAGCTGGTTTTCTGAAAAGATCAACAAATAGATAGACTGCTAGCCAGACTAATAAAGAAGAAAAGAGAGAAGAATTGAATAGATGCAATGAAAAATGATAAAGGGGATATCACCACCAATTCCACAGAAATACAAACTACCATCAGAGATTACTACAAACACCTCTATGCACATAAACCAGTAAATCTAGCAGAAATTGATAAATTCCTGGACACTTATGCCCTCCCAAGACTAAACCAGGAAGAAAGTGAAACTCTGAATAGACCAATAACAAGGTCTGAAGTTGAGGCAGCAATTAATAGCCTACCAACGAAAACAAGTCCAGGACCAGATGGGTTCACAGCCACATTCTACCAGACATGCAAAGAGGAGCTGGTACCATTCCTTCTCAAACTATTCCAAACAATGAAAAAAGAGGGAATCCTCCCTAACTCATTCTATGAAACCAACATCATCCTGATACCAAAACCTGGGAAAATCACAAATTTTTAGGCCAATATCCATGATGGACATTGATGCAAAAATCTTCAGTAAAATACTGGCAAATTGAATGCAACAGCACATCATAAAGCTTATCCATCACAATCAAGTCGGCTTCATCCCTGGGATGTGAGACTGGTTCAACATACGCAAATCTATAAATGTAATCCATCACATAAACAGAACCAAAGACAAAAACCACATGATTATCTCAATAGATGCAGAGAAAGCCTTTGACAAAATTCAACAGCCCTTTATGCTAAAAACTCTTAATAAACTAGGTATCAGTGGAATGTATCTCAAAATAATAAAAGTTATTTATGACAAACCCACAGTCAGTATCATACTGAATGGGAAAAAACTGGAAGCTTTCCCTTTGAAATCTGGCACAAGACAAGAGTGCCCCTCTCACCACTCCTATTTAACATAGTATTAGAAGTTCTGGCCAGAGCAATCAGGCAAGAAAAAGAAATAAAGCGTATTCAATTAGGAAAAGAGGAAGTCAAATTGTCTCTATTTGCAGATGACATGATTGTATATTTGGAAGACCCCATCGTCTCAGCCCAAAATCTCTTTAAGATGATAAGCGACTTCAGCAAAGTCTCAGGATACAAAATCAACGTGCAAAAATCACAAGCATTCCTATACACCAATAACAGACTGACAGAGCCAAATCAAGAGTGAACTCCCATTCACGATTGCTACAAAGAGAATAAAATACCTACAGATACAACTAACAAAGGATGTAAAGGACCTTTTCAAGGAGAACTACAAACCACTGCTCAACAAAATAAGAGAGGACACAAACAGATGGAAAAACATTCCATGCTCATGGTTAGGAAGAATCAATATTGTGAAAATGGCCATACTGCCCAAAGTCATTTATAGATTCAACGCTATCCCCCATCAAGCTACCTATGACCCTCTTCACAGAACTTGAAAAAATCACCTTAAACTTCATATGGAACCAAAAAAGAGCCCACATAGCCAAGACAATGCTAAGTAAAAACAAAACAAAACTGGAGGCATCATACTACCTGACTTCAAACTATACTACAAGGCTACTGTAATCAAAACAGCATAGTACTGGTACCAAAACAGAGATATAGAACAATGGAACAGAACAGAGGCCTCGGAGGCAACACCACACATCTACAACCATCTGCTCTTTGACAAACCTGACAAAAACAAGCAATGGGGAAAGGATTTCTTGTTTAATAAATGGTGTTGGGAAAACTGGCTAGCCATGTGCAGAAAGCTGAAACTGGATGCCTTCAAGACACCTTACACTAAAATTAACTCCAGATGGATTAAAGATCTAAACATAAAACCTAACATCATAAAAACCCTAGAAGAATACCTAGGCAAAACCATTCAGGCATAGGCATAGGCAAGGACTTTATGACCAAAACACCAAAAACAATGGAAAGAAAAGCCAAAATAAACAAATGGGATTTAATTAAATAAGAGTTTCTGCACAGCAAAAGAAACAGAGTGAACCAGCAACCAACAGAATGGGAAAAAATTTTTGCAAGCTACCCATCTGACAAAGGGCTAATATCCAGAATCTATGGAGAACTTAAACAAATTTACAAGAAAAAAGCAAACAACCTCATCAAAAAGTGGTCAAAGGATATGAACAGACACTTTTCAAAAGAAGACATTTATGCAGCCAACAAACGTATAGAAAATGCTCATCATCACTGGTCATTAGAGAAATGCAAATCAAAACCACATTGAGATACCATCTCACGCCAGTTAGAACGGTGATCATTAAAAAATCTGGAGACAGATGCTGGAAAGGATGTGGAGAAATAGGAATGCTTTTGCACTGTTGGTGGGAGTGTAAATTAGTTCAACCATTGTGGAGGACAGTGTGGTGATTCCTCAAGGATCAAGAAATAGAAATTCCATTTGAAGCAACAATCCCATTACTGAGTATATATACCCAAAGGATTACAAATCCTTCTATTATAAAGACACATGCACACATATGTTCATTGTGGCACTGTCATGGAATACTAGGCAGTCATAAAAAAGGATGAGTTCATGTCCTTTGCAGGGACATGGATGAATCTGGAAACCATCATTCTCAGCAAACTGACACAAGAACAGAAAACCAAACACCTCATGTTCTCACTCATAAGTGAGTGTTGAACAATGAGAACACATGGACACAAAGAGGGGAACATCACATACTGGGGCCTGTTGAGAAGTGGGAGAGCTAGGGGAGGGATAGCAGGGCATGGGGAATTGGGGAGGGGATAACATTAGGAGAAATGCCTTATGTAGGTGATGAGGGGATGGAGGCAGCAAACCACCATGGCATGTGTATATCTATGTAACAAACCTGCATGATCTGCACATGTACCCCAGAACTTAAAATATAAAAAAAAATAATAGTAATAACCAGAAAGAAAAAAAAAAGATGAGCAAAGGGAAGGGTAGTGGGTGGGGGGGGGGGTGGAGAGATGGGGATAGTTAATGGATTTAAAAAAATAGAGGAATGAATAAGGCCAGGCGCAGTGGTTGACACCTGTAATCCTAGCCCTTTGGGAGGCCAAGGAGGAGGGATCACTTGAGCCTAGTAGTTCAAGACCAGCCTGGGCAACATAGTGAGATCCCCCTCTTTGCAAAAAATACAAAAACTAGCTGGGTGTGGTGACTCATGCCTGTGGTCCCAGCCACTTGGGAGGCTGAGGTGGGAGGCTCACCTGAACCCAGGGAGGTTGAAGCTGCAGTAAGCTGTGATCCAGCCCACTGCTCTCCAGCCTGGGCAACAGAGCGAGGCCCTGTCTCAAAACAAACAAACAAACAAACAAAAAGAATAAGACCCAGTATTTGATAGCACAGCAGGATGACTACAGTCAATAATAATTAAATTATACATTTAAAATGATTAAAAGAGCATAATTGGATTGTCTGTAAGACAAAAGTTTTATGCTTGAGGGGATGGATACCACATTCTCTATGATGTAATTATTATGCATTACATGCCTGTATCAAAACGTTTCATGTACCCCATAAATATATACACTCATGTACCTACAGAACTCGAAAATTTAAAAAATATATATTTCAATGGGCAAAGGACATGAACATTTTCCAAAAGAAGACATACCAAAAGTTAACAAACATATGAAAAAATGCTCAGCCTCACTAATCATCAGACAAAAGCAAATTAACACCACAATGAGATATCATCTTACACCAGTCAGAATGGCTATCACTAAAAAGTCAAAAAACAATACATGTTGCCAAGGATGCAGAGAAAATGAAATGCTTACACACTGTTGGTGGGAATGTAAATTAGTACAACCTCTATGGAAAACAGTATGAAGTTATCTCAAAGACCTAAAAATAGAACTACCATTTGATCCAGCAATCCCATTACCAGGGATCTGCCCTAAAGAGAAGAAATAATTACATTAAAAAGATACCTGATGCTTTTGTAGTTTATGAGAGTGATGATTGGGTATTCACGTACGTGCGTGAGATGCGTCACCCTCAAACTTTGTTGCGAAGTTGGAATATTGCCTGTCTGACATGAAGAAAATTTTAAGTATAAAAAGATACCTGCACTTACATGTTTATCATAGCACCATTTAAAATAGCAAAGATTCAGAATCAACCTAAGTGTCCATCCATGGATGACTGGATAAAGAAAATGTGGTGTATATATACAACTTAGCCACAAAAAAAGAATGAAATCATGTCTTCTCCAGCAACATGGATGGAACTGGAGGCCATTATTTTAAGTAAAATAACTTAGAAACAGAGAGTCAATTACTACATGTTGTCACTTATAAGCAGGAGCTAAACAATGGTCCACATGAACCTACCGAATGGAATGATAGACACTGGAGTCTCCAAAAGGTGGGAAAGTGGCAGAGGGGGTAAGGAATGAGAAGTTACCTAATGAATACAATGTACACTATTCAGGTGATGGTTACACTAAAAGCCCCCAGACTTCACCACTACACAGTATATCTGTGTAGCAAAATTGTACCCCCTAAATCTGTTTTTTAAATAGGAAGGGGGGGGCAAACCCAATATGACTGGCATTCTTAGAAGATGGGGCCTGCATGCACAGAGGGAAGACCAGTGAAGAGGCAGCAAGAGGCAAGCCATCTGTACATCAAGAGTAGCCATCTACAGAATCCAGGATAGATGCCTCGGAGGAACCCAACTCTGCTGGCACCTTGATCTACAACAAGCTTGTCCAACCCACGGCCCGCCGGTGGCGTGTCCCAGAATGGCTTTGAATGCAAGCCAACATGAATTGACAAACTTTCTTAAAACATTAGGAGACTTTTTTGCGATTTTTTTCTTTTTTAGCTCATCAGCTATCGTTAGTGTATTTTATGTGTGGCCCAAGATAATTCTTTGTCTTCCAATGTGGCCCAGAAAAGCCAAAAGATTGGATACCCCTGAATTATAGACCTTCTTGCAACCAAAACTGCGAGAAAAATACCTTATTTCTTATGTTGTATTTCTGTTCCTGTGTGCTCTATCACAAGTGAAATGCTGGAAATTCTGAAGATATGAATGCTTCCGGTGTAAATACATTTCTTAAGAACCTGCTGCAAAGTTTGTGTAAATGCCTTTAGAAATTATGGCCAACAAGATGATTCCTATCTTATTGGAATCATGGAGAGATGGTTTTTAAAATAAACTTCTATGGTAATATAGATGACTTAGGAGCAACCATGAAGTTGATTTGTGGGAGAATTCCAGCCAGGATCTTACACTTAGCTTTATTAGTGTACCAGAGTCGGCTGAAAACAAGAATGCTGACTTTTGCCACTGAAGCTCATTGAAAGGTACCAAGCAGACAGAAATGTGTTACTTTTCAGTAAGGGATATTTCTTTCTAGTGGCTAAAATACTCCTACTCCTTACTGAGACATTTTCTTCTCACCAGCAAAATACTGAGGAAGACATATTGTCAAACTGGCCAGGAGCAGTGACTCATGCCCATAATCCCAGCACTTTGGAAGGTCGAAGCAGGTGGGTCACTTGGGGCTAGAAATTGGAGACCAGCCTGGGCAACATGGCAAAACCCCATCTCTACAAAAAATAAAAAAGTTAGCCAGACATGGTGGCATGTGCCTGTGCTCTCAGGTACTCTGGAGGCTGAGGTGGAAGGATCATTTGAGCCCAGAAAGTCAAGGATTCGATGAGCCATGATCACACCACAGCACCCCAGCCTGGGCAACAGAGCAAGACCCTGTCTCAAAACAAAAAAAAAGTGACGGGAGTGTAGCATTAGAGCAAAGGAGGGTGATGGACAGTTGTAGAGGTGTTCATCCAGGTCATGGTCCCTGTCCCAGCAGAGTCACTCTCCAGGCACAGAAAGCTGGTGCTCTCCAGGGTAGCATCTCTCACCTGGACAGTGTCAAGTTGGCACTGCCAACTTTGCATGCTCCAAGGTGACCCTGCTGTTCCTGTTTAACTCTGTTTATCCAAAAAGGACACAATTTGACTTGTATGAGTTTGATCTGGAAAAGAAGGATTTGATTTCCCTTTTCTAATGACAAATTGCATTTAGGTTGGCATTTTAGCTGTTCACAAATTCTCCTACTCCTTTCTGAGACATTTACAGGCAGTTTTTTGCTTTATGCTGAGAGATATCAATCATACCCACTATATGTGGATTTTACTAAGCACTGTGAGTGGCCTTTCCTCCAGGTTTTGGAAAGGGTAAGATTAAAAATATTGAGCTACAAAGTATTGGTCAGGATACAGAGCAAATGGAGCTCTTATATGTACAATATTGCTGAGGGTTCAGCCATTTTAGAAAACAGTTTGACAATAACCACTAAAATTAAACATACACCTATTCTATGACCCAGTAATTCTGCTTCTGCACATACACAAAAGAGAAATTAGTGCTACTGCCAATCAAAAGACATATGCCAATGTATTATTTTCTCTCTCTCTCTCTCTGAGACACAGTCTCACTCTGTTACCAGGCTGGAATGCAGTGGTGCAATCTCGGCTCACTGCAACCTCCGCCTCCAGGATTCAAGCTATTCTCCTGCAGTGATTCTCCTGCCTCTGCCTCTCAAGTAGCTGGGATTACAGGTGTGCACCACCAAGCCTGGCTAATTTTTGTATTTTTAGTAGAGAGAAGATTTAGTCAGGTTAATCTCAAACTCCTGACCTCAAGTGATCCACCTGCCTTAGTCTCTCAAAGTGCAGGGATTGCAGGCATGAACCAGTGCACCCAGCCGACATAGGTATTCTTAACAGTTTCATTTATAAGTCAATACTGAAAATAATCTGGGTGCCCATCAACTAGAAACTGGATAAATTCTGATATATTCTGATAATGGAATGCTACCCACAAATTTTAAAAGTCTACTGATATAAGCAACAACATGAATGAATCTCACGGACATGTGCAGTGAAAGAAACTAGACACAAAGAGAAATACTCTGTAATTCCATTGATAGGAAGTCCACAAAGAGATAAAACTAAGGGATTGTGCTAAAAATCAGAATAGTGGTCACTTCTGGCAAAGGCCAGGGCTAGACAGGGAAGGAGCATGAGGGAGCTTTCGCCGATGCCGTAAGTTTTTTTTAATCTTCATCTAGGTGGTAGCTACAGGAGTGTATACGTATGGAAAAATGTATTGAGCTGTATACTTATATTTTGTGTACTTCAATGTGCTCTTCGGTTTTGTACCTATATAGAAAACAAAGTAAATAAATAAGTATATTCTAAGTAAGAGACTAAATGGATAGAAGCAATGATCCTTCTCATTTTTTTGTCTTTTCTAGACAATGTTTAAAGCCATAATTAAATAAAGGAGTAGAAATTAGTAGTATTGACACAGTAATGAATAGTCTTTAAAATAGCCATGGCAGGCCGGGCACAGTGGCTCAGGCCTGTAATCCCAGCACTTTGAGAGGCCAAGGTGGGAAGATCACTTGAGCCCAGGAGTTCAAAACCAGCCTGGGCAACATAGCAAGACCCGCCTCCACCTATGCTTTTTTAATTAAAAAAATATATATAATAAAACAAAATAAAATATCCATGACATCACATATTATTCAGATTTTTACAAATAATTTTTTAATAAATCCATGTATTTTCTCATATGGAAATGAAAAATACCATTCCATGTTAAATGCTCAGGGGGTCTTGATTTTTCTCACAGGCTGCAGTTTAACTTTAACAATCAAACACACAGCACCGTCTCTACCCTTAAACCATGCTGGAAATCTCTGTTAAATTACACAAAGTCATGCAGGGAAAACAGTTTTTAACTTCTCAAATCTGAAAAAGACCAAATGGATTTCTGTAAAGAAAGAATAAAATAGAACTGATGCTTTTTAGCTGTGATCCTTCTCTGGTGGGAAAAGCAACCTTAATGCAAATACTTTCCACATTTGGCCTCCTGTTTGTTAGGAAAACAAGAAACAAGAAGTTGACGGTGGGAGGACAAATCTTGGGCCAGAACTCTGCTCCCGGCAAAAGAGGTGACAGGATCAGCAACCACCACGAGACTGAAGTGGGAGGAAGGGTGTTGGACACCTTGAGATAAAGTCTAGGAAACTCGGCTGTTGCCTGGAAGCAACATGCAGAAAAGTGGAGACGCACTTGAGGAGAAGGAGACAGTGGAGTTTGAATGACGGCTTGTCTTCATCCTTAGTGCCCTCCTGCTGACCTCCTGGAAAATTAGATTTGCACCCAAGGGAAAAAGTCTGCATGCATTTCTTCAGCCATAATTTACTTTTTTATAAAAGATGGTGTTAGACAAGAAAATAATTAGACTTTAAAAAGAAAAAAAAAATTGTGGCATGATGGAATAGAAAGAACTATCCAAAAATTTCTTTGAAGACTTTGTTCTTCCATGAGTGGGTTATGTGGCCTTGTGTGACACGCCCCCCCCCCCCAACTTTTCTGGATCACAGATTCCTTATTTGTGAAATGGAGGGATTGAGTTGGATGATTTCTATCAGCCCTTCCTGCCCTAACACTAAGTTGTGTTCCATATTCTCTGCTTAAAGAACCTGAAAAGGATGTGATAAGGTTTTAAAAAGAGTTTCATCAAATATGCTTTAAAAAGGAAAGTTGGTGCTTAGAGGGGTCCGCTTGCAGTAATGTGACATTTTTACGCCTCTGAGCATCTCCTCTGAGCTGATCTCATTTTGGTACTTTTTCTCTTTCTGCATATGACTCTTCCAAATGCCAGTTTCTCTATTAACATCAGTCTCAATTCAGAATACCAACCACCCTCCTGTACCATCTCGGGAGCTCCAAATAGAATGTTACTAAAAGAACAATTGTTTTTTGTCTATTTACAGAGACAGAGAAAGGGATGAAGGCAATCATCAAAGCCTCAGCTCCCCTTCCTCGAGCCCTGGAAGATGGAAATACACCAGCTTCACTGGGAGCAAAGCTCTGGCTCAGCAGCCTGGCCAGGATGTCTCTATTAAGAACCATTTATACAGGTTCACTGGCCTGAGCAAAACTGAGGGTTCACTGTTCAATTTCAACAGAAATTTAAAAAAACAAACAAAAATAGAACTCTCTAGAAAAGAAGTTGAAATGACCGTAGCATCAGTCCTATAATACAGGGTATAATTGTTTCTAGGTGCTTTTCATGTTCCCGATGCTACTACAGGTGTGAGTCACTGAGCCTGGCCAGGACTCCTTATAAGGATACACAACCTATGAGGAATTGAAGAATTTGAAATTGGCAAGACCCCATCACCTCGGAATCTTGTCAAAATGCAGATTCTGATTCAGAGGGTCTAGGGCGCGTCATGACCTCCTGCAGCTCTGACAGGCTCATGGTGCTGCTGGAGCTGCCGATCCATAATCCTACTTTGAGTAGGAAGGGTGTAGAGCCTTTCAGATTCATTCTGGATTCTACTTATAACTAATGGATCTAGTCTCTGGCATTCTGGATTCTGCATCTATCTCATAACTAATGGCTCTAGTCTATGGCATTCTATTAACCAAGGCATCCTCTGATCAACAATCCTGCATCTGCAAGATTTTGGTAATTGACTTGAGACTGCATTTTCAGGTGCCAATAGAATTCTAAAAACAGTGATTCGAGTTTGGAGGTTGTAAGTTTGGTTCATGTCCTACCTTCACCACCCATTTCTTGTGTATTACCTTGGGCAGAATAGTTAATAATCTGTGCCTCCATTTCTTAGTTTCTTCATCTCTGCAGTTTCTAGAATTCAGTAGAGCCATCACCTTGAGACAGGGCTTCAGTTTCCTCATCTGCACAATAGACTTATCTCAAGGAGATATTAAGAGAATTAAATCAGATAATGCGCCAGCACATAATTGATATTTGTTCAATGTTAACAAAGACAATTTACATTATTTTTTTGTTTCACTATCCCAGGTGTTTTAGTGCACTATAATTTTTCGGTAGAAAATATGTATATAGCCTGTAATTCCAGAACTTCAGGAGGCTGAGGCAGGAGGATTGCTGGAGCCCAGGCTGGAGTTCAAGACAAGCCTAGGCAACAAAGTGAGGCCCTATCTCTACAAAAATAAAATAAAATAAAATAAAATAATCCAGGCATGGTGGCATGCACCTATAGTCTCAGTTACTCAGAAGACTGAGGCAGGAGGACCCCTTGAGCACAGGAGTTTGAGGTTGCAGGGAGCCATGATTGCACCACTGAACTCCAGACTTGGTGACAGAGAGAGACCTTGAAAAAGAAAGAGAGAGAGAGAAAGAGAGAGGAAAGAAAGAGAAAGAAAGAAAGAGAGAAAGAAGAAAGAAAGAAAGAGAAAGAAAGAAGAAAGAAAGAAGGGAGAAGAGAGAGAAAGAAAGATGAAAAGAAAGAAAGATGAAAAGAAAGAAAAAAGAAAAGAAAAGAAACATACATTCATTATTCAGATTAGTAAACTTTGGCTCCTAATGTGCCAACATTCCCTGGATTTGCCTAATGTCTACACCTAGTTAAAATAGAAACCTGCTGAAAAAGATCATTAAGAAGGAATCAGTGGTGGGAACTGGGGGCAGAAAGGGTGTGATGGGCTAAATTGCGTTTCCCCACCACCGCCAAAATTTATGTGTTAAAACCCTAACTCCCAAGACCAGAATGTAACCATAGTTGGAAATGAGGTCTTTAAAAAGGTGATTCTGTTAAAATTATCTTTAGGGCAGGGCCCTAATCCAACAGGACTGGTGTTCTTGTAAGAGAAAGAGATGCCAGGGGTATGTGTGCACAGAGGCCATGTAAGTACAAACAGCAAGAATGTGGCCATGTGCAAGCCAAGGAAAGAGGCCTCAGAAGAAACCAACCCTGCTGATACCCTGCTGATATCTGCCGATAGCTTCCAGAAGTGTGAGAAAATAAATTGTCATTGTTTCAGCTACCCATTCTGTGGTATTTGCTGCAGCAGCCCTAGCAGTGAAATACGTGAGACAAAGAAACCCTGAAGCAAGAGGAGCTTTTTTCATGCACAAACCACGCTCCACAAATATGCTGGCATTTTCCAGGAGAGCTTCCATGCTCATAATTTTTATTAGTTTCAATAAAATTATTTAATGCACAGCTAAAAAGTGCCATTTTCATACTTTCATATGAATAACTTTTTATATGAATAGCTTTATGAATTGGGGGTGGAGGAAGTCCTTGTCGCACTGCTGTATGAATTTTAATTCATTCTCTGGTCTTCTTTCCTGTAGCTGACAGGCAAGACCTACACATGAAGCTTGGGGCAGCCACACATGGGATCAGCCCCTTATCTGGCAGGCCTGGGGAACTGGGCAGTTTAACAAAGGTGGTAGACAGAATAACAGTTCCCACCCCCACCCACCACCAGAGATGTCCGCATCCTACTGCTTGGAACCTGTGAATGTGGTTGAATGAAGGATGTTGAGATGGGGAGATTGTCCTGGATGCTCCAGGGAGGCCCAGTGTAATCACAAGTGTCCTTAGAGTAAAACAGGGAAGTCAGAGTGAGTAGTAGAAAATGTGATGATGGAAGCAGGAGGTAGGAATGATGAGAAGAAGGCGCCATAAGGCACAGAATGCTAGCAGCTTCCACCAGCTGAGAAAGGCAAGGAAGCGGATTCTCTCCTGAAGCCTCCGGAAGGGGCAGAGCCCCCAAGACTCCTTGATTTTAGACTTCTGAGCTCCAGAACTGTAAGAGAATAAATCTCTGTTGTTTTAAGTCATTGAATTTGTGGCAATTTGTTACAGAAGTCATAAGAAATGAGCACAGTGAATATTTTGGTTTCCAGGGAGCAGGCTTTGATGGGCCTCTCGATGCAGTGCAGATCTAGGGTCTGGTGAATTTTTTTTTTTTTTTTTTTGGCAAGGTGTCACTCTGTCAACCTGGTGGTGTATAATACAATAATGAAATACCATATGTTAGACTATTATTCTTTCCATTGTACAGATATACTTTATATACTCTAGTATATAAAGTATGTTTTACAATAACATACTTTATATGTTGTTAGGAACTTTAAGACAAAGAAATCTGTGAGTTGGCTCAAGCCCAAGATCCATGAAAGAACCAAGAACAAAACTAAGTCTTCTGATGCATGTAGATTACAATTGTTATGGAAAATTCTTTCCTAAATATGCCCTGATGAACATTAACCCATCAAATGAGAATTTCTAGGCTTTGCGGACTACTCAGTGCACATAACCTTAATTCTGAAGGTACAAGAGCTTTGTATAATGGGCCTGAAAATTACTCTTGTCTTTGAGGGTTAATGTGTCTTAAAATGATAATACATATAAAGTGCTAAAAGTGGTTCCTAGTACAAAATAAAGATTCGATAATCATTAACTGTTATTATTGACCTAGAACTGAAGAATCATTTCAGAAAATTTAAATTTCAGAGTATTTAATGGAGTCGATGTTTTATACGTTTTAGTACTTTTATGTTGAGAACTGGATGTGGACTATGGTCTTTCTGAAATAGAAACTTAATGAAAAGAGAAATCTGGATTCACAGCTATTGGAAGATTTGGCCGTGTTTATGAGCATTCAAATGGTAGAATCTGGAAATCATCAGGTTTCAAGTGTTCAACTGTCAGAGACTCTGGTGTATTTAACCTTCCACCTGCCTCCAGTCTCTTTTTGTGCTGGAATATTCAGGGATTCTATTGCCCTCAAGTTCCTTCCCAAATCGAGATGTCACTTAGGATCTTCTCACATTAGGGGTCTTTATCCTTTCACTCAACTACCCTGAGCCAGGGGTCTGCACACTTTTGTTGATATTAACCTGGACAAGACAGAATTGGATAGACAAATCTGTTCCCCCACCACAGCCTCCAACACCCACCCCCTTACTGCTTAAAATCCATCTTTATTTGGTTTCTCAGATGCCAAGAGAGCAAACTAACTTGGGATGAGAACAAAGACTCTAAAGTACAACAAATCTGGGTTGAAGTCCCGAGTTTGCCATAGGCTAACAACGTGACCTTTGCTGAGTTACTTACCCTCTCTAAACCTCTATTTTTATATCTGTACAATGAGCCTAATATCAATTACATAACAATTTATGATAATTTCTTTGTCATGAGCATCAAATCATATAATGCATGAGAAAGTGTTTAGCACAGTAGCAGGCATACAGTAAACATTCAATAAAATGTTAACTATTTTTATGCTCTCCTAGTTTCTATCCAGACCCTGCAACACCTCTGTTAGTTTCACTGCCTGGCTCTCCCTTCTCTACCTGCACCCTTAATGTTACAGTTCCTTTTCTCCCCCCAACTTTGCACACCTGCCCAAGGGACCCTCGCCCAGTGTTAGGAATTTCACTGCCACCTGCTATGCACAACACTCTGGGTGACAGCACCCAGAACTCTCTGTCCAACCCTGATCTTTCGTCCAAGCTCTAGATTTGCATTTCTAATTATCTATTTATTATGTCACCTTAGATACCCTGGAGTCACCCAAAGAGAACCCACCATCATCCTCCTCTAACCCATTTCATTTCGTATCTTCTCAAGCACACTTAATGGAGTCAGTCTCCCAGGGTAGAAATTGTGAAGACATTCACAACCCCCCCTCATCTCCACTCACCAAGCCCTGGGATTAAAAAATATCTTCTGGCTCCAAGACTGTCCCAATCCCTCCCCCAACCACTGCCTTGGTTCTGGTCCTCCTTATCACACACTAGACGAAGGAAACAGCCTTGTATTTGTGGCCTGTCGGCCCTCACACACTAACTCTCCCATATCTATTTATCCTCTGGTCCCCCATCCAATTCATCATCTTCAAATACACACCAAGGACTACAAAGATACTCTGAATCTGGGGAAAAGGGAACATCTTAACAAATATTTCACAGTGAAATATTGGGGGCATAAACATTAAGTTCAAGAAACAATCAAAAAAGACACCCAGTGATATTATTATGATGTAACATGGTTCTGGTTTTTATTGTTTACCATAGTATATAACTACCACCCTGATAGAATTAGTTGCTCTGTCTGCTAGGGCCCCACTACATCTTCATCACACATTTGCTTTCGTCTTTAACATGTATGGCAATTCAACTGCCTTTCTCTGCTTAGCCTACATCATTTTCATCTTTTTATTCCCAGAATCTGGTATCATGCCTAAGATATAGTCAAAGCTTGCTAACCAGCAGAAAACAATCTAATAATTGACTTTTCATGCTTCCCATTAGAAACTAAGAAAAGTGACACTTTTCTTGAAATCACAAAATGATAGCATAGGGTTTTTTTTAAGTATCAAAGTATTTTCTTCTAGAGAATTCAGCATTTTTTTATTTTGTCTTTATTTTGACCTCTTCTTTCCCCTTCTACCATTAAATCTAGGCCCCAGGAATAGAAGACAGATTCCACCTATAACTCTGAGTTTCAAACTAGCCTTTTTATTAAGGTAAGTAGGAAGAAAGTCTTGAAGAAACCAGAGCTTAGAGAATTGACCGTGGAGTTTATCACAGAAGGAGGTACTTGAGGAAAGTTCCTGCCTCACTAAAAGGGGAAAGCCTTTCCAGTGCTAAGAGGGAATCCATTTTTCTACTTTGCACATTTTAAAATTCAGTGTTATCAGTAGTCATGGAGCAATGAAGCTTAGGATATCAGGCTTCCTCCTAACTAAATTCATAAGAGAGCAGCGCAGAAAGGACAATATCACTTGTTTCATAACTGATTCACTCATTTAACAAGGAAACGCTGCACAAGATTAAGAATGCCAGCTCTGGAGTCAACAAGACTCAGTCAGATTTTTTATTTAGTCTTTAGCACAAACCTAAGATTTTCCCTCCCACCTATAGGGTCTCAATCCTCTGTTCTCTTTGTACATGTAACATCCTTAGATTAGCACCTAGAACATAGGAAGAGATCTAGAAATATCAGCCATACAAGCTGAGAGCCGAATCACATAGGAACTCCTATTCACAACTGCCACAAAAAGAATAAAATACCTAGGAATACAGCTAATGGGGGAAGTGAAAGACCTCTTCAAGGGGAACTACAAACCACTGCTCAAAGAAATTAGAGATGACACAAAGGGAAAAACATTCCATGTTCATGGATAGGAAGAATCAATATGGTGAAAATGACCGTACTGCCCAAAGCAATTTATAGATTCAATGTTATTCCCATTAAACTACCACTGACATTCTTCATAGAATTAGAGAAAACTATTTTAAAATTTATATGGAACCAAAATGGAATCCAAATAGCCAAGGCAATTCTAAGCAAAAAGAACAAAGCTAGAGGCATCATGCTACCCAACTTCATACTATACTACAGGGCTACAGTAACCAAAACAGCATGGTACTAGTACAAAAACAGACACACACATCAATGGAACGGAATAGAAAACCGAGAAATAAGACGGCATACCTACAATCATCCAATCTTTAACAAATCTGACAAAAACAAGCAATGGGAAAAAGATTCCCTATTTAATAAATGGTGTTGGCCAGGTGCAGTGGGTCACGCCTGTAATCCCAGCACTTTGGGAGGCCGAGGCAGGTGGATCATTATGTCAGAAGTTTGAGACCAGCCTGATCAACATGGTGAAATCCCATTTCTATTAAAAATACAAAAATTAGCCAGGAATGGTGGCACATGCTTGTAATCCCAGCTACTCAGGAGGCTTAGGCAGGAGCATCGCTTGAACCTGGGAGGTGAGGGTTCCAGTGAGTCAAGGTCATGCCGCTGCCCTCCAGCCTGAGCAACAGAGAGAGACTCCAGCTCATAAATAAATAAATAAATAAATAAATAAAGGTGCTGGAAGAACTGGCCAGCCATATGCAGAAAATTGAAACTGGGCCCTTTCCTTACACCATATATAAAAGTCAACTCAAGATAGATTAAAGATTTAAATGTAAAACCCAAAACTATAAAAACCCTACAAAAAAGCCTAGGCAACACCACTTAGGACATAGGCACTGGCAAAGATTTCATGAAAAAGACACCAAAAGCAACTGCAGCAAAAGCCAAAATTGACAAATGGGATCTAATTAAACTAAAGAGCTTCTGCACAGCAAAAGAAACTATCAACAGAGTAAACAAGCAGCCCACAGAATGGGAGAAAAATTTTGCAATCTATGCATCTGACAAAAGTCTAATATCCAACATCTATAAGGGACTTCAGTTTACAAGAAAAAAACAAACAACCCCATTAAAAAGTGGGCAAAGGACATGAATAGACACTTCTCAAAAGAAGACATAGATACATGTGGTCAACAAATATGAAAAAAAGCTCAACATCACTTATAATCAGAGAAATGCAAATCAAACCACAATGACATATCGTCTCACACCAGTGAGAATGGCTGTTACTAAAAAGTCAAAAACTAACATATGCTGGTGAGATTGTGGAGAAAAAGGAACACTTACGCACTGTTGATGGGAGTGTAAACTAGTTCAATCGTTGTGGAAGACAGTGTGGTGATTCCTCAAAGACCTAAAAACAGAACTACCATTCAACCCAGCAATCCCATTACTGGGTATATACCCAAAGGAATAGAAATCATTCTATTATAAAGACACATGCATGTGGATATTCATTGCAGCACTATTCATAATAGCAAAGAAATGGAATCAACCTAAATGCCCATCAATGATAGGCTAGATAAAGAAAATGTGGTATATATATACCATGGAATTCTATGCAGTCATAAAAAGGAATGAGATCATGTCCTTTGGAGAGACATGGATGGAGCTGGAGGCCATTATCCTTAGCAAACTCATGCAGTAAGAGAAAACCAAATACCACATGTTTTCACTTGCAAGTGGGAGCTAAATGATGAGAATACATGGACACATGGGGGGAACAACACACACTGGGACCTGTTGGAGGGCAGGGGTGAGAGGAGGGAGAGGATCAGGAAGAATGGCTAATGGATGCTGGGGTTAATACCTAGGTGATGGGATGATCTGTGCAGCAAACCATCATGGCACACGTTTACCTATGCCACAAATCTGCACATTCTGCACATGTATCCCTGAACTTAAAATATAAGTTGGAAATTTATGTATATATCTCAGCCCTGGCTATCATCTGGGGCAGGAGATGAGCTACAGCTGTGGACACCTGGTCCCTGTCCTCATTGCACTTCCTGAAGGCTGAACTAGAGCTGTGCTACTCTTAGGCAATGTGTTCTTTCTTTGAGCTATCTGTGGAAGCCAAATCATTATTTGCTGTTTGCTTGGTAAACACCTTGGCAAATAGGATGAAAAGCCAGTATGTCTGTTGGTTCACTGAGTCCTCCTAATGGACCAGTCTTGGGCTGTCTTACTCTGAAGTATCCTCTACTCCTTGAAATCACAGATGAATGCTTTTGGGAAAGTGGCATCTTGTTTATTTTACAGAAATGCCATGTATGCATCAAACCCATTTCCCCTTCTGCCTGGGGACATACCTAACCTTGTCTCCCAGCTTCCTTTGCAGTTAGGCCACGTGACATGCATTAGCCAATGCCATTGGCTGGAATCGATGTGCCCCTTTCCTGGTCTTGCTGATAAAGTCCCACCCAGCCCCCACCCCCTACCCCCCTACCCCCACCCCCTACCCCCTACCCCCACCCCCCGCAGGCAACCCTCCGTGTTCTACAGGGACTTTGGAAGCCACATGTTGAAGGCATCAGAGCCACGAGCCAAAGAAATCTGGGTCCTCACACATTACTTGGGTAAGGCACCCATTCATCAGCAATGCCCACTGTGAACTCTATTGAGGAAAAACAATCTTCTGTCACATTTGAGCTATTACATATTCTTGAATTTGTTGTTACAAGTTCTAGGATTACCCTAACAAACACATCTGTCTCGATCGTCATGAACCTATCATTCCTATAGCACTGCCTGGTACAATAAGAACTCATGTCTGTGGAAACTCTAGATTTTACTAGAAATCCGAACTTGGTGTTTACACAGAGTAAGAGTACTCATTGACATGCAGGAGACAGACTCGAACTCTTAGGAAGAGTTTAGTTGTCCACATTTCTGAAACATGAGGATGCCACCCAGAGACGAAAATGTAAGATATTTTTTCCCAATTTCAGTTCTCCTCAGATTTCATCAGTCTGATCATCCAGACTCAGAATTATCTGAAGTTATTTTATTCAGAGAAGATAGAAACCAGGGAATTTAAGTATGCAGAGAGCAATTACCTTCTGAGAAGATTCTTCTGAATAGCACAATCACTGACAGCTATTTAAAGAGAACAGAAGATTGAGACTGCATAGGTGGGAAAAAGATCTTGGGTTTGATCTAAAGGGCTGAATAAAAATCCTGAAGGACACTTATGGCCGCAGAGCTGGTGCTTTCCAGGGAATGTGAGGCCTGGACAGTTGGAGAACCAGCAGTAGTAACTAGAAAAGGGCAGTGTTTGGACAGATGCCCGAGGTTATATTCAAATTCCTTCCACCTCACCCCACTTCTCATTCTCCAAAACCTCCTTCCCAAGGGAAGAGTCACAGTATATTGCAATTGCCCCTGGTGCTGCTAAGAGAGGTGTGTGTTGTTTATAGATCACCAGAAAACATTTCCTTATTTCTCAAGGTCTCTTTTTGATTAAAGAAGCAAAATCATACCAGCTATTCCCAAACTCATCTTTCACTCTCCATTGAAGAGAAAAGCAAAACTATTAAGTAAGGCAAACAGCAAACTCCAAAATGTGATCTTGGACCACATGAGCAAGAAGCTGAGCAATGGACAGGAGAAGGCTTTACGGGTGGAAGTTGGAGGTAGTATGTATATGGAACAGAAAAAGCCTTGGAATCTACCACCCTTATTGACCCCTCATATGGGGTTATACTCAAAGCACTTCACCCAGCTTCTGCTCCATAAGCATAAATAGCCATGCCCTGCACCATGTGACCCCACCCCAGGCTATGACTGATTGAACCAGAGGTGGACACCCAACCCAAAGGCAGCCAGTTTAGAATTGCCCAATAGCCTTTGAGATAGCCTGGTAAGAAATCTCTGTCATACACAAATTATGGTAATAAAAGCATCAAATTATCTTTCTCTGGAATACAAAATGAAGATAATGATATAAAATGAAAATATGGAGAGATTCTCGGGAATACGAAGAAGAGATAGAGGGAGAGAATCCATCTTTGCTTAGCAAGACAGAAAGAAAAAAAAAACAGAGAAAAGGCAGGCAAGATTAGAAAGAATAATGAAAAGTCAAGAGAAAGCAGAAATTATTAAAATTACAGTAAGCAGAATCTGTGAGGAGACAGAAGACAAAATACATGTTAAGTAGAGCAGGAGGGAGATGTTTTGAGAAGGTTTGAGATAAAGGCAGAAGGAGGTGGGCCCCATATGGGCCCTCTAGAAGATCAACAAATGCCAGTAGAAGTGGGGGAGACAGGAGAGAGGGCCGGCAGCAAGATCCCACAATCTCGAGGACATTTAACTGGATACTGAATGACCTTCTGCATGGAGTGATTTATTCCGGGCTCTCTGATGCTTTGCTGTCCTGTGGGTCTTACTCTTCTTTGGACATTATGTGGCTTTCCCCTGATTCTCAAGAGGCCTGGCAACAAGCTTGAGATTCCTGTTGTCCTTAGTCCCACGAATATGCTAGCAAACTGTGCCCCACTTTTACTCTAAGTAACACAGGTAAGTGTATTCCTTGCTACCAAGCAGTGGGGTGTGTTAGTGTGTGTATTTGTACAGTGTGGATGTATGTGTTTGTCCGATGTGTTGTATGCTGGGAGGATGAGGTGAGAGGTCAAATGCAGAGGACAGAATGGCCTTGGTAAGTTTGGGAGAACAGGGGAGGTGATAAGGTAGGGAAGTCTGGAATGGGAGTAATAGAAGTGAGTGAACTCATTTGGGCTTCTTCACACTTAGGTCTTGCACCTGGTCTGTGGTTTCCTGTGTCCATGAGATTCCCTTCCTCTTATATATACTGCATATCAAGAGAAAAGGGTACATGTCCCTTCTATGGGCATTCCTAATCTATTGTTATATTTATTCAGACAGTCATCTCATCTTCCTCTAAAGAATGTGTTATAGGCCTGAAGCAGTGGCTCATCCCTGTAATCCCAGCACTTTGCAAGGCTGGGACAGGTGGATTGCTTGAGCCCAGGAGTTCAAGATCAGCCTAGGCAACATAGTGGGACCCTGTTTCTACAAAAAAAAAAAAACAACCACCAACAACAACAAACAAAAAATTAGCCATGTGTGGTGATGCATGCCTGTACTCCCAGCTACACAAGAGGCTCAGGCAGATGATCATGTGAGCCTAAAAGGCTGAGGCTACCTTGAGCTATAATTGCACCACTGCACTCCAGCCTGGGCAACTCCAGCAGGACCCCATCTTTGAAAAAAATACTTTATAGAGTGTACTGGTCAGGACTCTTGGTCAAAAGGGAAAAAGACTCAATTTGGGCTAGCCTAAGCTAACACTCTCCTCTCTCTCTCTATCTTTGAGATAGGTTCTCCAGGCTGGAGTGCCATGATGCAATCACAGCTCACTATAGCCTCCAAGTCCTGGACTCAAGCGATCCTCCCACCTCATCCTCCCCGCACAGAGCAGCTAGGACCACAGGCTGTGCCACCACACCCAGCCCCTCCTCTTGAGTCTGCTCCTCCTGGCTTGTCGGCACCTTCTCACAGGCCTGCTGTCTTTTTGAGGCTGAATCCTGAGAGCACAGATCCTGTGTTCACATCTCAGCTTCACCTGCCCAGATGACAGACACTCATAGAGCAATTGCGATGACCAGAAGGGGACAGTCAGCTCCTTTTCGAATCAAATGTTGAACTTTTGGCAAGAGATGCGGGGCGGATTGGGCAAGCCCACTAAAGGAATTGTTGGGGTCCCCCACACTCACACTTTGCATGGGCTGCCAGAGCTGTTATTGCCCTCACTGTCTGGAATCTGCCCAGCACTTACTTAGGCGGCAGCTGCAGGACACTTCCCCCTGTAGACCTGCTGCTCCCCTTCAGCCCAGTAGGAGGAAGCATTGCCCCTCCTTGCCCTACGCCTGGCCAGGTCTGTGACTCCAGCTTTCTAGCTCAGTAGGAAGAGGGTCCGTTCAAAAGATTTTATCTTCGGAAAACCTTATCACCCCTCAAATGTCAAGACTTTCCGAAACTAATCCAGAGTTTTCTCCTTTTCAGGCCTCAAATGTTAAAACGGAATCATAAAATCCTAAAACCAGAAGAGCCTCTGGAATCCTGTCACATCCAGCCCTTGGTTTTAAAGATGAATAGACCCACTGAGGCAGAGACTCAATTACATATTCTGACATTTGGTACCAGATTGCGAAGTCATTCGAACAGAGCATAAAAAGCAATCAAGGAGAGATAAAAGATCTGAAGGAAAATTTGCTTATCCATTTCTGCAAAGCAGGACTAAACTTTTAATGGGAAAACAATTTATTTAAAAAAAATAATCCAAGTAACCTTGAAGAATAAACACTTGCAAATGATTTGGACAAGCATTGTGCAATAGAAATACAATGTGAGTCACCAATGCAAGTCATAGATGAAATTTTAAAGTGGCTACTAGAAATTTTTTAAAAGGCAAAGAGGGAAAAATTAATTTAAAAAAAAAAAAGGTAAAGAGAAGAGCCGGGCGCAGTGGTTCACGCCTATAATCCCAGCACTTTGGGAGGCTGAGGCAGGTGGGATCACAAAGTCAGGAGATCGAGACCATCGTAGCTAAGATGATGAAACCCCATCTCCACTAAAAATACAAAAAATTAGCCGGGCGTGGTGGCAGGTGCCTGTAGTCCCAGCTACTTGGGAGGCTGAGGCAGGAGAACTGCTTGATCCTGGGAGGCTGAGATTGCACCCCTGCACTCCAGACTGGGTGACAGAGAGAGACTCCGTCTCAAAAAAAAAAAAAAAAAACCTTCAATAATATTTAACCTATATATCAAATATACTATTATTTCACCAGTTAGTCAGTAAAGACACCTAAGAATAAGATCTTTTGCATTCTTTTTCTGTACTAAATCTTTGAGATCTGGTGAGTGTTGTACAGTTACAGCACATCTCAATTTGGACAAGCCATGTCTCAAGTGCTTAGAAGCCACATGCAGCCGGTGGCTACTGTGTTGGTCGGTGCAGAACTGAACAACAGGTTCGTACAGAACCTTGTAGGATCCTCAGGACAAGCTGCACAGACATCTGAGCTCACCCAACACACTCTGGGGAAATGTCTTATACCAACAGAATGTAAAGGGCTGATCTATTTGATCAAAAAGAGCTTCCTATTGGAAAAAATATATACTTTTAACTCCAGCTCCTCTCCTCAGATAAGCTCCAGAAGGGTGCACAATTATTGTATCATTATTATTCTTAAACAATAAACTAAAGTGGACCAGTCAAGTGAATGCCAACGGGAGTTTGATGGAAGAGGCTGTCCTGCTGTCGCCCAGAGTGACCTCACAATCTGTGGCCCAGGAGGATTTTATAAGATATCAGCATGCCTGCCGAGAACAAATGAATAGTTTTTCCCTTAGTGCTAAAAACACCAGAGGCAATTTTCGCATACCCACCCTTCTTTTTTAGAGGACGTGGTGGGGGAGTCAGGCTGTAATCAGTGTGTTAACTGAGGATAAAATAGAGAGCATCAGCCAGATTGCTCTTTCTTGACAACAACAGCCAAAAAAGAATAACAGCTTTCAGAATTTCGAGTCACTTTGCATGCTCAGGAAAGGATGGCGGTTTCAAGCATAACATCAAGAGGAAGGACAAAGTTGAGCCCAACTGGACACCAGCAAGGAGTGGGTGCACCCATCCATGCCTCCAAGCTCCTTCCTCCACAGTGAAAATGGGGCTCTGGTCATTAAGGGGTAGTGGGTGTTTCACAGTCTGTTCTCCTCGGCATCTTTGAAATTCTGAGTTCTGAGCTCTGGTATTGTGGCCTGGCACAGAGTTACAGGGCCAAGGTTTGTTCCCGCCCTAATCTCCTACCTCAGCCTGCTGTCTTGCTGGCTGCCCCACAATCTGAAGTTGAGGGTTTCTCACTAAACAGTGAGCAGAGCTACAGGCAGACCTTGACCTTGCCTCATGCATTCAAGTGAAATAAGCAACCACCATAAAAAGAGGCCAAGTTTTCCCTTTGTTGATGGATTCCTCCTTCTATGGAAGAATCTGTGATAAGGATGGTGTCACTCTGAACCACTGAGTCTTTCATTCTAAAAATAGTGATTGATAGTCATTGATCACTTACTGCCGGGTCCCTATAGTAACTCATTTAAAGCTCTGCATAATTGTCCTTCCACAGTCAGGCAGGGTGTCTCACGCCTGTAATTCCAGCACTTTGGGAGGCTGATGCGGGCAGATCACTTGAGGTCAAGAGTTCAAGACCAGCCTGGCCAACATTGTGAACTCCTGTCTACTAAAAATACAAAAATTAGCTGGACGTGGTGGCGGGTGCCTGTAATCCCAGCTACTCTGGAGGTTGAGGCACGAGAATCGCTTGAACCTGGGAGGCAGAGGTTACAGTGAGCTGAGATCACACCACTGCACTCCAGCCTGGGTGATAAGAGCAAAACTCCATCTCAAAAAATAATGATCATAATAAATAAAAATAAACAAAAATAAATCAGCCAATTGTGATGGCTCACACCTGTAGCCCCAGCTACTTGGGAGGCTGAGACAGGAGAGTCCCTTGAACCCAGAAGGCAGAGGTTCCAGTGAGCTGAGATTGGGCCAGTTCAATCCATCCTGGGCAACAGAGAGAGATTCTGTCTAATAATAATAATAGTCCCTCCTAACTATCCTAAGTGCTTTGTATACTGTATTAGAGTCCTAGGTCCACCATAACAAAGTACCACAAACTGGGTGGCTTCAACAACAGAAAGTTTATTTTCTCCCAGTTCTGGAGGCAGGAGGCCAAGATCTGTGTGTCAGCAGTGTCAGCAGTGTTGGTTTCTTCTGAAGCTGTGAAGGAGGCTCTGTTCCATGCCCCTCTCCTGGCTTCTGGGGGTTTGCTGGCAATCTTTGGTGTCTCTTGGCTTGTAGATGCAACACCCTAGTCTCTGCCTTCATCTTCACATGGCATGTTCCCTTTGTATGTCTGTATCCAAATCTCTCCTTTTCAAAAGGACACTGGTCGTGCTGGATTAGGGCACACACTAATGACTTCATTTTAAGGTGATCACTTCTGTGAAGACTCAGTTTACAAATAAGGTCACCTTCTGAGGTATTGGAGGTTAGGACTCCAATATGTTTTCAGGGGACACAATTCAACCTGTAACACACATATTAACTCATTTATCTTTCCAACAACCCTCCAAGGCAGCTTCCTGGATAATTTATCCCATTTGCAGAAGAGGCACCTGGGACACAGAGAGAGTAAATCACTTGCCAAAGTCACTATATTCGTCAGTTTTCTCACTGCTGATAAAGACATACATGAGACTGGGTAATTTATAAAGAAAAAGAGGTTTAATGGATTCACAGTTCCACATGGCTGGCGAGGCCTCACATTCACAGCAGAAGGCGAAAGGCACTTCTTACATGGCGGCAGCAAGAGAGAAAACTTGTGCAGGGAAATTCCCCTTCATGAAACCATCAGCTTTTGTGAGACTTATTCACTATCACGAGAACAGCACAGGTAAGACCCACCCCCATGATTCAGTTACCTCCCACCGGGTCCCTCCCAAGACATGTGAGAATTGTGTGAAGTATGATTCAAGATGAGATTTGGGTAAGGACACAGCCAAACCATATCAGTCACAGAGCTGGCAGGTGGTGGAGTCTCACAGGCTGTCTAGTCTGAGTGAGTCTGCTGTGCAACCCCGCAAATATCGTTATTACTGTCTCAAACTTACACCTGAGGAAACCAAAATACACAGGTCACAAAACTCACCAGGATTACACAGCCAGTCACTGGCAGAGCTGGAGTTGAACCCACTGCTCTTCAGCCTCAGCACCTGAGCTGGTCATCACCAAGCTGTGTGACCTCTCTTACATAAAAATGTCTTCCCAGAGTTCAGGAAAGGCTAATGTGCCACTTCACATTTTCCAAGGACTGCACAATTCTTTGGTGGTATTAGTTATGCATCATAGTACCGTCGGAAGGGAGTGGTGTCGGTCATTGGTGTGGGCCATCAGGATGAGTATCGGGAAAGAGCAAAAGGACCCAGGGGGTCTGCAAGTGCTTGAGCCTTCACCCCTAGCACGGCCCTTAACCACCTCGGGCTCTGCCAGTTGGGTAAAATAAAAAGGGGGCAGGAAATAAAAGGATTCAGGCTGTTAAAAGAAGGGACTCAACCGATCCTGCCTTATCCTTTCTTCCTAACTGGAAGGAAGCGGGTCTTACAGTCACGTAAGGAAATGGAGTCCAGCTCCTGAGCATTCAGGCCAGTCTTGCTTTGATTCATAATGTGATGATTTCTCTCTCTGAAAAATTTAAGTGTAGAGACTCAAAAGCTGGGAATTGAGAGCTGTGTCTCATGAATGTCACAACTGGGGTCCACACCTACCCTCCTCAGGATTAGCTGTTCAGTTCCTCCTGGAATTTCAGGAGAAATCCATTGAGTCTCACCCCCGCCCCCACCCCCCGACTCCCTGTTACTAGTTGGTGGTGTTGGTTAAGAGAGATTGAGTTGTTTTCTCTATTCACTTAGAGTCCTGTACACTCATAAAATTTATATCATTACCTTTCATTTCATTGATTCTAAACTATCTTCTCCCCATTTGCCCAATGTAATTAATTTCCTCAATTTAGTTCTTACAAATTAAACACCATACTCAGTATCTAATATAAATCCATTTTATTTACACGCATAATGTAAAAGCTCCCTGAGGGTAGTGATTTTATCTTTTGTTTACTTCTATATCCTGAGCACCTAGTAATATTGGTAATGAAAGAATGGCTATGTTAATTCTTCTTCCCATTTTATACACATGCACATGGTAACTTGCTATACATACTGTTCTGCATATGTGTTTGTTTACTTATGCATATATCATGGAGATGGTTAATATTTCATGGGTCAACAGGCAGGAGACGGGACTTTTACATTTATTAAAATTACCTGCTTAGAGTTCCAAGTAGAATAAAAGCAATTCTCTATCCATGCATGCACAGACTAATCCCAGAAAGTAGCCGTCACCCAGCGTGAATTAAATTCACTGTGCAAGGCATGCCTGGTATGCGATAGACTCTCTTTTTTGTTGTTTTTAATCTATGTGACAAACACCATAGCCACTGTTTCTTAGTACACAGCACTCATAATACAGCTACATTTTAAAATATCTATTCCACTCCATGGAATCCTTTTACCTTGCAATCACACTCAACATGGGTGCCTTACACGTCATAGGTATCCAGGTGTGGGTAAGGGGTGTGGATGAAAAGCTAAGATATACTAAACAACGAAGTATATTAACTTTGTTTTCAAGTTATGGTAGGAAAAGGGAGGAAATCAATACATTTTAATTTCTTTAAATGAGGTAACCTTTGGAATAACCATGGGATTTAACCCAATAAGCTACTGTAAAATCATTTTAGTAACTCGTGCCCGGTGCCTGCCCACCCATCTACTGCAGGACTTAGTGCCAAGTTTCTCATCTGAATTCGGGTATGTATCACTTCTGTAAGAAACAGCGAATTCAAGAATGTCATCCCCAGATTACAATGTCAAAGTTCTCATTTATGGCCTGTAGACAAAAACACTGTAGGATGAAAGAGGGGTATAGGCAGAATGATTGAAATTTCAAAATCGGAGCCATGTGAGATAAATGGGTCATCAGGGGTCAAAGGGGACTATTCATAAGGGTTACACTTCTTCTAGAATTTAATTCTCCAGAACACTTATATCACTCCCTGAAAGTATCTTGCCTGTGAGTTTGTTGTTTATCTCTATCTCTTCCCACTGGAAAGTACATTTCATGAGAGCAGAGACTTCATCTTTGTTCACTACTATATGTCTAATTGCTGGCATGTGTTACATGCTCAGTATGTATTTGTTGAATAAAAGAATACACAAGAGAAAGATGAAGGTGGCTTTTGGCTCCATACCATTCCTATTGCTTAAGGCATTTTAAGAACACTTCTGGAAATTACCAAAGAAAGCGTTTTCCATACAAACAAGTGGGGAGTGAAGCAGGTTCACTGTGCACTGATTACCAATTTATCTGAGTGCAGTGAGACAGAACGCCCACACACAAGTTACATGAAGCAGGTTTATTACTCACAGATAGGCAGCCATGGATAACAGAAGCCAAGGCTTCATCCTGAGCCAGTCTCCAAGGCTCACCAAAGCTGCCTAGGGCAGGTCACATCTCAAATGCGCATCCCCCCACTGGCACTGCATCTGAGAGACCTGGAAAAGCAGCCCTCCCTGGGCTTTATACCCAGGGGTAATGAGCTTCTGGGTCAAAGCATTGAAGGCCATCCTATTTCTAGGGTGGGCTGGAACAGAGCCCAGGCTGTTCTGGCCAGTCCCCCACTATCTCAGGACACTGCATTCCTAGCACATTCTACAGTTATTCTTAAGAACTACAACTAAGAAAGCAGGAAGACTGGGTCAGTCCAAGGCCGCCTGGAGAATTGTCCTGCAGGAGTCATTGAGAAAGGAGGGGGCTATCTGAAGTTTAGTGAAAAATTTTATCTTAAAATGGTACAGTGGAGCTTGACTTCAGTCTCACCAGTAACCTTTAGCTTTTCACTAACACCCTTCCCAAAGTCCTTCTGCCCACCACCCCACCAAAAGCCACATCCACACTTTCAGGCTTCCATTAACGCTTCCAGATACCTACCTCTGGATTAGTTTTCAATTACTGAGTGAAATATTACTTCAGTGTTAATTTCAGTATAGATTTGATCTTTATTCCCAATTAATGACCAACAGTTCTGAAACCCTTCAATCCCCACAGTGATATGAGTATTTTTTGATTGTTTGTTTTTGTTTTTTTGAGATGGAGTCTCACTGTCGCCAGGCTGGAGTGCAGTGGCGGCATCTCGGCTCATTGCAACCTCTGCCTCCTGGGTTCAAGTGATTCTTTTGCCTCAGCCTCCTGAGTAGCTGGGATTACAGGTGCCCATCACCATGCTGGGCTAATTTTTGTATTTTTAGTAGAGACAGCATTCCACCATGTTGGCCAGGATGGTCTCGATCTGCTGACCTGATGATTCGCCCACCTTGACCTCCCAAAGTGCTGAGATTATAAGCATGAGCCATCGCGCCTAGCTGAGTGTCTTTTGTGTGTTAATGGAAATGACTGGTGGCTGGGGGCCCCTAGATGGCTTCAGAATGGAGGCTGGTCACCCCAAAAGACCAAGGCATGATTGGAGGGTTAGAACTTTTAGTCTACTTCAACCGTCAGGGCCAACAGCTAATGATTTAATTAATCATATTTTCATAAACATCCCCCAACAACAGGGTTCAGGAAGCTTCCAGGTTGATGAACACATAAAGGTACTGGGAGGGTGGCATGCTAGAAGAAGGAATGGGAGCTTCGGGTACCCCTCCCTGTCCCTATTCCTCGCCCCATGCATCTCTTTCATTTGGCTATTAGAGTAAACCAGTAAAAGGGGTAAAGTGTGCTCCTGAGTTCTGTGAGCCATTCTAGCAAATTATCAAACCTGAGGGGGTAGCAGATTTGTGGCCGGTTGGTCAGAAGTACAGGAGGCCTGGGACTTATGACCAGCATCTGAAATAGGAGGAACTGAGCCCTTCACCTGTGGGAGCCTGCACAGGTAGAGTCAGAATTGAATAGAATTGAACATCCAGCTGGTGTCCAGAGAATCAGAAAACAGGTTGTTGCTGTGGAAAACCCCATACCTTTGGAGTCAGAAGTGTTGTGAGGATATACAGCTCAACAATAAACATTTATTGTCTCATCGTTGCTGTGATAAAGGAATTTGGGGAGCAGCTTATCTGGTTGGTTCTGGATTGGAATCTTGCCAAGAGGTTATAATCAAGATGTTGGCCTGGGCTGTAGTCATCTGAAAGCTTGACTGGGCCTGGAAGATTTAGGTCCAAAGTGACTGGCTCACATGACTGTCTGGCGGGTACACGTGTAGGCAGGAGGCCTCGTTTCACCAGCTGGGCCTCTCCGGGGCACTGCTCAGGTCATGATAGCTGGCTTCCCTCCCAGCAAGTGCCCAACGGAGCAAAGTACAAGCTGTAATGTGCTTTATTCCTAGCCTCCTAAGTCATAGCCTGTCATTTTAACAATGTCCTATTGGCTACCCAAGTCAGCCTAACTGGTTATAGACAGGAAATACACAAGTGCATGAAGAGCAGGAGGGGGAGCCTCTTCAACGGCCGTCTTGGTGGCTGCCAGCCCACAGGGCTCAAGTTCATTTTTCAAATAAATCAACAAAGTATTTAATCAACTCCAAGTCCTCTGTACTCAGTCCATTTGGATCTAACATGAGAGTTCAGGCTTTTGACAACATGCAGCTTTTTACTGGCGTTAGCATTTTCACTCTGGAAGACCTCAGACAACGGATCTACTTTCATTGTGCCCCAAGTCTTAAAATGAGAACTGTCAGATCACCATGAAATTCAATAACTGTAGTGTCATGGAGAATGTACATTAATGAAACCTTCCCACAGGATTGGCCTCACGCAAAATCATGAAGCTAAGGTAGCTTGCTTTTCTAACCCATCTCCACAAGTCTCCCCAATTCCCCCACCCCTGCTCCCCCACCCTACACATGCAATATTCAGTTTAATGGACAGAGACACTTATTTTGCAGGATTTGCTTCTACACGCCTGGAAAAAATACCAGTTGGAGCTAATCATTGTGTATACACGCATTTTTCAGTAAACTCAGTAAGGCCGATTTTTCTTGTATCGTTAAAACATATCACTGAATGTCAGTTGAACACCTCATGAAAATGGCTTACAAATAGAAGTTGAGATGTGTGAAAATCCTGAACACTGGAGACGTTTGTTGTGGAGAGCTCATCAAGGAGCGAGATCTCACTGACGGGCAGCGGGTTCCTATAGCTCTCTCAGGCTCACCTAAGGGCACATGAATTGAGTGGAAGGATGGACAGAGTTTGCTTGTTTGTTCATTTAACACATATTTTCCAGAACCTCCTTTGTGCCAGGTACAGTTCTAGGTGTTAATCTACCCTCACTTTGGGTTTTTGCTCACATATCAGCATTTCAAGAAAGACTAGCCTGACTGCCATATTGTAAATTACAGTTTTAATTGCAGCCTTCCCAATCCCTTACTCTGCCCTGCATTTTCTTGTTGCATAAGGCGTTACCTGCTAAGATACTGTGATTTACTTCTCTGTTGCCTTTCGTTGTCTTTCTTTCCCCACCCAGCTCCATGCCAGAATGTCAGCTCCACCATGGCAAGAATCTCAATCTATTTTATTCATTGATACAGTGCCTGAATCATAATAGGAACTGAACTGAACACCCAGCTGGTGTCCAGAGAATCAGAAAATAGGTTGTTGGTATGGAAAACCCCCATATCTTTGGGGTCAGAAGTGCTGTGAGGAGATACAATACAGTTCAACAATAAACATTTATTATCTCATCGTTTCTGTGAGAAAGGAATTTGGGAGCAGCTTATCTGGTTGGTTGCTGTTGAATAGTTGGTGAATAAACTGATGAGTGCTGGCAGTGTAAGAGTGAATAAAACAGATCAAATTATCTGTCTTCTACAAATTCATTCTCTCTTCTCTCTCTCTCTATCTCTCTCTCTCCATGCATATAGTTGCCATTCACTGGCTTAAGTCCAGCTATGATGCTATTGTTCTGACCTGCAAAAAATACCATTTCCCACAAATGCCCCAGGCAATCTGCAGCTTCTTTTCAGAGCAGCCTAAGTGCTCTTGCTACAAACCTAGATCCCTAATACACTGCATATTCTAATTTCCCATTTGTTTTTATGAAAATAAAGTTTGCCTTTCAAATGTAAATGCTCCAGGGCCCCAGTCATGCTTCCTGAACTCTCTGCACAGCAGTCCCTCTGGATTTAGGGAAGAAAAACAGATTTATTTTTACTTTCATTTGGTCTAACAGGGTTACAAAACTATTACACACTTTTGTCAATAAAGTCAAGATTACTACCACCCCCTCTTCCAAACTATGAAAAAGACAAAGCTCATTACTCTCCAAAAGCCACATAAAAGCAAAAACAGTCCACTGACAGTTTAATAAAAAACAGGACATGCCAAACAGGAAGCGTACAGAGAATGACAACTGGAATTAAGCAGGGGGGCTGGAGAGGACAGATTAAGGATTCTCAATGAACATAATCAACAACAGGAATGTTTAAGGGAGGGTTTCATTAAAGTGGATGAAAATGGTAACTGACTTCAGTAACATCTACAGCCTTTCAACACAGATAATGACATTAGTGTATGAGATGCAGAATAGATATCGGAAATTATTTTTCCAGATAGAAGACAAAACGAGAACAAAAGGCATTATATGTCAAGACCCACTGGGTACAAAAACAGTGAAATGAAAATAGAATGTAAATAGAAGGGGGAACATTGCTGAAACCAGCAATTAAGAGCTGTCTCAGGAATTTAAAGGAGTGTTTTGGTGGGAGGCATGGAGTGGGAAGGGACACAAAAAAATCTTTGTGGCTTTGTTTCTTTTGCTGAGGGATGAAAGGCCAAGAGTGGCTGGTCTTGCGAAGGAGGGACAGAATAGTCAAACCTGTGTTTCAAGGGCTGAGCTGTTTAACCAGGTAGCCACTAGCCACATATGTGATTGAAAATGAAACTGAAATAAATTGAAATGAAATAAGGTGTAAAATTCAGTTTCCGAATCACAGCAGCCACATTTCAAGTGCTCAGTAGCCACACGTGACACACTGGACAGCACAGGGCCAGAGCGTTTGTTTCATCATCACAGAAAGTCCTCCAGGACAGCACTGCCGTGGAGCACGACAGGTGGGAAAGCATCTTGGTCAGTATCGACTCCAGCTTTACCTGTTTTCCTCTTACCCCCTAAAAAGGTGCAGACTCCCAATGTTAGAGTCCGCAAGGACCATGCAACTGAAGTCAAAATTCTCATCACCCTTGAGGCTTCCCCCACCACACACACAAATGAGGCTCGGAGTGGTGAGAATAAGGCATTTATTACACCTAGCTCATAAAGGTACCAGAGATACTAAAGTCAATAAAACACAGACCGAAACCTCCAGGTACTTGCATCCTTCAGTCGGTAGAGTAGACATGAAAGAGACTAATGACATCAAGATGGTCAGTATGAGAATAGGAAGCGTATGAGGCTCTGTAGCATCCTGGACTTTCAAAAACAAAAAATGACCATGGCAATATTTCCGGTTTCACATGCCTTTCCAGATGCTTCCTTCTCCATCAAGATCAGGAATCCATTTCTTCTCCCTTTCCACCTAGGGGGCCTCATGACTGCTCTGACCTATTCAGTAGGGCAGAAGTGATGCTATGTGACTTCTGAGGCTAGGTCATATAAAAGACACACATTCCTCCTGTCTTGCTTTGTCTCTCTGCCACGTGAAGTGCACACCTCTGCAGCCCTCAGCTACCCTGTAAAAACTCTAGCTACTTTGAAGTTGCAATGCTAGAAAGACCATGTGGGAAAACAACAGAAATACAGAGAGATGCCCAAGGAGCCCCAGCTGTTCCATGCTCCAGAGGTTTGGCCCTTCCCAGCATCAGCCAAGTGAGTGAATGTTCTCTCCAGTGATTCCAGCCCAGCCTTTAAGTCTTGCAGATGAGGTCCTGTCAACAGTCAGGGGATGGCTGGAGTGCAGGCAGATGTGGTAGAGGTAGGAGTTTCATGTATTCATTCTCTTATTCGTTTATCCAATAAATATATATATTGAACCCCATTGTGCCAGGCACTTGACTTGTGCATCATTTAAGACTGCTTTTGGCTGAAAATAGCTGCACTCCCAAAACAGTGGTTTAAACACTAAGGACAACCTGTTTATTTAATGAGAAAATCAGAGGGGAGCAGTCCCAGGAATGTGTTGCTGTTTCCAGCCAGTCTCTTGCTATCTTTCTCCTTCACCAACC
Organism: Ateles fusciceps; assembly: GCA_036589455.1. Classification (NCBI taxonomy): domain Eukaryota; kingdom Metazoa; phylum Chordata; class Mammalia; order Primates; family Atelidae; genus Ateles; species Ateles fusciceps. Next base: position 15,640,696 of record JAZHEH010000193.1, read on the forward strand.
TCAGAACGTTGGCTTTTTATCTGAATGCCTCATGGTCACAGGATGGCTGTAATAGCTCCAGGCATCACACCCTCTCAAGTTTCTCATGCCACATCCAAAGGCAGGAAGAAGAAGAACACCAAAGGTTTCCTTTTGTTTGCTCTCCACTTTTATCAGAGAGAAAATCATTTATCTGAAATTCTCACCAGCCAAGTTCCCCTTATATCAAATCAACCAAAAGCAAATCATACAGTCATCCAAGCAAAGGGTGGATGAAACCCGGAGGGTGCTGGGAAAGTGAGTATCTGGCCTTTTCAGCTTCTGTAGTGGAAAACGGACAAGGGAAAGGGGGGACTTTAAAAATTAGGGGGAAGACAACCATCAGGGCCTGCCACAGCAAGGCTCAACAAAGCAGTTGGGATATAATCCTGCCTTCAGAATGCCAAGGTAAGAAACATCCAATTATGCAATGCAGAACCATGAAAAAGTATGGAAAGGCTGCAAGCAGCACACTTGCGAAGTGGCCAGTAGCACAATGGGAGGCAGAGGAGAGGAAAGGAAGAGAGACAGGAGTAATAGTTATTCCTTGGTGGTGATACCTTTGGAACAGGCACCCCCTACACACACACACACACACACACACACACACACACACACACACCCCACAATTACCATTTAATTCAATAAGAGCAATAGGAGGCATTAGAAAATTCCGCTGCCATGTGGGAAGAGGTTGAATGGGACCAGGTCAGAGGCAGGAAGAAAGACTAAACTTTTCAAAAATATTCACCTTAGTTTCAAAACAGAAATGGGAAGCTGAGTTTGAAGAGCCTACTTTGTTATTATGTATCTCTAGTCCTTTCAGGCTGCTGTAACAAAGTATCATTAACTGGGTGGCTTACAGGCAACAGACATTTATTTCTCACAGTTCTGGATACTGGAAGTCCAAGATCAAGGCATCTGCAGATTTGGTGCCTAGTGAGGGTCCTGTTTCTGGGTTCTCACATGGTGGAACGAGTGAGTGGGCTCTCTCTAGCTCTTCTATGAGGGTATTAATCCCACCCAAGAGGGTTCTTCTGCCCTCGTGATCTAATCAATGCCCAAAGGCCTCGCTTCCTCGTGCCACCACCTTGGTAGTTAGGATTTCAATGTAGGAATCTGGGGGAGACCCAAACATTCAGTCTATAACAACATAATCTACAGAAACATTAAAAACACCCTCCCCAGAATTCCTCTAAATTCAAATGCTTTATTTAATCAGAGAAATAGAATAGGGGAGGAGAGACAGAAATCAATTTCTTTAGATTAAAAAAGCTTTGCAATACATTAAGAGGGAACAAAGGAACTTAATAACACAAAGGTAAGTGACAGTGGCAGACAACCCCCCAACCCCGACTCTCGCACAAACAGTACACCTTTTCCCCATGCAGGAGGGGAAATGTTACTAATTTTTCATTGAACTATTTTCTTTTCTCCAATCCAGGCTAGGCTTGATAGATAGAAAGTATTCAAGTAAGAAATGGCCCTGAGATATTGTAAAATAATAATTAAACCACACACACAATTATTCTAGCTGAAAAGGTGTCTAGGCATCTTTCTGTGGATAAGAAATGCACATGCTTACCTGGAGGCTTCCGTGTGTTCATAGGATGTGGAGAGTGTGATGAAACTGGAAGGTAGCCTAAACATAAAAGGAAACTGGATTATTCTACTAAGAAAACTTACCCTTATGTTGAAAAATGAATCTACTGCTAGGTCTTGCTTTTGTCCCAGATAAGTGTTCAACCAAGAGATCTGAAGCTTCCACAGGATAAAAAAGGAAAATATGAACATGCTATGCGTATGGATTTTGAAAGGAGTTTGGGTATAGGTCATTAGTTGAGGTAGGGGAAGGGAGGTGGAGGATTATAGCTGAGATGCTTAAATCACTCTTTGGGCTTCTCTTCATCACTGAGTGGCCCCAGCCAGGGATAACCCTGGATGAACTGAGGAGACCTCCAGGTGGAGTGATAGTGGGGCCTAAAAAGACAGGTAAATAATTGTCTACTCAATTGCCTAAGTTGCTTGGTGCTCTGCAGAGACTGATGGAGCCATACTCTACTCTTCCTGAGAACCCCTCAGCCATTCCCCAGGTTTAAGTCGTGCCCCTGTAACCAGTTGCCCAGTCCCAGCAGGGGCATGGTGCATGTGAGAGTGACACGTTTGGTCAGAAAGTAGGAGAGAGAAGAGTGACAATGAAACTGCTTCCTCCTAATCTCCCACAACCCTACTCCCCCACCCCTCTCTCATAGAAGTATTGATGGTTAATTTTATGTGTCAACTTGGGTAGGCCATGGTACCCAGATATTTGGTCAAACATTATTCAAGATGTAACTGTGAAGGTACTTTTTAGATGATATTAACATTTGAATCAACAGCAGTGTGTCATTCTCTTTTCACACTGCTATTAGGGTAGTGTAAAAACAATTACTTTTAATTATTAATTTTAATGGCAAAAATGTGATTAATTTTGCACAAATGTAATATAAAGATACTACCAGAGACTGGGTAATATAAATTACCCAGGAATTTATATTATATTAAAGGAAAGAGGTTTAATTGACTCACAGTTCCACATGGCTGGGGAGGCCTCAGGAAACTTACAATAATGGCAGAAGGCAAAGGGAAAGCAAGCAAGCACCTTCTTTACAAGGTGACAGGAGAAAGACTGAGCAAAGCGGGGGAAGCCCCTTGTAGAATTACCAGATCTCATGAGAACTCACTATCATGAGAACAGCATGGGGGAAACTGCCTCCATGATCCAATCACCTCCCTCCCTCAACACGTGGGGATTACTATTTGAGATAAGATTTGAGTGGGGGACACAGTGCCAAACCATATCAAGAAGATTATGCTTCCTAGTGTGGGTATGGGTGGGCCTCATCCAGTCAGTGGAGGCATTAACGCATTAACAGAACAAAGACTGACCTCCCCAAAAAAGCAGGAATTCTGCCAGCACATGGCCTTTGGACCATGACTCTTCCCTAGGTCTCCAGCCTGCCCACCCATCCCGCAGATTCTGAACTTGCCAGTCTTCACTAGTGCTTGAGACAATGCCTTAATCTCTCTCCTCTCTCTCTCTCTCACACACACACACACACACACACACACACACACACACACACATACACAGAGGCACCCACACACATTCCATTGGTTCTGATTCTCTGGAGAACCCTGATGAATGCACACACACACACACACACACACACACAGGCACCCACACGCACTCCTCCAAGGCATCAAATTCTTACTATTTAATTCAACAAGATAAACTTGGGATTTCTTAGATGTATCATTCACAGGTTTGACTGTGAACTATCCTAATAGTCATGGCTCATCATTCATGACAAAGAATCCTTATTTCACAGTGTTCCTGTGATGATTGAACCACCCCCTCCCCCAGGAGAAAGCACTCCTTCCCGTAGTATCTGGGAGTGTAGTTGGCTGTTGAGAGTTCTCACCTGAGTCTCTCACCGGAAACTGTTCTTGGCTGAAGAGAATTATCTCAGCCAAGGTCACACTCCCTCCCGGAGGCAATCCCATGCAAGGCTGGGATGATGTGTGGTGTGGGGTTAGGTTTACCCACTTTGCCTCAATTTGGGATAAATCTGAAAGGTCCTCCAGCTCCAGAGCTCCCCTCGGGATGAGCTGTGGCCTTTGCTACACTGCACTTTGGTTCAGCTTCTCTCTCTGCCCGAACTTGCGTCACTCACCACTGCCCTCAGCCCCAACTCTTGCTGATACTGAGACCACTCCTCAGTATACCTCCTGCATGCAAATCTCTGCCTCGGAGTTTACTTCCAGAATGCCTGCGCTGTGGGCCAAGCCCACGCCCACACAGCCTTCTCACTTTTAGTAGTGTCCCGTATGTAAGGATTTGCCAAGATCTCAAACAATGCCAATGGCTTGCTGTGTCAACTGCATACCCCTATATGGATGAAACCAAAGAGGTTGTGGGTAGCACTGTCCTTAGACCTGTGCCGTATAGAGCGCCCTGCACCTTGGAGTATCTTCTTCAAAGTTTTCTAAGTCCCCCTCTGGTGCTGAGAGCAGTCAGGGCCAGCAGTGCCACCCAGGTGGGCCGCCTCCTTCCCTGAGGTGGCTGCACCTGTATCTTCTGAGGGCATTCGAGCTACTACACTACATGATTAGGCTGGTGGCAATTTTTACAGCATGCCTAACAAACATGATCTTATTTGTCTTCTGCTCTTAATAAAAAGTGAAATATAGATTTTTGTATTAGTTTGGTGCAAAAGTAATCGTGGTTTTGCCATTACTCTTAATGGCATTACTCTTAATGACAAAAGTGCGATTAATTCTGCACCAACCTAATACATTGACCAATAAATTTGCATGGACTATTAGACTTAGAAGTGGTCTCTGGGCACTCCCACTTTTCCCCTGCCACCACTTTGGCCAGGGTGTATTCTTTTCCTTTGGCTCTCAGCTTAGAAGTAACCTCCTCTGTGAAGCCTTCCATACTCCACCCTAGCCCATTAATTCTCCTGCCATGTGTCATACTGTATGTTTTTGCCTGTGTACCTGCCTGTTTCCTTGAAGGCAGGATCTATAACTTACTTATTAGTAAATGCCTAGCACCCTGAGCACGTGGTAGAGAGTAGTTGAATGAAGCTGGTCCAATCCTTCGTAACATCTGAATATCTTTTTATCATTGCTTTACTTGATGGAAACAAAGCACAAGACAATTAGTTATAGGACTGGGAGTTCTAGATATCAAAAAATGCCTTCGTTAGAATCAGCTCACATCAGCTTTCTTGTGAATTCCACCCATCGGCCCTATCTTTGCCTTCCTGAGTTACTCAGAACAATTCTGAATTCCTACTCCATGAATTATTCCTTAAGTATTTGGAGTCACATCCTCCCTTCCCAGAATGGGGCAAATTATTTTCTCTTTAGTCCCTAAGTGAAACATCTAGATACTTATCAACAAACGTGAAGTATGTATTTCCCTAATGAATGATGTTTATGGGAAACCAAATAGATTTCAGACTCAAAAAGAGTAACACATTTCTCAGGACCAAGAACTTTATATCTCTTTATACACACTGCCCAGCACTCAATAGATGCTGAGATTAAACTACCTTTCACTATTCTTTTTCTTTTATTGTATAAATGAAAAAATAAGCCTGGCTCCACTAGGTCTTCCATAACATCACTCTTCCTTGACCTGCCCCAAGTCCTGTGGAAAGAATTCAATGATCCTTCATGTACTTCTATGGCACATTGTATGAACCAATTTGAAAGTATTGGCCAGGCATGCGGGCTCACACCTGCAATCCCAGTGCTTTGGGAGGTTGAGATGGGAGCATTGCTTAAAGCCTGGGAAACAAAAAAATAAAAAGTTAGCTGGGCATGGTCATACATGACTTTAATCTCAGGTATTTGGGAGGCTGAGGTAGAAGATCCTTCGAGCCCAGGACTTGGAAGCTGTAGTGAGCCATGATCGAATCACTGCACTCCAGCCTGAGTGACAGAGAGATAGAGACAGAAAGAGAGAAAGAAAAGGAAGGAAGGAAGGAGAGGGAGGGAGGGAAGAAGGGAGGGAGGGAAGAAGGGATGGAGGAAGGGAGGAGAAAAAGAAAAAAGAAAAGAAAGAAAAGAAAGAAGAAAAGAAAGAAAGAAAGAAAGAAACTGATCAACATGTGTTATTGTGAAGTGTGTATGTACAGGTCTGTTTCCCACTAGACTGGAAACCCCTTGAGGGAGGAAAGGTCTTATTTGTTACTGTATCACTAATACCAAGCACAGTGCCTGGTACATGATAGGTACTCAATATGTGTTCTGAGTGAGTGCAGTAGAGTGTCTGAACTAAAACTACCTTATTTGTGTACACAATTCTTTGTAGTATCAATTTTTAATAAAGAGATAAAGTTCTGCTTTGCTGGGCCATTTTGCAGCAAGACAAGATGTGCTATTGTACATAGTATACTGTTTAGATATTTGAGAAACATCAGACAGGAGTCTACTCAGGCTTTCAGAAGAAAAGATACACGCTTCATGCTTCCGTATAGTTACGTATAGCACACAGGGTGTGCCCTGAGTTGAGTTTAATCACATGATTGCTTCAGTGAGGGCACCCTCAAGTTCCAAAACATGAGGCCTAGAGAGTGCAAATAACCCTTGCTCCTTCACGGCAGCCTCCATGGCAAAACAGGCATCTAAGCAATACCCCCTCTGGGGCAGGAAAGCTTTAGAAGTCAATCCTTATGATGAATTGTTTTTTCTTTTTATAATTAATCTCCATCATCTCTTTAATCTTCTTTAGGGATCTAATGGATTTTGGGGTTAGAAGTCAAAACCCATGACAGAATTTAACCAAGAGGTGTCTTCATCGGCTGTAATGGAAACGGAAGTGCGTATGCTAATAGTAACGGACACATCAGAGCAACACCAGTTAAAATAGAAGCAGAGCTTACCGGAATTTTGATGAGGTATCCCCAAAGCCAGACACTAAATCTAGAGAAGTGGAGTCCTGATGAAGATTCCATGGCAACCATCGCTAGGGGAGATGAGAATAGTAAGAGCGAAGACTAACTGGCCCTGTTCCCTCACAATTATCCATTGAAAGAGTGAGCCAAATGTGTGCTCCCCCCGCTTAGCAAGTGTGAGTTTACACTTTGTCAGCCTGTTTGCTGACACCATTTTACATCTCTATTGTATCTTTATTTTTTTATTTTTATTTTTTGAGACGGAGTTTGGCTCCTGTTGCCCAGGCTGGAGTACAATGATGCGATCTCGGCTCACTGCAACCTCACCCTCCCAGGTTCAAGTGACTCTCCTGCCTCAGCCTCCTGAGTAGCTGGGATTACAGGCATGCACCACCACACCAGGCTAGTTTTTTGTAGTTTTAGTAGAGACGGGGTTTCGCCATGTTGGCCAGGGTGGTCTTGAACTTCTGAGCTCAGGTGATCTGCCCACCTCGGCCTTCCAAAGAGCTGGGATTACAGGCATGAGCCACCGTGCCCAGCCTGTTGTATCTTTATAAGTCCTCATAAATTAGTTTGGGAACAAAATGAGGAATAATGGAAATGGTGTGCACAGGGCTTGCTGACTGGTGGGCTTTCTGGTAGCATATCGAGCTAGAGGTCACTAATTTTTTGCATGATAGGGTTCCATACCACTAATCTTTTCTTCTGGGCTCATAGGTTTTGCCAGACAGAAATACTCCAGTTTCCTGCCTGGGATAGAGAGGGTTGTAAAGCCTCTTCTCTGTTTTCAGAAACTAGTAGGGAAAGGAATGAGGAAAGAGGGCACTGACTATTCAGTTGGTGTCGTCCTGTGATCTTGCCTTTGATTGTTCCTTTACTATACACTGATGATGGGACTGGGGTGGTAGACTGAGGCAAGGGTGTATTTTCAACCTGCCAGAATTAACTGTCAATCTTTCCAATGATCTCAGAGAGGGGTGGGTGCCTATAAGTGACTGCATGAGCCAGAACATCTAGTAGCCATATGACATGGAGAAACACTCAACTGAACTTTCTCTCTTGGAAACAAAGCTGTTCTTCAGTTTACCTGCAGTTTCTTGGACCACATTAACCTAGTGTTTTACTACCTTCACTCAGCAGGGACTCCACATCTTTGAAACCACTGTTAGAGAGGTGTGGGTACATGCCAGGATGGTCAGGGTTCACTTCCTCAAAAGGGTCCCCCCCAGATTTCATTACATGCTAGGGTCCTGCTGGGAGGTGCCTTGTCTCCTTCTCTGTGACTGTCATCTCTAGAGTCCTCCCAGGTTCCCTCCACCAGTGACAAGCCTCCAGGTCCAAACCTGGGAAGATTGGAGAAGCTGGAGGATTTGGGGAGGCTGCCTATTTTATGTGAGGCCCTCTCTTTTCTACATACCAAGGATACAACAGGGAAGAAAATAGGAAAACTCCTTGCTTTCAGAGTTTACATTCTCATGGGAATGAAATTTAAAGGCAGCAATATCAATTTTAGGAAAAACTTACCCACTCATTCTAACCGTAAGCGAAAGATTACAAGTGATGCATTTAGGCCTCTAAATCTTAGGAAACACAAGGTCTTTATAAACTCAAAAAGAGTGAAGACAATGGCCACCCAGGAGCAGAGTGGCAGGTTGGTGAGTGGACAATGAGTCAGCAAGGATCCCTGACCCCCAGTGAGGTCTGGACTAGACATCCCTGGCCCATCCGTGGAGGAACTGGTGATCTCACTCTCATTTCTAATGTCTGGACTCTCTCTGCCGGACATAGAAACACATGCATGTGCTGAGCACAGTGCCCAGGGACAAATGCTGATATTACAGCTGCTGGAGCCAACACCTCTTCTTTCTACCCTTCCTTGTTCAAGACTGTGAAGCTAAATAGAATGGAAAAGGCATTGGAATCCCCAAAACACTTTAAGTCTTGAGAAAGATGTGACTGTGAGCTGAGTCAAGTATGTTTACAAAATCTGTTCTCAGATTATAGACTAACCGATCAGATGACAGAAAACTCATGACTATTACATCCTCTGTTAAAAAAAAAAAGTTAAATAGATAAATGTACCCATTCCAAAGAGAAAAACTGCATATAACCAATTAAATTGCTGCACTGTGCACCAATCTTGTCTGAATAATGTCGTAATCCTGCTAAAAACCCCTCTGGCCCTGTCAATATAAATAAAGGAAACCTTAACTTTCCTATCTGTGAACGCTTACTCCACTCCTTTGGAGTTGGTGTTTCTGGGTGGTCCATCCGCACACTTTGCACTTGAATAACCTCTCTTTAAATTTGATGCTGACCATTTTGATTATTTTAAGTTGGCAAGGCTGATGGCATATCCATATTTCCAGAAACATCCCTCTTCTCTGAAACTCTATTCCCCAAGAGCACTTGGATTTGCACTCTAGATAAAATTTCTCAAGCAACTCTGAGTAAAATTGTTGGGAAAATTGAGGTGTCCCTTTAATATTTAGGGCGTTAAAGACTTCTGCTGTCTTCATGTAGAGCACAGGTTTAGGCAGGAATGGGAATGGGCATTTGTTGATTTGGAGTCATTCAGTATCCATAACAGGTCCTGTTCTCATTTTCTTTTGGAAATCCACGCTCACCTATTCTTATATCATGTGGTCCAGATGCACGCCAGCCCTCTCCCTGCTCCCAAGACTTCACTCCGTGAAGCACAGAGATGAAGAAGCATGTGACCTCAGCCAAGCGGCTCATTCAAACTCCTCCTCACCACAGTGATTAATCTGAGGTAGCAACGTGGGTTCTAAGCAGAGGGAGTGAAATGCAACGGGACCTTTTGTGGAAATGCCAGCATAGAAGCAGGTGCTCCTTGATGAACTTGAACCTCAGACATTGGAAGACCTAGGACTACAGCCGTCTTTCAACCAGCTGGGCACTTAGAGCTAACATTGGGTAAAGACAGCTGAAAGACGGTAAGAGAGAAAATAAAAGATACAAAAGGAAAAAGGGAAGACAGATTGGATCCTGGTGCCATTATTTGAGCCCTGAATCAAATTGTGCTTGAAACTGGATATAGAGCTCAAGTTTTCATCCAGATGAATCGATAATCTCCTGTTTTCACTTGAATGAGCTTGCATTACATTTGCTGTTGTAAAGCAGCAGCCTAGTTGATAAGCTAGTGTGGCTATCCTCACAGAGTAAGCGGGGGAAGGGACACCTCGCTGATGTGACCTGAAGGAAAACAGGCCCAGGACCAGCAGACTTGATTAGAGGACATGCAAACAACAGATCTTCTTGGTCCTCTTCCCAGAACTTAGGACTGCTGAGAGCTTGGGAAGAGAAGGCCACTGTTTGTGTCAGGTAATACAGTGTCTATGTGTTCATAAATCTGGGAGGACAAGTGATTTGAGTGACTGCAATAAGGAAATAACAAACTGCCTAATAAAGTAGATTTCCTACATCTCTCAGATGCCAGACAGGAATGCGATTCTCATAAGGTTCCACCATTTGGATTCACCTAAAAAATTCTGGAGCAAGAAAAAGAAGCCAGTTCCTGCATGCTAAACCCAGAAAGTCTTCTTAATCTAAAATACAAAGTAAACTACCATAATGCTGCAGAGACTCGGTGGGTTCCTGCCATATTTCTGCAGTTTAAATTTCACGCTATGGCAAACTCCTTCCAGTTGTTCAGAGGTTGCTGCGGTGATTTTGATAGCTGAGATTCCTGACCCACAGTTTGGTCCTGCCTCCAAGAACCAAGGTGCCCTTGTTTTCATGGAGTGGGCAGGTTCCATTTTGTGTTTTTCTTCAATTCCAAGTTTGAGCCTGGTGTCTAAAATAGATATGCTGCCCTTTGCTGCTGATCACGGTGACCTTCTAAAGGGTTTAGCCAAGAGAATAATCCCTGTTCATATGAAATACCCCTGCTGTGAAAGCTTAGACTTAAACCACATTCCACAAATCACACACCCCCAGGAAAAACCGCCATCCTAAAGAGATGATTGCACATTTTGTTTTTCAAATAGAGCTCAAGCCCCTGTAAATTGTATCAGGGATTCTCCATGGGATAATGAGATTTGGGAATAGGATTAATACCAGAGCATGTATCCCCAAAGTTTCAAGAATTATTATTCTTTAAATCCTGTTTTTCGTTTTGTTAGAAAGTGAAGTTAAAGGCGCAGCAAATTATTTGTTGGCTTCCTTGTTAGTTAAAACAGTATGGAGCAAGAATTTCGTCTTTAGTCAGTTTTTTTAAAAAAGGATTCTCTACCCAACTGATGTACTCTTGAGTTCTAGAATGTGATTGCTAACGGGTCTGGGCAAAAAAGTAAAATAAAAGAAAACAACACAAAACTAGGTATATATTGTCATCTGCTGTATTAGGTATGCTCACAAATAACCCCACTCTCAGTGGCTTCACAGAAGACAGTTGTATTTCTTGCTCATTTAAAGCTCAACTGGCTGTTGAGGAGGTAGCCTAGAGGGCCCACTGCCTTCTAGCTGAGTCTTGGGGTTACTACATAGAACATCTACATCTGGCCAGCAGAAGAGGGAGGGAAGGAGCTAGAGCAAGGAGGAGCATGTGGGAGGATTTAGGGGCAGGCTGGAAGAAGTGAGCATCACTTATACCCCTCTGACCAGGACTCAGTGAGGAGTCCCTACTAACTGCAAGGGAGGCTGGGAAATACAATCTTCCTCTATTCCCAGGAAGAGAAGGACACGGGTTTCGTGAGCCTCCCGCTGTTCTCTGTCACCTCTGCTATGCCCATCACTCTAAGTCAGCATGCGGGCTTCTCTTTCTTCTGGGTCTTCTCTGTACTCCTCATCAAAATTACAGTATTTGCATAGTACTTCGCAGTTTTCAAAGCTTTTGCATGTCCATTATTTCAATTAATCTTCACTCAGAGATAGCAATCATTAATCCCCACTTTAAAAATAAGCAAACTGAGGCAGGAGTAAATGAACAGCAGAGCTCAGTCTTGAACCCAAGGCTTACTGCTCTACTCTCCCAGGGAGGCAGTGTAGTGAGGTGACCAAGGGAACTGGCTCTGGTGCCAGACGGCCTGGGATGAAATCCCAGCCCTGCCACTGGTTGACCACACAACCCAGAGCATGTTGTGAAGAAGACCTGAGGGACTGTGTTAAATCAACATCTCTTCCCGGTCAGGTCCGCTAGGGAAGGGTCTTCAAATGCAGGAATTTCTCGGCTCCACCCAGAGATCAAAGGGGTTTCAAAAGTAAAGTTCTTTGTCCGGTTTTCTCCGCTGCCTGTGGGCTAGGTAAGGAAAGCCAGGTGGGGCTCTTTTGTCCCAAATTCCCGCCAAAAGCCTGGGAGGAGGGGGCTCTGTAACTCAGGTTGTAGAATAAGCAGCCAATCCTGTATCAGAGTCAAAGATCAATCACTCCAGAGGAAGTTTCAAAGAACTCCTCTCATTGGATGAGAACATGAATGGGGAGGGAATAACTCAAGGGTTAAAACTTCAGCTGCTCCTACTTAAGCAGATTTCCCACTCTGGGTTCCCCCTCCCACAACAGCATGGGAGCTGTTCTCTCTCCATGGGAGCTGTTCTCCCTCTCTCCCTCCCTTCTCTCTCTCTCTCTCTCTCTAATAAATCGCTCTTCCACAAAACTCTTTGGGTCCATGATATTTATTTGAATGGTAAGCTTACTGTGCCTCTGGGGCCCCTTCCCCATTCTTTGGGGTTAGAGAGGCCAGGAGCCTATGTGGTCCAGTGGTTGGGATTCAGTGCTCTGGCTGCTGCAGCCTGGGTTTGACTCCCGGTGTGGGAACCAGGCAATCCAGTTGAAGTTTTACTTCCCCCGTTACATATCCATCCCTGGGAACCAAGCCAGAGGTGGCGTTTGAAGTGGGGGACTCACATGTACTTTATTTCATTTCAACACCATGAAGAATCTCTAAATATACCAACTCCATACTAGGTTTCTGTGGACTGTGTACTTTACAAAGACATTTTCTCATTTGATCCTGGCTTCACATTCACCCCATGAGGGAGGCATGGAAGATATTATTCCCCATCTCTGAGGCTAAGGAAAGTAAATTCTCAATTAAATGATCTCTCCAAGGTTATATGGCTATTAAATAGTCGTGCCCGCACTAGAACTTGCTACAGTATGAAGGGTTACTGTTTTTCTTAGTATGGAGTCTCCCAGAAGCAGATCTGAGACAAGGACTTGAAGGCAAGTAGTTAATTTTAGAGGCAATCCCAGGAAGTGAAGAAATGAGAGAAGAAAGGGAAGGAAGGCAGTGAAGCGTGCACTGTTGAGCAGGTGACTCCTGTGCGCAACTGAGGCTCATCCTGGGAGGTGGGGGGATCTCTGGGAGATGGGGTAAGACACGTCCCTTGAGGATATTTATTCTCTAGCCCCATCTCTGCTCTCATTGTCTAAGACCTCCTCCCAGAAGCATTCCCTCCCTGGCCCATTCATGCTCCCTCTAGCCAGGCTGAGAGCAAGCCTTTGTGTGGAGAATATCCAGGACTTGCAGTAGGTGACTCTGACATGTGCCTGAACAGTGAGGGTGGCAGGGATGTGACTGGGCACCAACGCGTCTGCCAGGCTCCTGTGTTCGAACAGAGGCCCCCACCATGCCCCTTCCTTCACCTCTACCCTACTCCTGCTGCCTCCTCTACAGTGAGGCTCTTAGTAGAGACTGTGACTTTCCCAAGGGCTGAAAAGTGTCCTGAGTGGGAAGGAATTCTAAATACTAAATATCTAATAATGGGGTATAGATTAAATATTGAATCCAGCTCAGCCATTTCCTCGGGTAAATTAGCTTAACCTATTGAAGACCATTTTCCCACCTGTAGGATAGGGATAATACATATTGTAATGGATTGTTAGGAGGATTAAAAAAGAAAACACTAAAGTGTAAGCCCATGACAGCAGGGAGCATACAGGTCTCAATCATCAATGTATTCCCAGCACTTAACACAGTGCTTGAGACATATGAGTGAATGGGTGAGCACATGAGAGGAAGAGAGGGAGGGAGGGAGAGAGGACAGACTCAGCAACTAATGAAAATATGAAACTGCCTAGCACAGTACCTAGCCCACTGAAGGCTCTCACAAAGTGTTGATTCTCATTCTGCCTTCTGGTTTCTTGGCCTGCTGATATACAACCTTATGACAGCTGAATCAGGGAGAAAATGGAAACTTTAAGCACCACTAAATATTGTTTTATTTCTCATGGAACTCATGAGGTACAGAGTTAGAAAAGCATTTCTCCAAAAAATGGGGTCCATGTCTCTACCCCTTGCAGCCTCTCAAGCATCATGTGTCCCTGCCCTCTCTCCTTGCCCTGCCTCCATCCTGCTGTTCCTTCTATGACTGGTAGTTTACCCCTCCCAGGACTATCAAGTGCAAAGTACAGGGGGAAGCCTAAAGCTCTACTTTTCTTTTTCTTTTTTTTTTTTTTTTTTAGACAGAGTCTTACTCCGTCACCAGGCGCCAGGCTGGAGTGTCATGGCGCAATCTCAGCTCACTGCAACCTCCACCTCCCAGGTTCAAGCAATTCTCCTGCCTCAACCTCCCGCGTAGCTGGGACTACAGGTGCGCACCACTACACCCAGCTAATTTTTGTATTTTTAATACAGATGGGGTTTTACCATGTTGGCCAGGATGGTCTCGATCTCTTAACCTCATGATCCACCCGCCTCAGCCTCCCAAAGTGTTGGGATTACAGGCGTGAGCCACCGCACCCGGCCAGCTCTGCTTATCTGGCTGCTTTTGCACCTTTCTCCTCAGCATCCTGCCTGCCATGCACCACCTCTACCTGTCTCCTCCGCCAACCTCCAGCATCTCCCAGCTGTGTGTTCAGGGGAGAACACAGACTCTTCTACCGTCTTGGGTTTTAGTGAATGTTACTGTGAATGCCTAAAACCTAAATATCATGAACCTTAAAGCCAGAAAGCTCCACCCTTTTTTACAAAACACGTTCTCCATATTGATAGCCACAAAGCAATGCTGAGACACCACAGGGCAATTCACTCATTCCACCATTATTAAGCACCTGTTATGTACCAGGCACTGTGCTTGGCTCTGGGGATACAGTGGTGAATAAGTGATGAACAAAGGAGCCTGTCTCTCCTCTTCTGGAATTTGAAGTCTAGTCGGCATGGGAGATAGTAAATAACTAATCACCAAATAAATATATAATGACAAAGTTATGTGCAATGTGAAGGAAATCTACAAAGTCTTATGGGAGCCTATAGTAGGGATATGCCACTTCATCTGTGAAGTTTCACTAGGTGTCCTTGTAGTCTGTTCAGGGTCGTAATAAAATACCATAGACCAAGTGGCTTATAAACAACAGAAATCTATTTCTTACAGTTCTGAGACTGGGAAGTCCTAGATCAAGACAACAGCAGATTCATGTATGGGGAGGGCCTACTTTCTGGTTCTCAGATAGCACCTTCTCACTAAGTTGTTACATGGCAGAAGAGGCAAGCTAGCTCCCCTCGGGCCTCATTTATACGGGCACTCACCCCGTTTGTGAGGATTCCACTCTCATGACCTAATCACCTCCCAACCACCCCACTTCCTAATAACATGACACTGGCGATTTGGAATCAACTTACGAATTTTCAGGGAATGCAAACATCAGACCATAGCACTGAGAAAGTGGCATTTGGTGTGTAGATGCCAGGGGAGAAGACATGAGAAGGAAAAGGGAACTACCTGGTAAAAACCCTTGAGAGAAAAACAGACCACACAGATGCAAAGACCCTAAAGCCCAGTGTGGCTGACACACAGTAAATAGTCTAGGAGGAGTGGGACCCTGGATGAAGTCTGAGAATTTCAGTGATTTTCCTAACGTCACACAGCCCATTCACTGGGAACCAGACGAGATCCCCGAGGTAGATTACGCAGAGCATGTAGTTTAAATCATTCATTACAGTATTTATTGAGCACCTACTATGTGCCATGCATTGTTTTGGGCACTGATACCAAGGAAAGAAGAAAAAAAAACGCCTCATCTCTCAAGGAGTTTGGTTTTTCTCCAAGAAGCCCTAGGGGCCCCACTGAAGAGAAAACACAATCAGACTTGTATCGTCAAAAGACTGGGCTGCACTGCAGTTCAGTGAGTGGGGATGGGGGAACCATTCCAGAGACTGCTGCAGTTGTCAGAGAGAGAACAAATGGTGGCTTGAACCCAAGAGAGACAGAAGGGACAGAAAGAAGTGGATGAATTCAAGAGATATTTAGAAGGTAATGTTTATTAGAACTTGGTGATTAATCAGATGTCAGGATGAGAATGATGACGGCATCACAGGTGCTAGGATTTGAATGTCCCCTCCAGAACCCAAGTGGTGCCAACATGACACTATTAAGACGTGGGGCCTTTAAGAGCCAATTAGGCCACAAGGGTCCCTCCTGCATGAATGGGATTAAGACTCTTCTAAATCTGCTTGCTCTTCCTTCCAGTGTGTGAGGAAATCCTGTTCTTCCCCACTGGAGAAGGCGGCAGTAAGGTACCATCTTGAAAGCGGAGAGCAGCCTTCACCAGACATCAAACCTGCCGGCACTTTGATCTTGGAATTCCCCAGCCTCCAGACCTGTGAGAAAATTAATTTCTGCTCTTCCTCAGTCTGTGGGATTTTGTTACATCCGCAGGAACAGACTAAGACAACAGGTAACTCCCTGATTTCTGAAGATGTGGAATCTAAGAATGATTAGTTTATGTGCAATGCAGTGTAAATATTCAGATTCCTTAAAAGCATAGACATTGGTGTGTGACACGTCAGTTAACTAGAACTTGCCCTTTTCCCAAATGCATTTAGTTTAGGGTAAACAGAAGATGTATGGGGGAGGTGGGTGTTCTGGCAGAAGTAGAATGTCTAGATTTGCCTCTAATTTCTTTAGTCTTAATTTTCTTAAATGTTGAGAGCATCCTTTGTATCATGAGGGTTATATTGGTTTCCCAGGGCTGCCATGACAAATTACCACAAGCCTGGCAGCTTAAAACAACAGAAATGTATTCTCTCCCAGCTCTGGAAGCCAGAAGTTCAAAATCAAGGTGTTGGTAGGGTTGGCTCCTTCTGCGGGCTCTGCGGGAGAAGCTGCTCCACGCCACCCTCCTGGCTTCTGGAGGTCGCCAGCCCCTCTTGTCAGTCCTTGGCTTGCAGTGTTAAACTTTAATCTCTACCTGGTTTCACTGGCTTTCCCTCTGTGTCTCTCTGTGTCTGTTTCTCCTTTTCTGTCTCTCAGGCAGAAACCAGTCGTTGGATTTAGGATTCACCCTAAATATAGGATGATCTCATCTTGAGATCTTTAACTTAGTCGTACCTCCTAAGACCGTATTTCTAAATAAGTGCACCTTCCCATGTCTTAGGGCTTAGGACTCGGATATATTGTTTCGAGGGATTCAGTTCAACCCACTGCAAGGGTATAACCACCTATATATTAGAAAATATAATTACAGACTTAGAGCTGAGAGATTTTTGGGTTTTATAGATGTGCATAGAAATGTATTTGTTTCCTCTTTGTTGCCAAATGTTAATTACTATAGTCTTTTTTTTCTTCCTGAAATGCCCTAGAGCAGAGCAGTGGTTTCAGTAGTTACATTCCGAAGTTTATGTATAAACAGAGGAAACAAAGGATTTGTTCCATTGTGCATGGCCTTGGGAGATATTTACAAATTCTTTCAAGCTGCGACTAATTGTTTAGTTTAAAGGCTGATAATTTATTTGCCCAAGAGTCAGAAAATAGACAGAGATTAAAGAACAGCTGTGGATGAATTAATTTTATTCTCATCACATGATTAAGAGCTGGAACTACACCAGGAGTAAAAGTGAATAAGTGAATTGAAAATCCTGGGCATGTACATTCAACTTAAATTGATCATTTTCAATCTATTCTCCATTGCAAAGCATAGTAATGAAAGAGTAAAATATTAAGCATTTACTTTGTGCTTGCCAACCACTGTTCAAAGCACTTTATATGTATTATCTCATTTGGCACTCACAACAACCTATGCCAATAGGGTTATCACCCGCATATTACAGAAGAGAAAACCCAGGCACCAAGAGGTTAAATAACTTGTCCAAGATCACAAAATCACTAAGAAACGGACAGGCCAGGATATAAACTCAGGCAGACCATCAGAACACCTACTTTTAATCGGTATGCCATTTTTAAAGCCATCTTTGTTCAAAAACTAGATATATATAAAATACTAGAGTTTTTTCTGCTAAAGGCAAAAATGTGGGTAAAATTCTGCCTGTCACTATCGAGTACCTACACTCCTCTTCAGCTTTCATCTTCCTGCCTTCCCAAAATGATTTGACTGTTTACAATATGTCTTTCTCCAAAACACAAGAGGTGAAAGTATAAGAGAATAGAATGACAGTTACCTGAGGCTGGGAAGAGTTGGCGGGGGAAGGGGGGAGATATGGTTAATGAGTATCAAAAAATAGAAGGAATAAGATCCAGTATTTGATAGCACAACAGGGTGACTATAGTCACTAATAATTTAACTGTACATTTAAAAACAATTTAAAAAGTATAATCGGATTGTTTGTAACACAAAGGATAAATGCTTGAGGTAATGGATGCCTCATTTACCCTGATGTAATTGTTATGCATTACATGCCCATATCAAAATATCTCATAACCCCATAAAGATAAACAACTACTTACTATGTGCCCACAACCTTTTTAATTAAAATATATATATTTATATATTTAATATAATATATGTATATATTTAATATATATATATATTAAAATATGTGTGTGTGTGTGTATATATATATATGTTTACCAGGGCAGACAGTCTCTACTTGCCTATCTAGCCAATGTATAAAAGACTCCAGGCATTAGGACAAGGTCACATAAAGGATACTCTCCAAGGTAAACACTAAGAATATTCAAACTGTGGATTTTGTAAAGGAAGGGGAGAAGAGGGAAGGGGAAGGAAAGGGAGGGGAGGGGGAGAGAAGGGGAGGGGGAAGGGAGGGGAGGGGAGCAAGGGAAGGACAAAGGAACGAGAGATTGTGAGGAAAAGAAAGGGATGGAGAAGAAACCTGTAGATTAAAAGAGATTTAAAAGAATAAAAATGTTTTTAAAAATTAGCCAGACATAGTGACATGCACCTGTAGTCCCAGGCTGCTCAGGAGGCTCTGGTGGGAGGATCGCCTGAGCCTGGGAAGAGGCTGCAGTGAGCTGTGATTGTGCCCACTGCACTCCAGCCTGGGCAACAGAGTGAGATTCTGTCTCAAAAAATAATAATAACATATTTTTAAATGGCTAAGACTAAACAAACCATAGTGCTCAACAATGTACACTGGACAATAAAACTATTTTTAAAAACACAAGACAATTATAGCTACAAAAGTCAGGAGAGTGGTTAGATTAGAACCACTTCCAATTAGAACAGGGCAGGTGGAGGGGCTGCTAGGGTGTTTGCCAACCTTCTGTTTCTTGTCTTGGGTGGTAGTTACAAAAGTGCTCAACTCACAACGTCCCATCAAATCATTCATTGGTTTTGTGTGGTGTTCTGTGTGTCTTATTTTACCTCAAACGTAGTTTTGCCTTTTTCATAGTAACTTAATCTCAAAGTACTTTAACACAAATTAGGTAATTTGTGTTATTTATAAATACAGAGGTAAACACCAGAAGTGGCCAAAACAGGGAAGGGTGGCTATTTCTAGGGTATAGCATAGATTATGCATGATGAACTCCTACTTTGCATTGTAAATCTTTTGATGCTAGTTGAGTTTTTTAATTATATGTGTGTACTATGTTGACAAAAAATGACTTTTAAAATAATTGTCCCAGACCAGGGAAGACTAAGAAGACATTTAAAAGTTACTAAATGCAGTATAGTAACCTGGATTGGATCTTCAGACAGAAAGAGAACATCCAAGGAAAACTAGTCAAATCTGAATAAAGTCTGAAGGTGTATTAGTCCGTTCTCATGCTGCTGATAAAGATGTGCATGAAACTGGGTAATTATGAAGGAGAGCGGTTTAATTGACGCACACTTCCACGTGGCTGGGGTGGCTGCCACATAGCAGAAGGAAAGGAGGAGGAAGTCATATCCTACGTGGCAGTAGGGAAGAGAGACAATGAGAGAGCCAAGCAAAAAAAGAAACCCCTTATAAAATCATCAGATCTCATGACACTTATTCACTATCGGGAGAACAGTATGCGGAAACTGCCCTCATGATTCAGTTATCTCCCACCAGGTCCTCTCACAATGCATAGGAATTATGGGAGCTACAGTTCAAGACAAGATTTGGGTGGGGACACAGTCAAACCACATCAGAAGTTTAGTTAAAAATAATGTACCAATGTTGGTTTCCTAATTTTGACAAATGTACCAAAGTAACATAAGATATTAAAATTAGGGGAAACTGTGTGAGGAAAATGCAGTCACTCTCTGTAATATCCTTGCAACTTTTCTGTAAATCTAAGTTATTCTAAAATTTAAAATGTATGTTTGCCCTTCTGCCATGTGAGGACACATAAAATGTGCCATCTATGAGGAATGAGCCCTCACCAGACATGGAATCTGCTGGCACCTTGATTTTGGACTTCTCAACCTCCAGAATTGCATCTTTGTAAACATCTTCACCCCATGATACCTCCACATCACTTCACCTCATAAAGCAACAGTAACACAAGGCTCTTCTGGGAGACAGACTTCTGATGATGACTTGGAATGGAATTTGAGAAGACTTATTAGAAATAATTGCTTATGATTTCCCCAAGAATTCTAAATGGAATTATGTAACCAGATTATCCAAGTTTATAAACATGAATACCCTTACTTTTTATACCTAAGGTGCCAAAAGTATTTCAAGTTAAAACATCAAAAATATTTTAAAGTTATTTTTATGAGCTGCCTTTAGATTGTCTTATTGAAAAAATCTTAGACACACACACACATGCACATACACATACATGACAACCAACTAAACCTGTCACATGGGAGAGGGGTGAGTCATACTTCTGAGTATGCCAAGTACTAGAATGGCTTATTCAGACACCAGATTCCATGTCTGGTGAGGGCTGATTCCTTACAGATGGCACCTTTGATGATGGGCAAACATACATTTTGAATTTTAGAATAACTTAGATTTACAGAAAAGTTGCAAGGATATTACAGAGAGCGTCTGCATTTTCTTCACATAGTTTTCCCTATTTTTAATATCTTAAGCTGTAGGAGGGGGTAAAAAAATTTTTTAACAAAATTCACCTTGCAGTTACTTCCATTTCAAGGTAATGACAATTTCTTACTCTATCTCTGTTCCATAGCTTAACTCCTGGAACATACAGGTCAACCAACTGGAAGCAGAGCAGAGTGGGGGAAGAGGTTTTAAATGAGAGAGTTTGACCTGCTCAAGGAACTGGACAAAGCCCAGCACAGCCAGGGCTCGGTGCAAGGAGGAATCGTGGCAGGCAGAGCAGGGGCTGGAGTGTGTAGGACCTTGGTATGGAAGAGCTGACTCCACAAGATGCCACTGGAGGATGATACACCCGGCAGGAGCACGGTCTGACCCACTGGGTTCAAAGGTCCCTCTGCCCCTGATGTGATAAGCTGAGAGGAACCCTACCAAACATGCATCACCTGGATTTACTCATGAGGAAACCTCAGACAAACCCAAGTGGAGGAGCGTATTATCAATTACTGGCCCGTACACCTCAGAAGTCCTAATGTCACAAAAGACAAAGAAAGCCTGAGATTCAAGAAGGCTGAAGACACATGACAACCAAGTATCTGTCCAGGATTGGATTCTGGAAAAAAATAACTTTTTAGATAGGACACTTTGGGGACACTTGGTAAAATTTGAATTTGGACTGTATAATAGACAATAGTATTAAATCAATGTCAAATTTCCTGATGATTGTAACTGTGGTATGGAAGAAAATGTTTTTGTTAGAGGATACAGACTGAAGCAAAGAGGAGCAATGGGTTATGATGTTTCCACCATACTCATAAATAAATCAGCAATAATAATATAATCACAGTAAGAATCAAAATATGCATACATAGAGATAAAGAAGATATGACAAATTGTTAAAATTGGTAAATCTAGATGGATAGTTGCTTGTTGTCCTATTCTTGCAACTTTTCTGTAGGTTTACAATTTTCAAAATAAAAAGATAAAAGAAAGCTCTCAGGCTGCTGTGCCATGAATGGATTCAGGAAGCAAGACAGTATGGCGGCTTGGACTAGGGGGCTGGCAATAGACATGAAGTGATACCTCTGTGATTGACGTATATGTTGGAGGTGAAGGAATGAACCTGCAGTAATGAAGGAAAGGAGGTGTTTTATTCATACATGCCGTCATCACAAAATCTGCATGGTCAGTTTTTTTTCTGATTGGTCTATCAATATAATATCTTTCAAAGTATGACAATCATCACTAAAATCACCATAAGCATAAATTTCATAAGTATCATCATTCATGTGACTATCACCAACTCCATACCAATAACTTATTTCCATTGATCTACTAAGTGCTCACGGGTGAGCTGGATCCTTGCCAGAGTCTGGGATTCGGTAGATGTGGAATGAGACCTGAGAAACTATGTTATTGTTGCTGGTGCTGCTGGTGCTGCTGGTGCGGCTGGTGCTGGGGGTGCTGCAGGTGTGCTGGTGGTGGTGAAAGCGTCCTGCTGGCTCTGACACAGTCAGGCTGGAGAACCCCTGCTGTAAGCATAGTCTGGGTTTGGAATTCAGATTCGACTCCTGCTGCACTTTGTCTCCCTCAGTGTTTCACCACAAACCCACCCTTGGGCTAGAGTGGGTTTATTAGTCATCGACAGATGTCAACAGATGAACCAGATCATTCAAGAGACTTTCAAGTCAAAGCAAGGGGTGATATCATCCCTTCATTAAGGACTTTGAAACGGTAGCTTCTTAAGTTTCTCTTCTCAAGTCCTACCCTTCAACTTTCAGATTTCCATGTTTTATCTCAAGAATAGCGGAATAAATTTTGCGGCATTTACAATTTATGTCATATGACTTTGGCAATAATTACAAGATAACTGCAAATCAAGGAAAAACATTTCGGCAAGAAGACAAGTTTCACAATGAGACCAGTTGGAAATTCTAGACCCTGCTGAAAGGGCAGCAGTGGAAAAACACACATGATCAACTTTCAAGCCTCTCTTGGGCCTAGAATACTCAAGAGGAAAGAATTTCAAACACCAGATGAGGACAACATCAAGCCTTTTACACTGTCCTCAGTAATCTTAAAATCGTATCTCACGTGACTACACTTAGATGATGGTTCCAGAGCCCGTGTACATTAAACAAACGTGAAACTACAAAAAATTCTTTTGGCATTCATAAAACCAAGTAGTTCTAGGTTTCAGTGTTAGCTCTTGGTCCAAAACACTTAATGAGTTCCTCTAATTTCCCCAAGTACTTTCTCAGGACTAATTCAGCTCTTGTATGTGGATACAGCTGAACCTTCCCAGCCTGCTGGTGTAAGTCCTCCCTGCCCTATAGGGACAATTTTTAAGTTTAAAATGCTGTTTATATATGTGCAAAGATATTCACTCCAAGCCTTTTGTTGCTGTTGTTGTTGTGGGTTTTTTTTGTTTGTTTGCTTGCTTGGGTTTTTCTGAGAGACAAGGTCTCACTCTATCACTCTGTTGACCAGGCTGGAGTGTAGCGGTACAATCATGGCTAACTGCAGCCTCGACCTCCCCAGGCTCAAGCAATACTCTGACCCCAGCCTCCTGAGTAGCTGGGACTATGGGCATGCACCATCACAATAGGCTAGGAGTTGAGGATTTTTTTTGTATTTTTTGGCTAATTTTCGTATTTTCTGTAGAGATGGGGTTTTGCCATATTGCCCAGACTGGTCTTGAACTCCTGAGCTCAAGTGATCTGCCTACCTTGGCCTCCCAAAGTGCTGAAATTATATACATGAGCCACCGTGCTTGGCCTTGCATTTTATATATATATATATATGACTATAACTATAATACATATATCCTACATATATAGATTATGTATTCTATATATAGATTCTATATATAGATTCTATATATACATTCTATATATAGATTCTATATATATAGAATAGATATTCTGTCTATATACAGATATTTCTATATATAGAATATATAATTATAGCTATAGAGAGCTATGTATATAGATTATACACATGACCCACAATAATACAAGATTCTTTATATATATGTGTGTGTGTGTATGTACATATATGTATGTGCATATATATATATATATGCACATATATATATGGTATCTATGGTACATCTATATTATGGAATTACATGCAGTAATTTTTTTTTGAGACGGAGTCTCACTCTGTCTTCCAGGCTGGACTGAGGTGGCGCAATCCCAGCTCACTGCAACGTCTACCTCACAGGTTCCAGCAATTCTCCCGCCTCAGCCTCTGGAGTAACTGGGATTACAGGCACGTGCCACCACATCCAGCTAATTTTTTAGATTTTTAGTGAAGATGGCCTCACCCTGTTGGCCAGGTCAGTCTTGAATGCCTGACCTCAAGTGATGTGCCCACCTCAGCCTCCCAAAGTGCTGAGATTACAGGCGTGAGCTACTGTGCCTTGCCCAGTAATTAGTTTTAAATGAAATCACTCTATTTTAGAAAAATATTTAACACTATTAAGTTGAAAGAAAGAGCAAGTTACAGAATAAAATTTAATAACCTTTGTTTTAAAAATGTAAACTAAAATCATGTATACATTTACCTATGTGCAAATATACGTGTGTTAATGCAAAAACAGGTCTGTAAGGGCCTATCAAACTTTCATTAGTAGTTATCTTTGGGGGGAAAAAAATGAAATTGGAATAAAGGGGACCTTTCAGTTTTTACTCTATTTAACTGAGTTATTTTTGGTGAATTTTTAAATATGATCATGATTTATGTATCAATATTACTGCATATAATTTTATAACATGGATGTATCATTATTTCTTTAAAGAACATTTAGATCTTTTTGATATTATATGCAACTTTGCAATAAATACCTTCACACATATGTAAACGGCATTTTTAAACTTAAAACTTTTCTACATAGGTCAGGAAGGACTTACACTAGCAGGCTCAGAGGCTTAGCTATATCCATGTGCAAGTGTTGAATTAGTCAAGTAACTTTATTTTTAAAAATACATATGGAAGTCAAACATACAAAAGTAATGAGAAAAAAGGGCTTGTGAAGATTCTATTATGTTTTCCTAATTGTGGACAATAAGCATTTAGTACTTTTATCTTTGAAAAATGCAAATGTGTTTTAATAAAACCAAACGTTATCTGACTGGAACTAGGGAAACCCAACGTGTTTCTGGGTTTCATTCAGAGAAGATCCCTGACAGGCTCAGGGAAGAGGTTGCCAAATTGCTACGATTTGGAGCTGATGGTGTTGCCAAGGTCATCAGCGGATGAACAGGAGCAGAGAAGGCTGCCCTCCCCATGGCCCGACTCACTTTAGGCTCTGGAGAGGTTCTAACAGCTGTGAATCTGGACCTCTGTGAGTACTGACTGACCCTCTCTGAGCGAGTCCCTGGCATGCATGTGAAGAAGGCTTGTGTCAGGCAAGACCCTCCATCCTTCAAGAAGTGCA
Source organism: Ateles fusciceps (assembly GCA_036589455.1). NCBI lineage: Eukaryota > Metazoa > Chordata > Mammalia > Primates > Atelidae > Ateles > Ateles fusciceps. Next base: position 15,665,738 of record JAZHEH010000193.1, read on the forward strand.
GAAAGAGCACTTGTGAATAAAATGCTGACTTCACTGAGCACCAGCAGCATGATCGGCTCCCGGGGGCAAGATCCTCCCAAAGCTAGTTATAGTAAAAGTTTCCTCCAGGAACAAGAAATAAGACTTGGTGGTATCAGCTCTTTCTGCCCTCTCTTTCATTGGCTGACCAAAACAGCATCCATCTATGTGCAAAGAGCCCAATCTGCAGAGTTTGTTGCCCTCAAAGAAAAGAAGATACTAGAGCTAATTTTGGAACCAGGCCACAGCAGAGACTGCATATGATCCAAAGAGGTGATCACACCTTCAAAGAATAAAGGAATGAAGCTAAATGGTGTTAGCACAGTCTCATTTTGTTTCTTAAATTACTCCAGGTAACTTATATTTATTCCTATTTTAAACGTGTGATTCAGTGGAAGATTTGAGTGGTTATTCCATGCTCAGCTAGCTCAGGTCTAATAATGAGTTAATAATAACAAAATAACAGCTAAGACTTTCTGACCACTTACTTTCCAGCATTGAATGTATTGAATGCACTGAACATAGTGACAGGCATCATGTGATGTGTTTTAATCCTCACAACAACACTTAGACATAGGTACTATTATCTCCCATTTTACAGATGGGGAAACTGAGTTTTATACAGTTGGTAAGTGGCTGAACCAACATTTAAATTTGTATTATTTTTACTTTAAAGATTTGCTCTTAACGGCTGTGTTTTTGGGGAAAGCTCTATTCTTTCAGATGAACAAAAGCTTGCTTCTAAACCACCTGATTATTTGTGCCTGAAATTTGCACCAGGTAGCCTGGGTGGTCACCAGAACAAACGGTTCCAAGAGGACTCTCAGAAAGTGCTTTTAAATGCCAGCCTCAGTGTTTTCAACCCTAGATGGGAATGATCATGAGAGAGAACCTATCTCACAGGGTTGTTGTGAGAAAACAATGATCATGTAAAGTACTTAGCTTATTACTCACCACATAGTAATTGCTTAATAAATGTGTGAGAACAGTAACTAATATTTGCAAAAGAGCACTAGTAAACATATCGGCTGGATTAGCTTGCCAGCATAGCTAGAAAACACCTAGCAGACAGCAGGGTATGAGTCATGGGATACTTCCCATTCTGAAAGTTTTTATGGATGATAAGGCAGAAGAAAAAATCTGGACCACAGCCTCTGGGGATTTCAGTGTGTGTTGGGGGCACAGGGAACACAGAAGGTGCAAAAGGATCAGCCTGCTACCTTGGCTTCCTAAAGGGAAGGGCATGCCAGAAACAGTTTGGCTCCAGGACTGAAGAGGCCGTGAGAAGAGAGTCCACCTACTTCACGATGCTTGGTTCTGACTCAAACCCACCCCCTTTATGCCATGGGATGGAGAGGAAAGAAGCAAGGGAGGTGGGAATGCAAGGTCCCAAGCAGAACAAGCAGCGACTTTACCCTTTTTCCATCCTCCTACCAACAACGCTTTCATTAAGGCAACAGCGCCTTAATGAAATGTAGTTAAAATGAGTTAAACACCGCCTCTAAAAGGGGATAGAAGCCATGGTCGTGGAAAAGGCTGAAAAACATTTGGGGTGAGGAAATAAAGGAGGCCTTACTTCTTCAACACCAGCTTGGTGGTTTTCAGACTATGTTCTACAGAACCTTGCTTCAGGCGTTCCACAAATATTTTCAGGAGAATTTCACTTTTAAAATATAACTTGGCTTAATAACAAACAGATATACTCAACTGTGTTTAAATCAAATTTGAACTCATCCGAGAATCTAACTGAGGTAATCTGAGAGGCTAACTTATTTTAATGAAAAATCTTAAAAGTAAAAGTTTCCCCACGATTTTGGTTTTATTGAAAAGATCTTAGAGATTGCAAGGCAATTTTAAAAGAAAAATGAAAAACACAATATGCAACCATGTATCTGTGCAAACTTGAATTTTCTTAATTCAATGCGAGGGAAGTAAAAGTTCAGATGTAAATTGGGCACTGAGACCAATAAAAGAATACTCTTGTCATTGACAATCCTTGATTTCAAAATTTCATGTTCCTCAGATAGCCTCATTGTTCTCATTAACTTTCTAAAAATAACTTATAAAAGGAATGTACACTAATAAAATGCCATATGAAACACCATATATATGTACAAGTGGTCAACAGATAGATGAAAAGATGCTTAACATCACTAAGCATCAGACAAATGCAAATCCAAACCACAGTGAAACATCACTTCACACCTGTCAGGGTGGTTATTTTCAAAAAGTTGAAAGCTAAGTGTTGGCAAGGATGTGGAGAAAAGGAAACCTGCTATGGTCTGGATGTGTCCCTGAAAAAGCACGTGTTAGAAACTTTACCCACAATGCATCAGTGTTGGGAGGTGGGGCCTAACAGAAGGTGTTTAGGTCACGCGGGCTCCACCCTCATGAATGGACTGATGCAGATAATAAAGTGCTTGAGGCCGTGATTGTGACCTCTTGTTCCCTCGTGCTTGCACTCTCTTCCCTTCCACCTTCTACTGTGTGATGGCACAGCACTAAAGCCCAGGCCAGAGGTGGGCCCCTTGATCTTGGACTTCCCAGCCTTCAGAACTACAAGAAGTGAATCTCTGTTCTTTATAAATTATCCAGTCTCAGCTATTTTGGTATAAGCAGCACAAAATGGACTAAGACGGAACCCTTATATACTGTTAGGAGGAATGTAAATTGGTATAGCCATTATACAGAGAAAAGTATGGAGGTTCCTCAAAAAATTAAAAACAGAAATACCATATGATCTAGCAGTGTCACTACTGGGTATATATCCTAAGTATATGAATTCAGTAACTCCAAGACAGCTGTATTATCATTTCGTTGCAGCATTATTTACAGTAGCCAAGATGCAAAACATCCTAAATGCCCATTGACAGATGAATGGATAAAGAAATGTACATATATGTACTATGAAATAGTATTTAGCCTTAGGAAATCCTGTCATCTGCAAGAACATGAATGATCCTGGAGGACATTATGCTAAGTGAAATAAGCCAGACATAGAAAGGCAAATACTGCATGGTATCACTTATATGTGGAATCTAAAAAAACTGGAACTCATAAAAACAGAGTCGAATGGTGGTTACTAGGGCTAGAGGAGACAATAAGGAGGTATTAGTCAAAGGTAAAAAATTTCAGTTTAAGAGGAGTAAATTCTGATAATCTAACATATAGCATGGTGACATAGTTAATAAGAACAGATAATATACATGAAATTTGCTAAGAGAGATCTTAACTGTTCTTACCACACATACACAAAAAGAGTAACTATTTGCTAATTAACTGTAGTGGTCTCACAATGTACACATACGCCAAACCATGCTGTTGTACACTTTAAATATATACAATTTTTATTTGTCGATCATACCTCAATAAAGCTGAGGAAAAAACACCACCTACACATCCTAAGATTCGACATCAGATTTTATTTTTCAAAAAGGTTGTGCTACTGAAAGAAAAGCTTAAAAACAGCCCTAGATCATTTGGGTAATGGACTGGGGGGAAGGGTGAAATTCTATATATAAGATGCTCGGGTTTCTGCTCTACCTCCTGACTAGCTCTTTCTCTTTCCTTGCCCCGACCCCTGCAGCTCAGGCCCCCACATGCTTCTTTGCACAGGCACCAGGGAGAGATGGTGATTTCAAGAGCTACAGTTGAGCTCGCATTCCTTTTCTCCTGCAAGTGCCCACCACACAGAATAATGACTCTGCTTCCACACTGGGGCCACCGTCACCCGTACCTCCTTTCTTACTTCAGGTAAAACCACCTTGGAAAGTGATGCAAGCAAGTCTTGATAAGACCTCAGGGCTTCTGTTTCCTTATCTTGACTTTGGAAAATTTGGACTGTTTTCCAGGAACTCCGTTTCTGCTCTAGCATTCTTTGATTTAATGCATTGATGAGTAAATCTTCTAATGACATGCCACAAGAGAAAACACCAACAGGAAAGGGGCAAGACAAACAGAAATACTGAGTCCGGTCCCATCCCTTCGGGGAATTCCAGAAAAGTAAGGGGTAGATGGAAAAGTGAAAACCTAGAAGGCATGTAAAACAGCTGTGAGAAGTAGAAGTTTTTACTTTTGCATATATACATAGAACTATATTCTATAATCGATGTTAGTTATAAAGTGCTATTGTTTCATTACAGTTTTCCAAATAAATGTGGTTACTTCCTTACACTGCAGCTTCGGTTATATTTTTATATTATTTAGCCATTGTAAAAGTTAAGGCCATTTCAACAATTAAATCCCTGCATCACAAAAATGTTTTTACATTTATGCCAATGATTATGTTACTTCAAGTTAAAGGAATGAAAAAACACATGGAAAATCCCTTAGAGTCTGCTGTCAATCTAAACCTTATCAACCCCTCATACATTTGTCCCTTCTGGGTTTGGAGATCCTGAATAGTTGAAGGCTTGTTCGTTTGGTAACTTTCCAGTACCATCTGAAAACTCCAGCAGTCTGAAACAGGATGGGCTATAATTAACTGTTGAAGCTGAGTCGTGGTTCATGGAGGTTCAGTATTCTATTCTCTCTACTTTTGTACATGTTTAAAATTTCTCATGATAAAGTTTCAAAAATAAACTACATCTACTTTCCCTGAAATCTATTTTAAAATACATTCTATCAGGCAGCTTTCTTCAAATTTTAGTGTGACGGAAGTCCCTCACTCATTAGCCATGCCTAAGAAGGATGCATTAAACCTCTGTCCCTTCAGCTCTGCTTTGCAATTTTTCTTTATTGAATATTCTTTTTATATTTCCATCATCCACTTATTCACAGCACTTGGTCTCAGAATGTTACTACAGACTTTTTATTTTTTTGAGACAGGGTCTTGCTCTTCACCCAGGCTGGAGTACAGTGGCACGATCGTGGCTCACTGCAGCCTCTACACCCCCAGGCTCAGGAGATCCTCCCACTTCAGTCTTACGAGTAGCTGAACTGCAGGTGTACGCCAGGAAGCCTGGCTCATTTTTCTAATGTTTGTAGAGACAGGGTTTTGCCATGTTGCCCAGGTTGGTCTAAACTCCTGGGCTCAAGCGTTCTGCCCACCTTGGCCTCCCAAAGTCCTGGGATTACAAGCATGAGCCACCATGCCTGGCTGACTTTCTCTCCAATACTTCATTCCTCCATAAATATAAATGGAGAAGAGAGAAAAATCCTGTGTCTAATGTAATTAAAGTTCTATTATGTAGTTTATAGTCTGGGGTCAGCAACAGAATTACAAATACATGCCTCTAGCAGAAATAATGCAGGAAACTTCAAAATGCAAAACTATGTTCCAGAAATTCTGAAACAGTAAACGAGTTCTATCCCACAATCACTTGTTCTAAAACCATAAATGAGTCCCTATCCATATCACTTTTGAGAGGTCTCATAGTTTTTGCCTACAAAAATCAATAGCTTGCCAAAAATTGTACCCAAAACTTGAATAGCAGAAACAAAACAGGGTATTTGTTCTTGGGTAGGGAGGAATATAAGGATTAAAATTATGCTTTGCCACCTTAGTTGGCTTGCTGCGGGGCTCTTTTCCTGTACCTTCCAAAATCAGAATGTGGCTCTCAGATCTTTTATTTAAACCCTTACATCGATTTCTCAAAGATGTCGTTTTATTTCCTTTCTTCTTCTTCGTTCTTCTGTGAAAAGAAAATAAAACCTCAGAACCTTCCCAATTTATTATGCCAAGGGCAAAAGTCAAGCCCTGGAAACTGAGTCACAGCTGTTTTTCTTCTCTAGTGAATGACCAATGCTTCCTCACTTTTGTGTTGAGATGTTATACATTAACCAGATTTCCTATTCTTTATTCAAACCTAGGCTAAATGAGATAGAGACCCTCGTGATGTTTACCTCTTTTAAAACTGAACATTAAGCAATCCTTTGGAGTGTAATCAACAGCAGCCAATCAGATCTTCTGTGTGTTAGCCTTTGCATGGAGAATGTTGTGATTCTGTTCTACACCTGTTTTGCCTATATAAATGATCTTTATTATCCCCCACACCCGGAGCACTAATTATCATTCTGGTGTCCGGGCGTGCTGGCAGCTACCCTTACTCTTTGCACTTAGCAACTCTTCCAATTAGATCCTGACTCTTCTAAATTATTTTAAGTTGACCCTTCCTTTCCTGCTTTGTAACATTAACAAGCTAAATAAGAATAAGAATCACCTCTCTTCTCTTCTTCTGTCTCAGATTTCTCCACGTTAGCCCCACACCCCCTTGTAACACGGTTGTTTTAACTCGACAGCCCTTTCTAGGCACCAGCTTCAGAGAGGGACAGGACAGTGTCCTCACGAAGCCTGTCTTCTTCTCTCCTTTCATGATCTTTTGTTCCATTGCCCTGTCTTGTAGGAAGGTAAGGCCCTGTTTAGCCTTGGTTTGGATTCAAGATCACTGCTGTCACATTTGGGATTTTTGTTTTATTTTTTTAAACAAAACACATAGACAAGTAATGCATATAAAGCAAGAGCAAGACTCATGCAGCAGCTCCTTTGAGGATGATCAGGAAGTGTTTGGGGGGGTCCCTTCCACTAGAGGGCACCGGGCCCTGCCCCTGCAGCTTCAATCATCTCTACTGCCACCTGCCCTGTCCACACCAGGCTGACCCCTCCCCAGCCCTATGATTCTGGAAAGCTCTTCAGCACACATAACACGATCCAGATGGAACTTGGACCTTCTCTGTTAGAGCAAACTGGAATTCCTGAAATTGAGTGAACTCTCCATACAGAGGGGAGCTCAGCCCCCATCTCCTCGATTTCAGACCCTGCCTCAAATAAGGGTTCTGACCCCTCAGGAAAGCAAGGGCTCTGGACACAGACACACCTGAGCCCGAGGGACTCGAAAGGGAGGTGTGGAGGTGCCAGGAACTAGGAACAATGAGCAAAGCATGTCAGTCTTACCAGGCCATGCCCACCATCACACTACATGCTTGCCAGCATTTCTATTCTTTACAAAACCGCTTTGACTTTGTTTTACAGGTTAGGAAAAACTGAAGTCCAGATTTCTCCAGAGTTACTTGTAAGAAGGCTCCTTTGGTGTCTGGGCCAACATTACCAACCCCGTGGGCAGGACGAGTTGGTGCAGATCCATGAGGCGCCGGCACACCAGTAGCCACCCTGCTGGTGTGTACGATGCTCCTTTCCCCTTTGCCCTCAGAGACAGCAGACCTCGGCAAGTGACTTCTGTCTAGCACTCTCCACTCAGACCACCAGGAACACAACTGTGGTTGAACAAGTTGTGTTTAATGCTCGATGCGTTGAGAGACCACACACTCTGGGGTACGTGGGCATCTCAGTAAGCGGCTGTCAGAAAGAACTTTGAGGATGGGGGCCTTGCTTAGGTCATCTGCGGCAGTGTTCCGTGGATAGGGGTGTGCTTTGGATTGGGTGCTGTCAGGAAGTGGAGGAGATTATCTGATTTAGATCCTAGTAAATCTCATGTAGCACAGATGAGAGCAAAGCTAAAATGGGAACTGGTGAAGAGCAGCAGGCACTCGGATGAGGAGGGAGGGGAATGTTTGGGATTTCATGGTTGACACAGTGACCTTGTGTTGTCTATGCTCGGATGAAATGATGAAGTGGACTTGCTTTTTGTCTCACTTCATCACAGTCATGGCATGACCTTGTCTGAGGGTTGTGTTCTGTGCGATTTATGTAGCAGGTGCCTGCTACCATACCTGGCTAATTTTTGTTTATAGTCTTTTTTAGTAGAGACGGGGTTTAATCATGTTGGCCAGGCTGGTCTCGAACTCCTGACCTCAAGTGATCCACCCACCTTGGCCTCCCAAAGTGCTGGGATTACAGGCATGAGTCACTGCACCCGGCCCAAAATTTTTTCTTCATGTAAACATAAGGCAATGAAAATGGAAGGCTCCATTTTTTAGTAAAGGTATTTTAAGTATTGATAAAAAGAGAGGAAAGGGAATTTGAAGAAATGGGGGGAATACATTCTTCAGACATTGTGTCACCTTGGTTGTAACAGGCCTATCCTATAAATACCACTGACAATGTGAAGCCAAGGAAAGAAAAACACATTCTCAAGAAAGTCTTCTCTTCCTTTGGCATTCATGGCAGACAGATGTGGCTTTCCCAACAGTCTCTGTTCCAGCTCAGTCAGGTTCAAATGCACTGCCTCAAAAGACGGACAGCAGCTGGGAGACTCAACACCTACTGGCACATTCCCTGCTCTCGGTCTATGAGGTTTTATTCCCATAATTGGGCCCACGCGTGTATTCAGATGACAATGCTGTCCACCCACAGATGCCCTGGGTAGGCATCTGTGGGAAAAAGAAGCCCTACCCATGATTACTGTAGGCTTCACTGAGGCCAGCATGGACCTGTGCCTGCCACGCTTCTGGTGCAGAGAGTGGTGTGAACCCAGCGGAGGATTTCTGAAGCTGGGGGTCCCCCATGGCTCAGAAACAGGCACAGAAGCCGGCTGGCTATCAGGACACCAGAGACCAATCACATTCCTACTCCTTCCTAAAAACCAGATGCTGGAAGCTGTCTCCTTATTTGGGGGAATGGACCTTTCATTTCATAGCTGGCTAAGAAGATTTTATATGCAAAGTCCCCAGAAAGAAATTCACTGTGATGCCCAATTATCCCTAACTTCTTTTCACTGATATTCTCAATTTGCTATTCCCCAGATACCATTTCCTGAATTAAATTCAGTTGACCTTTTTTACTCAAAAAAGTGATGAGTTATCTCCAGAACACTGACTTTATCAACCTTGAGAGTAACGCTGCCTTTCTATATTATAATGACCAGAATGTTCTGAACATTTCCACTGCTTCAAAATTAAGTTTGTAATAATTACTTGGACATAAGACCTGCCACTGACTCACACTTTATAAAAAGGATTTTAAGTCCATTGTGTAGCATTACCCGGATATAATTCTCTAGGAAGAGAATTCCCGTTTTATTCATTTATTTATTTTTTGCAAACAATTTTAGAGGAAGGGTGTTAAACTGATTAAAATTTCACAAGATTGACATTATTGCTTAAAGTGCTTGAATTGGTTACATTTAAAAAAAATTAAGGTACAGATTATTTTAAATAAAAACTACAATATTTTTAGCAACAAAATAATAGGAATGCCACACAAATACAGTAACTATTTTGGTTATACAGAAATGGAAGCCAAAAATAAATTAACGTAATACTGGAAAACAGAAATTTAATTAGGCAGAAAAGTAGAAAATAATTTTCCCTGACCCATGCCATTTACATGAGTTCATCACAATAGTGCTGATAAATGCCTTGACCATATAACAGCAAACAAGGGCAAAACATTTAGCGCACAATATTTTAATACACATGAATATACAAAGTTGATCAAAATGCAATGTTGAAAGATAAAATCCATCTGTAATAAAGCTACACTCCAATATCTAAAATAAGCCCTAAGCTCCAGTTAGAACATAGTTCATTATTAGGCATGCCCATGAAATTGAGGGTATCCATGAACATAAATGCATAGGGACCATTTCTGACATTTTTCCCCATTTTATCTTAAGTCCAAAATATACCAGGCCATAAAACCAAATATGATTGACTCCCATTCAAACTAATGCCCTGCTTGTGTTGTGCCTTGCTCTCTTAGGACCAGTCCTTTTCCTATGACACTGACCTTAGAAGGGAAAATGCATCGACATAACAGGACCGGATGTGAGCATTTTACCAACATTTACTTTTAAACACATGACTTTTAGCACACTATACCATAACCTATAGGCTAAACTAGTGAGTAATCAATAAATCAAATGTCCCTTCTGTTTTCTTTTTTTTAAGTGTAAAAGATTGTATCTTATTTTTTAACACCCAGCAGTTAAAAGAAATACAGCAGGCCTACTCACTCCTGCAGATGACACACAAAACCCTTGGCCATTGGAGGGGAATACTGTGAAGCCTTTGTGCTACCGCTGACCCCAGATTGGTCTCACATCTCCCACACCATTTCCTGCTTTACACTATGAATGAGGATGAAAGCTAAACATGTTTGCATGCTACTGTCTTTACATAGAGAGACATGATTGGGAGAAACATGTAGCTGCCTAGTGTTTGTTTCATTTATTGAGGAGGAAGAAAGAAAAATTAGCAGATAGCTCTAAATTTTAAAAAACGGATGGAGTGTCGCTGGAGAAGTGTTTTGGTCTTTTACCAATCTTCTTTTCCTGCACCATACAACTGTTTTAATGCCTTTGCAATATTTTCTTACACGTATCCTTTTTCATTCCAAAAACGTATCTATGAATGCTAAATTTTAACTGACTCTTTCTATTAAAAGGAATTACTTCGCTTAAATCACTGGGAAAAACTCTTTACACAACCAAATAGAAAAGAAATATCCTGAACTTATGAATTAGCATGTAAACATTACTTCTATAGGTTTCCAATTGAAATATTTTTTCTAATAAATTAGCTTCAAGAGTTTTTTCAAAGATAATTTTAATAGTTTTTCTTATGAATCAGTTCCAAATATATTAGAGACCAACCATCATTTTCTTAAAACTTTGTAACTTGCAGTCAAATATACGGATTCTATATAGTACAAACATTTCCCTACATCAATCACCGTCAGTTAGAAAGCGCCTCTCCTTAAAAAGAGAATAAAGACTCACCTTCCAGGTAGTGATCACTGCGTAAGTTTCATGGAGGATAAAAAGAAAATATTTATAAATATGAAATTGCCTCTAAACAAGGCAAGGTACATTTCCATCACTTGTATGAAACAATAACATGAAGATCACCCTGTTTTGTCTTCTCCAGTGAAAAGTAAAACATTTCACTTCAAGCATAAACAGATGAAATGTTGGCATGCTTACTTAAGTTCTGAGCAATAAACAGTTCAAGATATTTCAAAGATAAGAAATCCAGTTTTCATCTAGATAAAGTGCTATCCTCTTCATTGTTGCAAAATGGCCACTAACATTTTCCATTTCCATTTTAGTTCACATTATGCCCAAAGTTTGCATGTTCATTAGCGGATGCATCAGGTAACAAAAATATGTTCACAGTTTATTATAGTGTATGGAAGTTAAGTGACTTCCAAAGGAAGCCAAGATCTATGACTCAAAAACCAGCTCAACGGCAAAACACCAAACGACCCTTTTAATTAAAGGTACCAGTACTCAAATGCTCTAATAAATACATATATAATAAAAGTGAAAAAAGTAACTACAGTGAGATGAGGTTCTTCCAAAAAAATAGTCTTCTCAAGCATTCTAGGAGTCTGAGCCAAAGAAACAGCGCCATTTTGTTCATTCCTCCCCCTGACCACAGACACTTCCTTTGAGCCACCTTCCTACCCAGCTAACTCTGGTACTCCCTCTAGGAAAGGTTCTATATCAGCCCTGGGACTCGCCAGTGCCTCAGTAAACAGACGGACTATGTTAAAAAGTTAAGTTGTACAATGTGCTGATGGCTGGAAAGATGCAGTGCCTTTGCTATTCCCGATAAGGAACAATGTCGGTGCTGACTGACTAAGGGGAGGTTTGCCAGCCCTGCAGCCACTGACTGCACACATCAGCAGGAGTGGAAAGATACCTTGAAAAGCTTAGCAGTGCTGGATACAGAATAAACACAACTCACAGGGCCTTACAGAAGAAGGGTCACTGAAAATAAACAGCATAGAGTTATTTTCCTGAAACTTGGTTTTGGTAGAAAGGTACGAAAAGTAACTTTTCATTGTCCACAAAAATTTCCCCCTTTGGCTTTGCCTGCCCCTGAGCCTTCTTAACCCCTGGAATTCTAACAGCAAGGTCAGCACAGCCCAGTGCCAACGCCAGCCAGCACCAGCCACCACGGACAGCTTCTCTTCACCCTGTTCCATGTCGAGGATGATTTTAGTATCGAGGTTACTCACTTTTCAACATTTTCACTTGCACAAACTTAAAGCTATAGTTGCAACCCTAAAAGGTGATTATCTACCCAATTCTTCTGTCCTTGTATCAGAAAAGAGGCAGAGAAGTTGAAAATGGGTAGCAATGCTTCCAGGGACAAGTTAAAGGAATGCATTGTAAGAAGACCCTGGAAGCCGTAGAAGTTTAGCAAACACTTAAAATAGACTGTAGACATTCATAGGAAATGTCATTCTAATACAGCCAGACGTAACGAATGGCATAGCTTTCACCCAATCCTAAAATTAGCAACTGTTATTCATATAAATCTGACTACAATCTGATTGCAGTTAACTCTACCTCAGACCAAAATAAAACCAAGAGTAGTGTTGCATGTAAAAACAGAAAGGAGAGAGTCTAACACAGCCAGACCATTGAGACTTGGAGTGATACCATTAGTGGGCCACTAGGGAAGAAGAAAGACTGCAGAGAAACCAGGTAATAGTGCTTTGAACATTTCCCCCCCACTTGAATTAGTCCCACAGTTCTTTTAAGTTACTCTCTTGACTGATAGAATAAAATATATCCAGATTCTGAATTTTTTGATATATCTGATGTCAGGCCATAGAATTCTTCAATAGCTTGAGCATCTATTTTCTGCAATAAAAAAGAAAGAAAACAATACAATTACTTAACATGATTCCTGGGAAAAGGAAATAAAAACTAATGGAACATATATTAAAATGCAAGGAACACAATTTCTTATAAAACCATGATTAGGGAACTGCGCACAGTGGCTGATGTCTGTAATCCCAGCACTTTGGGAGGCAGAAGCGGGCAGATCTCGAGGTCAAGAGATTGAGACCCTCCCGGCCAACATGGTGAAACCCCGTCTCTACTAAAAATACAAAAATTAGCTGGGCGTAGTGGCATGTGCCTGTAGTCCCAGCTACTCGGGAGGTTGAGGCAGGAGAATCGCTTGAACCCGGGAGGTGGAGGTTGCAGTGAGCCAAGATCATGCCACTGCGCTCTGGCCTGGCGACAGAGGGAGACTCCGTCTCAAAAAAAAAAAAAAAAAAAATCATGATTAGGAACTTTCACTAGCAAATGGAGAATTCCACAGACTTGGCTGAAGGTCATCATCACATAAATTGCACATCTCTAGGAAAAAGGCAATGTCTCCATGCATCAGCAACCCTGTGTGGGCATTCTTTGAGGAAGCCAAGACATCTCCCAAATGGTAAACTGGTGGGTCCTGGAAATAGCCTTAAGTCTTTCCGGCCACCAAGAGTTCATCTATTTTAGTGTTATTCCACTAAAATTGCTACCCTAGCGGGTTAAAATAGATCGTGTCTTTGAGTGTAGAATTCATTCCACCTAGTATTCCTTTATAACAAAATCAATACATAGAATGAACTGGTGTAATAAAGATTTCCAGATCCAGCAGACTGAAAAAAAACTTTAAACAATAATCAATACAAGAAAAATTTGTTAAAATAAAATAATCTTAATAGAGCTTTGAAGTCTATTGTTTGCCCTGTATCAGAGGGGGTTTTAGTCATGATGAGATAGAGAGATCCCATGTCTATGGCTGAACTGTGGAGAACACAGCGTCGGTGAGTCCATGATCGCACTCCTCTCCCTTTCCACGGGGCATGGGGATCAGCAGAATTTGGTTTTGAATAGAATTTTAAGTTGTTTTCAAGTTACATTATGGGGAAAACCGTCTATACATACACGTTCCCCGAAATACTATTTTAAAAACCGTCTATACATACACGTTCCCCGAAATACTATTGATGCCCTGTGACTACTGGAGAATAATCTGCAAACCAACCTCTACAATGTCATCATCAAACAAAAGCCAGAAGCCGTGACTTTTCACAATAGTGATATAATGCCCACGATTAGGACCACTGGAAAAGAACAAATAAAAGAAGTTAGCATGTTAACATTGATCTCTTTATAAAAGTCTACTGAGCTCTTTACAAGCAGTGATTCTCTGGGGAAAAAACTAAGTCATCAGGACAAAGAACTTGGCATAGAGCTCCTGTCTATGTCCACAACACCATGCTGGATGTAGGGGAATACAAAAGTGTGCAGGAGAGATATCTTCTAAGGACTCATAATCCAGCAGGAAAAACAGACACTCAGATTCAGCAAATATTAACAAAAAATTACTCTCTACCTACGCTGTGTTGGGCCCTATTCTAGCTGTCAGGGGAAGAAGCAGTGAACAAAACAAAGACCTCACTTATTTGGGACTTGGCGTAGGGGCTGGATTGGCAATATACAAACTAAACTTATAAATGTATGTCAAGTGGTGAGAGGTGTCATGGAGAAGGATGAAGCAGAGTAATGGGATCTGAGCGATGGCAGGAGGTATTATTTGATAGACAGTGAAGGGAGGCCACTTGGATAATGTGGACAGAAGGAAATTTCCCTGAAGGAAATGGCAGGGGTAGGGGTAGGGGTGGAGGGTCAGGGTGTGGGGGAAAAGCCATGTGGCTCTGGATGGAAGTTTCAGAAATAGGCAATAGCAAGTGGAAAGGCCTGGGGCAGGCGAGTAACACTTGGTGTGTTCAGAAACAGCAGAGAAGCCAAAGGAGGCCAGAGCAGCAGAGTGAGCGGGGGAGGGGAAGACCGGAGCAGACTGAGGGGCAGGTGCAGGAGAAATCGGAGGTAAGACTTTAGGCTTTGCTTCGAGCAAGCCAGGAAGACAGGGGAATTTTAAGGAGTTGTATGTTTTAGAAAGAGATCAACAAACCAAGATGCACAGTAACAAGTATTAAAATAAAAAGCCATATACTATGCTATATGGAAAAAAGCAAAGAACAACTAAGCAGCTGTTAATATGGAGTTCGGTTAGATTTGCACGAGTGAGGGGATTTTAATCCTAAACGTAGAACTGTTTTTTAATGCACTATTAAAGTTGAAAAACCAAACCTCCCCCTTTGTTTACCCTCTTTCAACACAAGATGATGCCAATGATGTTTCTGCTCTTTCTCCAGCCTCCTCCAGCTACTGTCTCCCTTTCCCTCTGAGCTCCAGCCCATCAGGCTCCTCTCACACATGCCCCCTTCACACTGTGGGCCTTTGCATTGCTGTAAACTCTGCCAGAGATGATCCTTCCCCAACTGCATTCTTTTTTAGGCCTCAGCTCAAATGTCACCTCCCCAGATAAATCTCTGCTGACCACTTCACCTGAAGAGGTATCTCCCATCACTCACTCATCTCCCCTGTTTATTCCTGATAGCACTGATCAAAATCATAAATCATCCTGCAGTGGTTTATTTTTGGTGGTAGCAGAGTGGTGTGTTTTTTTGTTCATTATCAATCTTTCCAGATAGATTATAAGCTTTGTGAGGGCAGGGCCTCTGTGCTGTGTGTCTTTTCGTTACTCTATCTTCAGATCCTGGCATGGAACCCAGAAAACATGAGCTTAAAATAAAACCTGCAGCAGAAATCAATGCACAAGGCTGTGCACTTGCTGCAACTATGGGCCAGGAGGTCCTGGCATGGAAGGTAAGGCAGGCCCAGCTCCGTAACCTCAAAGCTTTCCGGTGCCACCCGGAAGCCACCCAATCTTCATGCACAGGCCAGCCCTGCTCCAAAGAGGAGAACAGCCCTACTTCTGCTGGGAGGAGTTTGAAGAATCCTAGTTAGTAGCATGCCTGACTTGGCACCAACTGATCTTTGCTGCCAGGGCCCTTCTTACCTTGTGCTCACATTACGGAAACTGACCTTAGAGAACCCAACCTCCCACTGGTCGTTCAGTTCCCTCACATGGGTCTCTGCCAGTCCTCCCAAGGATTCAAATTGGGCACTCACAGAGACCCACACGAAAAGTCCTGTGTACCCTGTGCAAGGGGCACCTGTGTTTCTCCTTCGCCTAGCCTTCCCAGCAGGCCCTCCCATCCACACGACCCCAGCCACCCACTTTAGCCGCAATGCCCACCAGGTCCCAGGCTCTGCCTGCCCTAAGACCTTCTCCAACCCTGCACCAATGTGAGGCCTTGCCCAGCGCTCAAGGCTAGGTTCCAGTGATCTGGAACTCTGTGTTCTTCAAAGGAATAACAGCTGTTCTTCAGGTATATAACTAGCCAATACATACATTTTTATTGAGAATACAAGAAAATATCCAGTGACTTAAAGTTAATACACACAGGATAAAATATGGGGTGCTTCAGATGTGAAATTACAGTTTCTGATACCATCCACCCTAGTACACAATTAAAAAATAAATCAATCTATCCCTCTGCATGGCAATGGTAGTCTCCTGGTAATGTTGTGTTCACTATAATCGATCTCAGCAGATGGAGGAGAAAAGACTCTTGCTCTGTGATACGCCCCAATCTAAAACCTACGAGGGCAGGAGGAAGGCTGTGCCTACCCCCCAAGGTAGAACATAAATCTGTCCCAACTGAGCAAACAATAACAAACAGGTGAATTTTCAATATACTCTTTTGCATTTATACCAAATTACGGATAAAAAAATATCTTCTCAAATTTCAGCAAAATGCTTTGCCTCTCCATAGCTAGAGGCCTTCTCTCTCTACTTTCTTTTTTCTGATTATATACTTATTTTAGAATTTGGGGAAAGACCAAAAATAACAAAGAATATTTTTTAAGAATATGTTTTTAATCACTCGAAGTGCCAAAAGATTATTAAATTTGACCCATTGCTTCTAGTCTTTATTTACACATCTTAAAATGCTTTTGAGATCATACTATAAATCTAACTTGGCTTTTTAAAAATTAAAATCACAGCATAGACATTTATTTCTCCATGTTATTTCAAATTCCTCAGAACCATTATTTCTATGCAACGGAGATTTATTATTTCTCTCATAATAGAACATTTAGATGATCATTGTTGGAATGCTATTTTTCTAAATGTGTCTGTAGGGCATGTTTATGTACTTTTTGAGATGATCAGTAAGAGTTTGGAAGAGATCCCAAAAATACTGAGTGCCATGGCACAGGAAAGGTGCAGTTGGGTATATTTCAGCCAAGGGGCAACCTTACACTTACCTTGTGCACCTGCTTCCGGTCGTGCCCTTACCTGCCACAGTGAACAACCACAGCAACCAGGTCATACATGCGGTCCAGGTTCACCGCATCACTGGAGGTGTTGAAGAGCCGGAGCTCTAGAGGGAAGACCACGCGGTAAGACAGCTTGGTGTATCTGTGCAACTGCTCCATGTACTTGAACCGCTTTAGATGCAGGGCCAAGATCATGGGTAGCTTTTTTACTCTCATCCTAAGAAACCATGAAATAGAAAATCAGTTGTACCCAACACCTGTTAGGGGAAGAGAATACACTGTCATCTGCACAAACAGAACAGGAGGGGAGGTCTATCAAACTTCAAACCAGCAGACAACCAAATAGTTTGCAAGGATAAAAGTATGCTGGCTTATGTAGAGCTGACTTAACCTATATCCCTGGCTCCCAGGAGCATTCCAGCAGGAGAAATGTACAATGGTGTGTCTCTGTTTGGTGAAAGGTGATGTTCCAGAATTTTCGTACAAATAAAAATAGACTATGCAATTGTTCTCCATCACTGCCCTGTGCCTTCCAGAGAGGAACGATATTTGGACAATCTACCCTCTGAGAAGATGGAAAGGAGGTTTGAGAGATTTTAAGAACAGAAGGTTGGGAAGAGGACAAGGTGGACAGTGCCGACGGCTGGACTTACAGGTTCTGAGGACTGGCAGGGGGATGGATGCTTCTGACACACACTCTTGGGCATTGGGACATCAAGCGTGCCAGGCTCACTATCAATCCGACCCTTGTGATCTTGGGCAAGTCACTTCCTTTCCCTAGCTCTAGTTCCTCATTTATAAAATGCAGGGGTTGGCTAGGGCTACATTTCCCAAACTGGGCTCATGAGAGCACTGGAAATGTTAACAGATGTGGTGTTTCTGTGGCCAAGTAAGTTTGGACAATGCTACTTTCGGCTTTGAAGATCCTATGTGTACATTACCAGACTGAAGATTTTGAGAAATCCTGCAGTAAAGGGATTGTTCTGTTGTTTGATGTTGGATTTCCCAAACTTATATAAACATAGAAAGTTTTTTTTACTAGGTGACCATTAACACTCCTCAGTAAAAAGTCACAAAGGTAAGTTAACAAAGGTAACAGAGCACACTGCTAGAATAGAGGGTCTTCCAGTCTCCTTCCAGCTCCCCATTCCATGAATGTACTGAATTAAGTGTAAATGCTGTTTAGTTTGCATATATTTTTAATGCATAGGATGTGAAAAGGACAAATTTTAAAAGAATAGTTTTAAGGAATCTATTAAGGAAAAGCCTTGGTCATAAAAATAAGCAAGTAAAACATCAGTAGAAAAATAATAATTACGGGGAACCCCATATTTTACAGGAATACATGACGTTGTAATGTATAAACCCTCCAGGGCTGAACAAAAATGTCTAAATGCCACAAAGACAGACCTGAGGCCAGTCTTAGGCAGACTGAGGTTATAAGCAGGGGGAGCAGACGCGAGGGACCTTCCTCACTAACAAAAGGTATCTGCCTACCTCCTTGATGCCTGCCTGCAACAGTGACTAACTTTGTGTAAGTTTTGCAGCAAAGAAAGTTGTACCTGTTGGAGGTGAAGGCCTGGAAAGGCTGGGCAGAGAAATGATCTCAACCTCAGGTCTAGACCCTTGAGGCTTTCAGACAGCAGTACTGAGCATGTGCCAGCTGCCTTGAATACTGCAGAACCACTGCCAAGACAGATTTAACTCACAGGAAGCCTTCGCAGGAGACTGAAATGGCAACTTTCCTGGCTTGTGGGGCAGACTAATGGGGAACAACTGGTTATTTCAGATTTTCTAAGAGCTGTAACTGTCTGGTATGCAAAAAAGATGGAGAACCTTGGGTCTTATATCAATTCAGAATGCAGTAACTTTCTAACTTTCTTATCACCTGTTCTTTATTTTATTTTTGAGACAGAGTCTTACTCTGTCACCCAGGCTGGAGTGCAGTGGCGCTCAGCTCACTGCAACCTCCGCCTCCGGGGCTCAAGTGATTCTCCTGCCTCAGCCTCCTGAGTAGCTGGGATTATAGGCGCAAGCCACCACACCTGGCTAATTTTTGTATGTTTAGTAGAGATGGGGTTTCACCATGTTGGCCAGTCTGGTCTCAAACTCCTGACCTCAAGTGATTGGCCTGCCTTAGCCTCCCAAAATGCTGGAATTACAGGTCACTGTGTCCCGCCTCTTATTACCTATTCTTATAACTGATGTGTTAATAATTTCCTCACAAGTCCTTATGAAATGATATATATATTTTTAAACCTCTGTCTCTAAAAAGAGGTCCCAATGTTTAAGCAATACAAATGAAAATAATATTGGGTGTCTACTATTTGTTATATACTACTCTAAGTACTTTCTATAATTTACCTTTAATTCCAAGAGAATAGTGATTATATTTTATCATTACTTATTTATCCAGCATAAACAAGTATCTGGCACATGGTAGCACTCAACAAATATTTGCTGAATGACTGAATGAATGAACAAATGAGTAAACAATTGGACAGACAACTCTCCAAGTTGTCCTCTCCAAGGTCAGCGTTCTTGTCTCAGTTTCACTGGTGAGGAGGGTAACTGACTTCCCCAAGGCTCCATGGCTATGAGCCCAGGAAGCTGAGATTCAAAGCCAACCCTGCTGGGCCCCACAGTCTGGATACCTCTCACTACACAAAGCCACCCCTGCGCTAAATCTTCACCTACCTTTTCTGGGCTTCCTGTTTGCTGCAGCATGTTTCACAATAATACTTTTGTTCACTACACAGTGTTTCTGTGTTGCTGAAGTCTCTGTAGAGGGAAATATTTTCATCTTAAAAAAATGTTCAAATCTACTTGGCATACCATGTTTTAAATCCCTCAATTAACCTGTAGGGTTATTTTTAAGTAAAAATTAGAGAAGTAATCAGAAAAAAATCCTCCTTAAGACTAGGATGGTACAGAAACTACAGGATAATAAATAGAAATAAAAAGTCTAGGTGCCATTATGCTGACAGACACTCTCTGTTCATTGAATCATAAATTTACCGTGAGGGATTTTCAAATATAGCTTTATTTAATGGGACACAGGCAGATATAAACTAGGGTTTCCAACTGCATTCAGAAAAAAACCTCGTGATTTAACGAAGAATACCTAAGCTAGAAATTAAAATCGTAATAGAAAAATACTATCGAGACTAAAAGCTCATCATAAACACTAAAACTTAGGTCCAAAAAAGTCAATCACATAACGTGCAAGGTGACATTATTGTGTAGTTAATGAAAAACAGTATTTCTCTGGTAGTCTGTATTTTCAAAGAGCATGAAAGTAGGAAGATAATGAAATTCAAACCATATACAAAACTGCCCTCTTCTTGAACTAAGGAAATCCTGGATTAATCAGATGACCACCTCCTACCAAACCCTACTCCCCACCACTCCCCTGCCAGAGGATAAGAACTTTCCCTGCCTCCTTTGGAGAACAAAAGCCTTATCTGCCTTATCATGAGATTCTACTCTGCTACTTATGATTTTCATTTTTTAAATGTCATGGTTTTTCATTCTTTTCCAGCCATCGATATTCTACTTAACATTTCTGTGGTACTGCTTCAAAGGCTGAAAAGAACATCCAGACTAATACCTGACAGTTTTGAAAAATTCTGTGACATTTCCTTGTTCATAGAGTGTCCTAACAGCATAATGATCAGATTTTATTAAACAGAAAATGTTAAATGTGTTAAATGATTCCACCATTTACATAGAACACATCAAAAGAAAACACAGATTCTTTCATTCATTAAGTCCCCAGATGTTTACTGCCAGTCCTCTGGGCTACGTTCTGGGGATCCAGAGAATAACTGCCCTCATATGGCTCACATTTTAACAGAGATACATGCAAATGAACCACTGAAACACAAAACGATCAGTACAGCTTCAACAGAAAGCATTACATGGTTCCCCTACTGAAACCCTCCGGCAGTTTCCAGTGCACTATCCACCCAGGCTCCTTCTCTCTGCTCCAGCCACACTGGCCCTGGGATATCTTCTTCTTGCCTTACGATATTTGCAGGTGCTATTTCCTCAGCACTGAGAGCCTCCTCCCAGAGGCTTCCACGGCTGGCTGAACTGGTTGCTGGGCACTCAGCCTGAACATCCCCCTCTTTGGAGAAGACTTCTCTGATCATTTTCTCCAAGCCTATCCAGCCCCTATCATATTGCTGCCTTGTTTCTCCCCAGCATCTGAACCCATTCTTCTGTCATTTGATTACTTGCCTCCCCCTCTATGTGGGCAGTGGCCTTGTCATTCCTATATGCCCAACACAAAACACAATGGCACATATTAATATTTGTTGATTGAATGAATAAACCAACAAAGACAGAAGCAGGTATAAAGTCCAGAAGAAAGCACCGAGAAGAGGGGAAGTGTGCCAGGCGAACAAGTGAGCAAGAGTCAAGAACTCCAGAGAGAACACGGCAGTGCAGAGGCCTGGAGGGAGGGGATAGCAGCGGCGGTATATTAGTCCGTTCTCATGCTGCTAATAAAGACATACCTGAGACGGGATAATTTATAAAGAAAAAGAGGTTTAATGGACTCACAGTTTCACATGGCTGGGGAAGCCTCACAATCATGTCAGAAGGCAAAGGAGGAGCAAAGTCACATCTCACATGGCAGCAAGCAAGAGAGCTTGTGCAGGGGAACTCCCATTTATAAACCATCGGATCTTGTGAGACTCATTCGCTACCACGAGAACAGTGTGGGGAGAAACTGCTCCCATGATTCAATTATCTCCACCTGGCCCCACCCTTGACACGTGGGCATTATTTACAATTCAAGTGAGATTCAGGCAGGGACACAGCCAAACGATATCAGGTGGCAAGTCACATAGCCTTGAATATGCTACCAAGAAGCCATCACGGACCCTTACCAACAGTCTCAAGAAAGAAAAGACATAGATTGTGCTTTTTAGAAATTCCACTTCTGACAGCATGGTGGAGGGCCAAATGGAGAGGATCGAAAGGCAAGAAAACCATTAGAATGCAAATGCACTCAACTTTCAGGTTTCAAGTACATGGTGCATAAAACAGACTCATACTTAGCTGAATGAATACTTCAATTGAGTAATTGCTGTGGAATCTTGTTTTGCCTGCATGGGATTGACTGGAGTGGAATGGCGGAGCAGAGGGGGTGAGGTGAGTATGGGCATGGTGGAGCTTCATATCCTCCCAATGTCTACCACAGACAAGCCACACTACCAAGCTAAAGGGTCACAAGAGCCAAAGAAAGCCCAGCAACAAATAAGGAATCATGGAAACACAGCAGAAGTTAGTACCTAACGTAAAGATCCATTTTACAAAGAAGCCGGCTGACCGAGTAATGCTCTTAGGGCATCCATGAGTTGAGAATTGTAAAACGAAGGTGAGTTAGGAGAAGAGGGGGGACCACAGCAGTAAATGCTGAGGCAGAGCAGCTGTCAGTTAATGCTCTATATTTGTTGGATCAAAGGTGGGCAACAGTGGTGGAGGAAATTCTTCAATGAGAAAGTCAAGGGGGCACTTGCTGTTTCCAACACTTGGGATAAATTACCAAAGCACAGAGAAGAGGTTGAGAGAAAAACACAAAATTCTTTATATTGCTTTAAAAAGAGGCAGAGCAGCAATAAAACATGATTTAAAAATACACTTTTGGGCTTGACATGGTTTGGATCTGTGTCCCGACCCACATCTCATATTCAACTGTAGCCCCTGATGTTGGAGGTAGGACCTGGTAGAAGGTGACTGGATCACGGGGCGGACTTCTCAGGAATGGTTTAGCATCATCCTCCTGCTGCTGTCCTCCCCAAACATTGTGAGTGAATTCTTGTGAGATCTGGCCATTTAAAAGTGTTTAGCTCCTCCTCCAATCACTGGCTTCTGCTCCAGTTATGTGATGTGCCTGCTCCCCCTTCACCTTCTGCCATAATTGTAAGTTTCCTGAGGTTTCCCCAGAAGCCAAGCAGATGCCAGTGCCATGCTTTCTGTACAGCTGGCAGAACCATGAGCTAATTAAACCTCTTTTCTTTATAAATTACCCAGTCTCGACAGAAATGCAGGCATGGACTAACACAGGGCTGGTGCGAAAGTAGTGAGTTATCTCAATTAATGATTCACAGTTAGCTATAGATCAAACTCCTCATTCTACTTTTTCGCCCTTTCTCATATAGGAAGGAAAGATGGAGGGAAAGAAGGAAGGAAGGAAGGAAGGAAGGAAGGGAGGGAGGGGAGGGAGAAAGAGAAGAAAGAAAATACACTTTGGGAACAAATCTAATAAGAAAATGCATACTTTTATAAAGAAAACACTAAAGCCTTATGCAAATATTTTAAAAACTTGAAAAAATGGAGAAAGACTGTTTTTCGACGGGAAGGCTATCATTTATTGTAAACACAGTGATTGTGTTCAAGTTAATGTCTTTGATACATGTTTAATTAAAATCTACTTTTTCACTCACTACAATTAAAAATCCTCAAGCAATGCTTCCTGATAATTTCCATGTCATGATCCACACAGAAATACTACATGAGAAACACTAGGATATACTGACAAGACTGCTCCTACAGCTGGCCATGGGGCTCTGGCACTGCCAGGCCGTCCCAGCCTCCCAGGAGCTGAGGGGATGAATACATACCTCTAACCCATTTTCCCTGACTCACCAGTCGGGGAAATTTTGTCCTAGAATCTAGTGCAGTGGTTTTCCTCCTGGCTGCTCATTAGAATCATCTGGGGAGCTTTAAAAACAATCCCAATGCCAATCCCGCACCCTCTCCACTCCCCACTCTCCCTCCATTCAATTACATCAGAATCTCTCCAGGTGGAACCCAGGCATTACTGTTCTTAAATCTTCCCGGGTTATTCCACAGGGCAGAGAGCCTTTGCTCCAGTGCTTCCCAATCACCTGGGATCTTGTCGGCACTGGGAGAGTGGGAATAAAACGAGAGGAAGACAGAGGAAGGGGAAGGTGGTTCTAGAGCACTGAGCACGTGGAGGAGAAAGGGGAGATTCTGGGAAGGACCACTCAGGTGGAAGACAAAAAAGGCCATGCGAGGATAATTAAGATAAACTTTATGCAGTTTAAGTTTTTGCCTGAGGCCATCCCTGAACTTTTCACAAGGAAGTAACATCTTTCTCAATATTCTCCAGTGACACAAATGGCTTACTCTCCCTAAGACACAGTTACTGAGGTTTGAAATATTAGTATTATAACTCAGCTATTACACAAACTTAATGGCTTCTCCAGATCTGTATCCTGAATTTAAACACTATTTATATCGTTTCTCTGGAACAAAAGTTCGGTGAAAGTACATTATAATTCACCACCTAAAAATCTTCTGGAAGAAGGTAGCAGAGATCTTACATTCAAATCCCACCATTTTAGCTTAATTTTTTATTTTTTAAGGTTATTGAAATAAATGAAAGAAACATCATATCAGAAGAGATAATGCAGACATAACATCAGAGAAGAAAATTCATAACTCTAGTTTAAAAAACAAAACCTCAAAAATGCAATCCACATTAAACCATGAAAGGGGCCAAGCAGGAGTCTACCCTTTCCTTCTCTTTGCCTCAGAGACAGAGAAAGCTAAGGACTCCATTGACATCATCTGTTCTCTGCATCTTTCTCCCGCACTCCTTCTCCCATCACAGAACTCTTGAGTGGTAAGTGGCAACACATGGCAGGCTCTTCTGCTATGGAGGTGACATCACATGTGAGGGCAAGTATAGCTGAGTTGGTCAAGGTCTAGTTTAGGTGTGATGTAAAACAGGGGGAGGAGGTGGCATTTCAGAGATACCAGCCTGCACAATAAGACAGAGTCGAATATGTTTAAAAGGCATTCAGAAGCTACTTCATAGTCACCCACCCTAGCCTGAACATTTCCAAGTGCCTCTAGCCTACCTTAATCAAGCATGCATAACCAATATACACATTTCTCCAGGAAAAAAAAAATTATGGAAACCTAAACCTCAGTTCTATTTCTTATAACAAGGTTCCCCAAAGGTTGAAATTATCACCAATCACTTCACACTTTACCTGGCTGATCTCAAATCTACAGCCACTGTCACCTGCCCTTTTGAACAGTATCAGTAATTCCTGGAAAAGAGGAAAAGCAGCCAACCTCCCTAACTCCAAATTCTCACCAAGGAGGGCAATGGGCATATAATGGCTTTCTCCCACTCCCTCATCAGCAACTAATGGTGGTACACCCGTAACTTTTTCCACGCCCTGTGATGATAAAACCTTAGGAAATCAAAAATCGCTTCTTTTCACAGGAATGTTAGGAACTGATAACGGTTTGGCTCTGTGTCCCCACTCAAATCTTATATGGAATTACAATCTCCAATGTTGGGGGAGAGACCTCATGGGAGGTGGTTTGATCATGGGGGCAGATTTCCCCTTGCTGTTGTGATAAGTTCTACACAAAATCTGTCTGTTTAAAGGGGTGTAGCATTTCCCCCTTCATTCTCTCTCTCTCCTGCCAACATACAAAGATTGTGCCTGCTTCCTCATCACCTTCTGCCATGATTGTAGGTTTCCTCCTGTACAGCCTGTGGAACTGAGTCAACTAAACCCTTTTTCTCCATAAATTGCCCAGTCTCCAGTATGTCTTTAAGCAGTGTGAGAATGGACTAATACAGAAAACTGGTACCAAGAGTAGAGCACTGCTATAAAGATATCTGAAAATGTAGAAGCAACTTTGAAACTGGGTAATGGGCAGACGTTGAAACAGTTTGGAGGGCTCAGAAGAAGAAAGAAAGATGTGGGAAAGTTTGGAACTTCCTAGAGACTTGTTGAATAGCTGTGACCAAAATGCTGACAGAGATATGGACAGTGAATTCCAGGCTGAGCAGGTCACAGATGGAAATGAGGAAATTATTGGGAATTGGAGTAAAGGTCACTCTTGCTATGCTTTACCAAAGAGACTGGCAGCACTGTGCCCCTGCTCAAGAGATCCGTGGAACTCTGAATTTAAGAGACATGACTTAGAGTATCTGGTGGAAGAAATCTCTAAGCAGCGAAGTGTTCAACATGTGTCTTGGCTGCTTCTATAAATCTATGCTCATTTGTATAAACAAATAAATGACCCAAAACTATATTTAAAAGGGAAGCAGAGTTTAAAAGTTTGGAAAATTTGCAGCCCAACCATGTAGTAGAAAAGAAAAATCCATTTTCTGGGGAGGAATTCAAGGCTGCAGAAATTTGCATAAGTAAAGAAGAGTCAAATGTTAATAGCCAAGAGAATGGTAAAAATGCCTCCAGGGCATTTCAGAGACTTTTACAGCAGCTCCTCTCATCACATGCCTGGAGGCCTAAGAGGTATGAGAAACACACTCACTCATCCAAATCTGAAGGATGGACTTAGAGACACAAAGAACAGTGGAAACAGGACTTTTAGTGGCAGTCTTGCAAGACTGGGTGTCTGGTAGGCAGGTACACCTCAGGCAGTTACAGCAGGTAATTTCAGTAGGTAATTTATCTCATAGCATGCCAAGTCCTGCCCCTAGTTCCTCATTGGTTGAGTACTATGAGGTTACAATCTTCCCTAACGTTGCCTAAGTTTCATTATCCCTCTATAAAGTCTCCTTCCCTGCTTAAGATTCGATTTCCCAGTAACAAAACTTTCTTCCCTTTTACGTGCTGACCCCTCCTCTACATCCTGTTCACTTATTATGACTTTCTAGGTGCATGAGCCATGCAGTTTTTCACATCCACAGGCTGGCTGACAGTACTTAGATTTATTATGCCTTGAGAACAAATCATTTAAAATGTTTTCTCACGGAGGAAAAAATGGTTTCATGGGCCAGGCCTAGGGCCCCCACTGCTCTATGCAGCCTCAGGACATGGTACCCCACATCCCAGCCACTCCAGCTTCAGCTACGGCTAAACAGCACCAAGGTACAGCTTGGGCTGTTGCTTCAGAGGGTGCAAGCCCCAAGCCTTGGCAGCTTCCATATGGTATTGGGCCTGCGTGTAAGCAGAAGACCAAAGTTGAAGTGTGGGGAACCTCCACCTAGATTTCAGAGAATATGAAAATGTCAGGATGTGCAGGCATAAGTCTGCTGCAGGGGCAAAGCCCTCATGGAGAGCCTCTACTAGGGCAGTGAAGAGGAGAAATATGGGGTTGAAGCACCCCCCAGAGTCCCCACTTGGGCACTGTCTAGTGGAACTGTGGGAAGAGGGCCACTGCCCTTCAGACCCCAGACAGCCTGCACTGTGCACCTGGAAAAGCTGCAGCCTGCGAAAGCAGCTGCAGGGGTTGTACCCTCCAGAGCCACAGGGATGGAGCTGCTCAAGGCCTTGGAAGCCCACCTCTTGTGTCAGTGTGCCCTGGATGTGAGACATAGAATCAAAGGAGATTATTTTGGAGCTTTAAGATTTAATGACTGCCCTGCTGGGTCTCAGACCTGCATGGGGACTGTAACCCCTTTGTTTTGGTCAATGTCTCCCTTTTGGAATGGGAGCACTTACTCAATGCCCATACCCCACATTGTATTTTGGAAGTAGCTAACTTATTTTTTTATTTTATAGGCTCATAGGCAGAAGGGACTTGCTTTGTCTCAGATGAGACTTTCACCTTAGACTTTTGAGTTAATGCTGGAATGAGTTAAGACTCATGGGAAGACACGATTGGTTTTGAAATGTAGAAGGACGTGAGATTTGAGAGAGAACAGGGGGCAAAATGATGTGGTTGGGTTCTGTGTCCTGACCCAAATCTCATGTTAAATTGTAATCTCCAATGTTGGGAGAGGTAACCGGTGGGGAAGTGACTGGATCATGGGCAGATCTCCCTCTTGCTGTTCTCAAGATAGTGAGTGAGTTGTCAAGAGATCTGGTGGTTTTAAAGTGTGTAGCACTTCCCACTTTGCTCTCTCTCTCCTGCTCTGCCATGCGCAGATGTGCCTGCTTCCCCTTCACTTCCACCATGATTGTAAGTTTCCTGAGACTTCCCTAGCCACGCCTCCTGTACAGCCTGCAGAGCTTTAAGTCAATTAAACCTCTTTTCTCCATAAATTACCCAGTTTCAAGTATGTCTTTATAGCAGTGTGAGAATGGACTAATACAGAAAATCATGCCCATTCAGAAGAAAAAGAGGCCATCATGACCAAAAAATTCCTTACAAAGAAATTACAAACTTGTCCTAGACACCTGGACACAAGCAGAAATGCCAAACCAATAGGAAGTACTCAGGTAACTATCAGTGCCAGGGTGGGAAACCCTCAGAGCCCTGGGAAATGGGAAAGCAATCAACCCCCAAATCACACAGTACATTACAGCCAGATGGACCAAGAAGCTCTTTCAAGCTGTTCGTTGGTGTCTTTGCCTTAAAAGATGGCCTTCTAACTGCAATCACCACAGCCAAATCACTTTAATCTACTCTTCTAAAAGGTTCCAAGTAACCTGAGCTCCTGAAATAAAAGGTCTGTCATCTGGCCCTTACTCATAAAAATTGTGATTCTATACAATGTCTCTGACACCCCGCTGGGATACCCCAAGCCTTGGGGAGGCCCATCCTGACTGCTTGGTTTTCACAGGCACCTCCACTATCAGCCACTTTCTAGACCTCTTTTGTTTCCTTCAAAGTACTGATCATCATCTGTGCATGCCCACTAGAATGTAAGTGCTGTGAAAACACCGGGCCTCGTCAGGTTCACTCCTCTATCCCCCAGTGTCTACAACACAACCAGGCAAATTATAAGCATTCATGACCTGTTGTTGAAAGAAAGAAAGAAGGCAGTGAGTGGCTCAAAGGGAATTATGTCTTTACAGCAACTCTGAGCATGTTTTCAATGCATAAGTCAATACACAATGTCTACAGTAATCCTGGAAATCATCACTGTTACACTCAGGGCTCCTCACCTTCTCTCCATCCTCATGAGGAAGAATTTCTTTCCATGCATGTTCTCCACAGAATGCTTAAAAGATGGAGTAACAGGCAACTGCCTCATTGGTTCTAGCCCAAAGTGCATAATATTTAAAATAATAAAATAGATTATCTTAGAAAAAGAGTAATGGTAGGCATCTGTAGCTTTTATTAACTTAATCGTATGAAAAACAGAGAGAGAGAGAGAGAGAAAGAGAAACACTGATGAAAGCCAAAGCCTACATCTGCATTAAAGATTAACATTTTATTTTTAAATTTAATGACTAACAACTTCTACTTCATGCTCTTTTTTCTCAGTGGGACTCTTCTCCAGACCACATATACTTACTTTTAACCTCTCTTGGGAAAGGAGATATAGAAAATAATAGGATCATACTGGTTTAAGAGAAGGAAAGCTTATGCCCTGAAGAAATACAGGATTTTCTCTCCCACTTAGTTACAAGCCTGATCAAAAGCTCAACCCACCTCAGAGTTCATAAGGTTACCTTAGACAGTGGGTAATGGACGTATTCTGCTCCACATCAACAGAAAGGTCAAGAAAATCTTCATCTTTGCTACTAACCTGAAACAAAAAAAGGAAAAAATGTATTAGGCATGAAATATGCAGTAGATAAAACTTTGAACATGTATAGGTAACCGTCAACTGCAATAAAAATCATAACTGCAGTTAAAGTCCTGCATGGACATGTATACTCACTGGCACCAAGTTACCTCAAAAACAACCCAATCTAGAGAAAATCTCAAATTCTCAATTCAACCTCCTCCCTATCCCAGTTTTGACTCACAGCTTTTAATAATTAAAACTCAACCAGATTTCTCTTCCTCTCCATTCATTTGTCCCATTGTTTCCAAGTAGGAAGTATTAAATATCCATATAGCCCAGATTGCAGAGTGATAAAAATGGAAATGGCGAAAGGACAAGAGACTTACAAAACCTACCACCCAGATCAACATCCCTTGTTGAGTTGTTTCCACTTTTTACCAGTCCCTTGAAAGCACTCCCTTTCTCCCTTGCCCCATCATTCAAACTGTGTGGGGGGGCCAGGGAGCCTCACAGGCAAGGGCTGGAGTTGCACTGACCACACATAAAGCTGTCCTTTGGCTAGGAAGTGGTCATCACATGCAGAGCACTGTGCTGTCCATGACAACGACCAGACCTGGGGCTGGCCTGAAGCCTGGGCTCAAACAGGCCCACCATACTGTGGACGGCTCTCAGTCGAGCTGGTTCAGTGGCCCCAGCTGTCTCTCAGCCTTCAACAGCTTACTCCTCACTAATTCTGGATCTCATATATCTCAAGGCTCACTGAATAAGTGCTTACTTTCCACTAATTCACCAACAACCCTGGGGTTTTACTGTCTGGTTCCCAGAGTATCAGGAACAGTTGGCAATGACCTTCAAGTCCTCAGTCAATTGGCAGCAAAATGAAAACAACATTCCTTTAAAAATGTGACAACTATCCTATGACCCAAAATTCCATAAATTACCTGAAGAAATATTCAGAGATGTGGATACACTCTTTTATACTTTTAGAAGTACACACAGGGGCTGGGCGTGGTGGCTCATGCCTGTAATCCCAGCACTTTGAGAGGCTGAGGTGGCTGGATCACTTGAGGTGAGGAGTTTGAGACCAGCCTGGCCAACATGGTGAAACCCCATCTCTACTAAAACTACAAAAAATTAGCCAGGCGTGGTGGCACGTGCCTGTAATCCCAGCTAGTAGGGAGACTGAGGCAGGAGAATTGCTTGAACCTGTGAGGCGGAGGTTGCAGTGAGCTGAGATCATGCTACTGCCCTGCAGCCTGGGTGACAGAGCGAGACTCTGTCTCAAAAAAAAAAAAAAAAAAAAAAAAAGACGTGCACACAGGAATGGATACTGAGACACGAGAATGAGTATTGCCCAGATGCATATCCTGTCTCTGCCATTTATACAGTCAATGGCTTCAGGCCAGATATTCAGCCTCTGTTTCCTCATCTGTAAAGCGAGGACAGCAAGAGTGTCTATGTCATAACGCTGTTGAAAGGAGGAAATAAGATAATACATATAAAGTGCTTTAAAAAGTAAGGACTCAATAAATTACAAAGGGGTAAAAAATTTTAAGTGGCCTAAAATGGTCAAAAAGTTGAAAAAGGCTTTCTCTATATTGTGGTTATCATACTAAAGGAAAAAGCAGATTACACAACTATAGGTAAGTTAATACCAATTTTGTATTAAAAAGGCATCTTTACACTTATACACACACATCTCCTCCCTTGGCATTCTCTACCATCCTGTTTTAATTTTTTAATGACATTTATTTTAATGGTGAGCCCCAAACCCTCACCATTGCTTCTATTGGCTTCTTGGTCATATGGCTTCACAGATACTCTCATCGAGAGGTGACTATGTGTTGCCACCCTAGATTCTGAGTGTGACCACGTGACTTGCCTTGGCCAGTGGGATGCTAGAAGGCAGGTTACCAGCAGAGGCCAGAACAAGCATTTGTAAAACTGCTCTCTCACATCGCTGTAAGAAGGATAAGCCCAGGTTAGCCTGCTGTTCCCAGGAAGAGGAGAGATCCATGGAGGAGAGCTGTCCTAACTAAGCCATTCCAGCCAAGCCCAACCTAGAGTAAAACCCCTTGTGATCTTGCAGACATATGAGTGGGCCTCCTGAACTACAAACACACAAGTTTAGTGGAGTCCAGTCTAGACCAGTCGACCCCTAGCCAACCCACCATTGCATGAGTTAAAATAATAAACGATAGTTGAAGGCTCAGAGTTTTGATACAGATAGATAACTGATACAACCAATAGATAGATACAGATAACTGATACAACCACTTATCCTTTTATAGGTGTTATTTCTTAATGTTTACTGTCTGTCTCCCCCTTTACTAAAATGAAAGTTCAAAAGACTGGCTTCCATAGTAACTAAGATCCTAGCACACCAATACTCCTTCAGAAAACTAGAAACCTCTCCAGATAACTATAAACTCATATAACCAAAAACTAAAAGCAGCTAACTGAAGGCACTGGAGAGTTAACACAAAAAAGCATATGGGAGTCCACACTGGAGGAGGAGAGCTGTACAGAAGGAGTTCATAGTTTCATGGCCTTTGGCAGGGGGTGTTGAGGGGGAAATACAGTCTTGCTGGTCTGCAAGCCAGAAGACTAAATCTGGGAAACCATGTCCACTGGAAAGAAGGGAAAGTGTCTGAGAGGGTATCTCCAACTCTGCCTACATCTGGCTGACCCCTGAACCTGCCATGCATGGAATACACACAAAGCAACTTGGCTATTAACAAAATGGCTGCCACCAAAGATTCAAGCTGTCACCCAAGAAACACAGTGGATAGTTTGGGTCCAACCAAGGTAAGTGCCTGTTAAAACTAAAGAAACTCAATATGCATTAAAGAAAAATAACAGAATCCAGAGTCTCTGCCGCTTAACATTATCAATGTTCTAAATAAGATCCAAAGTTACAGTATGTGACAAATGTTTTACCTAAGACATTCTTAAAAGAAAATAAACTGAGACCAACTGTGGGGATGACCCAGATGTTGGAATTAGCAGACAAGGATTTTAAAGAGGCCACTATAACTATCATCAGTAAAATAAAACATATTCACAACGGATCAAAAATGTGAAATCCCAGTAGAGAAACAGAAACAATTAAAAAGAAACAAATAGAAATTCTGGAACTGAAAAACACAATACATTGAATGAATTTAACAGCAAAGTGGAGATGACACAGGAAAGAACAAATGAATCTGAAGACAGATCGATGGAAATTATCCAATGAGGACTAAAGAAAAAAGACTCGAGTAAAAATTAACAGATCCTCAAGACTCTTTAGATAATACTGTACATATAATCAGAGTCCCAGAAAGGGAGGAAAGGGAGAATAGGGCAGTAGAACTATTAGAGAAAATAATGGCTGAATATTTCCCAAATTTCGTGAAAGACATTCATTAATAGATTCAAGATACTCAACCAACACCAAGCAGGGTAAATACAAAGAAGGTCAGACAAGGCGCCTCACAGGCAAACTGCTGAAAACCAAAAATAAAAAGCAAAGCTGAAACATCTAGACCAAAAAAAATAAATAAATAAAAAATAAATAAAAGATATATTAGATTACAAGAGGATGATTCAATTGGTGGCTGACCTCTCATCAGAAACTATGGAGGCCAGAAGACAGTGAAACATCTTTCACGTGCTGAAAGAAAAAAAATTATCATCCTGGAATTCTTATATGCCATAACTAGATCATTCAAGAATGAAGACAAATGAAGATAATTCATTGATATAACAGGCTTGCATCACAAGAAAGGTTAAAGGAAATTCAAGCCAAAGAGAAATGACACCAGTCTGAAATCCAGATCCTTAAGAATAAAATGCATCGACAATGATAAATATTTATGCAAATACAAAATCTTTTTTTCCTCTTAATTTTTATATAATATTTATACCTCTTTAAAGGAAAAAGTATAACACTATCCTGTGGGGTTTTATATTCAACCTAAATATAATACATATAACAACTACAGCATAAAGAACAAGGTAGGGTAGGAGCAGAAGGAATATGCACTTATATATTTATACGAATTCTCTATTTTATGTGAAATAGTATCATTATTATGTGTAAGGATACTGTGAAAAGTGAAGAGCATCTATCGTAATCTCTATCAAAATCACTAAAAAGACACACAGGCAGGCAGAAATGTACTCAGAAAAGATCAAGAGGAAAATTAAAATGCAATAATAAACATATATATATTCAAATAATTCAAAAAGAAAACACACAAGAGGAACAGAAGAACAAAAAAAAAAAAAATAGAGGAAATAAATAGAAAACAAATAAAATGGCAGCCCCAAACCCAACTGTATCAATAATACCATAAACATTAATGGACTAATAATTACAAATAAGAGACAAAGATTGAAGGGAAGATTTTTTTTTTAAGGCAAGACCAATTTGTATGCCATCCACATAAACTTTTTATGTAAAGACTCAAGTTGAAAGTAAATGGTTGGAAAATGGCATACTATGCAAAAAGTTGGCATAAGTTTGCAGAGGGCTAATATCAGATAAAATAGATCTTAAGATAAAATTATTAAGAAAAATAAAAGAGGACATTTCCTAAAGATAAGAATGTCAACTCATCAGAAAAACACAACAATCAAATATGGAGTGCCCCCATCATAGATAGAGCCTCAAAAATACATGAAGCTGGAACACTATTTCACCGATAAAAGGGAATGAACTCCTGATACATGCTACACCACCAACAAACCTCAAAAACATTATGTAAGTGAAGGAAGTCAGACATAAAAGACCACATGTTGTATGATTCCATTTACATGAAACATCCAGAAAAGGCAAATCTCTAAAGACAAAAAGTAGATTAGCAGTGACCTCAAACTGGGAACCGGAATTAACTGCCAGATATGAGGGATCTCACTGATGTGATGAAAATTTTCTAAAACTAGGTTACAGTGCTGGTTGCACAACTCAGCAAATTACTTTAAAAAAAAAATCACTAAATGGATAGATGTTATAGCATGTAAATTATACCTCACCAAAGTTGTTTTTGAAAAGTCAAAAAATTCATAAAACAAAAATGTACAGAAATTAAAAGGAAAAATAGGACAATCCCACAAAAATATTTTAACACTCCAGAAACTGGCAGAAAAGCTAGTGGGGGGAAAGTCAACAAAGACATAAAGGATCTGAATAACTTTATCAAACAACCCACCTACTAACAATTATAGAATGCTACATCCAACAACTGCCAAATATTCTTTTCAATTCAGTAGTTCTCAACAGGGGAAATTTGGCTTCCAGGGGACATCTGACAATGTCTGGAAACATTTTCAACGCTGTAGCTTGGGAGATGCTACTGACATCTAGCAGGTAGAAGCCAGAGATGCTGCTTAACATCCTATAATGCACAGGGCTGTCCCCAACAACAAAGAATTATCTGATCCAAAATGTTAATAGTTCTGACATTGAGAGATCCTGTTTTCTTTTTTTCTTTTTCTTTTTTTTTGAGAGGGAGTCTCGCTCTGTCACCCAGGCTGGAGTGCAGTGGTCCCATCTCGGCTCACTGCCACCTCTGCCTCCTGGGTTCAAGTGAGTCTCATGCCTCACCCTCCCAAGTAGCTGAGATTACAGGTGTGTGCCACCATGTTTGGCTAATTTTTGTATTTTTAGTAGACACAGGGTTTCACCATGCTGGCCAGACTGGTCTCAAACTCCCAACCTCAGGTGATCTGCCCGCCTTAGCCTCCCAAAGTGCTGCCTGGCCTAGAGATCCCATTTTCAAGGGCAGATGGTACACTTACCAGGATAGACCAATAATTCCAAATGTTTGGAAATTAAACAGCATACTTCTAAATTAATGTATGGATCAAATAAAAAAGATCACAGAAAAAAATTAGAAAATATTTTGAACTAATGCCAAAGAAAACACAACATCAAAATTTGCAGCATGCAGCTAAACCAGTGCTTAAAGGGAAATTTATAGCTTTACATCTATATATTGGTAAACAAAAGAAAAGACCATTTTTCTACTTTAATTGCTATATCCTTAGTACGTAAAATAATTTCCAGGATTGAATAGAAAATAAATACTTACTAAATAAATAATAACTGAACAGAAGACTGAACAAATGGAAAGACATCTAAATGACAACAGTGGCATCTGAGTGGTAGAATTGTGACTTTTTTATTCAGTTCTGTTTCTGATATTTAAAAATAATCCACAGTACGTTCCTTAATTAGCAGAACTTTTTCCTTAACCTAAATGGCCCTTCTCTGAAATAAGAGGATTACAGCCAACTGAAACCATAAATAAATTAGATAGCCAGAATCTCATTCTACTTAAGCTCTTATACGAAGAAGGGAATAAAAACAAAAACATTTTGTCCTGTTGGACGCAAATCTTTTTCTCAACTTAATGGTTTTGGAGAGAGGGAGAAACAGAACAAATGTAATTCATTAACTGAAGAAAGTTACTGTACCTTTCTCAATTCCAAATGCAAACTGCTACTAGAATTAGAGTGTGTGAAATCACTGCTTAGAGGAATCAACCCTGTGGGGGATATCAAACATGGCGCTAAACCTTTCCATTTGGATTTTTCTCTCTCCTTGCCCCAGACTGACATCGTCAAAGGCAATTAATGATCAAATAACGTTTTTGGAGGGGGGTGGAGAGGAAGGGTGTTGATTTGGGGGTTCTGTGGGTGTTTTTTGTTGGTGGTGGTTTTTTTTTTTTTTTTTTTTTCTGCTTCTCTCTCTTCTAAGAAAGCTGCCAGAAAAGAAAAAATTTTCTTCCCACACACAAGGATCTCATTCTGGTCTAACTGAAAATACAGCTTGTCTCCAAGGAAACATCTATCACTAAGAGACTCCAATACTCTTAGCAAGTGCAAGCTATATCTTATTCTCTTTTTTTCTCCCTCAATTTTCAGCATGGAGGTCTCCCAAGAACTCTAGTTTAAAAAGCATAGAAGAGATCTCGCTTAATCTTCTTTTTAAAGTAATAACTACAAATCAATTAAAGAAATAGATTACTATACGGGGTATACACATAAATCATGGGCTTTGCTAAATTCTTAAGTAATTAAAATCATATTCAGGCTGGGTGCAGTAGTGGTTCACACCTGTAATCCCAGTGCTTTGGAGGGCCAAGGTGGGAGGATCACTTGAGGCCAGGAGTTCAAGACCAGCCTGGGCAACACAGTAAGGCCCAGACTCTACAAAAAATTTTAGACTGGGCGCAGTGGCTCATGCCTGTAATCCCAACACTTTGGGAGGCCAAGGTGGGCAGGTCACCTGAGGTCGGGAGTTTGAGACCAGCCAGGCCAACATGGTGAAACCCCGACTCTACTAAAAAATACAAAAATTAACCGGGTGTGGTGGCAGGTGCCTATAATCCCAGCCACTTGGGAGGCTGAGGCAGCAGAGGCACTTGAACCCGGGAGCCTGAAGCTGTAGTGAGTGGAGATCATGCCACTATACTCCAGCCTGGGTGACAGGACAAGACTCCGTCTCAAAAAACAAAAAATTTACTGAATAGCCAGGCACGGAGGTGTGCACCACTGCATTCTAGCCTGGGTAACAGAGGTAGACCCTGACTCTAAATAAATAGATAGATAAAGTCAGCCGCTAAATCTCCATATTCCTTTCTTGGGCTTAATAGGAAAGGTGACAAGGCAGCAGTTCTGCACTGTTCAATCATGAGCTGAAAATGTGCTGGCTTAAAAAGGTACCCAATGGTGGGCTTGGGAAAAGTGCAACTACGGCCAATTTGAATGAATCTCTGGGACTCAGAATCTCCACTAAGTATCACACCTTCCTCCATCATCCAGCCCTACTCCTGTCTGTGAAGGCCTCAGCTCTGCTGGATCAATCTGAACCTCTGCAAACAAAGCAATGAGGAGCCGTAAAATTGATACTTGTTAAAGTGGTTTTTAAAACAACCTTTTGGCTCCAGTAACAGATATAAACGTGTTAAAGCCATTGAGAAGCACAGAAAAAAAAAAAACAAAAAAAAAAAACAGAGATATGTAGAGCAAAAGCTCAGCTTAAATGGAGAGAGAGAAAATTAAAACAAACAACAGCAAAATTAAGTTCCAACTGGCCTAACAAATTTTATCACCCAAACAAAAGAATAACCAAGGGAGCATGTAAGGCTAGAGTGGAATATCCCCAAGCCCCAATTCCGAAGTATCTTTATCAAGGTTATCTGGAAAAGTCAGCAATGAATTACCCCTTAAAATAGTCTCTCCAAGTCTACTGCAGAATAAAACTGTTTGTCTCCATAAATCCCTCAGTTGACATTTGTGCTGCAATCATAAGGAACATTTACAAAGGGTGAGACCCAGCGGGAAGAAAAAATCATTGTTTTCTGAAAGCATGAAGGCTGACAAAAAAGTTTTCCAGGAAGGAACCAGCAGCTGGGGCAGCGACAATGGCAAGGTGCCCCCCGGGGGCTAATTTGCTGCTCAGGATCTAGTGCCATTTAATCCCACAGTGAGATTTCACAAACATGGGTCTTGGCAATTCTGACTGAAGCACCATCTAAAAGGCTGTCTGCCCTAGGCAGAGGATGTTACTCAAAAGAGGCTCCCCTTTTCTCATCCTGTGAAGGAAACCTTTCCCAATAGGTCTTCTTGCACACTAAGCTCTCAACACTTTACAGTAACAGAAAAAGCCTGCAGGCTGTGTGTTTTCTTAGAAAGTACAGGGCTTTCTAACAATTAGACCTTTCTAAAAATGGAATGCAACGACTTGGGAGATTGAGTTCCCTGCCTTTGGATGGGGTCCATCAGATGCTGTTGACCAACTGGCTAGGATATCATAGAAGGGACTCAGCACTGGTAGAGAAAAAAGATTAAATGACTGCTAGGATCCCCCTCCAGTTGAAGGATCTAAGAAAATGGAGGTGATTATCCAAGTAACTCCAGAGAAAAAACACTCTTGCCTCAAATCATCTCATCATTTCGGGGGGGAAAAGAAGTAGCTTTCTCAGACTGCCCCATTTTCCAGAAAGACATACCCACACACTTGCATCTACTTCTACAAGGCAAGTATAAACAGCCAGAATCCCATTATAACAAATACTACAGTATCATCCAAAATTTTCAACAGAATTTTTGGGCACAGGATTCCCACTTGTGATAACCCTCCAGGAAATTAACAAGCTAGGTAAAAGCTTTTGTAATATAAATACTTGAAAATGCAATATTTGCATTTATTGGGGTCAGCTGACCTGTTCATAGGTGGAAAAAAAAAAACTACAGATGTGTCTGAGCCTATCATCTGAATCTTCCTGAAAATCCACACAGAGTAAAGACGGATTTAGCAACAATGGTACTGCAGAGTCTGGTGCAGGTTTTCTGGCTACAGATGTAGGAACTGAAGCCTCCTTGCTCTGGTTCCCATATCATAAACTCATGAGTACTCTGTTCTTCTTTACGGCATCTTGCAGTTATAATTACGTAACTAATTATTCATTTTGTCATTAAAGTTTGTCTCCGTGCCGGAAGCTCCAGAAAGCTAGGGCTCACTGTACCCTCAGTGCCTCAGGCTTTTACATAGCAAATGTGGAAAAAAAAACAACCCACACATTTACTGAATAAAAGAATACTGCACAGAGCCAATAGATTAGCAAAAGTGAAGATATCTGAGAATAGCAGGGATAGATGATGTAGAGAAATGAAAGCACTCATACACTGTGTGTGTAAAGTGGTATAACCATTTTGAGAATCTGACGCTTTCTAATATTGTTAATGATAAGCATACCGTATGACCTAACAAATTTACTTGATGTGCATATCCTAGAGAAACTGAGTTTATGTGCACTAGAGTATATGTATTAAAATGTTAATAGAGGCATTGTTCATATTGTCTCAAATTGGTAACAGCCAAATATCCATCAACAGTAAAATGAATTAGTAAACTGTGGCATATTCATGCAATAGAACACCATACAGCAATAAAAATGAATAAACTAAAGCATCATGCAGAAACACAAATGAACCTCACAAGGGATACTGAGCAAAAGGCAAAACACAAAAAGATACGTATTTATGATTCCATTCATACAAATATCAAAAACAAGCCAAACTGAACCATATATTTCAGATATGCAAAAATAGGTCATCAGTTCTAGCAAACATTCAAAGAACAAGTAGATAAAAACTTACAGAAGCTCTTCCAAAGAAAAGAGAGAACTAATTTTACAAGAATGTTGATAGCAAAACCAGACAGTAGAGAAAGGAAAAGTTCAAGCCAATCTCAGTAATATACATAGTGGCAAAAAATCCTAAACAAAATTTTAGATCTCACAATCCAACAATGTATATAAAAGATAAAGTCCCAATTCAGTTTATTACAAAAATTCGAAGTGGAGGCAACATTAGAAACTCAATGTGGCTGGGTGTTGGCTCACGCCTGTAATCCCAGCACTTTGGGAGGCTGAGGCGGGTGGATCACCTGAGGTCAGGTGTTCGAGACCAGCCAGGCCAACGTGGTGAAAC
Source organism: Ateles fusciceps (assembly GCA_036589455.1). Taxonomy (NCBI): domain Eukaryota; kingdom Metazoa; phylum Chordata; class Mammalia; order Primates; family Atelidae; genus Ateles; species Ateles fusciceps. The sequence goes on from JAZHEH010000193.1 coordinate 15,705,548, forward strand.
CCTGTCTCTACTAAAAATATAAAACTTAGCCAGGCGTGGTGGCGCGTGCCTGTAATCTCAGCTACTCCAGAGGATGAGACAAGAGAATCGCTTGAACCTGGGAGGCAGAGGTTGCAGTGAGCCAAGATCACGTCACTGCACCACTGCACTCTAGCCTGGATAACAGAGTGAGACTTTGTCTAAAAACAAAAAAAAAAAAAAAAAAGAAATAAAGAAAAAAAACCTCTATTTATGTAACTAACTTACCACCACTTTAGAAACAATTTGGCATTACCTAGGAAATCGGAAGATGTACATGCCCTACGGCCAGCAACTGTGCTCCCAAAAGGATACCCCAGAGAGAATTTTGCCCGTGTGGCCCATGGTTTGTAGTAGCATTGTCTACAAGCCAAAAACCAGACACACCAAAGAAGAACAGAAAAACAAACTGCAGTATATTCCCACAATGGTATGTTACAAAACGATAACAATGAATGAACTGTGCTACAAAGAAATAGCCAATTCTCAAAAACATTAATATAACCTTTAATGATAATAGCAAGTGTAGAAGAATACATGTACATGATTTCATCTACACAAAAGCCATGAACATGCAGAACTGAGTAAATGTCTAGAAATACACATGCGTGTGTGTGTAGAACTACAAAGAAAAAATTGTATTGACACACAAAATGGAAAACGGTAGTTACCTCTGGGGCAAAGGAAGAGATTGAGAGGAAAATTAAATTGCAAAGAAGTACACAGAGGGTTTCAAAGTTATTGATAATGTTCCATTTTTTACAGGGTGTTGGGCATATGGATTTTTTAAACTATTCTTTATACACACACATATACTGCTTATAAAAATGATATATTTCCTAATTTAAAAAATAATTTCAGGATTTACCAGTCTAGACCAGGGTTAACTATGAATCATTCCTCAATTCTAGCTCATGAAATACAGCAAAACATTTTCCCATAACATATAGTTTTCTTCTTCAAGAAACATGACAAACATTTTCATTTATTTATTCACCCAACTATTTATTGAGTAATTACTATATGCCAAATACTCTTTGGGCACCAGAGAGAAAAGCAAAACCGATACTATCCCTTCCTCATCAATCTTACAGTTTAGTAAGAAAGATAGATTCTGCATAAAAAATACATATAGGTAAATATATAAATACAAGAAAGTACTATCACAGAAAAGTAGAGTATTGTAAGATTATATATACAAGGAGACTTCATTAAGTTGGAAGTTCAGAGAAGGCCTCTCAGGATTTAACACAGTTGAAACCTGAAGAGGATTTAGTTAAGCAAAAGGGGCAGGTGGTATGCATTCTAGACAGAAAGTAGCATGTGTAAAGGGCCTGAAGCAGGAAAGGGCTTGAAAGGCTTGAGAAGCTGGCTAAAGCTACAGTAAGAAACAGAATAGCAAAGATGACCCTGCAGAGACAGACAGAGCCAGATTACATAAGAATTTGTAGGCAGTGGTATTTTCAATGAGACTGCAGGCCACTACTGTACTTTAGGTAGGAGAGTAACATGGAGGAAGGCCAGAGGAAAAAAACAGAGAATCCAGTAGGAGTTACTACAGTAGTTTAGTTGAGACTGCCAGCCAAGAATTGATGGGTGCCTGAGCCAGGATAGGAGCAGCGGGGGAGGAAGAAAAGTACATTAAGGGAGATACAGCAGACAGGGAGTGGCAACAGAATAGATGTAAGAGGTGGGGTAAGGATGGTGCCAAGGAGTATACCCTTATTAAATGAAAAAGACTGAAAATCTGTCAACTGCCATATTTACAATATAGCCCTAATTTTGATGTTTAAAAGTATACAAAGTTATTCTGAAAATAAACTGAATATCAAAAAGAATAAAAAACTATAATGGATTAAAACACATAAAATATGTTAAAATTCATGCGCTCATCATAAAACGGTAACACAAAAGACAGAGAGGGAGACAAGGTATATTAAAGACTCTAACACTGTTGGAAAAGTGGGAAAAAAAATGAAGTAAGTCAAGGATACATGTTGTAATCTCCACAGTAACCTCTAAATGAATTTGGAAATGCAATAAAATAGACGCCAAAAAAATGAAAAATATTTCATTGATCCAAAAGACGAGAGAAAAATGAATATAAAATAGATGAATTAACTAAAAACAAAGAGTAGGGGCTGGGCACAGTGGTTCACGCCTATAATCCCAGCACTTCAGGAGGCTGAGGCAGGCAGAGCACCTAAGGTCAGGAGTTAGAAACCAGCTTGACCAACATGGTGAAACCCCGTCTCTACTAAAAATACAAAAATTAGCCAGGTGTGGTGGAGGGCAGCTGTAATCCCAGCTACTTGGGAGGTTAAGGCAGGAGAATCACTTGAACCCGGGAGACAGAGGTTGCAGTGAGCCAAGATTGAGCCACTGCACTTCGGCCTGGGTGACAGAGCTAGACTCTGTCTCAAAAAATAAAATAAAATAAAATAAATAAAAACAAAGAGTAGGGTGGTAGAAACATACTGCCATTTTACTGTACATGTTAAACTACACCACAAGGATGTTTCCAGAATGTGGGAAATGCTATTGGACAAACACTCTGATTTCTTCAAAAAATAAATTGCAAGGAAAAAAGGGTGGGGCTGGGGAGGAGGATGAGGATTGGCCAAAGTGTTAACAATCACTGATCCTGAATAATACACACAGGGGATATACCATACTACTGCCTCTACTTTTGTAGTCATGTGAATTTTACTGGAATATAAAGTAGGAAGGAACAGAGGGAAAATGGGAGGGAGGGAAGAAGAGAGAGCAATACAGAGACAGTGGCAGGGAGGGAAGATCTCTGGATACTTGCTGGCATACTTATGTGCAGAAAATGTTTTGACAGGATATATTTTTAAATGTTCAAGTGGTTATCTCTGAGCTAATGTGATCACAATTTTTAGAATGTTACAAATTCATCATCTCTGGGTAGGAAGATTACTGGTAACTTTTAGTCTCTTTTTGTTTAGCTATGTTTACTAGTTGCATCTACAATGAGTAAAACAGAATGCTTGACTCAAAAATTGTTTAAAAAGATGGAAGAAAGACTGCCAAAACCCAAAAAGCTTCTCCCCTTACATAGATGTTGATGTGTATATCTACATTTCTTCAACATTTTTGGGTCACAGTTCGCAATGGACTGAATGTCTGTGTTCTCCCAAAATTAATACATTGAAACCCTCATCTCTAATGTGGTGGTATTTGGAGATGAGCCTCTGGGAGGCAAACAGGTCATGGGGGTGGAGCCCTCATGATAGGATTTGTACCCTTATAAAAGGAGACCCAAGAGAGCTTGCTTCCTCTCTGTGTCTCCACCAAGTGAGGACACAGCCAGAAGGTGGCTGTCTGCAAGGCAGAAAGAAGGTCCTCACCAAGAACCTGACCCTGCTAGCACCTTCATCTGGGACTTCCAGCCTCCAGAACTGTGAGAAATGAACTTCTGTTTAAGCAACCCGTGACGGATTGTGTTACAGCAGACCAGACTAAGACACAGACTCTTTGCAGAATCTGACAAAAGCCACTGCCTCTCCTTCCAGAAAAATGCACAGTCCTATAGAATTTGTCACACAGTGTCAAGAAACTCTGAGATCGCTAATGAACCCACAGATGTTCTCTGTTGTCAGCAGTAGTTATAATAAATAATAATAATAGCTGGTATTTGTTGCCTACTTGCCATGTGCCAAGTACGGCTCTAGGTGTCAACTCATTAAATCCTCCCACCAACCCTCCAAGATGGGCACTCTCATCATCCTCACTTTATTGATGAGGAAAGTGAGGACAGAGAAGATTAATAATTTGCTCAGGATCCACTAGCTATTAAGTGGAAAAGCCAGCATACGAACTTGGGCAGCCTGGCTCCAGGGCTCAGCTCTTAAGCAGCAAAATATGAGGCCACCCACAGGGTTGAAGTTAAACATGCCAAGCAAATATGACATCCTGAATGATGCTTTGGAGAACATGTCTTCAAATTCAATTAACATTACGTGCCTACCATGTGCCAGACCCATCCAAACACATAAGCTCATCCAACCCTGAAAAGAGTGCTATAAGTAACTTGCCCCAAATACCCAGTTAACTGCTATAGAAACAGGACGGTAGCCTATCTTCTCACTTCAACGTACCACAGCCACCTGCCTCTAAACTGGGTGATGGTCCCATTCTACACCACACATGACTTCCCCATGACCAAACAGCAAGATAACTGGTTGACATACAATTCAATAGGTAAATCTGCAGACCCCAAATATTGCCCATGGTGCAAAACAATTCCGCATTTGAGGAGATTTTCCTTCATTACTCAGCTTCAGCCTGCTGAGACATCTTGGATGGATATGTGCTTCCAAAAGTTTGCACTTGAGTTTCATATGCATAAACAGGATCGTTTACATACACTGCAAATAATTGCTAAATGCTATAATACCACATTGCAATCACATGCAACACAGCCTACATGAATATGAACATGCAAGTTACATGAGAGCTCCCCCTATCACTTACAGTTTCACAGTTCAAGCATCGGGTTTCATTGGTGAGCGTTCCCTGAAAAATCTCATGGACCCAGGTGAGTTCTGGTTTATTATTTTCCGCAGGTTCGTTCATGTTGCCATTTTTTAATTTTCCATTTTGTTTTTCCTGTTTCTTCTCCTCCTGCAGGATGTCCGCAATAGTGTTTAGCAAATAATTTAAAAATTCATGAGCATCCTGCTGCATGTAGTTATCAAAGAGATCTGGAAAGGAGAAGGTAGTTATTTCAGTCTCTGGTTCTTGAAAACCAAATGGATCTACTTAAGTGTTACATGCCATACTTCAATTTCTTTTTCTTTTTGAGGTGGAGTCTCTCTCTATTGCCAGGCTGGAGTGCAGTGGTGCATTCTTGGCTCACTGCAACCTCTGCTTCCCGGGTTCAAGCGATTCTTCTGCCTCAGCCTCCTGAGTGGCTGGGACTACAAGCACACACCACCACCTACAGCTAATTTTTGTATTTTTAGTAGAGACAGGGTCACCATGTTGGCCAGGATGGTCTCGATCTCTTGACCTCATGATCAACCCACTTCAGCCTTTCAAAGTGCTGGGATTACAGGCTTGAGCCACCATGCCCAGCCCATAGTTCAATTTTTATACTGAAAAGGTAGACAGGTATGGGAACATAAATATACTCATCTCTACCAGGCAGCTTCAATGAGTAAGCTTCCAAATAATTTTTTAATTTATTTCTATTTTCTGCCACCCATCAAGAACATTTCCCATATCTCCCTGAAGTCATCACATTTATATAAAACTACCAAGTTTTATTTGTTCTACAAAAGAACAGAAGGTACCAGACAAGTTCCCTGATAAAATATCAGTTTTTAATATGATGTAACTACCAATGATCAATTAATTATTCATTGAGTAATTTATTCAGAGCAACTGGGGTCTCTTTTCAAAGATCATATTAAACCCTGGACCAGCCTGGAAGCAGCTTAGATGAAACAGAGACGGGAGATGGGGGATATGTGTGAGCAGGCATCTATCTGATAGTGTTCTGAAACCAAATACAAATTATTCCGGAAGCCTACTGCTGCTCCCTGCCATAAGGACAAACAATCAGGAGATGAATGCAGCTGTGAACCTTCATTATTAATCATGTTCACAACTAGACAGAGTGCTCTGCTTCCTTCTCCACTCAAATTAATTTTTATTCTGGTATGTATAAACCGTAACTTCAAAAGACAGCAATCAAGTTAAACAAGACTTTATAAAACAAATACCTTATTAACCAGGCACATATGATGGAGTAAGGGTGAATCTAAGATAAATAGTAATTGCTGTAACAAATATTTTTATAGTCATAAAAACTGCTCATAGAAAACTTCTGGAATACACACCTAGTTTCTCCCAACAATCACCCAAAAGCAGAAGACAGAAAAACGAGGAAAATCAGGACTTTTAAAAATCATATAAAGCAATCAATTTGATATCCTCCAATTACCTGAGGCAAATGAAAATCAGAGGCATTATATTTAAAACAGCAGAGGCTCTGATTAGATAATAGGCACTTATTTTAATCACTTATGATAAGCTTTTAAGGTAGTACTATTTTATTCAATTATCACAATGAATATCCCAATCGGAAGGCTGCCTTGGACACTTTTTTCTCTTACAATGATCCTGCCCAGAATGGATCAAATAAAAAGGTCATTCTAAACTGGGATGATAAATGTGCGTTTTTAAGCATGTTTCTAATCCAGTTTTGTTTTATGTCTACTGGGTAGAGAAGAAATGTTGTTTCTTAAAAAATGACACTGAGTAGTTGACCATGATTATTTTCCCTTTTCAAAAAAATCCCAGCTCGTGCTTTTGAGGAGAGATAGAACTGTCAATTCTCCTTATTTCAGAGACTTAAACACATTACAATGCATACTACTCACCATTCTCTTTCTCAGCCTTGAAATGAACTTCTTTGGAGGGATGACGCCAACCTTCTTCTTCTGCGTGGCAATGCTGTGGAAAAGGTCTGCCAGGCATGTCAGCAAGTTTTCCTTCTTCTTTTGCTGGGCCTTGTATGCCAACACATTCTCCCGGAATGGCCGGCAGAGTACAACGCCTGAAGCACGGAGTTACAGTAGCATGTGTTTCCAAACTGCCAAGGGACAACAGGGATGGTTCAAGTCATCGCCTGGGGACAAGCCACCTCCGGAATAAGTGGTGAGGGTGAGCAGGTCCCTGCTCTATGAACTGGCCCAGCTGTCCCTGTATTGGAGTCCAGCTCACCATATTAGAAAACTAGTTAACTACTCTAAACACCAGTGACCATCTGATCAAGAGAGAAGTGAAGAAAAATACGCATCATTCTGGTGCTTCTCTAGCCCATCAAAGTCTCTAAAATGATAATAAGCACTCTGCCTCAATAAAGAGCCTAATGAGACCCGCTGATGCTTAAAAAGAGAGAGAAAGAAAAAAAAATCTACATAATGTGGAGACCCAGGAAAACAGCTGGCTAAATAAAAGATGCACATTGCAACACATCAAAACTCCCACGACAGGGAAAATAAAAATACAAATCAAAGAGAAATCCAGTAATTAGGAACCACTTGCTTGGCTGAAACAGCCAAAGCTGAACGGGGGCTGGTTTTCCCTTCTCAATATTCCAGTGCTCCTGCCCACTGGCTCAGACCACATTTCCTCACTTAACCCCGAGCAACGTGGGCAAAAAAAATGCCTCCTCATGTCACTCTCCCAGCTTCCCACCCTCTGGACTTCTAAATGGCCCTTGATGTCGCTTCTGCCAAGGTAGCAATTGTGCCAATACAATACCACCTGAGTTCCTAGCCTGCAATCACACTAGGGCCCACCCAGTCACATTTTATACCTCTCACAAAGCATGGATACTGAGATTATGATTAAAGAGGAAAAAGGTCTCACTGATTTTCAACTGACTGCAAGACCACCTCTATAGAAGAATACAGCTGAGACTATCACTTTAGAATTTGTTGTGTGCAATAAAATTCAAAGAAAAAAATTCTGAGGAAATACCCAACAAGATTAATAACACAGATTACAAAATGCTATGTAAGATTAAAATAGAACATGAACACCTTCTCAAAGCTGGTTGTTGGCATGTGTGTCGTTTACCCAAGAGCGAGACAGATGCTCTGCCATACTTAACATGACATTTCTATGTATGCTAAGATAGAAGGCTTCCTATTTTTATATTTTAATCTACTTTGACACAATTATGTAACAGGAGACAAACCTCTTTGTACAGAGAAGCTGGAACTTTCATAACTTACCATTCAAAGGGAACATAAATGAAGCTATTAATAAACACAGATCTCACAATCCTTACACAAACTAGGAAACGGCCTTAATTCTTTTTTTTTCTTTTCTCCACAATCTGCATTTGTATTTTTCTTAGCCAGGGCAGAATTCCCATGCCTTGAATAACTCTCTTCACAGGGCTAAGCAGAGGCCTGTGCGCGATGGCTAAAAAGTTTCTTTTAAAATTATAAGTCAGTATTTCACCAACACAATGCCCTATATTCCAGGACTTAGCTTTCCTCCTTCCATTCTTTTCTATCAGTATCTCACCTTTCCCAGACACCCTTCGGTAACACTTGGCCACAATTCAGTGGACAACTCCTGGAAGGGAAAGGAACTAACATTTATTGAGTGTCCACAGTGTGCCTCAGCTTCATGCCAGGGTTTTAAATAGGAGCTCTCAGCTGGGCATGGTGGCTCATGCCTGTGATCCCAGCACTTTGGGAGGCCGAGGCGGGTAGATCACCAGGTCAGGAGATTGAGACCATCCTGGCTAACACGGTGAAACCCCATCTCTACTAAAAATACACAAAAAAATTAGCCGGGCGTGGTGGCACATGCCTATAGTCCCAGCTACTCAGGAGGCTGAGGCAGGAGAATCACTTGAACCCAGGAGGCGGAGGTTGTGGTGAGCCAAAATCACGCCACTGCACTCCAGCCTGGGAGACAGAGTGAGATTCTGTCTCAAAATAAATAAATAAATAAATAAATAAATAGGAGCTCTCATTTACCCTTCATTATCACCCAAAGGGTAGAAACCATTATGATCCCCATCTGTAAGATGGGGAAATGGAGGCTCAGAGAGAGCAAGTAACTTGCCCGAGATCACACGAGCTAGGGAGTAGCACAGGCAGAATTCAAACCAAGTTCTGTATTACACTGAGCCCATATTCTTCTCATTCTATCATGGACAGTGTTTACTCACAGAGAATATTTCCAGCTTTCCCAGGGGAAATTACTACTTACCACACCTGGGCACTGACAGACTATGCTCAGTATAATTATCCAGAAAACCAGTTGTTTATAAGTTAATATTTGATGTCACTTAACACCTATATCCCAGAGGAAAAGGATCAGGTGAGGAAGAAAGCTCATGAGGGTGGAGGACATACTGCCTCTACTGCCTTACTACTCCATTACCATCAACCTACCAAGGAAGCCGAGCTGCTGGGTCCAGCCTTCTACAAGGAAGTTACTGCTGAGCACAAAAAAAATGAGGCCAGGAATTCTGAGATAAAATGGTCCCAGTTTTACCCCCACAGCCTGTCCAGTTTCAGGTATATCACCAAGTCACATTGTTAAAGAAAGATATTGGCAATGTGCTGGTCACGTTTTTAAAACTCTGGTTGTACCCATGCATACTTAAACAAAGACTGGCTGAATAGTTCATCCAGACAACACAGAGAGAACATGTAAGAGCAGATTTGGGCCCTGGAACGATGGCTCATGCCTGTAATCCCCGCACTTTGTCGGGCTGAGGCAGGTGGATCACCTGAGGTCTGGAGTTTGAGACCAGCCTGGCCAACATGGCAAAACCCCGTCTCTACTAAAAATACAAAAAATTAGCCGGGCATGGTGGTGCATGCTTGTAATCCCAGCCACTCGGGAGGCTGAGGCAGGAGAATCACTTGAACCTGGAAGGTAGAGGCTGCAGTGAGCCAAGATTGTGCCACTGTACTCCAGCCTGGGCAACAGAGCAAGACTCCATCTCAAAAAAAAAAAAAAAAAAAAAGGCAGATTTGACTACAAAGACTAATGAAATTACTATGAAAGTTATGTGTCCAAAGGAAATTCCTTCAAGGATAGGGACGAAAATGTAAATTTGACCCAAAATGCAATAATTAAATGTTTTTTGCTGGGACAACTCATACTTTCAAAAATAGGTTAAACTGGCCCTCCCCAACACTGGCATTCTACTAACTAAGGAGCATGAGTAACCATTCAAAAATTGGTAGTGATAAAAATGCACTTAAAGTGGAGTTGCTTCACATACTCTAAAACATTTGATGAAAATAATACATTTTACGTACTTACATTGACCAATCCGAAATAGTGTTCATTGATTGGAAACTGCTCTGGGCCAATGTCTTTTTCCAGAGCAGAGGCATTGGTGCCCTAAAAGAGAAAAACAGCAAAATTATGTTGCATGTAAAATAGACAAGCAAGTAAAATCATACTTAAAAGAATCTACCATTGAGACAAGCATCTCCCCCGGTCAACAAGGTATTTGGTGATGTTCGTGCTGAAGGAAAAGGTGCCAGAAGTAAAGCAGATGAATAGTTAATAATGTCATTCTTAACTACTTCTCCTCATTCAACTTATTCATCCCCCTCAAACCTGTTCTACTTGGCTTCAATTATCTTCCAATTAGAAAAGGAAGTCTGAGCTAGGCAAGTGAACAAATAATCCCCAAGAACTTCTGAATAAAACACAGGCATTTCAGACAGCTGCAGCAGCTTTTGTACTATTTGATGGCATATTGAATCATATTACACTATCAAAGTCAATTTCTTCATTCTAATAAAGGTTTACTGAGCACCCACTAAGCCAGACACTGTTCTCCAGGTCTGGGCATGGATAACAGAACAGTGAACTAAACACACATGACGCCTGCTCTCATGGAGTTCACATTTTAGCAGATGAAGACAGACTGAAAGGAAAAGTGTGTTGGACAGTTTATTTAAAAATAATAGTGCAGGGGCTGGGTGCAGTGGCTCACGCCTGTAATCTCAACACTTTGGGAGACCAAAGCAGGCGGATCACTTGAGGTCACAAGTTCAAAACCAGCCTGATCAACCTGGTGAAATCCCGTCTCCACAAAAAATATAAAAATTAGCTGGGCGTGGTGGCAGCATATGTAATCCCAGCCACTCGAGAGGCTGAGACATGAGAATCACTTAAACCCGGGACCATTGCAGTGCACCGAGATTGTGCCACTGCACTCCAGCCTGGGTGACAGAAGAGACTCCCCTCCCCTCCCCCAGTCCCCCTCCTCTCCTCTTCCCTCTCCTCTCCTCTCTTCTATTTTATTTTTTGAGACAGAGTCTTACTCAATCACCCAGGCTGCAGTGCAATGGAGAGGAGGGGAGAGGGGGGAGGGGAGGGGGAAGGAAGGAAGGAGGGAGGGAGGGAGGGAGGGAGGGAGGGAGGAAGGAAGGAAGGAAGGAAAAATAGTGCAATGGAGAAAAAGTAGGAAATGGGGATGGGGAAGACAAGGAGTAAGGATTGGGGAGAGGCATGCAGGCTGTAGAAGGTGGACAGCAGCACATTTATTTTTTAATTTAATTTTATTTTTTGAGACAGTCTTACTCAATCACCCAGGCTGGAGTGCAGTGGCATGATTATGGCTTACTGTAACCTCAAATTCCTGGGCTCAAGTGCTCCTCCTACCTCAGTCTCCTGAGTAGTTGGGACTACAGGTACACACCACCATGCCCAGCTAATTTTTTTAATTTTTGGTAGAGACAGGGTCTCACTATGTTGTCCAGTCTGGTCTCAAACTCTTGGCCTCAAGCAATCCTCCCATGTCAGTCTCCCAAAGTGCTGAAATTACAGGTGTGAGCCACCACACCCAGCCTGCACCTTTAAATAGAGTGGTCAGGGAAGGGCTTACTGAGAAGGCAAATGTCCCAAGAATATTGTAAATAGTGGAGAAATACAATCTAAAACCTAACCATTCCCAAATGCATCACATTGGTAAGTGCTTGACAATCCAACGGGATAGCAGCTAATGGGTACACTTACTACGTGCCACAGACTGTGCTATTTATGCTCACAACAATCCTGTGAGGTAAGGACAAGGAACTTAAGACTCAGAAGCATTTAAGAATTCACCGAAGATCCATTGTAAGTGGTAGAGCTAGGATCTGAACTCAAGAGGCAGACTTGAGAGTCCATGATCATAAGCAAATGCTGTACAGAGCAATTCTACTATTGAACCTTTCGTTAAGCCCCTCTATGGGTCAGTTACCGGCAACTGATTATCATCACTCCCTAAGACCTGGACAGTCTTCTAGAATTAGGAAAAGTGACCCAAGTTCAGTCCAATAAGGTAAGTAATTTGGGAAGTGGGTAAGATCAGGCTCCATTTGTACCATGGACTCTATCATTCCAGAGAAGGCTCTGTCTACCTTTGGAGGCCATCATGGAAGATGAACACCTCACAGAAACTCAAAGATTTGAGAGACAGGTATTTTTAAATGAGTAAGAAAAAAGTTTTGGCTGGGCATGGTAGCTCATACCTGTAATCCCAGCACTTTGGGAGGCAGAGGTGGGTAGATCCCTTGAGCCCCAGGAGATCAAGACCAGCCTGGGCAACATGGTGAAACCATGTCTCCACAAAAAATACAAAACTTAGTGGGATGTGGTGGCATAAACCTGTAATCCCAGCTCCTCCAGAGGCTGAGGTGGAAGGATCACCTGAGCCTGGGAAGGCAGAGGCTGCAGTGAACCAAGATGGCGCCACTACACTCTAGGTCAACAGAATGAAACCCTGTCTCAAAAAAAAAAAAAAGTTTTATTTTAAAAAATTGATCTGCTGTGATTACTTATTTTGGAGTCACAACTGGCATCTCCTCTCACAGGAAATCATGGCCAAAACATAACCGAGAACCAGTCAAAATGGCCACTTGTCCCTAAGCAAACATTAAACGCAAAATGACCCTACTTGGACCACAAAACCGCAGTAGAAATGACGTGTAGCCTCCCTTCATCATAAGATCCTTCACTCTCACTTGTTTCCTAGGGCCCTAATACTGTTTGACCAAACTAACAACTGCCTTTCCTGTCATCTGAGACTTACAGTTCAGGATCATTTGTGTAGCATAGTTTCCATGTCTTTTCATTAGTACGGGGGAGCTGGGGAGTGCTCATTGCCTTCACAATAATGTGACTATATAGAAGGCTGAATTTTTGAAATAACGCATCAAATTATGGCAAGACCTTATCGTATAGACAAAAATCACTAAAAATGTTCAATAGTTATATCTCAAGCATAAATCAATGTAAATAATGCATATTAAATATACCCCCATAGCCGTTTTCAATCAAAATTAGGATATATGGCTTAGAGCCCAGGAGGAATGTCAGATATAAAAGTATAGCACATGCAGACAGATCTCATTAAATCTTTCTTTATGAGGTAAGAACATATTCAAGTTAATCCATGATTTTTGCTATTTGAAAATTCTTAGGTTCGGTTTGCTTTTTCTACCTATCTTAATATTTTCCCATTTTGGGAGGTGGGGAACCTGGAAGTGGCTAAGAATGACAACCCAGGGGCCAGTGTTCAAGAGAAATATGCTGGAGACAGAGGTCAGGCCCACTCAGGCAGGAGGCTGGGTGCACCACAGCACAGCACAGCACAGCACAGCACAGCACAGCACAGCACAGCACAGCACAGCACAGCGAAAAATCAAAGTGAGTTCGCTGTGCCTTCAGTGAAACCTGGCTCTACTCTGAGGCCAACACTTCCTCACCACCCCTCAGGTTGAGCTGGCTTGGGTCTGGAAGGGTCATGAGGAGAAGCTGACTGGGCCCTGATCTTTGATGCTGTTTCTAGACTATGACACACCCTCACCCTCTTGTAAAAACATTTCCCTTTCTTTTTTTTTTTCTTTTTGAGACGAAGTCTTGCTGTCCCCAGGCTGAAATGCAGTGGCTTGATCTTGGCTCACTGCAACCTCCACCTCCTGGGTTCAAGCAATTCTCCCGCCTCAGCCTCCTGAGTAGCTGGGATTACGGGCGCCTGCCACCATGCCCAGCTAATTTTTGTATTTTTAGTAGAGACGGAGTTTCACCATGTGGGCCAGGCTAGTCTCGAACTCCTGACCTCAAGTGATCCACCTGCCTCGGCCTCCCAAAGTGCTGAGATTACAAGTGTGAGGCACTGTGCCTGGCCAAAATATCTCCCTTTCTGAGGCCTATGTCTCCCACCACTGCAGAGCTCCTTCCTTGCCCCTCATCTTGGCTGACCCAACTCATGGAAGTCCTACAGCTATACTGCAACTCTTGCTATCACCCAGGTGGTTTCAACACCCATGTGGATGGATGAACCATCCCACGCATGCTTTCGCAGCAACTCGATGTCCTATTTTTCGATTGTCTTTTATTCCACTCCACTTTTTAAAATTCCATTCCACTTCAGCTACCCACTCCCACAGACACCCTGAATCTGGACATCACCCTGAATCTGGACATCACCCTGAATTCCTGAAATGCAGCTGCCCACAGTCTGCCCAAACTCAGCTGTCAGCTGGCGGCTGCTGCTGCTTTTTGCCTCCTTACACCCCACAGGCGATGCTGCCACTGGCTTCTTTTAAGCCCGCCATCACAGCCACACCAACACCTCTCCAGAACCACTAGTCCTCTACTTTCTTTTTCAGCTTTGAGTCTACAGATCACAAATCCAGCTCCTCTTCTAAATAGCACTCACTCTACCCTTTGGCCACACGCAATCTGGCAAAAAAAAGCCAAGCCAGTGTGAACCAATCATTTTCCTCTCTGAACATACATCCAGACAAATGTGTAATCCTAGAGGGAAAAAAAGTCCAGCAACCAAGCTGACTAGATTCAGTGGAATGCCCCTATTTCAAGGGGCCCTCAACAGGTACCACGTGCCAGTGTCTCCAGTGCATTCACTCTCCACTCCACAGTGCTCACTTCCAACTGTCCCAAAGTTCCTCAAAACCTCACCATCCCCTTGATCCTTCTCACACAAAAAAAATTACCTATGAGACAGGGACCCCCTCAACTTCCTATGTGCCTCTCTCTTGCTAATGACAGAGATGTCTCTCTGTCCAAGGGCAAGCTCTCCACCTCTATGAGATCCTTCCGATCAGCATTTAAATATGCTTCAGCATCTCCCATATCAAAAATACACACACCCACACTGCCCCAGACATCACCCCCAGTTACCAGCTCTTCCTTACTTCCCCCTCAGAGCTAAACCTCCTTAAACAACTGTTTATTCTGAAACATTTGCAGATGAATCAGATCATTTCTAGGATGTGTTCCAAACAGTCTGGTGGTGAGGTGGGGAGAAGTAGGGTTGGGGGGATAGAGCTGTGTTGTTGAAGTTGACTGATGGGTGTGTGGGGGCTCACTGTGCTATTCTGTTTATTTTTCACATATATTTATATAGGTGGAATCACAGTCCCCCTAATCTCCAGAACTAGAGAATACACAACCTGACATGGCAAAGGGAAATTCAGGCTGTAGATGGAATTAATTTGCTAATCCAGTGACCTTACAATAGGGAGATTGTCCTGGATTCTCCAGATAGGCCCAATAGGATCAATCACAAGGGTCCTTCCAAGTGGGAGACAGAGCAGAAGAGATCAGAGTGAGGCAACGTGTGAGGTCTCAGCTCGCCCTAGCTGGCTTTGAAGATGGAAGGAGAGGCCTGAGGCAAGCAAGGCAGGTAGCTTCTGGAAACCAGGAAAGGCAAGGAAATGGGTCTCCTTACAGCCTCCTGGAAGAGCACAGCCTGGCACCACCTTGATTTTAGCCCAGTGAGACCCATTTCAGACTTCTGACCTCCAGAACTGTAAGATCATAAATGTATACTGTTTAAGACACTAAGTTAATGGTAATTTGTTACAGCAATAGGAAATTACTATAAAATGTCTCATGTGTTCCATAATAAAATCATTTTCTTCTTTTTTATGAGACAGGGTCTTACTTTCTTGCCCAGACTGCAGTGCCGTGGCGTGATCTCGGCTCACTGCTGTCTTGACCTCCCAGGCTCAAGCGATCCTCCCACCTCAGCATTCCAAGAAGCTGGGACTACAGGTGCATACCCCCACACCCAGATAATCTTTGTATTTTTTGTAGAGACAGGGTTTCACCATGTTGCCGATGCTGGTCTCAAACCCCTAGGCTCAAGCGATCCGCCCACCTTGGCCTCCCAAAGTGCTGGGATAACAGACATGAGCTGCCGCACCCAACCTCGTAATAAAATCTTAAAACTTGTCTCTCTACTTCCTCATCTGCAAAGCGCTCCTCAAAAAGCCCCTTCTGGGCTCTACCCTCACTTCATCCCTGTTGAGTTTCAAATCTGGCAAACTCCATGGCACTTATAGGTGGCTGGCTTTTCCAGGGGCTGTCCGGGGCCCTCCACCCTCTCCCAGGCCCAGACCAGGAACCACTCACATGGCTCTAGTCAGCCGCTACGTGCCAATCATTTCCAACTTTTTCTTGGCAGCTTGGAAATCTCACTTCTGAGCTCCAGACTGAATGAATATTGGCAAATCCACTTACTTGTCTTACAGGATCTCAAAATCAATCTACCTAAAACAAGATTTTTCAGTTATCTGGTGTTTCCCTGCTCAGAAAAGGACAATACCCTCCTCTTCTTGCTCATGCCAAAAACCTACAGGTCATGCCGACATCATCCTCTGCACTTCCCGTCCATTCATCACTGTCCTGTTGCCTCCCCCTTCTTAAATCTCTCCATCCCATGTGCTTCTCTTTTACTCTACTGTCACCAGCTAGGCCAGACTGCCAGATCTCTCATCTGAATTACAACCACCTCCTGAATGGCCTCTACCACCCGCCTTACCTACCTCTAACCCAAATGTTAATGCTGCGGGAAAAAAAGTGCTCTTTTTAAATACAAATCTGCTTAAAATCCTCCAGTGGCCTTCACTGCTGTCTCCAACCTCATCTCCGGCCCCTCATTCCCTGTCCCAATGGCCTTCCTGCTGTTCTCTGGTACCTCAACTACCCCCGAGCTCACCGTCTGAGTGCTCCTCCTCCCTTGCTTCTTCAGATGCCTGTGTCCCAGCATCCTGCAAGGCCAGCTTAAAGTGAGCTCCCGGAAGAATTCTACACTGGCACCCCTAGGTTAAATCAGCCTCTGTGACAGAGAGAATACTGCCCCCTCCCAAAGGTGTCCAGGCCCTAATCTCTAAAACCCATGACGATGTTACCTTATGTGGCAAAAGGGACTTTGCAGATATGATTAATTAAGAACCTTGAGATGGGGAGATTATCCTGGATTATCCCGGGAGACCCAGTGTATCACAAGTGACTTCAAGAGAGGGAGGCAGGAGGGTCAGAGTGAGAGGAAGTGATGACGGACAGAGGTCAGACGCACAGACTGAAGATGCCATGCTGCTGGCCTTGAAGAGGGAAGGAGCCATGAGCCAAGGAATGCAGGCAGCCTCTACAAACTGGAAAAGGCAAGGAAACAGATTCTCCCCTAGAGACTCTGGAAGGTGTACAGTTCTGCTGCACCTTGATTTTAAGACTTGTGACCTCCAGAACTGTGAGATAATATATTTGTGTCTTTTTTTTTTTTTTTGAGACAGAGTCTTGCTCTGTCACCCAGGCTGGAATGCAATGGTATGCTCGGCCCTCCGCAACCTCCACCTCCTGGGTTCAAGCAATTCTCCTGCCTCAGCCTCCCAAGTAGCTGGGATTACAGGTGTGCACCACCACACCCAGCTAATTTTTGTATTTTTAAGTACAAACGGAGTTTCACCATGTTGGTCAGGCTGGTCTCGAACCCCTGATCTTGTGGATCTGCCTGCCTCAGCCTCCCAAAATGCTGGGATTACAGGCGTGAGCCAACATGCCCAGCTTATATTTATGTCTTTTTAAGCTACTAAGTTTGTGGTAATTTTTATAGCAGCAATAAGAAAGTATTATACCCCTCCCCAAGCTCCACTCCCCACTCACAGCATCTTGTATGTCTCCCTTATATATTCCAGTTGTTATTTACATGATTATTAAACCCTGTCCAATGCCCTAAATTATATATAGAATTTATATATATATATTTTATATATATATATATATATATATATATATAAAATTGTGTGTGTGTGTGTGTGTGTGTATGTGTATATATATTGCTCATGGGAGCAAAGAATGTGTCTGACCTTCTCAATACTGCATTCTCAGTGGCTAGCACACAGTAGCCCCATGATATCTGCTGGATGGATGGATGGCTGGATGAATGCATGGACAGGGATGGGTAGGGCTGTCTGGGTAGCTTCCATGTGCATAATTTGAAAACATATGTTTGTGCTCTCCCTATGTACTGTTCAGTGAGGCATAAGCGGTACTCTCCACCACTTCCCCATTCTCCCTTCCCTTTTATAGACACATCGTCTAAGAACTGGTTTCCATGGATACAGAATGTCACCGATATTGACATTTGGAACCAAACTCTTCACATGCTAGCATTTTTCATTGGTAACGTGAATCTTTGTGCATCCTTAACAGACTCAGGGCTTAAATATGTTAAACGTCAATGTTTGCATAATAAAAGAACACAGATATGACAGGGAATGTTTCATGAGATGATGATGATGATCATGATGATGATAACTGCTTAAAGATTAAGCAGTAGCATCAAAAGTTTTAAATGAACATATCCTTCAACCCTGCAGTTTGCAATTTGGGTTTTTTTATTCTACTATATTTTCACGCAGGTGGAAAAGAGATAAACGCTGTAAAAAGACCCAGATAATATAAGTGTGGCTCAAACAAGACGGAAAAGGATTTTTCTCTCATATAAGTGTGCAGGAGGATGCAGCACGGGCCTGATACGGCAGCTCTGCAGTGATGGGAACTCGGGGTGCTTTCCTGTTGTTGCTCTGTCATCCTCAAAAGCCAGCTTCTATCTTTGGAACCAATATGGCTACTCTAGCTCCTACCATCAAATGACCTCTGCTAGGGGGAGACAGAAAAAATGGGAAAGGACAGGTCCTCCCCTTTCAAGGATGCTCCTGCAAGCTGCACACATTACTTTGCTCACAATTCCGCTAGCCAGAATCTCATCTGGTCATGTGGCCACACCTAGCTGCAAGGGAGCCTGGCAAAGGTGCTCTTTACCTGAGCACCCATGACCAGGTAAAATGTCTCTAGAAATGAAAAATTCATTTTTTTTTTTTTTTTGAGACAAGTTCTCACTCTTTCACCCAGGCTGGAGTGCAGTGGTGAAAACAGGGTTCACTGCAGCCTCAATCTCTCAGGCTCAAGTGATCCTCCCATCTCAGCCTCACGAGTTGCTGGTACTACAGGCATGTGCTACCATGCCTGGCTTTTTTTTTTTTCTATTTTTGGTAGAGTCAGGATCTTGCCATGTCACCCAGGCTGGTCTCAAAATTTCTGGGCTCAAGCAATCCTCTCCACCTGACCACCTAAAGTGCTGGGATTACAGGTGTGAGCCATTGTGCCTGACTGAAAAATGGATACTGAGGGGGATAATCAGTAGCCATATCCCTGCAGCAAGGTTTGTAACAGGAAAAAAAAAAATGAAAATAACTTGAATTGGTTAAATAATTATAGTAATCCATATGATGGAATACCACGTAGCTATTTTAAAAAGTAAAGTGACCCTACAGGTACTGCTATGAAAATTTGCCTAAGATACAATGATACGTAAAAACATGTTACAGAGTAACAACATGTATAGGATGATACCGTAAATGTGGTTCATCCCATCAACAGACACTGAGCCTGTGGTGTGCCTGGCTCTATTTGACATCTGAGGGACACAAGGTGAACAAAGCAGACCAGGCCACTGTATTTGACATCTACATTTTAATGGAAATTTCTGAAAGAACTCGTGAGATATTACAACAGTAGTCCCCAGCACTGGGGGAGTGGGCCTAGAAGAAGAGGAGGTCATGAAGGGGCTTTTCTTTTTATCTTCTTAACTCTTTGAATTTTTTCCTAAAAGCAAATATTATTTGTTTTATTTTTTGAGATGGAGTCTCACTCTGTTGCCTAGGCTGGAGTGCAGTGGTGCGATCTCAGCTCACTGCAACCTCCACCTCCCAGGTTCAAGTGATTCTCCTGCCTCTCAGCCTTCCAAGTAGCTGGGACTACAGGTGCGCACCACCATGCCCAGTTGATTTTTGTATTTTTAGCAAAGATGGGGTTTCACCATGTTGGCCAGGACGGTCTCAATCTCTTGACCTTGTGATCTACCCGCCTAGTCCTCTCAAAGTGCTGGGATTACAGGCGTGAGCCACCACACCCTTGTGTCCCTCAGATGTAGAACAGAGCCAGGCACGCTGCAGGGCTCAGCATACATTATTTTTTATTAAAATTCTAACAAATTTAATGAAAATGGAATAATTTAGTAAACGAATGCCCTGCAGACCAGTTGCCTAAGGCCCTCCGCAAATACCTCAGGGTTGTTATTTGGCCATTTGTTTTTCACCAGTATGAAATGCCTTTGATTTCAGTCACTTTACCTCTCTGGCCTTAGCTTCCTGGCTGAGAGGTTGGGCT
The DNA here is from genome assembly GCA_036589455.1 of Ateles fusciceps. Lineage (NCBI taxonomy): Eukaryota > Metazoa > Chordata > Mammalia > Primates > Atelidae > Ateles > Ateles fusciceps. The sequence continues at coordinate 15,725,615 of JAZHEH010000193.1, forward strand.
GCTGATATCCATCCTGACTATTCCTCAGGGCAGCAGAGAGAATGAAGCAAAACTGGGAATGTAATCAGCACGGTATAAATTGTAGAGTATGTTACAAACCCAAGAGACTGCACTTCTATTGCTAACACCCTCACAAGACACAGAAGGCAATGAGGGGCACTGAAAAATAATTGTTACATGACCAGATGCTGAACAAAGTACCTACCTAGGGAGGTAAATCACAGGGTCTGGAAGCGTAAGAAACATAGGGTTCTTATTGCCATCAGTAAAAAATGTGGTAACCTTTGAAAAACAATACAGCCAACTTTATTAAAAATAGCATCTGAGCTGGGACAAGTTCCAACAAGACTATAATGTTAGCTCGTCAAAGCACCCCTGAAAGCAATTCTATGACTGCCAAGGGGTGCTACGGAAACACAACAATAACAAAATCCCAGGAAGGATGAATCATAAATGCATGCGATGGATAAAGAAAGAAATGTTTTCAAGCAATTTACAAGGAAAACAAGGTAGAATTTCTTCCTTGGTGGGGGGGTGGATGATGAAGACGGCCTTGCCCAGAAGGAGGAAATAATCAAAACAATGGCATTACAAGGTCTATAAAAACCAATGAGAACACTGTCAAAATACGGGGGAGCCTGAAACAAAAGCACAGGGACTTGTAAGGGTCCTTCGAGGAGAGCCAGACCATTCCACAGATTAAAACACGAAAGCCCAGAGAAGTAAACTTACTTGCCCAAGATCTTTCCAAGGCGGTTCATTTATCTGCATCCTAGGACATGCAGCCTTTCTTTCAAGTTTGTACAAGGAAGGGACACAAGAAAGGCCAAAGATAGCATGTAAGGATTTCTAAGTACATAGAGAGTAAGTCATTAATTATAGACCATGAATCAAAGTAGATGACAGGAGAGGTGAATGTTGCTGCTAAAACCACATTTGTAGATCTGTGGTTCAAAAGGCTACTCTAATTATCAACTACGCTTTCAAAGTACAAAGTGCATAAAGGACCTATTTTCAAAAGGACTAGTGTTCCCACAATTCTGATGACAAAGATCATTCCTTAAAGTCTTATGGAGAAAGTGAAGCAAAAATGAAGCGACTCAGCCCAAGATTTCAGGATGAGTCAGAAGTTACCTGACAGAATTCAAGGGTGATTAGAAAGGAATTATGACCACCGGTGCCTCTGATGTAATTAATAATAATAGAGAACTCATAAACAGCATAGAGTGCATACAATCACCGTTCTAAGGATTTTGTCTGTATTTCATTCATTTTAATCTTCACAATAACTCTCTGAGGCAGATGCTGCTACTGGCCTTATTTTAAAGATAAGGAAACTGAGAGGGCAGGGATCTATCCAAGTTCACACAACTAATAAGTACTGGAATTGTGTTTGAACTCACACAACCTGGCTCCAGTGTGTGCACCCCCCAACTACTACATAATCCTGACTCTCGGGGGAGGCAGTCTCCTTGAAACCACAGAACTGAAAGAACTGAAGAAACCAAAGAGGTCACAAAGTTGTTGGGAGAACCCCCTTCCTTCTGAAGCACCCCTTGAAATTTTCTAGAATGAGAACGCACAAGTTCTTTTCTGTGGAATCTCTACAGAGTACGGGCAACCTGTTTAAAGGCAACATAAAATTGAGGTTGGCAGTCAGGAGAGACAAGAAATGTAGTCAAGAGGAAAGCAGCTTTTTTTCCAAAATCATTTCAAAAGACTGTGGACCTTTGATCTAGCTAAATAATAAAAGAAAATGTCAACTTTTAAAAGGCAAAAAGAGAAAACTGTATCAAAAGGCAAATATGAATTTTAGGGAGTAAATCACTTTATATCTAATAGTGAAACAATGTACAATCTTCTTTAACTTCTAAATACTTGGATACTGACAAATTAATATAACAAAAACAATGGAAAAGGGAGAGAGAGAAAGTACCAAAATATACAGAAAAAAATTGTGTTAATATATTAACAAAGCTTATCTCTTGGTAACCCAGCTTATCTCTTGGGTTATTTCAGGGAGGGAGTGGGGGAGGAGAGAACTGGCAATGAATTCAACAGAGAAAAGAAATTATTTCTCTTAATCCAAAGAAAGTCGCAGAATATCTGTTATGCCTTTAAAAGACAGGAACCCACAGACCGGCCAGGAGCACTCTCTATCTCCTCCTCCGGCTGCCTCTCCTCATCATTTGGTTTCAATGCCACTTCTTCAAAGCTACCTTCCCTGACCCTTCCCTCTATAGAATCCTGTCTGTTCCTCCACAGCCTTGAGAACAATCTGTAATGGCATAATTGTAATTATTTACCATCTGTCTTCCCACTAGACCACAGGTCTGCAAATTACAGCCCGTGTGCAGAATATGACCCGCCAACTGTCATAAATAAAGTTTTACTGCAACACAGCCATGATCATTCATTTACTTATGGCACCTACTGTCACAATATTAACAGAATTGCATAGCTGTGACAGAGACACTACAGCCCACAAAGCCTAAAACACTGACTGTCCAGACATTTACAGAAAAGCTCACCAACGCCTGTACTAGGCCATAAGCTTTATAAGGGCAGCAATTAGGTCTGATTCATTTGCCAGCACCTACTAGAATGTCGTGTATAGAAGGCACTTGATAAATTTGCTCATTAAATAAACTTGGGAAGCAGGGGGAAAGTGAGCAGTAGGTGCCATTCATTCAAAGAACTTCACATTGGTTTAATCTTGCCTGCTAACCCAAGGCAGATTACTCTTAATAACCCCATTCTACACACACAAAAAATGTAGGGAACCTCCCCAAGCTCACTCAGCCAATAAGAGCAGACTTGGGATTCAAACCTACATCAATTCAGTTCCTGAGTCTGAGCTCTGGACCACAAGCCAGGAGAGAAGATATTTTCATTCACATGTTTAGTAACTCATTAACTACGACATAAGGATTGGGTAGACAGCCAGAACTGTCTCTGAGCATGTCCACTTTAGCTGCTGGCTGTCACACATTACCTAACCACCGGGCACTTACCCAGAGTGGCTACAAATGCCTGACCTGTTTAGTTAGCAACATGTCACCACAGAGCCTCTGACCCACTGAGCAATACTGAATGTGACTCTCCCTGCCAGATAAATCACTGATGGGGGACTCATTATCCCCATGTCATAGCTGAAGGAAACGAGGTTAACTAACTTGCCAAGGTCAAGTGTTAGTATGAGGCAGAGGTAAGTAGTGAACCTATGATCTTAATACCATTATTATATAACCCTGGCTCCTGTTTCAACAGCCCATTCCTCTCCAGGCCCTAACAGGGAAAGCAGTCATCAAAAAGAAAGCAGTCAAAGGGCATTTTCATTCCACAGCATGACAGCATGTCACTTCTACGTCTTATATCAGGGGTCTCCAACCCCCAGGTACAGTTCCGTGACCTGTTAGGGACCAGGCGGCACAGCAGGTGAGCAAGCATTACCACCTGAGCTCCACCTCCTGTCAGATCAGCGGCAGCATTAGATTCTCACAGGAGCATGAACTCTATTGTGAACAGTGCATGCGAGGGATCTAGGTTGCATATGCCTTCTGAGAGTCTAATGCCTGATAATCTGAGGTGGAACTTTCATCCCAAAACCATCCCCAGCTCTGCCCAGGTTTGTGGGAAAATTATCTTCCACAAAACCTGTTCCTGGTACCAAAAAGTTTGGGGATCACTATCTTATATGATGCTGAATAGAAAAATATTCTGAAAAACACCTCAATATGACTTCATTTATTAATTGTACACAGAAGCCAAAACATCTGCCACTGGAGAAAGCTGACCCTGAGATACCCGACTGCATAACCATCCCAAGTCATTCTATTAAGGAGCATTAAAGAATGTCTAGAAAGTAGTCGGGCGTGGTGGCATGTGCTTGTAGTCCCAGCTACTTGGGAGGCTGAGGCAGGGGAAATCGTTCAAACCCAAGAGGTGGAGGTTGCAGTGAGCCAAGATTGCACCACTGCACTCTAGCCTGGGTGACAGAGCAAGACTTCATCTCCAAAACAAAAACAAAAACAAGATCTAGAAAACAGCTTTGGGCGGGCAACACAATTCTCCATATATTTAGAGATAACACAATGACGTCCTCATGTAAAACTAAAACTTCAAGTCAAAAGCAGAACAAAGACTCCTGAGACCATGTCTATTTTCTAGCTGCAGGTGGAAGAGAAAGAAACAGCACTCAGTCACTGAAGTCAGTGAGCTAGAAGCAAGAACTTCATTCTCAATCCAATTTTTCTACAAAGCCACCAAGATGCTGCCTGAATTATGATATCTGCTAAGCTCCTACTTTACCATAAATACACTTCCCATCTCTTTTCAGAAAGGCAGCAGAGAAGGCTGGGGTCCTGGAAAAACCCCACATCAAAGAGGCCTTGACATTTGGCTCTGTGTCCCCACCCAAATCTCATCTAGAATTGTAATTCCCACGTGTTGGGGGAGAGCCTGGTGGGAGGTGATTGGATCACGGGGGTGGTCTTCCCCCTTGCACCTCCCATGACAGTGAATGAGTTCTCACAAGATCCAGTTGTTTGAAAGTGTGTGGCACTTTCCTTTCTCTCTCTCTTGGTCTCACCTGCTCCATCAAGGTAAGATGTGCTTGCTTCCCTGACACCATCCACCATGACTGTAAGTTTCCTGAAGCCTCCCAGTCATGCTTCCTGTTAAGCCTTGGAACCGTGAGTCAGTTAAACCTCTTTTCTTCATAAATTACCCAGTCTCAGGTAGTTCTTTACAGCAGTATGAGAATGAATGAATACAGGCCTGCTCTGCAAATTTTATTAAAAGGGTGGTTTCATTCTCCCATCTTCTCATCCAAGCTCAAGGTCCTCACCAGTGAAAATCACAATGCCTGTATCCCACCTTACAGCACGAGGAGCACAGCAGGAGTCAATGTGCCTGAATGCACTTGTGCAGCAACCCTGCCCTCGGGAACCAGTCCCTCCTGGGTTAGTATCGCAGCATCAGAGATATTTTCAACTAATGTAACAAAAACATTCTGAAATGTACTGATGGTGAAATATAAAATATAAAATTCTGGGCTCTCTCCTCCCACCCTCAAATAGGGTAGCAATGGGAGGGAAAATATGAGCAAGTCGTTCTTTACAGCAATGTGATTTACTCAAAACGCTCTGTGGTGAGCTACATCCAGAAACTGAAAACATGGAGATAAAATGAGTGGATCGAGTAATTTTGTATCTGTCAAGTTTAGTAACAAAATATTGAGGTTTATGTTTTATTTCTCCTTGGGTTTTTTTATTTCATTTTGCTATTTCTATTTTGTCGTATTTTACAAAAATATTGGTCTGAGACAGATTGAAAATAACAGTAAAACTGGTCCTTCCCTACAGACTCTGAAAATAATTACCAACAGCAAAGCACTTAAATAAAACTGAGTTTATTTTCCTAAATACATGAATGGCTGCTGAAGCTCACTTCTAATCAGAGAAATGCGAACCAAAAATATACTAAAACACCATCTTTCCCATGACTGGCAAAGATCAAAAGGTTTCTGGGTAGCACACTTCTCTGGGAAGGCTGCAAGCAGCCACAGTCACACATATTGCTGGTAGAGGGCAATTTGGCAAAATCCATCACAGTTACAAATGCAAATCCATTTTTAGGAAGTTGGTCAACAAATATACTCCCACAAACAAACAAAGTTTTTCCTTACAGCCTTGTCTGTAAAAACCAAAGACTAGAAAACTACCTACAACATGTCCTGCTAGTCAGTGAGGACCTGGTTCCGTGAATTCAATACACTCAAGCAACTGGATACTCTAGAGCCATAAAAAAAAGAATGAGGACGCTCTTCCCACGGACCTTCCTACAAGACACAAACAGCAAGGAGCAGATGAGGACAGATCAGGGTATTCTCTATGTACTCTGTGTTTTTAAAAACTGGGAGAGAAATATAAACACATTTCCTTGTATATGCCTATAACTCTAAATGGAAGCATAAAAAACTATAAATATTGATAGATGCCAGAAGTAAGAATTGGACAGTGGGCCTATTTTCAATATATAACCTTGTGCACATTTTGAAATTTCTGCCACATGAACTCATAGTACCTATTCAGACACTTTACTTAAAAATTTAGAAAATATTGTACAAATGTCCAATGTGTAAAGAAAAACAAAAAACAATTTAGAAAATAAACTGCTCTTAGCTACTTCATGTATTTCTCAGGAAGACCTGTGCGTGCCAAATGACACAAAACAGCATGGTATAAGCTCACTCAAAGACGACGTATCTTTTACTACACAGATGTGCCCTCATTCTCAGGAAAAAGAAAAACACTGTATCTTGACTAATGACAACAAGAGCTTGGCCACACACCACCAGCACTGTGTCTTCCAATGGCATTTTGGTCGGAAATCATAGCTTCTTCCTCCCTTTGTCCTGCAGCCCTTCCCTGGTTCTCCTTGACTGAAAGCCATAGCTGGTTTACAACACAAATGCTCGTCTTCTCGCTGCTGCTCACCAGCGGGAGTGGTTCTTATTTTATAGTCCCAGAGAGGCCTCAGTGACCTGCCCAACATCACTAAAGCTAGACAGCAATCAGAGCCCGGGATTTCTGAGTCCTAGCTCAGGGCTCTTTCTACTACAGTGTTTGGTGGACTCTTTCACTAATGGAAACAACAAGGGAACTGAAGAAAGTGGTAATGCAATAGCCAAGCACCAGGCTAAACACTAGACATCAATGACTCCTGTTAAGCCCCCCAGTGACCCAGGGAGGTAAGTTCTCGCATCACCCACAGGCTATGGATAAGAAGTATGTCTTTACAAGGGCAGAGAACATCAAGCTCTCATACCCAATCAACAGTGGTGTAAAAAGTCCAACCAGATCTCAGCCAGGTGCTCACCTGCCTCCTAAGTAAGCTCAATGCTCAGACCCATCATTTACAAAGCAGTTCAACAAATGGTTCTCCCCAAGAGCCAGTTATGTGAGCCACTACAAAGAACCTCTTACCTGAGCCAATGTCACCCCGAACTATGCACCATGAATCCTGGAGGGAAGGGAGTTACTCTTAGGTGGCACCAGTATGAACAGTTTTAACTGTAGCAATAATGTTTTTGATAAGTATTAGAAAAGCATAAAACTAGCTCATCAAATCCATCATTTCGCAGATGTTTTAGAATGAGGTCAAATTAAAATAAGGTGAATCGATTTAAATAAAACTACTAAGTAAATAAGTTCAAGTGATACACAGATGTAGTGAAAACCATGAAGAATGATAGCAAAGTGACATTTGAGCATCACTGACCTAAGCAACTGGATGCATCCCAGTTTTTCTCTAGAGTAAGAAAAGCTTGGAAATAATAGGTTATCCACCCACACCCGCCAACCATACAATACACATTCATTCTGAACGTTACTTTATTTTTTTATTTATTTATATTTGCTTTCTCTCCCTTACCATATTACCCCTCTGATTCATAAGGCAGGGGAAACCCAGTTACCAAAGCCTCCTGAAACCCTGCATTTAAATGGGACTGTCCTGTGGTGGCTTAATCTTAGAGTGACCTACCTCTAGTTTGCCCTGAATAGCTCAGATTATACATATAAATCAATTAATATTTTATAATTACTCTGAGCATTATTTTTTTTGCTTTGAAAAGTTATCTGACTTGGGAACCCAATTAGAGAATCTCCTACTGTCCTGTCACCTGCTACAGCGCTGAGTTGATTAGAAGAGTCTTGTGGGCTTCTCTCTGCCCGTTTCTCCTGATACCACAGAAACAGGGAGATGGGAGATCCTCACCAACACAGCACCCATAGTCAGAACCAAACCATGTGGTGAATTTGTCCTCTGCTTTTGCCAACCACCTTCCCCAATGTCACTCCTCCCAAAATGCCCCACTAAATGTTGATAGTGGGTCAAAATGGAAATAGAATTTCACTGGATCCTGAAATACCAACAGCCTTGCACTTTGAGCAAACACAAGGAAAATAATGATTCACTAAAAGAATAAGAATAATTATGAAAACTAACATTCATGAGGGCATCACAACTCACAAAGTGCTTCCATGGGCAGGATCTCTTCTGATGCTCCCCCAAAAAGCTTTAAAGAAGGTATTTCTTTGACTCCCTTTGTTGTAAAAGGATAAAGAAATAAGCTCTGAGATTTACCAAACAGGATCCTGAATTCCAAACTCCTCCACTTTACAACTATATGGAAAATAAAAGTTGTTTTGTTTTTCCCAAAGCCTTGCTGCTCTAAATATGTTCCCAAAACCAGCATTATCTATATATTGCCAGAGCGCTTGTCAGAAATGCAAAATCTCCGCCCTGCCCCAGACCTGCTGAATCCAAATCTGCATTTTAACTAGAGCCCCAGCTAATGCCTATGCATAATAAAATTAAAGGCACACTACTTTACTGCAAGGCAATTCTTCCATTCTACCAAATTACAATTCTTCAATTATTTATCAATAGTTATTTATTGAGTATCAATCACATATGTGCTAGGCACTGTGCTAACAGCTGGGAAATTAACAGTGAATAATACAAATAAATATAGTTCCTGCCCTCAGAGTGTTGCCAGTCTAACATGGTGGTTTCTCAACCTTGGATGTTCATCAGAATCTGTGGCACTTACAATACACACACACACACACACACACACACACAAACACACATACACATGTTTGGTAAACACCATACCAACTTCAGGAAAATAGTTTGCTCTGGGAGGACGAGAGAGGAAAGAGATAGGGGTGGTTAGTGCTATTTTTAAGGTAATGTGTCTAAAAATAAAAGTAACCAAATATGGCTATATTTTAATATCTATTAAATCTGAAAGGTAAACATATACGACATTATTTTTTCAAACTTTTTTGTATGTTAATGTTTGGTGATTTAATTATTATTTTTAAAGTTTCTTTTTTTTTGAGACAGAGTCTTGCTCTGTCACCAGGCGTCAGGCTGGAGTGCAGTGGCACGATCTCGGCTCACTGCAACCTCCGCCTCCCGAGTTCAAGCAATTCTCCTGCCTCAGCCTCCCAGGTAACTGGGACTACAGGCGCATGCCACCATGCCCAGCTAATTTTTTGTATTTTTAACAGAGACGGGGTTTCTCCCTGTCGACCAGGATGGTCTCCATCTCTTGACCTCACGATCCGCCTGCCTCAGCCTACCAAAGTGCTGGGATTACAGGCTTGAGCCACCGCACCCAGCCTTAAAGTTTCTTTTAAAAGCTTCACAGGTGATGTGATATAAAGCCAGTGCTGAAAATCTCTGTTCTGAAAACATAAACTAATAAAAACTTGACGATTTAATATTAAGAAATACATCTACAGAATGGCAACAATCTATAGCTTGTGAAGTTACTAAGCTTAAATAATTTTACATTCACTTTATTTTTTTATTTTTTATTTTTGAGACGGAGTCTTGCTCTGTTGCCAGGCTGGAATGCAGTGGCACAATCTTGGCTCACTGCAACCTCCACCTACTGAGTTCAAGCGATTGTTCTTCCTCAGTCTCCCAAGTAGCTGGGACCACAGGCGCATGCCACCACACCCAGCTAATTTTTTTTTGTATTTTTAGTAAAGACAGGGTTTCACCAAGTTGGCCAGGATGGTCTCCATCTCTTGACCTCGTCATCCGCCCAACTCGGCCTCCCAAACTGCTGGGATTACAGGCGTGAGCCACCGCACCCAGCTATATTCATTTTTAAAAATCTTTGACATGGCAGATAATTTCTATAAGCAACATTTTCTAAGAGGCTGAGGTTATTACCCAAGGGAAGCAATACTTCTCCAAGCACGGGCCTCAGCTCACTTGTGAGAATGTGGAGGGAGTGGGAAGAAGGAGGGGGACACTAATTTAAAATGCAGATTCCAGCGCTCTACCCTATGACCTACTTAATCAAACTCTCTGGCTGTTGAACCCCAGAGTCTTAAATTTTTAATAAGAGAATGCACGTGTGGGCACAATTCTTTGATACACCAAAGAACCTAAAAACCATATATTTCTTTGTTTAGTGAGGTAATATTCATCATACTCTGAAAATTAAAATGAAGTGTAGAGAATACTTTCTAAAAATTTGAGACAGTAATTCCACCAGTATATATTCAAGCAGATCCGGATACAAATTTTCCTGCACTGTGTACCTAACCTGAAGGACAAAGAAATGTATTTTAGGATGACGACCATCATTTCACATTGCCTTTCTAAAAGAACTTCAAAAAGCAACTGGGTAAACAGGAAAACTCCCCAAGTCCAGCCTTGCTGCTGTTCTTACCAGAACAGGCCCCAGACACAATTTTCACTAAAGCCAATTTCAGTCAAACAAAGCAAATGTGTCTTGAACCAGGCCTGGCTGGCACAGGAAGGTCTCCCAAATTTACTCTCAAAACTCACGGTACCTTCTCAATGCCACCCTATAATCTTTTTTGTTACTAGTTTTCACCCCCTCCACAGTGATTATTTTGTCACCATTTTTTCACCTGCATCTTCCAATCCATCCCCGACCTTTCATGACTTTTGCTTTGGTCTCCTTGATTTTCCTCCTCATTGTCCCTTCTTCATTGTCCCTGTTTTCAGACAAAATCAAAACTACAATGTTGACTTTCAAACCCTGGAAAACTGCTCCCAAGCCTCTGAGTTGAAAACAAACCAGCATAACAAACACATGAAAAGATATTCAACCTCCCCTAGCAAACAGGAAAAGTGCAAATTTTAAACCACAAAGACACAATTTCACACCCAACAGACTGGTAAAACATCAAGCCTAGCAATATCAAATATCTGCAAACATGTGAAGCAACTGGAATCCCCAACGCTGCTTGGTTGGAATGCAAACTGGAACAACTTCTTTGGGGGGCAATCTGTCAACTTATTAAAGAAGAGGATCAAATTCCTTTGATCCAGCAATTCCCCTCCAGGTTTACACCGCGGAGAAACTGTCAACTGTGTATACTATACACAGGGAGATGAGTTCACAACTGTTCATTGCACTAAAACAGCACACACACAAATTCGCAAACCTAAAGGCTTATAACATTAACATGAATGAATGTGTTGTAGCATATTTATATAATGAAATATCATACAGCAGTTAAAATAAACTAGGATGTGTCTCTAAGGGATAAATCGCAAAAGCACAATTTAAATAAAAGCAAATTGAGAAGAATGTTTAGTATTATAAAGCACATCTGAAACATGAAAAAATACACTATATCTAGTTTATGAATGCATATAAATCTAGTAAAAATATAAAAACACAATAAACATCAAATATAGAAGAGTGGTCACTCTGTGGGGAGGGGCAATGAGATCAAGAAGGGCTCATAGGTGGTTTTAAATATATATGCAATGTTTTATTTCTTCACTGGGGGGGAGAGCACAAGTGTTCACTCTTATTCTACACACTTTTCTGTATGTCTAAAATTCACCGTCACTCAGAAAAGAAGCCAAAGTCTGAGCTAATTTTAAAGTACTGGAGAGTTCTGAAAGTAGCATCGGAACTTGAGGAAGAAAGGAAGGTTGGCCCCATGAGTGTAAAGTGAAGCTTTGGGGACCATAGACTCTCACCACCATAATCACAAAATTATCCATAACGAAGAATCATTCTCAGAATTGTGGAAAACTTCCATGTACAGCACTGACGACAACCTCCAAACTCTAAGCCATAGTCCCAGTACAGAAATATTCCAAAAACCCTTTACCGTTGGGGTTGGTTGCTAATACAGAGTTTGTCTCAAGAATGTTTTCGTGACCTGGCACAGTGAGTCACACCGGTAATCCCAGCACGTTGAGAGGCTGAGGCAGGCAGATCACCTGAGGTCAGGAGTTCGAGACCAGCCTGGCCAACATAGTGAAACCCCATCTCTACTAAGAATACAAAATTAGCCGAGCATGGTGGCAGGCACCTCAAATCCCAGCTACTCCAGAGGCTGAGGTAAAATCTCTTGAACCCAGGAGGCAGAGGTTGCAGTGGGCCAAGATTTGGCCATCTCACTCCAGCCTGGGCAACAAGAGCAAAATTCCATCTCAAAAAAAAAGAAAGATTTTGCTGGTTCATTTTTGAGTGGCCTTTTCTCCTAAAGACCAGCAAGGCCTTTCAAACCCTTAGACCAGCATTTGGTTCCACCACAACTGAAGGTTATAAGAAGCTACATTACAATAATTGGACCATAAAAGTTAACTAGACTAAAAGACACCATCTTTCACATCTCTTCCAGTTAGTTAACTTTGGATGGTTTCATGGGTAGGCTAGAGATAGAGATAGAGGATTAACAAATACCTTTCTGATTATACTACAGAATTTAATACCATCATGGAATCCCAATCCATTCACACTAACTAGAAAGACCAGGAGGGGAGGGAAAGAGACATCTGAGCTACAGAAATTTCTCTTAATTACTAAGAGAATCAAAATTGAAAATGCCTTTTGATTATCACCCAAACATACCAAAATTCCACTTAGTGAGAACTAAATAAATAGGTTTTATGGTATGAGTGAACTGAAGCACATAAAGTTGCTATTCAGAAATGGTATTACAATCTTTCATTCTAACTGAATACTGACATTCAATTTTGTTTTCTCTGAGGATTCCAAGAAAAACAGAAATATCCGCAGACCTAATTGTCAGGTCCTGACCTAACACAAACCCCTGCATATGAGACCAGTGGGGCCAGAAGAACAGAATTTCTTTTCTTTAAACATTAACCTACCTCACCTCAGACTGTATTTTCTAACTCCAACAACTATCAGAGTATACCCTCACATGACTTTACTACTAGTTGATACATTAAACTTACAGTTGCCAACAATCTTTGAGAATGGAAAGCATGAATCACAGTAACAGAGGAAAAGGCAAGATATCTGTTCCCCCAAATCACAAGATTGACATATTTTTTAATAATTTTAAAAATTGTTTCCAACCATTTTCAAAATACTTGCCTCAGGTAAGTAGTTGACTTATCAAGATAAAACTATAAAAATTCTCTAGTTTAGTTTCAAAATTTTAATGTTTACTTTCCCTTTATTTCAAGATAACTTCATTTATTTCTATGTATATGTTTTTATTTACAAGATTTCATTGTTTGTTTGCTTTTGGTAGAGATGAGATCTCACTATGTGGCCCAGTCTGATCTCCTGGGCTCAAACAATCTGCTTGCCTCGGCCTCCCAAAGCATTGGTATTACCAGTGAGCCACCATGCCCAGCCTACTTCATTTATTTAAAATAACTCAAATCTGGCACTCAAACTGGTGTCAAAAATGATCCTGAGGCTGTTCTACAGATGCTAAAATGCTAATATCTGATAAGTTTAATGCAGTTTTAAACAAGGTAGTTAGGTAATGAAGTGGTGGCTAACCAATTGAGAGGTACAGATTTTCATAAAGACTTTAAGAAATTCTACTAAGAAGCTTTTCACAACCAAAAAAAGAAAATCAGTTTTACAAGATGAGAAAGACTAAGGTCCCTGGAAATACAATTTGCCCAAAAGCACCATTAGATTCATGCTTAACTGGAGAGACACCCAACGGTGCAGCTTCCAATTCTAACTCACACTGACTATAATCATGTCCTCATATAAAAGCCAGAAGTATTTTGGTCAAACAAGAATATATTTTGAAATGTCCTGTTGTGTTTCCACTTACAGGTGCCGGGGAGTTTGTTCAGCCTCTATCTGTGCTGATTATCACACTGTATTGAAATTGTTTCATCTTTACCAATGTTATGCCAACAAGATAAGGAACAGCTGAGCCCCTTCAGGACAGGGACCCACCTCATTCATTTATTAAGCACCTGAGTATAGTCTGTGCCAACACTAACACAGCAGGTCCTCAACAGATGGCCATTTACTGGAACGAAACTCGTAATCTATTTGATACATGGCATTTTCTCAGAGGTACATCTTACAGCACTATTAACAAATGAAATAAGGTCAGATGATCTGAACCAATTTGCATTGGTATGTCACATTTGGTTTCTTCTAACAAATGCTTCCTTTTTAGAAAATTCCTTAAGCTCTTCAAACAGGAAACAAAAAAAAAAAACCCAAAAACGAAAACCTTCCATTTGCAGGGCCATAAAAATAGGAAGTTAAATTCATTGGTCTGAACAAAAATCACAGGATCATCAACAGAAGACATTTCCTCATGCTTGATAGCAGCTAGTGCATTATGAAAATTACAACACACCAGCCAAACAAGCTTTACTATCTCTGAACCAGACACTGCTGTGTGGCCAAGCTGACCTGCCCTGAGCAAGTTGATCAAGAATTACCATGGCAGGAATTCACACAGAAGAAAAATTAAAACAAATGGAAACTAGTACCAAACTTCCGACGGACAATAAAATTTCAGCAAGTGGGTAGGTAAGTGGAGAAATGAAGATATTTTCCAAGTTTCCTATATCTAAAACTGGTGGAAGAAGTATGGGGGAAAGAAGGGACGTTTCGTTCTCAATCACACAAAGTATCTGCTACAAGTTTGGTTTCTGCTCTGCTGGGTCATTTCTTGTCTGGTGGAGGAAACAAATCCACTTTTCGATGATAGATCTTGGTTTTTTCCTGTTACCCAGAAAAATGGTATCTTCTAACAACCTTTCTGGGCACATATCAGCCTGTTCAAAATATGTCAAATGATCTGCTTTAAAAAAAAAAAAAATGCAATCCCCCACTTACTCTACTCAAACCAGCTGGGACCAACTGAACTTAGGAGTGGGGAAGAGTCAGTAAGAGGCCCACAGAGGAGCTAAGCAGTGAGGAGTGACCCGTAAGACACCTACCTGGAAACAATTCATTATTGAGCGAAGAATCTAAAGAAAGGTCCAATGAATATTTATGTCTGGTCCGGTAAAGACAGCAGTTTCCTTATACCTGGCCTTCTCCTCTGGGAAGGAAGACTGGGAGGGGCAGGGGTGACCTGAGCAGGGGGCGGGGTTAAGGATGTCCACTCCAGCCTTCCTATACACGGGAGGTGTTTATATTAATGGTTGCTTCCACTAGGTCTGAATGGCATAATCTCTACTGTTCCTTAAACACCTGGTAGATGACGTAACAATGAGAAAGATGATGCTGACAATGACACTCACTGAGTTCCAGCCATGTACCAGGCCCTGTGCCCAAGTAATACAACAATATTAACATCTCCTTTTGGTAGATAAGGAAAGTCTAAGACCTGGCAACTTGTTCAAGGACACAAAGCCAACAAGCGAGGACCTGCCAGGCATGGTCGCTCACAGCAGTAATTAGGTGCTTCGGGAGGCGGAGGTGGGAGGATCCCTTGAGCCCAAGAGTAAAACATCAGCCTGGGTAACACAGGGAGATCCAGTCTCTACAGAAAATTTAAAAATTAGCCAGGCATGGTGGCACGTGCCTGTAGTCCCAGCCACTCAGAAGGTGGAGGTGGGAGAATCGCTTGAGCTTGGGAGTTGGAGGCTGCAGTGAGCCGCCATGTTCATGCCACTGCACTCCAGCCTGGGTGACATTGTGAGATCCTGTCAAAAAAAAAAAAAAGGAACCAAGCCCTGAACTCAGGAAGTCTGACATTAGAATCCAAACTCTTTGTCACTCTCTTTAGACACAGCGTCTAAATAAGAACATCAGACTCCTTATGAATTACCGGTTCCTCACTTCGTGTGGGTAATGGTCCTAAATCTGGTACCTTTTTAGGTCTCCACCTGAGATATTAACCCTCAGGGCAGTATTGGCCTGCTCCTCTCAGGTCCTCCCCACACCCTGTCTCCCTGGCTGAGTTTCACTGAAACACACTGTGACATTCAGCCCAGGTGTGCCAGAAAGCCCCAGCTGCACTGAGGGGGCGGGGGAGGGAATAAAAGCTGGAGGCTGGCTTCCTCTTGGGACATACTAGCTCTCAAGTTTCCAGCCTGCTTCTACACAGAGAGGTGTAACCACACACAAATAGGACAAGAACACCACCAAGGGCTGGGACGAGCCTTACTACCCTGTAGTACCCTTAGGCCTGCGGCCACCCCAGCAGACATGAAAGGGTATTCAAGCTGCTCTAGATTCACAGTTCCCTCAGGAGCTGGTCTCAGGAGAGAAAAACTGAGAAGGCATCACCTCTTCCCAAGCAGCCCCTCCACAGGAAGAAGAGGAAACCTGTCTCCTCGAAGAGAAAGGGAAAAAGAAAAAACAGAAAGGCTCCAGGATCCACTCCCCGTTTGGAATCGCCCTGCACCAATATCTGTGCAGCTATCACTCTGGGAGGCCCCAGTATTTGCTCTGCTGGCCGTGGCAGTGGCATGTCCCACTGTGCTGAAAGCTGAAGCCAGAGGGTCTCAATTCCACCCCTGAGCTAACACAAGGCTCCTGAATGCTCCTTTGCCATGTGTTGATCTTGCAACAGAATGTGGGACAGAAGATTTAAAAAGCTATGTGATGGGGGAAGGGCAGCCAGATCACCTTACACCAAGGCTTCTCCATCAAGCCTCCTTGGATTCCCTTTAGGGACCAGCATTACTAGCTTCAAGGGAGGTTTTCCTCAAACTGGCACTGTAAGAGCACGTGTTGCCTCCAGGGGTCCGCGTGGGAGGGGGCTGGGGAGGCACTGCCGTCTAAAGAATGGAGGCAAAGCACACATCGTCTCACCCTGCACAGGACAGCAATGCCTTACTCCAATCTGAGCTCCCCCAAAGGCTCTGACAAGTGGAGGTGCCAGCAGGGTCCACCCCTGGGGACCCAGGGGCTGGAGGCTGTTCCTACAGAAAATGGGAAAGCAATGGGGGAAGCTCAAATTAAAGTGACTACCACGTCATGGGCCCAGAGTGCATTAGAACCCAGTGATGCCCCTCGCTGTGTCCATGCCCACCAGCCTCCACTAGGTCTACAACGGATCAGGCAGGATAACCCTGGAGACCTCCTCCAAGCCCACAGCCGGCCCCACCCTTAGGGCCTGCAAATATTACTGCTACAGAGCCTTGTCTCTCTTTCACAGATGAAGAAACTGAGGCATTCGGAGCAAATCACGTTACTTTTTCAAACCAGGTTGAAGTTCACTTCTCTAGCCACAATTCTGCACTTTTTTTTACAGCTTTATTACATTTCCAATTTCTCCAGATACACAACTGCTGCTGCAAAGTGAATTTTAAACACCTCTAAAGGACTGAACTCAAAATGAGATGACGGCAGTCTGGGAGTCCAACAAGGCTGTCTTGACCGCAAGAAGAGGATGGGTGCCCCCCTCCTCCAGCCTGTCCCCCCACCCCCTCCCCGGGGACGTCCAGGTTCGGTCGCTCCCCTTCCCTCAAGCCACTTCCACCGCAACCCGAGGGCGGGGGCGCAGCAGCGCGGCCCCGGGATCGCCGGGCGGGCTCCGAGGTCCCGGGGCTGAGGCGGGCGCGGAGGGCGCAGGGGACTCAGGGGGCTCGGGGACCCTCCCCCGGCCGCTCCGGGAGCTGCGGCCGCGCGCCCAGCCCAGGGGCAGGGAACTTCTGGCTGCGCGGAGCCCGCCGCCCCCGCCGCCCCCGCCGCCCCGCCGCCCCCGCCGCCCCGCCGCCCCCACCGCCCCCGCCGCCCCCACCGCCCCCGCCGCCAGGAGGTGTGCGGCTCCGGCTTCCCTTTCTTTGCCTCGCAGCGCGTCGGGCGCGACCCCGAGGCGGCTCGGCCACTCACCATATTACAGATGGAGGCGATGTTTCGGACAGTCATTAGTCTAAAGGTTGCAGCGATCCCTCACCGCCATCTTTACAAGGGGAAACCGGGACTGCCCATGGTGGCGCGCTGGTGGGGAGGCCGGGCGGCGGCGCGGCGGCCTGGGGTCCGGCTTTCAGTTTGGCTGGGAGAGGGAGGCCGGGAAGAGGAGGCGGCGGCGGCGCGGGGAGGGCGGGGAGGGAGCGCGGAGGGGCGGGGAGTGGCGGAGCGAGGGAGCCTGGGCCGCGGCCGGCGGCGCCGGGAGGAGGGGCGGCCCGGGCGCGCTGCGTGAGTCCGCGCCGGCCGCTCCGAGCGCTCCGGGCCGGGTTCCCGAGGCCCCGCCACGCCGCCCGGGCCTGGCCTCCTGCTTTTCCTTTGGATTCCCTGTCTCTCTATTCCGACTGGAACGCCGGGCCAGGCTCCGGGACGCGCCGCTGCGGCAGCCGCACCCCGCGGGTCCCCCCGGCCGACCCCGACGCAGAGGCAGCGGCCCTCCTCGGCCTTGGTTGCCGTCGGGGAGCCGGGGACGCCGCGGGGCGCGGGGTGGGGAGGGGAAGGCGGGCGGTCCGGGCCGGGGGGACGCGGGATCGCCTCCCGTCCTCGGTTTTTCCTTGTCGCCTTCCTCCCGCCGCGCCCCTCGGCAGACCCCGGTGTTTATTTTTTGGCGAGGGGTAGGGGTGGCGACGTCCAACTTTTAGTTCCTCCCCTGGGTTCCAACCAGATGGCACCGCCGGGGACCCAAGGAGTAAAATGGGGCGAGGACACCGGAGCGGTCAACGAGCCCTCGCCAGCCGCGGGCCGAGCGCCCGAGAGAGGGCGCCGGAAGGGGAGAGGAATCTGGGTCTGGGTGGAGGCCAGCAGCGGCGCGCTCGGGCGATTTGTGACATTAGCGAGTGCAAAGGAGACGTGCCGGTTCCGCGCAAGCACTAGGGACTGTCCAAGAAGCGGAAAGAACGAAAACAAAACTTTTCCGCATCTTCAAGGCGGGCATACCCCTCTCAGGGGCACCCAGCCCCTAGTGTTGAGATGGGCGTTGTATGGGATTGTGCACGTTTCCCGCATTAAATGTCGTGGCTGCGGGCTCAAAGCGGGAGTCTGTGCACCACTTAGCAAATAGGTTCACGCGAATTGAAGGGGCCCCTTTCTGAATGTGTGAAACAGTTACACGTACAAGGTTGCAATTTGATGCTTTCAAAGGAGAAGTGCAAGTGAGATGCGTGATAAATTCTTAGATCAATATATTTAATGACAAATTGAATCAAAAGAAAAATTAATTGAAAACAGCTTTTATCCTTTTATCTAACCAAGAGTAAAGATTTGAGAACCATTGACCGCTAATATCCCTAGGATCTGGGGAGGAAATCGAAGACAGACTTGATGACTGAAGGTTTTGGGAGTCATGTCACTGTGCTTTCTAGTCGACATAAGACATAATATTCCTGCTTAAGTCTTTAAACCTAAATCTTATTTCCAAATACATCCTGATGATAATTTCTTCCATTGTAAGTCATGACTGATTTTCTTTTCTCTCTCTCTCTCTCTCTCTCTCTCTCTGTTTTTTAAGAAACAGGATCTCACTAGGTTGCCCAGGCTGATCTCAAACTCCTGGGCTCAAGTGATCATCCCACTTTGGCCTTCCAAATCACTGGGACAGCAGGCGTGAACCACTGTGCCCAGTCTTTACGTTCATGATCTTTAATCGCCACCATAACTATCAGGTGGTAGATGCTATTACCTCCTTTTTTGTAGATCAGTAACGTAAGGCTTAGAGGATCAAGTATCCTGCCCAGATGCCTTTGCGAAATGTTACAGATGAAGCTGGTGTAGTAACCTGGGCTGAGCACTCTGGGAGAGGAAGAGAACAACCGAGCTATGACCAATGCCAGCTCAGAGGCCCAGACAACTTTAAAGATTTGAGGATTAACGTCTCAAATTCAGGAGCAACCTCAAGTCTAAAACTCAGATCTCAGGACTCAATTTCACAGAAGTTCCACTATAAAGGCATTAATCCAAAGCTTTAAATGATATGAAAATTTTAGAGTTCAGTATTTCTGCCAGCTTTGGCACGTGGATTGCAAGGTCCACAGGATTGAAAACACCATCAACATAATGGAAATTGAACAGCATCTGATTACTGAGTGCTATATTAGTAAGTTAAAACGATCTTTTGCATACCTTTTAATGGTGTATATCCTAAAACTGAAACGTTCAATATAGACATCCAGATTGAAACTCAGCCAGTGAATTACATACACAACAAATCAATTGAACATGGCAGAGCTTGTCAGACTCATAATGATTTTACACTTCCACGAGTGTGGTATTCACAGGTCTAAATTTGAAAATTCTTGGGTTGAAGAAGAATGATCATAACCTTAGCTTCACTCATTGAGGAAATATTATTCAGGGATGATAAGAGGTAAAAACCTTAAAAATATTGACAGGCTAATGAGAGAACTTTGAGATAAACTGATATGCAGGTATAGTTAGGACTGGGAAAAGCAAGAAAATGGAAGGATGGGTTAGAGGGTGGCACTAAATGGTTAATAGAGTTTGGATATCTGTCATCACCCAACTCTCATGTTAAGCTGGAATCCCCAATTCTGGAGGCAGGGCCTGGTGGAAAGTGTTTGGAACATGGAGAAGGATCCCTCATGGCTTGGTGCTGTCTTCACAATAATGAGTGAGTTCTCCCGAGACCTCGTCATCTAAAAGTGTGTGGCACCTCCCCTCCCCCAACCTCTCTTGCTCCTACTCTGCCATATGAGATGTCTGCTCCGCCTTTGCCTTCCATCATGATCAGAAGCTTCATTAGGCCTCGTCAGAAGCATATGCTGGTGCCATGCTTCCTGTATAGCCTGTAGTACCATGAACCTCCTTGCTTTATAAATTACCCGGACTTCAAATCAAAATCCTGATATTGATGTGGACAGTAAAGTCCAGGCTGCTGAGGTCTCAGATGGAAATCAGGAACTTACTGGGAACTAGAGCAAAGGTCACGCCTATTATGCCTTAGCAAAGAGCTTGGCTGAGTTCTGTGCACGCCCTAGGAATCTGGAAGTTTGAACTTGAGAGTGGTGATTTAGGATACCTGGCAGAAGAAATGTCTAAGCAGCAAAGTGTACAAGAAATGGTGCAGCTGCTTCTAACAACCTATGCTCAGATGTGGGAGCAAAGACAAAAGATAGAACTTATATTTAAAAGGGAAGCAGAGCAAAAAAGTTTGGAAAATTTGCAGCCTGGCCATGTGGAAGAGAAAGAAAAAGCTTTTTGGAGAGAGGAATTCAAGCAGGCTGTAGAGCAATTATTTGCCAGAGATATTTGTCTGATTTAAAAGGAGCCAAGGGTTACTATCCAAGACAATAGGGAAAAAGCCTTGAAGGCATTTTAAAGCAGCCCCTCCCCCTCACAGGGCCAGAGGCCTAGGAGGAGAGAACAGATCCATGGACTGGGCCATGGCCCTGTTGCCTTGTGCAGCCCTGTGACACTGCTCACCACATCCTGGCTGCTCCTGCTCCCACCCTCACCGTGGCTCAAAGGGACCTATAAACAGCTTGGACTGCCACTTTGGAGAATACAAACAGTAAACCTTGGTAGTTTTCACGTGGTGTTAAGCCTGCAGGCACACAAAGTGCAAGAGTGATGGATTCTTGGCAGCCTCTGTCTAGATTTCAGAGGATATGTGGAAAAGTCTGTCCAGGCAGAAGCCTGTTACAGGGGCAGAGCCCTTACAAAGAACCTCTACTAGGGCAGTGCAGAGGGGGAAATGTGGTGTTGGAGGCTCCAACAGGGTCACCACTGGGGTACTGCCTAGTGGAACTATAGAAAGTAGGCCACTACCCTTCAGACCCAAGGCCGATAAATCCATCAGCAGCTTGTATTCTGCACCTGGAAAAGCCTCAGGCACTCAACTGCAGCCCATGAGGGCAGCCTTGGAGTCTTCACCTTGCAAAACCATTAGGGCAGGACTATCCAAGGCCTTGGGAGCCCACCCCTTGTACCAGTGTGGCCTGGATGTGGGACATGGTGTCAAAGAAGATTATGTTGGAACTTCAAGATTTAGTGACGTCCCTCCTGGGTTTTGGATCTGTGTGGGGCCTGTAGCCCCTTTCTTCTGGCCAATTTCCTCCTTTTGGAATGGGAACATTTACCCAATGCCTATACCCCCATTGTATCTTGGAAGTAAACAACTTGTTTTTTATTTTACAGGCTTATAGGTGAAAGGGACTTCCCTTGTCTCAGATGAGACTTCGGACTTTTGAGTTAATGCTAGAATGAGTTAAGATTTTGGGGGCCTATTTGGAAAGGCATGATAGTAGTTTGCAACGTGAGAAGGACATGAGATTTGGAAGGACCAGGGTGGAATGGTATAGTTTGGATATTTGACCCAGCCCAAATCTCATGTTGAATTATAATCCCCAGTGCTGGAGATGGGGCCTGGTATGATGTGTTTGGAACATGCAGGTAGATTCCTCAGGGCTTAATGCTATCTTCATGATAGTGAGTGAGTTCTCCTGAGATGTGGTCATTTAAAAGTGTGTGGCACCTCCCCCCCAACTCTGTCTCTCTTGCTCCTGCTCCATGATATGAGACACTTGCTCCCCCCTTTGCCTTCCACCATAATTGGAAGCTTTGTGAGGCCTCCTCAGAACCCGAACAGATGCCAGTGCCATGCTGCCTGTACAGCCTGCAGAACCATGAGCCATTAAACCTCTTTTCTTTATAAATTACCTAGTCTCAGACATTTCTTTACAGCAGTGTAAGAATGGCCTAATACAATAGCCTAAACCAGTTTGAGGGAGGTAATGTGTCTCTTGCTATACAAAGTATGGTTCATGGACCAACAGCATTGGGCATTACCAGGAGGTTGTCAGAAGTACAGACTTTCAGTTCCCATCCCAGACCTAATATATCAGACTCTCCAAAAAGTTTGGGGAGCACTGCTCCAGCCAATCACTTGTGGTAGAATTGTGTCTTTGCCTGACCAGCATCCATTCTCCTTTAAGTAAGAACTCCTAGCTTCTACGCTGGGGAACTTTCCATCTCCCACACTCAGACCCAGGGTTCAGATGTGGTTAACTAGCCCCCTGCAGCCAGAGGAAGGCACATGACTGGGCTTAGCCAATGACAGCACCTCATGACCCAGCCAGAGTGATTGGTTCAACAAAGAGGATGTAATATGAGCCAAGCCGATGACATTTAGCCCTGGTACTTGTGGGAAAGAAATGCTCCCCCTTCCTGAGTTTGCTGAGCTGGTAAGATACTCATCTAGAGCTGCCATCTTTTCTCTACCTGAGAATGAAGCCAACATTGGAAAATGGAGCTAAGAAATGAAAGCAGTCCTAACGACTTCATTTATCCACTTGTTACCAGATCTAAATCCTCAGCTTTTTAGTAACTCAAGCCAGTATAGTCTTCATTTTCCTTGGCCAGTTCGAACTGGATGTCTACTAGTTACAACTGGAAGAATCCTAATATATCAGTGTCTTCCTGTCCCTGAAATTCATTAGGCTCAATCTGAATTTTTGATGTTCCCTTTTCCTCTCTTCTTTGCCTGTATTTAATCCATTTTGCATTCCTATAAAGGAATACCTGAGACTTGGTAATTTATAAAGAAAAGAGGTTTATTTGGCTCATAGTTCTACAGGTTATACAAGCATGGCATCAGCATCTGCTCAGCTTCTGGTGAGGCCGCAAGAAGCTTTAGCTCATGGCAAAAGGCACAGGGAGAGCAGGTGTGCCATATGGCGAGAGACGGAGCGAGAGAGAGGGGAGGGAGAATTCTCACTCTCTTTTTTTTTTTTTTAGCAATTAGATCTTGTGGTAACTAATAAAGTGAGAAAAGCACACCAAGCCATGCAGAAGGGATTTACCCCCATGACTCAAACAACTCCCACCAAGTCTCACCTCCAGTGTTGGAGATTACCTGGGGGGACAAATATCCAAACTATATCGCTGCCTTCAAAACCAGTTTAGAGGGTTCACAGTTTGCCTCCTTCAGATTTACCTCTTCCTTGAGACCTTCCCAGATAGCTTCCCACACATACTGCTCTCCCCCAGCCCACCAGTGAATTCCTGCATCCAGGTGGCTAATGGTTCCATACTTACCCTTCAGCTCTGAACAGTTTTGTGTCCATCTCTGTCCTCCTCCCTCTTTTGCTTAGGTGACAACCACTCAACCTCTAGATGTCCCCTGCTACAGGTGGGGATGCCCTTGTTATATGTTCTTATAGCACCACCTGTCTTCCCTTCATGGCACTTATATTTGTAAATATATTCATGCTGAAGAGCACTGCTTAAAGGCAGTGGAGTGGATTGTTCAAATGTAGACCCTGGTGTCAGACTGCCTGAACTAGCTATATGACCTTGGGCAAGTTTCTCAACCTCTCTGTCCATCAATTTCCTTATTTATAAGGTGAAGCTACTAAGAGACCCCCTCAGAGTATGATTTTGTTAATTTATGTAAAGTACTAAGAACATGCCTGGCACATACTAGCCACTGTATGTGTGATAGCTATTATTATTGTACATGGGATTATTTGATGTCTGTATCCCAGCCCCCATCAGACATGAAGAAATAGGTGTGCCTTTGATCACCATTTTGTATAAAGAAAAAGGCCAGGCTGGGCGTGGTGGCTCACACTTGTAATTCCAGCTTTTTGGGAGGCCGAGGCAGGTGGATTGCTTGAGCCTAGGAGTTCGAGACCAGCCTGAGCAGCATGGCAAAAACTCATGCCTACAAAAAAGAAAATAACTAGGTGGGTGTGGTGGTATGTACCTGTGGTCCCAGCTACTCAGGAGGCTGAGGTGGGAGAATCACTTGAGCCCGGAAGGTCAAGGCTCCAGTGAGCCGTAATTGTGCCCCTGCACTCCAACTTAGGTGACAAAGTGAGACCCTGTCTCAAAAAAAAAAAAAGAGGGCAGCCAGGCATGGTGGCTCATTCCTGTAACACTAGCACTTTAGGAGGCTGAGGCAGGAGGATTGCTTGTGGCCAGGAGTTCAAGACCAGCCTGGACAACACAGCAAGACCCTGTCTCTACAGAAATTTTTTAAAAATTAGCTGGAAATGGTGGTATGTGCCTTTTGTCCTAACTACTTGGGAAGCTGAGGCTGGAGGATTGCTTGAACCTGGGAGTTTGAGGCTGCAGTGAGCCATGATCATGCCACTGCACTCCAGCCTTGAGCAACAAAGCAATGCTCTGCCTCTAACAACTAAATAAAAAGGAAAGTACAGTCTGGGTGTGGTGGTTGATGCCTTTAATACTAGCACTTTGGGAGGCTGAGTCAGGCAGATCACCTAAGGCCAGGAGTTTGAGACCAGACTAGGCAGCATGGCAAAACCCCATCTCTACCAAACAAAAAACAAACAGGAACAAAAATTAGCTGGGTGTGGTGGTGCATGCCTGTAGTCCCAGATACTCTAGAGGCTGAGGTGGGAGGATTGCCTGAGCCCAGGAGGCAGAGGTTGCAAAGACCCTGTATCAGGAAGGAATGAAGGGAGGAAGAAAGGGAGGGAGGAAAAAGAGAGAGGGAAGAAAAGAAAGAAAGGAAAGGAAGGAAGGAAGGAAAAGGAAAGAAGTACCTAATAAATTGAATACTGAATATTTGGGCAGTTGCCTCTAAGTGGTCTAGAAGCTTCTGGAAGGAAGGAATCCTGTCTTGTGCATTAAAAAGAAAAAAATCTTATCCAGTCTTAAGCACTGTGCCTGGCACATTAATTCCTTTCCTCTTTTCCCCTCACTGCCAAATGGGCTATTGCCACTCACTTGATATGCAAACACTGACTGTCTGGTATGGAAAAATATTTTTCTGGCTGTAGCCTTGAGTTTGATTACCAAATTGATTTCTGTGAATTATATTTCCATTCTGTGCAGAACTTTTTGACAGCCCTTTTCTTTAATCACCATATATCCAATAAATATTTATTAAAGACATATTCTGTGCCAGACACTGTGTGAGGCACTTGTGATTCTGGGATAAAGAAGGCGAAACCAGTGCTTACATAACTCAATTTCTAATGCAGCATTCATTGGCATTGCTAATTAATGTCTTTGCTACTTCCTGTGTGCTATTAGTATAAAGATAAGACAACTGTGGAGTGAGTATCAAATTAGAATTCCTACAACAGAAACTACATCTAAAAACATGGGTGTATTTATGGGTGGTTAAGATTCCCTCAGTTAGCCAGGCAGGGTGGCACATGCCTATAGTCCTATGTACTTGGGAGGCTGTGACATGAGGATCACTTAAGCCTAGAAGTTTGGGTTCAGCCTAGCTGACATAGTGAGACACCATCTCTATTTGAAAAAAAAAAAATTTGGAGGGTGTGGTGGCACACACCTATAGTTCCAGCTACTTGGGAGGCTGAGGCAGGAGAATCATTGAACCTGGGAAGCGGAGGTTGCAGTGAGTCGAGATTGTGCCACTGCACTTCAGCCTGGTGACAGAGTGAGACTCCATCTCAAAAGAAAAAAAAAGTTGTTTAAGCCTTTGAAACAATTGGCACATTTTGAACTGCCAAGTGAAATGCCACTGAAGGATTTTTACGTTGAGTTGGAACATGATTAGATTTTTATTTGGTAATATCTTTTAATTAACTGAAAGAATGGATTACTCTAGTTGGCTACAATCTGGGGAAAGAGGGTTAAAAGCAGCATTTTCCTTGGTGAGGCCAGTTAGAAATCTGTGGTAGAGAGGCCCAGAGTTGTTGATAGTCTGAATTTAGGGGAGTGGCAGTGGAGAAGAGAGATGGACATACAACACTTTTTTGGAGGTAGTCAGCTGAATTTGTGATTGACCAGGATGAAGGACAAGGGTCAGTCCCAGATTTCTGACTGAAATGAAGAGAAATGTCATTTTGGGTTTTTTGTTTTGTTTTGCTGAAGGAGAAGGTTCAGGTGAGGTAACAAGGGTGAAGTGAGTTTGGTTCGGAAATGTCGACTTAGAGACAACCATGGAACACCTGAATCATTGTATCAAGTAAGCCCTTCACTGTACAAGCGTAGGGCTCAGAAGAAAATCTGAACTGTAGAAATAAATCTAAGAGTGACTGATATATAGAAGATAATGGAGGACATGCAATTATGGATTAAAATGCCCAGAGAGAGTGTGTCAAATGAGATATAGACAAGCATGTAGTCATGAAGAGCTCCAGCATGCAGAGAACAGGTGGATAAAGAGTAGCCAGTGAAAACCAAAAGAGAAATTCCAAAGTGGCAGAGAGAAAAACCAAATTGTCCAGGCACACTGGTTCATACCTATAATCCCAGCATCTTGGGATGCTGAGAGAGGAGAATCACTTGAGGCCAGGAGTTCAATACCAGCCTGGGCAACATAGTGAGACACCCATCTCTACAATGGTGGCATTTGCCTGTAGATCTAGTTACTCAAGAGGCTGAGGACAGAGGATTGCTTGAGCTCAGGAATTTCAGGCTGTAGTGAGCTATGATTACACTGCTGCACTCCAACCTGGGAGACAGAGCAAGACCCTGTTTCTAAAACTAAATAAATCAATTAAAAAAAAAAAAGAAAATCAAAATTAACACACAACATCACAAAGTCAAAGAGTATTTCAAGATGGAGGGAGAAGTTAAATGTATCAAATATAGCCAAGTGATCAAGGAAGATAATATTAACAATGATCACTTCTTGAATAAGACTTTAAGATGCATTTAATCCTTTTGATGAACCTGTGAAGAAGGTAATATTAAAATCCCTTTTGTGAGGATCTCTTGGGGCCAGGAGTTCGAGGCCAGCCTGCGTAACATAGCAAGACTCTGTATCTTAACAAAAAAAAAATAAGGCCAGCATGGTAGCTCACGCCTGTAATCCCAGCACTCTGGGAGGCCGAGGAGGGTGGGTCACCTGAGGTCGGGAGTTTGAGACCAGCCTGGCCAACATGGTGAAACCCCGTCTCTACTAAAAATACAAAAAATTAGCCAGGCGTGGTGGTGCGCACCTGTAATCCTGGCTACTCAGGAGGCTGAGACAAAAGAATCACTTGAACCCAGGAGGTGGAGGTTGCAGTGAGCCAAAATTGTGCCACTGCACTCCAGCCTCCAGCCTGGGAAACAAGAGCAAAACTCCATCTCAAAAAAAAAAAAAAAAAAAAAATTAGCCAGGCATGGTGGCATGCACCTATAGTCCTAGCTACTCAGAAGACTGAGGCTGGAGGATTGCTTGAGCCCGTGAGTTAGAGGCTGTAGTGAGCTATGAACATACCACTGCACACCAGCCTTGATGACTGGATGACCAGAGTGAGACTCCATTTCTAAAAAAGCCTTTTTTTAAAATTCCCATTGCAGAGAAGAGAAAACTGAAGCTGAGAACTTAACTAATTTTCCCAGAGTCTGGTGAGTATTATCTCAGCAGAGCCTATTACTAAAGAGTTCTCTGAATTCTATCAAGGACAGCCTGGGTGGGGATGGCTGGGAGATAGTACATATGGGAATGGATTGAGCAGTGGAAAGCACATGAAAAGACAGACTCTAAAGATGTTTGGCTGTGAAGGAAATGAGACACAGGTGGTAGACAACTGGAGTCCTCAAAAATGCCTTGAGGGGGTGGTTCTCTGCCTGGTCTGCAAAGGCCCCTTCTGATCTGGCTCTTCCCTGCCTCTTCCAACTTTTAAGCCAAAGACAGCACTCACTTGATGCTTCTAAGCCTGCAGGCTCACAATTCCTCCCATCATCTTCCTTTTGTTTCAAGTCGTCTCGTTCCTCAAAACTCAGTTCAAACTTTACTTCCATAGGAGTCTTAGCCTCATCTTCCTCAGTAAGTGACTTTCTTCAAAAGTCACTTTTTGTCATTCTTTAAAAATCAAAAGTGATCACCTGAGGTCAGGAGTTCAAGACCAGCATGGCCAACATGGTGAAACCCTGTCTATTCTAAAAATACAAAAAATTAGCCGGGAGTGTGGCAGCTGCCTGTAATCCTAGCTACTTGGGAGGCTGAAGCAAGAGAATCGCTTGAAGATGGGAGGTGGAGGTTGCAGTGAGCTGAGATTGTGCCACTACACTCCAGCCTGAGCAATAAGAGTGAAACTTTGTCTCAAAAAAAAAAAAAAAAAGAAACAAAAAGAAACAAACAAAAAAACTGCCCAGCACAGTGCTAGGCACTGCACAGATGGTTCTCAGATACTCAGCAGGTAATGAATGATTTTACCTGAAACGCTTGGCTCACTTGATCAGAACCAGCATACTCACCACCCTGCTTTTCCTGGAGGTTCTCTCTCTTCTCTGCATTGTGGTCTGAATTATATGGAGCTGAGAGCCCTTGAGTGTATGGGAGGATGGCATTTAGAAGGTAAGTGCGTGGTGAGGAAGTTGAAGCCAAGGAGCTTCCATAGAAATGAGACTTCCTAGAGAAGTTTAGCCATAAAGAGAGATCTCAGGCAGCAGCTTGCGGGAGGCAAGACAATAAATAGGTTTGTTGATTTATTTCTTCCTTTTATCAAAATAGTTCATGTGAAAAACCTTGAGTATGTCTGTCATCAAAAGGTGAGGGGCTGGTGAACAGGGAGGCTTGATGGAGGAAGTTATTGGAAGGAGTGGGGGGGGTAGGGCAGATCAAGAGCCAGGAAGCTTTAGAAAGGGGGAAGTCCTTCCACTAGGTTGAGAAAATTAATCCGAGATGCCTTCTATCTTCTCCGTAGACTACCCCCAAGGAGTTCCCACTGCCTTGCTCACTGCTCAGTCCCTCGGAACAGAAGGCAACTAGCAGAGTTTGATAAATATTTGTTGAGTGAGGTTATGATTGAAGAGGATAAGATTGAAAGAATACTAAGCATAGACTCTAGGATATGATAAGTAGTATACAGTTCCACAGTGGGCAGGTCTATGCAAACCTACCCCAAAGTCCGAGGCAGCTGAGATGGTGAAGAAAGAGGCTGAAAAATGTGGTTTCTTAGAAAGAAACATTTAATAGGTATTTACAAACAGTAGCCTTGTGTGTGTCTCAGGTATGAGGCAAAAGGGTGGATTCCCACCATTACCCCTACGACCCAGGGACTAAATACTACAGGGAAAGGAGTGGCTCAGAAGGGATTTGTAGGACAATCAAAGTATTATAACATCAAGGTTATTTGACCTAAGGGCAGGACTGAGGGTCAGTATGTGCTCTTACACAAGGAGCAATAGATAAATTGGAAATCTCAGAGGCCT
Organism: Ateles fusciceps; assembly: GCA_036589455.1. Classification (NCBI taxonomy): domain Eukaryota; kingdom Metazoa; phylum Chordata; class Mammalia; order Primates; family Atelidae; genus Ateles; species Ateles fusciceps. The sequence continues at coordinate 15,755,406 of JAZHEH010000193.1, forward strand.
TCCGAGAACTGGGGTTAATCAGAAGCTAACATGGTGCATTAGCACCCAAGATAGAGTTGCTTTGGCCTCCGCGTATAGCCTGACCTTATTTAGAACAGGATTTCTGGCCGGGCGCGGCAGCTCACGCCTGTAATCCCAGCAGTTTGAGAGGTTGAGGCGGGCGGATCATGAGGCCAGGAGTTCGAGACCAGCCTGACCAACATGGTGAAACCCTGTCTCTGCTAAAAATACAAAAAATTAGCTGGGCATGGAGGTGCGCACCTGTAATCCCAACTACTCAGGAGGCTGAGTCAGGAGAATCACTTGAACCTGGGAAGCAGAGGTTACAGTGAGCTGAGATCGCGCCATTGCACTCCAGCCTGGGCAACAGAGCAAGACTCTGTCTCAAAATAAATAAATAAATGCAAGAACAGGATTTCTTTGGGGGACGTTTATGTTACTTCCATGTCCACAAACACTGTTCACAATAAAGGCAAAACTATTTTTTCTATCCCGATTATACCTCCATGTCCTCCCAGCCCCTCACTATGGGTCACCTCCACAGCTTTGACAATCCCACCTCCACCTGGGGAGAAGGCAAGGATTCCTAGGCAGCACTTGCAATGAGACTTCTCTTAGAGGGGCAGCATCCTGTAATTCTCTTTGGTCCTGTCCTCCTAGAAAGCTGTAAACCATGTGGCCTATTGAAAACAAGGTGAGACTGTTCTAAATGCCCCTGCTGTACAGTTTTGTCCCCAGTCAGGGGTGAGGGTTTCACTCTTCCATTCTTCTTGGAAAATTAGATAAACAGCCAGATTAGGGTTTACACTGGCAGAGCCGCAGACACAGCATCCTCCTAGTTGTGGCTGTGGTGCTCTGTACTAGGTAAGGCACTATGCAAATGCCAGACATTGCTTACCATCACCAGTGGCCAAAAAGAGGTAGGGCTGTGAGGAAGGGAACATCGCAAAATTCTATACTCAATTGTTAAACCTTTCAAGATCTACAGGAAGTCGGTAAATGGATTCAAAAGTCTCAAGGGTACTAATGGATTCAGATTATCACAAATGTCTTGTGCTTTTTTTTAAAATGGAATTCTGGTTCAACTGAAACCTTTGAAAAATGCAACACTGTAGATGTTTCCATTTTCAGCATTGTATTCATTGCCATTTGGACTTTTTAAATAAAAAGGGAAACACAGGGATAGCTTAATTATCTTTGAGGGGCACAGTGATTATGACCATTTGACAGAAATCACTGATAAAATAATGAGTTTCAATTTATAAATAGAGTAGATTCCTATGGGTTATTACAACTTTTTAAAGAGCTATTGTTATTATGTCTAAGCACAAAGCGTCGTAATTTCTTTATGTTTTTAATATTTTTAATTAAATCATAGCATGCATACAGAAAAGGATATAAATCTTAAGTAAATTGTCAAATTACTTAAGTAATTGTCAATTACACAAAGCAAATACACTTGTGTAATTACCAGACAGGTTGAAAGAACAGAACTTTCTCAGCATCACTAAACCCTCCCCCCTTCTCTGACTCTTCCAGTCACTATCCCCCTCTTCCCTATGGGTAACCCCTATCCTGACTTCTCAACACCATAGCTCACTTTTGCTTGAGTTTTTTGTTTGTGTCTGTTTATATAACTAAAACCATGTGGTGTGAGGCAGGTGTAGTATGGGCTCCTGTAATCTCAGCTACTTGGGAGGCTGGGGGAGGAGGATACACTTGAACCCATGTTTGAGTCTGGCCTGGGCAACAAACAAAATTCATCTCTCTCCCTCTCTCTCTCTCTCTGTCTCTCTCTCTCTCCATGTATATATATATAGGCTGGGCACAATGGCTCATGCCTGTAATTCCAGCATTTTGAGAGGCTGAGGTGGGTAGATCACTTGAGTTCAGGAGTTCTAGATCAGCCTGGCCAACATGGTTAAACCCCATCTCTACTAAAAATACAAAAGTTAGCCAGGCATGGTAGCAGGCACCTGTAATCCCAGCTACTCAGGAGGCCGAGTCAGGAGAATCCCTTGAACCTCGAAGGCAGAGGTTACAGTGAGCTGAGATCACACCACTGCACTCCAGCCTGGGCAACAGAGCAGGACTCCATCTTAAAAATAATAATAATAGTAATAAATAAATAAATTCCAAATGTAAAATAAAATCATGCAGTGTACACTCCTGTGTGTGGATTCTTTTGCTTAATATTATATTTATGACATTCAGCCATGTTACTCAGAAAGGCTGTAGTCATTAGTTTTCATTGCTGTATAGTATTCTATTATATGAAGATGTCACAGTTTATTTACAAATTCGACATTGATGGATTTGGGCTTGTTTCTAGTTTAAGGCTACTATCAAAAATGCTGCTATGAACATCTGTGTATCCTTTGGTGTACATATTGTACATATGCACACATATCTGATTGGTAGATACCTAGGTAAAATTGCTGGATGTGCGTTATGTTCAACTTTATAATGCCAAGTGGGTTTAAGGTATTCTACTAACATTCCCACTAGCAGAGTGTCAGAGTTCTGATCGTTTCACATTCTCCTCATACTTAGTATTGTCAGCCTTTTTAACTTTAGCCATTTTGGTGAGTATACAGCTGTATTTCATTGTGGTATTAATTTAAAGTTCTATCTTTTAATAAACAACCAGTTGGGTTTCCTTTTATAGCAGAACAGAGGGAAGCATTTATAATTTGGTAATGCTCATAAAAATAGTTTTGGCAATGAGTCTACATCATCCTATTTCCTTTTAGGATGGTGTCGATGACCAGTCCATGTCCCAACTAACAGAAAAATAACAACGTAGAATGTGACAGGGCCATCCAAACCATCTGTTAAGCAGAAGGACTCATTTAATATCTCCTTGAAACAAAGAATGATAGAAAAATGAATAGCGGCTGGGTACAGTGGCTCATGTCTGTAATCCCAGCACTTTGGGAGTCTGAGGCAGGAGGATTGCTTGAGGCCAGGAGTTTCAAACCAACCCTGGCAACATAGCCAGGCTAAAGTTAAAACGTTTGACAATATTAAGTTTGAGGAGAATATAAAACATTCCTCAAACCCTCGTCTCTACAAAAAAAAAAATTTGTAATTAGCCTCCATTTAGGAGGCTGAGGTGGTCAGGAGGTTAAGGCTGCACTGCAGCCTGGGAAACAGAGCAAGACCTTGTCTCAAAAAAAGAAAGAAAGAAAAACGAATAGTCAAAAACTATAAGCAATAACAGAGAAGCAGCTTTTAAAAAATTAAATGTAGCCGGGTGCAGTGGCTCACGTCTGTAATCCCAGCACTTTGGGAGGGTGAGGTGGGCGGATCATGAGGTCAGGAGATGGAGACTATCCTAGCCAACATGGTGAAACCCCATCTGTACTAAAAATACAAAAAAAATAGCTGGGTGTAGTGGCGCGTGCCTGTAGTCCCAGCTGCTCCGGAGGCTGAGACAGGAGAATAGCTTGAACTGGGGAAGTGGGGGGTTGCAGTGAGCTGAGATCGTGCCACTGCACTCCAGCCTGGCGACAGAGTGGGACTCTGTCTCAAATAATAATAATAATAATAATAATTAAATATAAAATGTGAATAATTAAATAGTTTAATTTGGCTCATCTAACGCAACCAAATGAAAGCCAAGAAATTAGATGATTAAGACCCTCACCAGTTGCAGACAGAGCCAGAACTAGATGTCTAGTCCATACACCCATGGCTTTTTTATACACTACCCAGAATTTAATTGAACATACTTAAGTCTAAAATTTCTCTTTAAACTCAATTTAATTGCCCAAAGTTCAGATTAATTTTGTAAATGCACTTAGCTAAGCGTGAAAAAGATCAGTATGTAGATGCTGTAATTATATAGCCAGGCTTTGTCTCCCTGACTAATTAGGAGACAATCCAACACTGAAATCCAGTCCCAACAGAACATGTTATCTGGCTATCACTCTGCAGAAAGACAAAAGCTGTCTATCTAAATTCCCACTACTTTCTTTGCCAGCAAGTCAAGACTTAGAGTTTTATAAAGCAATCCACGTATATATTTAGCTTTCTTTTCCTCTGAGAACTTGAGGGGACTAGCTCCATAATGTGATAGCTTTCTTGTGGGAAGATGTCACCGCAGGCCAACCGTCAGTACGGCATGGACTTTAAGACATGTCTCTGCACCAATCAAATGCATTCATCCAGAACTTCTAGGTAACAGAATAAAGCCAATTTGTCCCTACAAAATTCATGATTTGAGTCTCTGCTGACAGCATCAGCAAATCAGCTACAGACTCTTTCACTCACCTTGCTCTGGGAAATAGACATTCTTTTCTATTTCGTTGTGGCATTCAGGTATTATACCCCCTAAATCAAAGGCCCCACAGTCGTGGCTCACAGACATATTTGGTTTCACTATCACTGGTTTAAATTTGAATTAGAGCCAACACTTGAAATCTACAGCGTTTACATAAAATTTCAGATTATCATCTTCTCTTGAGCTATGGCTTTAGCCATTCAGGGTCAAGATTCCTGTTCAGGGCCAGGTGCAACTGAAAGAGAGTGGCCTCCCTGAGTGGCACAGGTCTCTGTAGCTCCCCACAGTCTCCTGTCCAGGCCTCTTCATTCCTTTATTCTACCTTCCCTGGCCTCCACAGGCATTTGAGTTTACAACCCCTTCCCTAATCAAATGGCCTCCAGGTCAGGTTTCTGCCTGGAGAAAACAATGATTGGGCATTGCCAGTACTTTTCTAAAGTCTCAAAACAAGCTGCATATGATTGTGATACCTGCAGGGCCCTGGTGGATTGTCCAACCCTGTCCTAATTCATTCCCTTTCTATGGATTGGATATTGGCATCATACAGAGCTTCACTGGCATACGACCCAGCCAGAGAGATGTGGAACTTCTGTCGTGCCCCATGAACCCGACTCCCATTCCTTCCTCCCAAGTGCTGCACACGGGCAGAAAAATGCTGAGAGATGTAGTTCAGTTTTCTCTAATCTGCAGGAAATTCAGTTGACAAGGAGATCTGCGAGTCTAACTCTCCTTGTAAGCCTCTGTATGTTTCCCCTGTGAATCAGTGCATTCAACAGTGCTATTTAAAATTCAATAAAGACAAATGAAATTATAAAAATGGATCATCACTTTTATGGAAAACCAACTAAACAAATATTTTGCTCAGAATGTCAAGCATTAGGGGACTTGAATAAAATATTGAAAGTGCATTCCCTAGGGGAGGTGAACAATTCAAAAATAGAGCATATGGCAACAGTGCTAATTGATATTTCAAATACACATGGCACTCCATGTCCTAATGGAAGAGGAGCTGCGGTACCTGATGAGATGACACAAATTGTGCAGTGGGGGTCTCAAGGGCCCAGTGGACAGCAGCTGTGCAGATCTGAGGCTATGGATATGAGCAACACTGTGTCCCTGGCAATCCACAGGGGAAATTAGTTCACATATAGAACTATATTTTACAGGATTTACCATGGCAAAAAGCTTAAGTTCCAATAACAATAGATAGGCCAGGCACAGTGGCTCATATCTGTGATCTCAGCACTTTGGGAGGCTGAGGCGGGTGGATCACCTGAGGTCAGGAGTTCGAGACCAGCCTAGCCAACATGGTGAAACCCCATCTCTACTAAAAATACAAAAATTAGCCGGGCACCATAGTGGGTGCCTGTAATCCCTGCTACTCAGGAGGCTGAGGCAGGAAAATTGTTTGAACCCAGGAGGCAGAGATTGCTGTGAGCCGAGATGGTGCCACTGCACTCCAGCCTGGGCTACAGAGAAAGACTCTGTCTCAAAACAAAACAAAACAAAACAAAACAAAAAACAAAACAAAACAAAACAAAACCAGCTAGAACCCAAACTGTCTCAACCAAAATGCAGCACCACAAGGAGTTCAGTACTGCATAGCACTGCTCTTGTCTGTTGGGCTCTTGTTGAAGGATCTAATTTATCTACCCTCCCTTCTCTTGAATCACCAATAGTTGATCATGTGGTCTTATTTTGGAGTAACTGCTCAGGTGTGCATCCACTCAGTCATTTATTTCCAAGCTCTTTTTGTGGATTTTTTTTTCAACCTGTCTTATGGAGCTGACATTCCGAGGCTCTAATGAGGTTGCCCCATAAGGCTATCCATTCCACAGTCATTTTAGAAATCTCTAGAGAAGTATGTTAGAAGTGAAGATTATTTTTCTTTTTCTCTTTTCTTTTGAGACAGAGTGTCACCCAAGCCGGAGTGCAGTGGTGTGATCTCAGCTCACTGCAACCTCTGCCTCCTGGGTTCAAGCAATTCTCCTGCCTCAGCCTCCCAAGTAGTTGGGACTACAGGTGTGTGCCACCACGCCTGGCTAATTTTTTCTATTTTTAATAGAGATGGAGTTTACCACATTGGCCAGACTGGTTTCGAACTCCTGACCTCAAGTGATCCACCTGCCTTGGCCTCCTAAAGTACTGGGATTACAGGAGTAAGCCACCGTGCCTGGCCCATAAATGCAGATTTTTAGGGCTCTACTCTAAAAGACTCTCACCCATTAGGTCTGGGTGGAGACCAGGAATTTACATATGAATCAGTACCTCCAGAGCATTCTGATTTACATGGTCTGTGGCCACACTTTGAGAAACACTATCTCAGAAGGCTGATGCCAACATTTCATAATTCCATCTCCAGCATCAATTTTTAAAACATGCATTTGATACAATGTCAAGTATATAAAAGTCCTGAATTCATAGTAATGCAAAACCTGTCCCACCATTATTGAAGATTGTTTCTCGTGAAATTTGATAAATAAAGGCAAAGATAAACAATGAGTCCTGCCTTTGCAGTATGAACTGTTTTTCAGAGTAACCAAATAGGTGTATGAGGAAAAGTCCATCCTTACAGAAGCCTGGCTAATAAATACAGAAGGAATGACTTAAACATTTTTAAATCACTATTTTACAACTACTAACATAAAAAGGTGTGTAAGGAATGAACAGAAATGGATGTCAAGGCCATTTAGTGAAAGAGTGATGGCTAACTTTATACTGAAGGGATCAGATTGACATCACCTGAGCCCATTGATGAAGCCCAGAACAATGAGACAAATGTGACAACATGTGCCTCATGATATGATGCACTAGGAAGTATGAAGTTTTCTTGTGCAAAAAAGTCAATCTGAATGTCATCAAGCCACTTTATAGGAAATACAGGAGAAAAGGAAATAAGTTAAATTACACTAAAATGATATAATAAGACAAATCCAGAATGTGAATCATGTGTAAAATGTGGACAATTAATCCAGTTTCTACAACAAATCAGTGGTCAGATGAGGGAAGAGGATTGTCACAAACTAAAAGAGACTTATGGACATAACTAAATGCTATATGTAGGTCTTATCTGAATCCTGATCAGAAGAAACTGACTGTAAAAAGACAGCTTGGAGATACTCAGACGAATCAAGTATTTTTGCAAAAACTTGAGCAAAAGTAAGAGTAGATGGACAAATGAAATGAGACTGGCAAAATATTGCTAACTGCTGAAGCTTGATGCTGTGTATATGGTTTACTATACTGTTTACTTTTGGGTACGCTTGACAGTTTCCACAATACAAAGTTTTAAAAATATGCTTTAGCTGCAGGCACCTGTCCCTTCCAAGTCAGGCTAATGAAGTCAAGGAGACTTAACAAGAAGTTGAAGTTCTTACTACTCAGGAATTCAACATTTCTTTCAGGTGATAACTCCCCTATAAATGTCCTTCTAGAAAGTCAAAACTCAATTTTCATATCCTGAAATCTGTTTCTTAAAGCCCAAAAAAGCCAGGTGCGGTGGCTTACACCTGTAATCCCAGCACTTTGGGAGGCCGAGGCTGGCCCATCACTTGAGGTCAGGTGTTCAAGACCAGCCTAGCCAACCTCGTGAAACTCTGTCTCTACTAAAAATACAAAAATTAGCCAGGTATGTGTTGTGCACTTGTAATCCCCAGCTACTTTGGAGGCTGCGGCAGAAGAATCGTTTAAACCCTGGAGGCGGAGGTTGCAGTGAGCCGAGATCACACCATTGACCTCCAGCCTGAGCAACAGAGCGAGAGTCCATCTCAAAAAAAAAAAAAAAAAAAAAAAGGAAAAAAGAAAAAGCCCTTGAGTCAAATACAATGGTGTTTTTTCCCTGTACTGCATTACTCTCTTTTCTAATGGCTTAATGAGACGCATGGAGTAAGTCAAAATCCATTTATATAGCATTGGCTGCTTGAGAACCATTGAAAGACCCTAAAAAGCATCACATAGCTATTAAGTGAAAGCAAACTCTTTTCATTAAATAAGGAGAAAACACCTGTCCAGACTCAGGAGTTTTTGGTGTTGTAAAATGCGTTATTCAAATAATGATAAAATGTTGAAGCAAGAGTGGTTGTACTTCACTGTCACATATTTCTAGAATAAAAGAATAGTTACCTTGGAATGCTACATCTACAACTTACTTTGTTCTTGTTCATCTTGAAGAAAATGGATTCAGATTCAGAATTTAAATTTCCTGAATGAAAGCTACTCTACTTAATTAATCTGAGTGCATTTGTAAATTTTGAAGTCACTACTGTAAAAATGTGTGCAGTAATTTAATTCTTAGAGACCATTTGGTTCTCATTGCCTTTAATGCTAAATTGGCAACTTCACTCACTCCCGGGTAGTTAACATTCACAACACGATTCTCTCGTCCAACATTCTTTCAAATGTCTGTCTCCACTCCAGAAGACATCAGCCAAGATCCTTAGGCCTTTTTTAGTAATTCTGTAAGTAATATTTCTAACTTCATTTTTTAAAAAGTCTTAGTCAAGGCTGGGTGCAGGTCTCATGTCTGTAATCCCAGCACTTTGGGGAGAGGCCAGGGTAGGAGGATTGCTTGAGTCAAGGAGTTTGAGACCAGACTGGGCAACATAGTGAGACCTCGGACACAGGGAGGGGACCATCACACAGTAGGGCTTCTCTGTGGGGGTGGGGGAACGGAGAGCATTAGGAAAAATAGCTAATGCCTGCAGGGCTTAATACCTAGGTAATGGGTTGATAGGTGCAGCAAACCACCGTGACACATGTTTACTCACGTAACCAACATGTCCTGCACATGTATCCCAGAACTTAAAATAAAATTAAATTAAAAAAAAAAAGAAAAAAAATAGTTTAGGAGAGTCTGAGCTAGATGAAGTATGCAAAATTTATAATGCCCAGAGAGACATGAGTATGGAACTGCAGTCACATCCCCTGACCCAGTGCCTACGCCTTTAAAGTCATTTTGTTCCTAAGTAGCTGCCTTACCCATTATCATGTTCCTGGAATTTGTGACACAAAGAACTATTTGTAGCCAATTAATAGCTTATGTTATTTTAATGTAAATTCCTGGTAAACAAGTGACAAACTGCCTCTTCTTTTTTCCTTTAAAAACCCACTTGTAACTGTTGCTAATCAGAGTGTATATTCAGGGCAACTTGAACTTCTTGAGCTCAGAGCTTAAGGAGGCTATCCTCAAGCTCTGAGCTGAAATAAACTCTCTACTTAATCATATTTTCTGAACCTCATTATGTAAGGTTGACATTTTGGCGTTCCAGCTGGGACCTGAAGCAGACTTGCAGTGATCCTCAGCGTTTTGCCGACAGCCGGAGCCCTGGTATCAGCACAAATGACTTTGGTCATCTGATCTTGCCAGAGTCACTAGGGATCGCTGGTAAGGCCCCTGGTAGGTTTAAATCCTCTGTGATGGTTGAGGACTCAGGCTTGATTCAAGCTACACACATTTCTACCTGATGAGGCTGGAATTGAAGCTCTACTGTAAGGTAGGCGGTACATTTGTGATTCTCTAGAGATTCTGCTGATTGCAGATTTGTGACTTTCATATTTCTCTGAGGTTAAGGGTTTGTTTCTAATTACTCCTTAGAGTTCTTCAACTTTTCTGTGTTTGAAATTCTGGTCAGGAAGAAAACAGTTTCCCTCTGAAAAAAGAAAGTGAGATCTCTGTGGCTGAAGCAAAAAATTTATAATTTGAAAAACTGGCCAGATTCGGAAGCTCTAGTTCAGTTGACAAATCTAAACTTTTTTCTTGAATGACCAGAATTTCTCCAAGTAGGTCCTTCAGAAGGAAAGCTAAATTATAGACATTAGCACTATGATAACTAAGTTGTGTTAGTCCATTCTTGCGTTGCTATAAAGAAACATCTGAGGCTGGGTAATTTATAAGGGAAAGGGGTTTATTTTGGTGCATCGTTCCACAGGTTGTACAGGAAGCATGGTACCAGCATTTGCTTCTGGTGAGGGCCTCAAGAAACTTACAATCATGGCGCAAGGTAAGCAGGGGAGCAGGCGTATCACATGGTAAGAGAGGAGGGTGGGGAGGTGTCACATTCTTTTAAACGGCCAGCTCTCATGGGAACTACTAGAGCAAGAACTCACCCTTTTCCATGAGGATGGCAGCAAGCCATTCATGAGGGATCTGCCCCAATAACCCAAACACCTCTCACCAGGACCCACCTCCAACTTTGGGGATTACATTTCAACATTAGATTTGGTGGGGGCAAACATCCAAATTATATCATGAGACTTTCTCTTTAAGAAGAAATCTACCACTAGAAACGCTAGCTGGAATCATGTTTAATATTATATTGCCTCTTCATGCAAGTATTTAGAAAAACATGGGTCTCCAGCAATCCCATTACTGGGTATATACCCAAAGGATTACAAATTGTTCTATTATAAAGACACATGCACACGTATGTTCACTGTGGCACTGTTTACAATAGCGAAGACCTGGAACCAACCCAAATGCCCATCAATGACAGACTGGATAAAGAAAATGTGGCACATATACACCATGGAATACTATGCAGCCATAAAAAAGGATGAATTCATGTCCTTTGCAGGGATATGGATGAATCTGGAAACCATCATTCTCAGCAGACTGACACAAGAACAGAAAACCAAACACCACACGTTCTCACTCATAGGTAGGTGTTGAACAATGAGAATACATGGACACAGGGAGGGGAACATCACACTGGGGTCTGTTGGGAGTTAGGGGGCTAGAGGAGGAATAGCAGGGAGTGGGGGAGATTGGGGAGGGATAACATTGGGAGAAATACCTAATGTAGGTGATAGGGGATGGAGGCACCAAACACCATGGCATGTGTATACCTATGTAACAATCCTGCAAGATCTGCACATGTACCCAGAACTTAAAGTATAATAATAAAAAAAAAAAAAAAAAATATATATATATATATATATATATATATGAAAAGCATGGGTCTCACATAACTTGAGACCACCCTGAGTTCCAACAGTCAAAATGCAGTGACTTTGAAATACCTAAACTAGTTTAGCTGTATGCTCAGTTAGAAAAAGCCAACTCTAAAACAAAACAAAATAACTGGGTGTTGGAAACGGGTTTATAGCATTGGTAAAAATCCACACTGAGACAAAGGATTACTCAGCAAGGCTAGTTTTACTTCCTGCAGGAAGAGTACAACTTGCTAGCAGTCTTGCCATGACACCACACCTGAACAAAGGAGACAGGGACATTTATAACTTTCATAACCTGATGCAATTGCCCTATTGCTGTGTCCAGTTTCCTTGGCCAGAACAGGACCTTACATTCTATGCTTGACCAGATTCGCTAAAAACTTGGAAAGTTTCTAAAGTAAAGGCAGAGGTATACAAAGGAAAAGAGGAAGCAATTTGAGGAATGCCTAGAGAAGCAATAACATTTTCAAATAAGAAAGGGGAATAAGCCTTGGCCTAAGACTTGCCTGGGCTTGTCCAGGCATGTCAGAACAAATATCTAGGTTGAAGTGTAAGAACTAAGAACACAGGATGCACCCAGGGATGCAAGGCTGGTTCAACATCCACAAATCTATAAACATAATCCATCACATAAACAGAACCAAAGACAAAAACCACATGATTATCTCAATAGATGCAGAGAAGGCCTTCGACAAAATTCAACAGCGCTTTATGTTAAAAACTCTCAATAAGCTAGGTATCGATGGATCATATCTCAAAATAATAAGAGCTATCTATGACAAACCCATAGCCAATATCATACTGAATAGGTAAAAACTGGAAGCATTCCTTTTGAAAACTGGCATAAGACAAGGATGCCCCTCTCTTACCATTCCTATTCAACATAGTATTGGAAGTTCTGGCTAGAGCCATCAGGCAAGAGAAAGAAATAAAGGGTATTCAAATAGGAAGAGAGGATGTCAAATTGTCCCTGTTTCCAGATGACACCATTGTATATTTAGAAAACCCCATCGTCTCAGCCCAAAATCTCCTTAGGCTGATAAGCAACTTCAGCGAAATTGCAGGATACAAAATCAATGTGCAAAAATCACAAGCATTCCTATACACCAATAATAGAGAGTCAAATAATGAGTGAACTCCCATTCACAATTGCTACAAAGAAAATAAAATAACTAGGAATACAATCAACAAGAGATATGAAGGACCTCTTCAAGGAGAACTACAAACCATTGCTCAAGGAAATAAGAGAGGACATAAACAGACGGAAAAACATTCTATGCTCAAGGTTAGGAAGAATCAGTATCATGAAAATGGCCATACTGCCCAAAGTAATTTATAGAGTCAATGCTATCCCCATTAAACTGCCAATGACTTTCTTCACAGAATTGGAAAAAAACACCTTAAACTTCATATGGAACCAAAAAAGAGCCCACATAGCCAAGACAATCCTAAGGAAAAAAACAAAGCTGGAAGCATCACATTACCTGACTTCAAACTATATTATAAGGCTACAGTAATTGAAACAGCATGGCACTAGTACCAAAACAAAGATATAGACCAATGGAACAGAACAGAGGCCTCAGAAAGAACACCACACAACTACAACCATCTGATCTTTGACAAACCTGACAAAAACAAGCAATGGGGAAAGGATTCTCTATTTAATAAATGGTGTTGGGAAAACTGGCTAGCCATAAGCAGAAAGCTGAAACTGGATTCCTTCCTTACACCTTATACAAAAATTAACTCTAGATGTATTAAACATTTAAACATGAGACCTAACACCATAAAAACTCTAGAAGAAAACCTAGGCAATACCATTCAGGACATAGGCATGGACAAGGACTTCATGACTAACATACCAAAAGCAATTGCGACAAAAGTCAAAATAAACAAATGGGATCTAATTAAACTTAAGAGCTTCTGCACAGCAAAAGAAACAATCAATAGAGTGAATGAGCAAACAACAGAATGGGAAAAAATTTTTGCAATCTACCCATATGACAAAGGGCTAATATCCAGAATCTATGGAGAACTTAAACAAATTTACGAGAAAAATACAAACAACCCCATCAAAAAGTGGGCAAAGGATATGAACAGACACTTTTCAAAAGAAGACATTCATGTAGCCAACAAACATATGAAAAAAAGCTCATCATCACTGGTCATTAAAGAAATGCAAATCAAAACCACATGGAGATACCACCTCATGCCAGTTAGAATGGCGATCATTAAAAAATCAGGAGACAACAGATGCTGGAGAGGATGTGGAGAAATAGGAATGCTTTTATACTGTTGGTGGGAGTGTAAATTTAATTCACCATTGTGGAAGACAGTGTGGCGATTCCTCAAGGATCTAGAAACGGAAATACCATTTCACCCAGCAATCCCATTATTGGGTATATACCCAAAGGATTATAAATCATTCTGTTATAAAGACACATGCACATGTATGTTTATTGCGGCACTGTTTACAATAGCAAAGACTTGGAGCCAACCCAAATGTCCATCAATGATAGACTGGATAAAGAAAATGTGGCATGTATACACCATGGAATACTATGCGGCCATAAAAAAGGATGAGTTCATGTCCTTTGTAGGGACATGGATGATGCTAGAAACCATCATTCTCAGCAAAGCCTGGGTGTGGTGGCTCATGCCTGTAATCCCAGCACTTTGGAATGGGGTTTCACCATCTCTACTAAAAATACAAAAATTAGCCAGGTGTGGTGGTGGGCACCTGTAATCCCAACTATTCAGAAGGCTGAGGCACGAGAATCGTTTGAACCTGGGAGGCAGAGGTTGCAGTAAGCTGAGATCGCACCACTGCACAGCAGACTGCGTGACACAGCGAGATTCAGTCTCAAAAACAAGCAAACAAACAAAAAACAGAAAAGGGGTAGAAGAAAAATTAAGAAGAAAGAAAAGGGGAGAGAAAGATAGGGAAAGAAAGAGAGGGAAGGAAGGAAGGAGGGGAGGGAGGGAGAGAAGGAAGGAAGGAAGGAAAGAAGGAAGGAAAAAAATAAGGAAAACAACATAAAATAAAATTTGGAATTCAGGCACAGCTGACCAGTATTAACATGAAAATAGAGAGTTTAATACTGACAAAATAGACTTTTTGTAGCAATAAGACACCAGCATGACAGACAGCAGGCCATGAAAGAAATGGAAGTATTTTACCCCAAAATGGATTTCTTTCTTTTTTTTTTTTTTTTTTTTTTTTTTGAGACAGGTTCTCACTCTGTCACCCAGTTGGAGCAGAGTGGTGCAACCTCAGCTCACTATAACGTCTGCCTTCCAGGCTCAAGCAATCCTCCCACCTCGGCCTCTCTAACAGCTGGGACCACAGACATTCTCCACCACATCTGGCTAATTTTGTTTTTTGTTTGTTTGTTTGTTTTTGTTTTTGTTTAGAGAGAGGGTTTTGCTGTGTTGCCCAGGCTGGTCTTGAACTCCTGAGCTCAGAAGATCCACCTGCCTCAACCTCCCAAAGTGCTGGGAGTACAGGCATGAGCCACGATACCCCGGCTTCCTAAAATAAGTTTCTTTGACATATTTTGAAATGGCCCGGCAAAGCTGCCTCTTGTGAAAATATACCTTCTGTTGAGAACTCCTTTCCCTTTCCAGGTCTTCTTTCTGATCCAAGAGTGAATGAACAGAGTCTGGCGCCTTTTGAAGTCTGATAAGGAAACACTTACAATCTATTTATTCTGAAGCCTGCTACCAGGAGACTTCATCTGCATTATAAGATCCTTGGTCTCTACAACCCCTTACCTTAGCCCAGATACTCTCTTCTGTTTACTTGGGGTCTTTCATTAAGATCTTTCAACCAATTGCCAATCAGAAAATCTTTGAATACACATATGACCTGGAACCTCTGCCTTGAGTTGCATGAGGGGCAATTTTATGTGTTCAAAATGACAATAGGGAAAAAAAGTAAATTTTTGTCCTAAGGTAAGATGCCAATATAAAAAGGAAATACAGTACAAAACTGAAGCTTTAAGCAAATTTTAGAAAATTTGTTGAAAACTCATCTTGTGAAAGGAATTCTGTTTGTAATCAAGTTGGCTAAAATTAGAAGAGAATTATATCTAAATTCTTTTTCTAAAAATTGAGCCATGGAAGCATTCACGGATATAGAGACTGCCAGCCCTGTACCCACTAGTGCCCTGTCCCTATGCCAACATTGCCACCAGTGTGAAACTGTGTGGGAGACCAGTGGACCCATCCCCCCACCCCCAGCAGCAGCTGTCAACCATGTGAAATATGCAGAGGGTGCACAGAGCTTCCTGCTCACCAGCACCCCACCCTCGTGCTAATACCAGCCCTGGAGCAAACATGCACAGACACTGGGGGGAGCCCTGGCTGCCCACACTGTCCTGACACCATCACCACTGTGAACACCCACACAGAAGTTGGGACCCCTGAATCTGCCAGCACCTTGCTGCAGCTAATGAGTGTGCACCCTGCCATGCTACCCATGCTGCTGGCACATGCAAACAAGGATGGGTCCCACTGCCACTTCCCTACAAAGTGCTGTGGCTGGCACCACCCATCAGACTGTTGTGAACACTGCTTCAAGAAGAACTTGCCCTTCCAGCACTGCAGTTTCCTAACTTCCGGGGACCACAGAACAAAGCCAGGGGTCTAAAATCAGCACCCTAGAGTTAGAATACACAGACCAGGAGGAGTTTTGAGCTGAGCCTTGGCTCCCTAAAATTCTCCAGAAACAAAGCCAGTCAATTGAACCCAACTTATACCACAATTAAATCTCTCTGGACATAAAGTGAAATAAAAGGAAAAAAAAACTTATCTAAAAGTCAGCAACTTCAAAGAGCAGAGGACTATTAGCCCACAAAGATGAGAAAGAACCAGTGCAAAAACTCTGGCAAATCAAAAAGCCATAGTGTCTTGTTCCCTCAAAGGGTTGCACTAGTTCCTAAAACAGGCTGAGATGGCCAAAATTACAGAAAAATAGAATTCAGCATCTGGACAGAAATAAAGATCCTTGATATACAAGAGGAAGTTGAAATCTAATCCAAGGAATCTAAGGATTATGATAAAATGATACAGGAACTGATAGGCAAAATGGCCATTAGAACAAAGAAACAAATTTGTCTGGCAGAGCTGTAAAACACTCTGTGAGAATTTCATAATGCAATCCCAAGTATTAACAGCAGAACTGACTAAGCTGAGGAAAAGAATCTCAGAGCTTGAAGACCAGCTCTGTGAAATAACTCCATCAGAGAAAAATAAAGAAAAAACAATAAACATGAAGGAACAAAACCTCTGAGTAATATGGGATTATATAAAGAAACCCAATATATAACTCACTGGTGTGCCTGAGAAACAGGGAGGGAAATCAAGCAACTTTGAAAACATATTTCAGGACCAGGTGTGGTGGCTCATGCCTGTAATTCCAGCACTTTGGGAGGCTGAGGTGGGTGGATCACTTGAGGTTAGAAGTTCAGGACCAGCCTGGCCAACATGGTGAAACCTTGTCTCTAGTAAAAATACAAAAATCAGCTGGGCATGGTGGTGCATGCCTGTAATCCCAGCTACTCGGGAAGGCTGAGGCTGGAGAATCACTTGAACCCAAAAGGTGGAGGTTGCAGTGAGCCAAGATCGCGCCACAGTACTCCAGCCTTGGCAACAGAGTGAAACTCCATCTCAAAAAAAAAAAAAGCCAAAACGTATTTCAGAATATCGTCCATGAAAAAGTCCCCAACTCACTAGAGGCCAATATTCAAATTCAAGAAATACAGAGAACCCCTGCAAAACACTACATAAAAAGACCATCTGCAAGACACATAGCCATCAGATTCTCTAAGGTTGAAATGAAAGAAAAAGGCAGCTGGACTGGGTGTGGTGGCTCATGCCCATAATTCCAGCACTTTGGGAGGCCGAGGCAGGCAGATCACAAGGTCAAGAGTTCGAGACCAGCCTAACCAACATGATGAAACCCTGTCTCTACTAAAAATACAAAAATTAGCCAGGCGTGGTGACACACACCTTTAATCCCAGCTACTCAGGAGGCTGAGGCAGGAGAATCTCTTGAACTTAGGAGGCGGAGGTTGCAGTGAGCGAGATTGCTCCACTGTACTCCAGCCTGGGCGACAGAGCAAGACTCCATCTCAGAAAAAAAAAAGGCAGCTGGAAAGAAGGGGCAGGTCACCTACAAAGAGAGCCCCATAAAACTAACAGCACACCTGTTAGCAGAAGCCCTACAAGCCAGAATAGATTGGGGGGGCCTATATTCAGTATTCCTAAAGAAAAGAATTTTCAACCAAGAATCTCATATGCGGCCAGACTAAGCCTTATAAGTGAAAAAGAAATAATATTATTTTCAGACAAGCAAATGCTAAGAGAATTTGTTATCACCAGACCTGCCTTACAAAACATTTTGAAGGGTGTGCTAAATGTGGAAGATGGTTACAAGCTGCTAAAAAACACATTTAAATACGTAAACCAGTGACACTATAAAGCTACCACACAAACAACTCTGCATAATAACCAGCTAACCACATGATAACAGGACAAAACCCACACATATCAATACTAACCTTGAATGTAAACTGCCTAAATACCCCAATTAAAAGGCACAGAGTGGCAAACTGGATAAAGAAGCAAAACACAATTGTATGCTGTTTTCAAGAGACCCATCTCACATTCAATGACACCAATGACATCCCTTCAGAGTAAAGGGATGGAGAAAAACTCTACCAAGCAAATGAGAAACAGAAAAAAAACGAGAGGTTGCTATTCTAATTTCAGACAAAATAGACTTTAAACTAATAAAGATCAAAAAAGACAAAGAATGCATTACATAATGGTAATGGGCTCAATTCAACAAGAAAACCCAACTGTCTTAAATACTCACTCAACATAGGAGTGCCCAGACACATAAAGCAAGTTCTCAGAGATAAATGAAGAGATTTAAATAACCACACAATAATAGTGGAAGAAATTAACACCTCACTGACAGTATTAGATGGATAATCAAGGCAGAAAACTAACAATTAAGTTTAGGACCTTAACGCTTGACAAAATGGACCAAATAGACATCTATAGAACTCTTTACCTGAAAACAACAAAATTTACATTATTCTAATGTGTACATGGCACGTACTGTAAAATCAATCACATAATTGGGCATGAAACGACCTTCAGCAACTACAAAAAACCCAAAGTCATACCAACCACACACTCAGACAACAGTGCAATAAAAATAGAAATCGATACTAAGAAAATCACTCAAAACTATACAAGTAAACAAAAATTATTCAACCTGTTCCTGAATGACTTCTGGGAAATAATGAAATTAGAGCAGAAATCAAGAAAGTCTTGAAAACTAGTAAGAACAGAGATAGAATATACCAGAATCTCTGGGACACATCCAACACAATGTTAAAAGGAACATTTGTGTAACTAAAATGCCCACTTCAAAAAGTTAGAAAGATCTCAAATTAACAACCTGACATCATGTCTATAAGATCTAGAGAAACAAAAGCATACTAACCCCAAAGCTAGCAGAAAACAAGGAATAACAAAAATCAGAGTTGAACTGAAGGAAATTGAGATGCAAAAACATCATGTAAAAAGATCAATAAATCCAGGAGCTTGTTATTTGAAAGAATTAATAAGATCAATAGACTGGTAGCTAGACTAATGAAAAAAAGGGAGAAGATCCAGATAAATACAATCAGAAATGACAAAGGGTATGTTACAAAAATATCCTTAGAGACTATTACAAACACCTGTGTGCATACAAATTAGAAAACTAGAAGAAATAAATTTCTGGAAACATACAATCTCCCAAGGTTGAACAAGAAAAAGATCGAATCCTTGAACAGACCAATGAGTTCCAAAAGTGAATTATTACTAAAACACTAACAACCAGAAAAAGGCCAGGACCAAATGCATTCACAGCCTAATTCTACCAGATATACAAAGAAGAGCTGGTACTAGTTTCTACTGAAATTATTCCAAAAAACTGAGGAGACATTCATTACTTTTTTCTTTTTTTCTTTCCTTCTTTCTTTCTTTCCTTTCTTTCTTTCTTTTTTCTTTTCTTTTTCTTTTTTTTTCTTTTTTGAGACAGAGTTTTACTCTCTTGCCCAGGCTGGAGTGCAATGGTGCGATCTCAGCTCACCGCAACCTCTGCCTCCCAGGTTCAGGCAATTTTCCTGTCTCAACCTCCCAAGAGGCTAGGATTACAGGCATGCACCACTGTGCGTGGCTAATTTTGTATTTTTAGTACAGGGTTTCTCCATGTTGGTCAGGCTGGTCTCGAACTCTCAACCTCAGGTGATCCACATGCCTCAGCCTCCCAAATGCTAGGATTATAGGCATGAGCCACCACACCTGGCTGAGAGACTCATTTATTACTCATCTATAAGATCAGCATCATCCTGATACCAAAACCTGGCAGAGACACAACAAAAAAAGAAAATGTCAGGCCAATATCCTTGATGGACATTGATGCCAAAATACTCAACAAAAAACGAGCAAACTGAATCCAGCTGCACTTCAAAAAGTGAATCCACCACAATCAAGTAGGCTTTTTCCCTAGGATACAAGCTAGTTCAACATACATAAATCAATTAATGTTATTCACCACATACAGAGAACTAAAACAAAACCACAGCTGAGTGCAGTGGCTTATGCCTGTAATCCCAGCACTTTGGAAGGCCAAGGTGGGAGGACCACTTGAGCCCAGGAGTTTGAGACCAGCCTGGGCAACATGGTGAAACTCTTATCTCTATAAAAAAATAAGAAAGTTAGCTGGGCACGGTGGCATGCACCTATAGCTGGAGAGAAGCAGCTGGTCACCTACCAAGAGAATCCCATAAGGCTAACAGCACACCTGTTAGCAGAAACCTTACAAGGCTATTATTATTTCCCCAGAAGTTATTCCCCAGTCATCTCCCAGAATCATCTCTCCAGCTACTCAGGAGGCTCAGTGGGGAGGATTGCCTGAGACTGGGTGTTCAGGCTGCAGTGAACTGTGATCACATCACTGTACTCCAGCCTGGGCAACAGAGTGAGACTGTATCTCAAAAAAAAAACCAAAACCAAACAAACAAAAAACAGAAAAAGAAAAAAATCCATTATCATCTCAATAGATGCAAAAAAGGCATTTGACAAAATTCATCTCTTCATGTTAAAAAAAATATTTGCCAGGCACAGTGGCTCACGCCTGTAATCCCAGCACTTTGGGAGGCAGAGGCAGGCGGATCACAAAGTCAGGAGTTCAAGACTAGCCTGACCAACATGGTGAAACCCAGTCTCTACTAAATATGCAAAAATTAGTCAAGCGTGGTGGTGTGCACCTATAATCCCAGCTACTCAGGAGGCTGAGGCAGGAGAATCACTTGAACCTGGGAGACAGAGGTTGCAGTGA
The DNA here is from genome assembly GCA_036589455.1 of Ateles fusciceps. Lineage (NCBI taxonomy): Eukaryota > Metazoa > Chordata > Mammalia > Primates > Atelidae > Ateles > Ateles fusciceps. Next base: position 15,776,045 of record JAZHEH010000193.1, read on the forward strand.
GCCAAGATGGCACCACTGCGCTCCAGCCTGGGCAACATGGCAAGACCCAGTCTCAAAAAAAAAAAAAATCCTCAACAAACTAGGCACTGAAGGAACATACTTCAAAATAATAACAGTCTTCTATGAAAAACCCACAATCAACAGCATTTTGGCAAAATCTGGAAGCATTCCCCTTGAAAACTGGCACAAGACAGGGATGCCCTCTCTTACTACTTCTATTCAATACGGTACTGGAAGTCCTAGCCACAGAAATCAAGCAAAAGAAAGAAAGAAGTCAGCCAAATAGGAAGAGAGAAAGTGAAACTATCTGTTTGAAGACAATATGATTCTATACTTAGAAAACCTGACAGTCTCTGCCCAAAAGCTCCTTGATCTGATACACAACTTTAGCAAAATCTCAGAATACAGAATCAATGTACAGAAATTATTAGCATTCCCACACACGAATAACATCCGAACTGGGAGCCAAATCATGAATGCAATCCCATTCACAATCACCACATAAAAAATAAAATACCTAGAAATGGCCAGGCACGGTGGCTCATGCCTGTAATCCCAGCACTTTAGGAGGCCAAGGTGGGTGGATCACCTCAGATCAGGAGTTCAAGACCAGCCTGGGCAACATTGTGAAACCCCATCTCTACTAAAAATACAAAAATTAGCTGGGCATGGTGACGCACGCCTGTAACCCCAGTTACTTGGGAGGCTGAAGCAGGAGAATCGCTTGAACCCGGGAGGCGGAGGTTGCGGTGAGCTGAGATCATGCCACTGCACTCCAGCCTGGGTGACAGAGTGAGATTCCATCTCAAGAAAAAAAAAAAAAAAAACACCTGGGAACACACCTAACCAAGGAGGTAGAAGACCTCTACAACAAAAATTACAAAACACTGCTCAAAGAAATCCAAGATGTTACAAACAAATGGAAAAACATTTCATGCTTATAGATAGGAAGAATCAATATTGTCAGAATGGTCATACTGCCCAGAGCTATTTATAGATTCAATGCTATTCCTATCAAACTACCAATAACATTGTTCACAGAATTAGGAAAAAACTATTTAAAATTTCATACAGAACAAAAAAGAACTCAAATAGCCAAGGCAATTCTAAGCAAAAAAAAAGGAAAAGAAAAGCAATATTCATCACATTACCCAATTTCAAATTATACTACAAAACTACAATAACCAAAAGAGCATGATACAAAACACCATGATACAAGAAAAGACACATAGACTATTGGAATAATGTAGAGAGCCCAGAAATAATGCCCTACACTTACAATCATCTGATCTTTGACAAAATTAACAAAAACAAGCAATGAAGAAAGGACTTTTTATTCAATAAATTGTGCTGAGATAACTGGCTAGCCATATGCAGAAGACTGAAAATGGACCCCTTCATTACACCATATACAAAAATCAACTCAGGATGAATTAAAGACTTTAATCTAGAACCCATAACTATAAAAACCTTGGAAAATAACCTAGGAAATACCACTCTGGATCTAGGACCTGGCAAAGTTTTCATGATGACGACATCAAAAGCAATTGCAACAAAAACAAAAATTGATAAATGAAATCTAATTAAATTAAAGAGCTTCTGCACAGCAATAGAACCTATCAAGAGTGGGTAAACAGACAGCCTATACAATGGGAGAAAATATTTGCAAATGATTCCTCCAACATAGGTATTATATCCAGAATCTATAAGGAACTTAAATTTGCAAGCAAAAACAACCCATTACAAAGTGGCCAACATTCATTAACAGACACTTTCAAAAGACATTCATGCTGCCAACAATCATATAAAAAATGGATCAACATCACTAATCATTAGAGAAATGCAAATCAAAACCACAATGAGATGCCATCTCACACCAGTTATATTTGCTATTATTAAAAAATCAAAAAATAAAAGATGCTGGTGAGGTTGTGGAGAAAAAGAAATGCTTATGCACTGCTGATAGGAATGTAAACTGGTTCAGCCATTGTTGAAAGCAGTTTTTGGCAATTCATTAAATAACTTAAAACAGAATTACCATTTGACCAACAATCCCATTATTGGGTATATACCCAAGGGAATTATGACTCATTTTACCATAAAGACACATGCATGTGTATGTTCATCTCAGCAGTATGCACAATAGCAAAGACATGGAATCAACCTAAATGCCCATCACTAGTACACTGGATAAAGAAAATGTGATATATTTTGGAGAGAGAGAGAGAGAATGAGATCATGTCCTTTACAGCAACATGAATGGAGCAAGAGGCCATTATCCTAAGTAAACTAATGCAAGAACAGAAAACCAAATATCACATTGTTCTCACATGTAAGTGAAAGCTAAACACAGAGTACATATGGACACAAGGAAGGGAACACGAGACACTGGCATCTACTTGATGGTGGAGGCGGGAGGAGGGTGAGGATTGAAAAACTACCTATTGGGTACTATGTTTATTACCTAGGTGACAAAATAATGTGTACACCAAACCCCTGTGACATGCAATTTACCTGTATAATAAATCTGTACATGTACCCCCAAACCTAAAATAAAATTTTTTAAAAAAGAAAAACAGGAAAAAAATAAAATTTATTTTGCTGAGCCCTAACAAAAAATAAACAAATAAAAGTTAGAAGCATCATAAGTGTCTAATCACTCAACAAAACTAGCATCTCTATCTTCAAATCACAAAAAGATGGTAAACTTGGCCAGTTGCAGTGGCTCATGACTGTAATCCCAGCACTTCGGGAGGCTGAGGTGGGTGGATCAAGAGGTCAAGAGACCAAGAACATCCTGGCCAACATGGTGAAACCCGTCTCTACTGAAAATACAAAAATTAGCTGGGTGTGGTGGTGCGTGCCTGTAATCCCAGCTACTCAGGAGGCTGAGGCAGGAGAATTGCTTGAACCGAGGAGGTGGAGGTTGCAGTGAGCCAAGATTGCCCCACTGCACTCCAGCCTGACAACAGAGCAAGACACCATCTTAAAACAAAAAACAAACAAACAAACAAAAAAAAGATGATAAACTCACCACTGATTTTACTTTTCCAGAGAGTGTAAGTTCAGCTCCATTACAAGGAATCTTTTTCACTGTTGCGTATCTTCACTTATTTTAAAAAGGTTAGCTTCCCATTCCAGTAGATATAACTAAAAAAAAAAAAAGTTAGCTTACACTAAGCAGAAATTAGTCTTCCTATAACTTCTTCCATCCTATGGGACCCTCTGATATACAAAAGGATAATTTCCCTCTTCTATAGAATAATATATCCACAAGTGTATAAATATATATATATATATATATTCTTGCACATAGATCATGTTTATCAACACCTCAAATGTTTAGTGTCATGGAATAATTTGGCATCAAAATTTGTGTATGTTAATTTATTAAGAAAAATATTTTTAAATAAAATGGAAATTCAGCATCCTAAATAGAGTATTCTAAATGTAATATATATTTTGTTCTGTGGCTTTAGGTTATCACCATTATTGAAATATATTTTTGCATTGTGCTCTCATTAAAAAAAAATACAATAAAAATTGAGCAAACTGATTCAAGGCCAGAGTCTAGGACCCTATGTAAAATAACACGGTTTTCTCAGAGCGTTGATCTGCTCTTTATTAGATAATTGTTAAGAGGTTATAAAATGTTTATAGAAATCTCATCTTGTGTGGCCAGAGCTGACTCATGTTGGATGAATTTGTTTATTAGTCTTTATTAAATTAGCTTTATTATTACTAATGTACTAATATGAAAGTAAAATTTGCTTTTCTCCTTTGAACAAGAATTTCAGAGTATTAATAAGACATAGTAACATATTGATTTACCTTTTGAGTAAACTGCAAAAAAAAGTGGAGAAACACTTTGCCTCACGCCGTCTATTTTTTATTTTTCTTGACTGGAAACTGAGTCTCCTTTCTATCAAAGAGTAAAAGTTTTTGTGTTTTGAAATACTTTAATTATCATTTTGGGTAGATGATTATTATTTTACAGTGACCTGTGATTCTATTTTGACCATATGTTTTAAACTTTATTTTAATATCAAGTGTTTTAAACCTTTAATATTTGACCTACTTCCCAAAATTAAATTTTGAATTCTAAAATTTAGTCTTTTTGACCTGAACTAACTTGCACATAACAAACAGGAACCCCTGGAAGTCCACGACACACATATTAGGCTTATTTGGCATGTTCAACTCATACAGGAAGCATTGCTAAATAAGAAATGGTGTTTAACTTTCTTTGAGTTACATTTGCATAAATGTGTTATTAATATGTGTTCCAAAATTATATGAGCTTCCTAAAATTCTGATGTCTTGATATATGTTATCAGTCATATTTATAATTAAGTTGTTGTATACCACAGAAACAACAGAATTGCATTTTCTTTCTTTCTTCCTTTCTCTCTCTCTCTTTCTTTCTTTCTCTCTCTCTTCTTTCTTCCTCTTTCTTTCTTCCTTTATTCCTTTCTTTCTGAGTTTCACTTTTGTCCCCCAGGCTGGAGTGCAATGGCACAATCTCAGCTCACTGCAACACCTTGGCCTCCCAAAATGCTGGGATTATAGGCGTCAGCCATGGCGCCCGGCCTAGAATTGCATTTTCAATTGCATCTTTAACCATGGCTACTCTAAGTCTTTTTTCATTCACAATCATTGCTTTACTTTTATTCTACTCAAAAAGTGGTTTATAATAGATAATAGTCCAAAATTTGCTTCTTTTCACTGGAAAGAGTCCTGACAAGAACCCTTGAGAACAGGCTTCGGATAACTTTAGAGATCATACCATTGGACCAAGTCAAAATTTCCAGAACTCCACTAAAAAGCTTATGTGTTCATGAAAATTGCTAACAAAACATCAGGAAGAATAAGAATTATTACATGGTACTGACTTGATAGAGGACTAAAAGTATGTGTTCACGAAAATTGTTAACAAAACATCAAGCAAAATAATAGGACTGAATTGATAGAGGACTAAAATTATTTTTACGATATTTTTTGTTTGAAACATTCCTTGTTCTTCTTATATTTTGTTTTCCAGAGTCAAGAAAACATTTTTTTCTTTTCAGCTATTTGCAGCTCACAGCAATTGAGTAAATATACTTTTATAAGCAAAACGGAAATATTTACCTTTCTGTCTACCTGATTTTTCCAAAATTTGGAAACTATTGGTGACTATTCCCATTTTATGAAAACATAATTATTTGCATAGGTTCAATAAGAATATGTTTTCTTTTGTAACAGGACATGTAAGATGAATTGGTAACTTTGGAGTGCAGTGGTGGGATCTCAGCTCACTGCAACCTCCACCTCCCAGGTTCAAGCGATTCTCCTGCCCCAGCCTCCTGAGTAGCTGGGATTACAGGCGCACGCCAACATGCCCACCTGATTTTTTTGTATTTTTAGTAGAGATGGGATTTCACCATGTTAGCCAGGCTGGTCTCGAACTCCTGTGATCAGCCCACCTTGGCCTTCCAAAGTGCTGGGATTACAGGCTTGAGCCACAGCCCCTGGCCTAATTTTTGTGTTTTTAGTAAAGATGGGGTTTTACCATGTTGGCCAGGCTGGTCTTGAACTCCTGACCTCAGGTGATCTGCCCATCTCAGCCTCCCAAAGTCCTGGAATTACAGGTATGAGCCACCACACCTGGCCCCCCCTATCTTCGTGTTCCTGGAATCTGTGACACAAAGAACAATGTATAGCCAATCAGTAGCTTGTGTTATCTTAATGTAAATTACTGGTTTACAATTTAGGAACTGCTTTTCTTTTTTCCCTTAAAAACTCACTTTCAGAACAAGGATCATTGAACTACCAAACAATAAAAATAAACTCACTATGGCCATAATCCCAGCACTTTGGGAGGCTGAGGCAGGATTACTTGAGGCTGGAAGTTTGAGACCAGACTGGCCAACATAAGAAGACCCCATCTCGACAAAAAGTGTTTGAAAAGCAGCTGGACATGGTGGCACTCGCCTATATTCCAGCTATTCAGGAGGCTAAGGTAGGAGGATCACTTGAGCCCAGGAGTTCAGGGTTACAGTGAGCCATGATTATGCCACTGCACTCCAGCCTGGGCAAGACCCTGTCTTTAAAACAGCTAAAAATTAAAAGTAAACCCACTTGTAACTGCTGCTAATCAGAGTGTATATTTAGGACAAGTTGAATCTATGCTCCTCGGTGGCCGCCCTCAAACTTTGAGCTCAAATAAACTCTGTACTTAAAAATATTTTCTGACTCTTGTTATTTAAAGTTGAAACACACACACACACACACACACACACACACACACGCATATGTCTATGACTAAATGCTGAATCTTTGTGAATCTTTGGCCAGGGAGCTAACCCAAATCACCGCATCTTTCTTATGGGAACATGCCATCTGTTTGTAGCCATTGATTTTAGTATTATAGTAGAGTATAGCCTATCTGCTTCATAACCAGTTAAAAGTCCAATTTTTTCCCCAAGTGTCGCCTGCATGACAGATAACTCTCTTGCCACATGATAATTGAGACTTGAAAAATATTTTGTTTTAATTGAGTTCAAGCAAGTAAATCATCTTGGCTAGATATCAAAAATCTTGGACACATGAAAACTGGAGAGATTAAAAACATTCTTTTTCTTTTTTTTAATCACACCTATTTTCCAAGTAAAAAACCATTCTCTTTAGATTATTGATATTGAGGTTGGTTATAGTACCCTCTTTATAAAGATCCATGGAAGACATTTCTTTCAGGAATATTTGCGTTTCTCTTGAGTGTAGAATTTTTTTTCCATTTTCTGATGTTTTGCATTGACTGTCAGGCAACTCAGAGCAAAATTCTTGGCCTTCCTCCAGCAAGTATTCCCCATGGGTTTTATTTTATGTACCAGTCTTGGACTTTATCATATTTTCCCTCCACTTCAACTTTATCACTATTCTTTGAAAATCTCATTATAATGTATTTGTGTAAATTACACTCAAATCCTTTTTGGACTAAACTGGGTTGTAAACAATGAATAAACGGCCGGGTCAGTGGCTTATATGTGTAATCCCACCACTTTGGGAGGCTGAGGCAGGTGAATCACTTGAGGTCAGGAGTTCAAGACCAGCCTGGCCAACATGGTGAAACCCTGTCTCTACTAAAGATACAAAAATTAGCTGGGCTTGATGGTGCCTGTCTGTAATCTCAGCCACTCAGAAGGCTGAGGCAGGAGATCACTTGAACCCAGGAGGCAGAGGTTGCAGTGAGCCGAGATGGTGCCACTGCCGTCTGGCCTGGACAGAGCACGACTCTGTCTCTAAATAAATAAATAACTCACAAATAAATACAAAAACAATATAAATTTAAAAGCTCAAAATAAATAGCAAATACAAGTTGTTTTCAAGTTCTTGGTTAACTCCATTTCACTCTTAACATTTACTACTTCCTTCTCCCTTTATACAGGGATATCTGTAGCTCCCTTCTGATATTGATCAATCATAAATGTGCTGGGTTTTTACCATGCAAATGAAGTAAAAGGAGAGAGGGTAGAACTAAAGGGGTTTTAGTTTTGTTATTAGGGCTTTCCAACATTGGGGGGAAAAAAGTGACTTAAACGCTGGTCTGAGGAAGATATTGGGATTAATGTGTTTGTGTGCAAGACTGAAAAAGAAAAACAGCATGATGTATATTTATCCCAAAGACGGTGGAGAAAGGTGGCGTTAAACTGTTCCTAGATGACTTCTCAGCAGGCTTATTGTCCAGAGAGTTTGGTGGTTGCTCAGAGTGTACAATTGGCCACTTTTATTTTGAGTTTGTGGATATCAGGGAAACTTTCAGCCTGTTGACTCATCATCTCTGAATCTCTAAAACCAATCTTATGTTATATAATGGAGGTTCCGAGGCCCAGAACCAAGCTTTAACTCCCCAGATTTGGCTGAGACCTTCTGTCCAGTTCTGGAAACTGGATCTTTCTCCTAGTGACCTATCGGGTCACTTACAGTCTCGCCTGCTCTCACCAAGGTCACCCCATAGCAGAGGTCAGGTTGTTGAATCTGTTTGGTGACTTGAGCCTCGTTTTCTGCTACTGTTCTTAGACAGCACTGCCCCAGGAATTCAACAGCTGGAAACCCATTCCCACCTCTGTGTTTCAGCACTCAGTGGGTACCTCTTCTTGGGAAAGTCATTTAAACATCTCTGGGTCTCAGTTTCCTCTCTGTAAAATGGAGATCATCTAGTACATATATGTCAATGTTACTATGAGGACTCAAAGAGACAACGTATGTAACAAAAAGCTTAGAACAGTGCCTGGCACAAATAGTAGGTGTATAGTAAACTGGACCATTGCTCTGATGATTAAGGAAGAAGCCCTTGTGTAAGCATGGAGTTTCCTCCTGAGCTGTGCTGTGCTAAGGATGGTATTAAGGAGAGCCAGCAATTCCCCTTTCTAGAGCGTCTGGCAGCCAAGACAGATTTATCCCTAAAACCGTTAAGTTTAGTTGTCGGTTCATTATTTGCATGGGCCTCATCTAGGCCCCAAGAAGGGCTCTAACAATGTGTCTATGGGGCTGTATATTTTTGTAAAATTCATGAAGGTATGATGTTTTTGCATTGTTTCTTTTAAGAGGACCACCCCACATTGTATAAGCCTCACACCTCACAAAGTCTGGCTCCATCCCAGTATCCAAGTCAGATTACATCTCAGGAGCTGCCAATAATACATGATGAGGTGGGTGCTGCCAGTAGTGGATTGACAGATACAGAATTATAAATATGATTATACATGTACAAAAGGATGATTTAAAACACCAAGTTTGTAACTTATTTAGATGAGCCACCTTTATTTTAAAATAAAGTATATAAGTTTCCTTCTATCTGTCTTTAGAATCTAATTAGAACTTGTACAATACCCTTAATAATAATTTGAACTAACTCCCCAAAATGCTTCCTTCACCTTGCTGCTCAATCAGACTTCACAACATCCTGTTACTTTTGCAGATTAATTACTGTGCAGAATATAAACCAGCTCTTGGCTCCAGGCTATGTTGTCTCCTGTATTCATTCTGGTGGCTTTTTGGGCCTTAACCTATTACCATATTTATACATATACACAGACACACACACACACACTATACTTGTACATGTGTATATATATACATAGAATGCTATATGTATATACATACTATACTATAAATATATATATAGTATATATGTGTGTGTATGTGTATGTAAGATTACAAGACAAAAGTGGGTTTTTTTTTTTGAGACAGAGTCTTGCTCTGTTGCCCAGGCTGAAGTACAGTGGCATGATCTTGGCTCACTGCAACCTCCATCTCCCAGGTTCAAGCAATTCTCCTGCCTCAGCCTCCTGAGTAGCTGGGATTACAGGCAAGTGCCACCATGCCCAGGTAATTTTTTGTATTTTTAATAGAGACAGGGTTTCACCATGTTAGCCAGGATGGTCTCGATCTCCTGACCTCGTGATCCACCTGCCTTGGCCTCCCAAAGTGCTGGGATTACAGGCGTGAGCCACCACACCTAGCCACAAGTGGTTTGATCATGGACATTTTCTCTTTCCCTCTCACTCCTTTCCCCCATATCCTTCATTCCCTACCCTCTAGATTACTGTATTAACAGCAGGTTGTGAGTGTAGAGGGGTCTCGAGGGGATAAGTAGGAGTTAAGGGAAAAAGAAGAGGTGACAGGCAGCCCAGACAGAGAACAGCACATCCAAGGGCAAGGAAGCAAGAGCTTAGAGCTGTGACTCTTGAAACTTTAATGTGCAGACAAATCACCTGAGGATCTTGTTGAAATGCAGATTATGAATCAGCAGATCTGAGATAAGACCTGAGATTATGCATTTCTACAAGTTTCCAGGGAATGCCCATGCTGATGGACCATGCTTTGAGAAGCAAGGATATAAACTGCGTGCAGTTCAATGTAGTATCTACCTGCCACATGTGACTTTTATTTTTAGCTATGTGTTTATCTTAGATGCAGGGTCTTGTGTCACCCAGGCTGGAGTGCAGTGGTGCCATCACAGCTCACTGCAGCCTTGACCTCCTGGGCTCAAGCTATCCTCCTGCCTGAGTAGCTGGGACTACAAGCCTGTTCTGCCATGCTTGGCTAAATTTTTTTTTTCTTTAGAGATGGGGTCTTGCTATGTCGCTGCAGCTGGAATGCAGTGGCTATTCATAGGCACTATCAGAGCACACTGCAACCTCAAACTTCTGGTCTCAAGGGATCCTCCCACCTCCACTTCTGCCCAAGTAGCTGGGATATAGGCATACCACCACCGTGCCCAGAATGACGATTTAAATTTAAATTAGTTAAAAGTAAATAAAGTTTAAGATCCAGGTCTTGTGTTGTGCTAGTCACATTTCAAGTACTCAGTAGCCACATGTGACTACCATACTGGACAGCAGATATATAGAACATTTCCATCACTGCAGAAAGTTGTATGGGACAGTGCTGGACAGCATTCAGGGAACTGGTTAGTTCAGCATGATTGGATCATTATAGGTATGTGGGAAGTGGGAGGAGGAGGTAGATACACAGGGGTTGGTTTTGTTCCTGGTGGCAGTGAAGAGCCATTTAAGGATTTCCAATGGAGATGACAGCAGTGTGGAGGAATTCATAAGGAAGGGAACACTGGAGATAGGGAAGCTTGAATGGAGGTGGAGGCTACTGCAGTGGATGATGCAGAAAGTAAATGATGGAGCTAGAACTAAAGTACAAGCAAGGGCTGGAGAGAAGAGACAGGCTTATGGATGGTCAGTAGGAAAAACTGTCTGCATGGAAGATGAGGAAGTAGGAGGCTGAGAAAGGAAAGCACTAAGTCCTGGACAGCTGGGCTAAGGAATTGTTCTTTTTTTTTTTTTTTGTGAGCAGAGTCTCGTTCTGTTGCCAGGCTAGAGTGCAGTGGTGCAATCTCGGCTCACTGCAATCTTTGCCTCCTGGGTTCAAGCAATTCTGCCTCAGCCTCCTGAGTAGCTGGGATTACAGGTGCCTACCACCATGCCCAGCTAATTTTTGTATTTTTAGTAAAGACGGAGTTTCTTTATGTTGGCCAGGATGGTCTCCATCTCTTGACCTTGTGATCCACCCACCTCGGCCTCCCAAAGTGCTGGGATTACAGGTGTCAGCCACCATGCCCAGTGCCAAGGAATTGTAATTCTTCAAGACAGAGGACACGAAAAGGAAGTGGAGGGGGGGGGGGAAGAAGAGAATGAACTCTGTTTGGGACGATAGCATGATTTTGTGGTGTCTCTGGTAAATCTAGATGAGAATATCTGGAGGGCTGGTGAGTATTCTTTTATGTCCCTTTATTCAACTTCTGACAGATTAAATTTGGACAGACTAAACCCCCTTAAATTGGACAGACTGGCCAGCCGTGGTGGTTCACACCTGTAATGTTGATGCTTTGGGAGGCTGAAGCAGGAGGATCACTTAAGCCTAGGAGTTGGAGCCTGCCCCATAAGCTATGATCGTGCAACTGCACTCTAGCCTGAGTGACAGAGCAAGACCCTATTGAAAGAAAAGAGAGACCGGGCATGGTGGCTCACGTCTATAATCCCAGCACTTTGGGAGGTCAAGGCGAACAGATCACAAGGTCAAGAGATCGAGACCATCCTGCCCAACATAGTGAAACCCTGTCTCTATTAAAAATACAAAAATTAGCTGGGCATGGTGATGTGTGCCTGTAATCCCAGCTGCTGGGGTGGCTGAGGCAGGAGAATTGCTTGAACCCAGGAGGTGGAGGTTGCAGTGAGCCAAGAACGTGCCACTGCACTCCAGCCTGGTGACAGAGTGAGACTCTGTCTCAAAAAAAAAAAAGAAAAGAAAAGAGAGGAAAGAGAGGGAGAGAGACAGAAAGAAAAGGAAGGAAAGAAGGAAGGAGGGAAGGAAGGAAGGAAGGAAGAAAAAAAGAAAGAAAGAGAAAGAGGGAAAGAGGAAAACAAGGACATACTAAGAAAGAAAGAGAACATACTAATTTCTCTCACAAAATCAGGCCCAATAATAAACCAAATTGAAACAATTCTTTTTAAACTGTATTATAAGCATTTTTAGTACCAAATATATATTATCTTGAATTTAACTCAAAAGCAGTTATAAGTTAGGTTATTTTGTTCTATCATCTCTATAGTTAATAGATATGTCTCCTCTAAGCCCAGAGAAGAGTTTCACTATTTCAAATGAACTAAGTTTGTCATCTTCATTGAATTGAGGTATTTGGCCAGAAATGTGAAACCTTCAGATTGAGGTGAATTTCTCTTAAATCAAACACAAATATAATTTTCATAATTCCTTCCCATTTTTATTCCCTGATTTGGGAGGGGGAGACATTCTGCACAGCTACCCCCAGTTCCTGCTAGGTTGCTGCTGAATTCCTGCATTAGTCTCTTTACTGAGGAGATTTACTTCTCTTTTCAAACATTTTCCTATGTAGCTTAACCACATTCATTGCCATAGTTAAAGGAAAGGTATTCTCACTCAGCTATCTGAAGGGATTATAAAAAGAGCAGATTCCAACTAGAGACATGTTTGGAAGACTCTTGAGAGAGGTGAAGGGACAATAAACTGATATTCCCGCTTGGATTTCAACAAGATTCTATGAATATCTGCAAGATGATGGCTGGCTGCTAGGGTTTATTGGTTATATATATATATATATATATATATATATGGAGAGAGAGAGAGAGAGAGAGAGAGACGGGTGTCTTGCTCTGTCACCAGATTCAAGCGATTCTCCTGCCTCAGCCTCCCAAGTAGCTGGGACTACAGGTGCGTGCCACCAAGTCCAGCTAATTTTTTGTATTTTTAGTAGAGATGGGGTTTCACCATGTTGGACAGGATGGTCTAGATCTCTTGACCTCGTGATCCACCTGCCTCAGCCTCCCAAAGTGCTGGGATTACAGGCGTGAGCCACTGTGCCCATCCTATTGGTAAATTTTATTCAATTTCTTCTTCCCACCAAAATCACCTTAATCACAGCCGAAACCACACTCTACATCAGATCCTATCATTCCCCTGTTAAAAATAAAATAAAATAAACAACACTTGAACAGCTTTTCATCATTATTAGCACAAAATATAAACTCTTCCACAAATATAAAAATTAGCTGGGCGTGGTGCTGCGTGCCTATAAATCCCAGCTACCTGGGAGGCCGGTGCTGGAGAATCGTTTGAACCTGAGAGGTGGAGGCTGCAGTGAGCATGATCGTGCCACTGCACTCCAGTCTGAGCAATAGAGCTAGACTCCATCTCAAAAAACAAAAACAAAAAAACAACAAAAATTCTTCCAGGGTTTCCTGCATGGTCTGGCCCAAAGCCACTCTCATCTCAGGCCACTCTGCTCCTATATCCTTAAGTTGTATTTCTCCAGGTCCTTAAACAGGTAAAGCCTTTTCCTGTTCTACCTTGGGGCTCTGGACGAGCTGTTCTTTCTGCCTGCAAAGCCACAACCCCTCCACCAGGCGTGGTGGCTCACGCCTGGTGGCTCACACCTCTAATCCCAGCACTTTGGGAGGCTGAGGCAGGCAGATGACTAGGTCAGGAGTTCAAGACCAGCCTGGCCAGCATGGTGAAACCCAGTCTCTACTAAAAATACAAAAATTAGCCAGGTGTGGTGGCGCGCGTCTGTAGTCCCAGCTACTCGGGAGACTGAGGCAGAAGAATCGCTTGAACCCGGCACTCCAGCCTGGGCGACAAAGCAAGACTCCATTTAAAAAAAAAAAAAAAAAAGCCACAACCCTACTAGAGCTGGGTATCTTGATCAGTTAACCAAATACAGGCTATTTTTTGGTTTCCCTTCCTGCTTCACCCTCAACATCTGGGGAAAGGCTAGGTAGCATGGTGTGTGAGGGGTCTGCTTTCACGCTGCTTGAGTTCAAATCCTGGATCTACCACTTGCTAGCTGCTCTGTGACTTTGGGCAAGTTATAATATAATTATTTCCCCATCTATAATTTGGAGATGATAAAAGATATTTTGAGGATTAGATTTGTTAGCAGATGGTAAGTACGTGAAACAGTAATAGAAGTTCTCCTTTTAGCATATACTCCAATTTTATTCTACTTATTTGTTTGCCAAGTTTGAGCCTGTTACTTTGAGATTGCTATGGTTGCCTTCTCACCCTCCCCCACTCCCACCTCCAACTGATTATGGTCTGCTTACTGGACTCTGCATAAATGAATAAAGAGGAAGCATGAGGAAAGGAGGTAGTCCCTTTAGCTTTAGGAGGGGCCATGGGAGTGAGCTCGTTGAACAAGACATGGTCGTGGTTTCTCTTTAAGGTTACAGTTTAGGCGGACACAGATTATGAACACACACCGGATGAGTGTGGCTTTAGGAAAGGGTCTCAGGGACGTAGCGCAGCCCTGGAGTAACCGCGATGGCCTCCCCCAGAAAAGAACCCGAGGAAGGCCTGACAACACTAGAATCACCAACGCCGAGGACTAGCGGGGAGCCTGATGAATCTGATTCCGAGAAGGATGTTCCGCGCAGAGCTGGCAGGTCCACGCGCCACTGCAGTAGCCAAACCTAGGCCGGCCCCGGACACCGATAGCCAATGGCCGGGCCCGGCCCGCCGCGCCCAAGATTTCCGGGATTGGGTGTGCGTGCCGCGGCCCTCCACCCCGCCCCGCCCAGAGTCTTCCCGGGATTGGCTGAGCTCCCCGACCTCTCCAGGGATGGGCTGCGCGCCCCGCCCTCGCTCAGAGTCTTCCCGGGATTGGCTGCGCGCTGCGCGCCCTGCGGCCCTCCCCCTTTCCCGCCCCGCCCCGCGCCGCCTCTCCGGTTTGTGCACCCGGCGCAGTTCTCCGGCCTCTTTGTCCGCTGGAGTTGTGCGGTGAGTGGGTCTCCAGCCTTCGGCTTTCGGTCTCGGGCGGGGAGGGCGCCCGGTCGGCCCGTGGGCCCGGTCAGGGGCTGGGATCGCCCCGCGTCCCCTCGAGCTTTGCCCGCCCCGAGCTCCTCTGCTCCCGGCGGCCAGAACGGAGGGGTAGAGCAGTCCTCGGCGGCCCGGGGGGCGGGCGACTGTGCCCGTCTCGGGGCCACGCGAGGCACAGGCGCCGCGCCCAGCGGAGCAGCCGGAGGTTTCCGGGCAGGTCCGGGCACCAGAACAATTTTGCGCTTTGCTTCCCCAGGGCGGACGCGCCACTACTTTGTAGCAGGTCTCGGGCGGGCCACGTGTGCGGCGACAGGAACCCAACCCCGGCCGACCTTGAGCTCCAGGAGTTCGTCTCTTACGTCTGCGGAAGTGCGGAGGCCTTATAAATAGCAAAGGTGTGTTCCTAAGTGGGATGAAACGACCCAGCCCCTAGCACGTGGCCAGTATTTGTTGCCAAGGCCCGAATCCGGCTCTCCTTACCTGGAAGGAAACATCGATGTAGGGGCTCACCAAACGAACAGCTGTTTCTAGCGGTGGTTTCAGACTTGGGGAAGCAGAGATCCACGGGGTGTTGAGAGCAATTCGGGAAGTAGTAGTCAACCCTATAAAAATGAAAGGGGAAAAAAAAATCCCAAAGTGCCCTTTCCTGTGCCCTTTTAAGGTTGACCCAGTGCTTTAAGAGGCTAACACAGAAGGGTAAAGTAAGTCTCCATAAAACCCAGAGACGAGACTGAAAATCTCCTCTTTGGATCCTGTCTGGAGTCACACCTGAACCCAAAAAAATTCTGTTACAACTTGAGCGCCTCTGTAATTTTCCTGACACAGTTTACAGAACAAGCGATACATTTCAGTTGTTTTTAAAACGTCGTTTTAAAACTTTTCTTTCTATAGGTTGACAACTACTGGTACAAGCCATTGAAGCTGGGGATGTCCTGATGCTGGTATTTCAATTGATTTAGACCAACTATCCCTTCAGTTACAATAGGAAAGTGCCTCTAATAATAGAAGTACTAACTTGTAGCAACCACATGTCCATGCAGTGCCGCAGGAGCTAGAGCAGTGGGACAAGCATGGTGGCAACAGGGCAGTATAGCAGCTGTTTTATGTTCATCTTTTAATTTAATTCTCATAATTTGGAGGTTGATTCTGTTCTCCCATTTCACATGTAAAGAAATGGATTAGGGGTAAACCAAGTTTCACAGAATGTGACTATTGCTGAATGAGAGGCTTCATGTGACTTCTGAAAAGTCACTTGTCTCTTGAGATTTGGTGCCCTGGTGTAACAGTTAAAAGAATTTAAGCAAACTAGGAAAGGACCACAGTAGAGCTGTTAAGAATATAAGCTCTTTGTATTATTTCATTGCATTGAAGGTTCACAAAATTGGGCATGAAAGGGTATGTGTCAGCATATTCTGTTTGTGTGTGTAGCATAAGGAAGTGTAAAGGGATTTAAAAGGATATGGTGGTGCTACATTGTGAGAATATGAAAGTTTTGGAGGTGATGAAAAGTTTTCATGTGGGAGACAACAGTCAAGCAAGTTCACTCCTATTAACCGTCTGATGCATGGCTAGCCATTGAGGTCTCATTACTCTGTAAGTCGGTTAAAAGTGACTCATTCTCCAGAACTTCTCAATAAAAGTATTTAATATTTATCTTGGAGTCATTCTTCATTCATAGCATTGTTCTTGCCTTTTTATCTAAACTTTTACATTCCATATTGCAAAGTCTAGCCTCAAGTTTAGGTAATTGCTCATAAGTTTAGATACAATGTTGAATTGTAATCCCCAATGTTGGAGGAGGGCTGTGGTGGGAGGTGATAGGATCAAAAGGGTGGGTTTCTCTCTTGATGTTTTTGTGATAGTGACTTCTCACAAGATGTAGTTAAGATGTGAAGTGTGTCTGGGACAATGGCTCATGCCTGTAATCCCAGTACTTTGGAAGGCCAAGGTGGGAGGATCACTTGAGGCCAGGAGTTTAAGACTATCTTGGGCAGTGTAGTAAGACCTCGTCTCTACAAAAAACGAGGCAGGATTGCTTGAGCCCAAGTGGTCAAGGCAGCGGTGAGCCATGATCTTGCCACTGCACTCCTGCCTAAGTGACAGCAAGACCTTGCCTCAAAAACTAATGAAAGTAAAGGTTATGCAATTGTCTCAAGACAGGCAGAAGAAAGGCAGAGTTCAGATTAAATGTGTGGCACCTCCCCCTACTTCCTCCTGCTCTGGCCACGTGTATCCTCTTAGTCATCCCTCATAAGTTTCCTGAAGCCTCCGCAGCCATGCTCTCTGTACAGCCTGCTGAACCATGAGACACACCTTTCCTTTATATATAACCCAGTCTCAGTTCTTTATAGCAATTTGAGCACAGACTAGTACAAAAAATATATAAAAGTGTTAACTAGCCATAATTGGTAAGGGAGGAAGAGGGAAGAAAGGGAGATAGTGCATGTGTTTGCAGTAAATGGGAGGCATTTAAGACAACATGGCCAGCAAGGGAGGCCTCACTCAACATGGAAGAGCTGAGGGAGATGCCATGGCCTTATATATAGTTGAGGGAAGAGCATTCTAGGCAGACAGATGGAAAACAAGTGCAAAGGCCCCGAGTTGTGTTTCAAGGTTTAGAGAAGCAAAGTGAAGCTGTAGAGAAGTGCCCTTAAGGGGAGAAGGACATGTCTGTATGTAGTGGTGGAGAGGTTATTTTCAAATTATTGTAAAATGTTAACTTGCCTCTGGCCTTCAGGGCTCTGATTGTTTAACTGGAATGCTCCCTATTTCCTTATACTTCGCTGCTCTTAACCTTACTTTTCTCTGACCACCATCAGCCCTTCCTAAGTGCCCTTGACTTTCTTCAGCATCCCGTAATGGCCCTGTAACCTCAGAACTACATTGTGCATTGCCTGTGAACTTGCCTAACTGCCTCTGCTTCTCCATTCTGTAAAGTCCACCTTGGTTCTCATCATTATGGTCTAGTCAGGTGCAATTCAGTTTGATAGCAGTAAGTGCACTGTTGAGTTGGATTGATACATAGCATTCAAGTAAGTGGCTTACAGTCCCCTTCTATTGGCAGCATAATATTGAGCCGAGGTTCAGATCTCTTTATGTGTGATTTTTTCCTTTTTTTCTTTTTAAGACTGGGTTTTGCTCTTACTCCCAGGCTGGAGTGCAGTGGCACAGTCTTGGCTCACTGCAACCTCAGCCTCCCAAGTAGCTGGGATTACAGGCACTGGCCACCACGCCTGCTAATTTTTAGTAGAGACACGGTTTCACCATGTTGGCCAGGCTGGTCTCAAACTCATGACCTCAGGTGATCCACCCTCCTTACCCTCCCGGTGCTGCCACCCACCTGACTCACAGAGGGGATGGACTGAACAACAGAAGACCTTGGACAGGTAAGGTCCTGGGACCCCACCCTAGGTAGGCCTGTCTCTAGACGGAAGGGGAGCCTGATCACCTCCAAGGGTCTCCACAGGGAGACCACAGGTAGACTCTCCAGGCCAGGGGAGAGAATGTAATAAATTCTGTGTGAGTGAATGTGGAATTCAAGGGCTTGTCCTTGATTCTCCAGTCTGTGGCTCTACGGTGAAAATCACAAGTGGGTCCTCATTTGCGATTCTGTGGCGACCTCATAAGGCTTAGGGCAGCATTGGGCCAGGCTCAATCCCAGTCGGGTGTTTATACCGACCTGCCTGCCAATGCTAAGAGGCTCCTAAAGTTCCCACGAGGGACATGGCCAGGTGGGCACCTGAGTGGTCCCTAATAGGACAACCCCTCCCCTTCGGACTGTCTCGTGCCATGGGTCAAGGAGAGGACATAAGCCATGGAGAAGGGCCATTCGAAACCCACCATCCTAGACTGTATGATCAAAAACTTCAGGAAGGGCTTTTCTGGAGATTATGGGGTAAAAATGACTCTGGGGAAACAAAACTGTTTGTGAGGTGGAATGGCTAACATTCAATGTTGGCTGTCCGTCTTAGGGGACCTTAGATGTCCCCACAGTACGAGCTGTTTGGAAGGCTGTCACCAGCAGTCCCGGACACCCAGACCAATTCCCTTACATTGACTCCTGGTTAGAAGTAGCTCAGACTCTCCCATCCTGGGTTCAATTCTGCACTGGTAGAAAGGGACAATGTAAGGTTTTCGTGGCTCAAGTTACCAAAGGACCCAGAAAGCCCATCCACCAAGGCAACCCTGAGGAGGAGCTTCCACTGCCACTCTACATCCCCCCCGACAACCCCGTCAGCCCCCACTCCCCTGAGCTTGCCTGAGACACCCCCCCATGTCAGTGGAAACCGCGGAGGCCAGTGCGGCCGGCCCAGAGCCCCAGTGCCCTGGGACTCTCCTAGCCAGAGGCTTATGGTCTTCGCAACCGGGCCTTCAAATGCCTCTGTGGGAGATTCGAGGATCTCCACAGTAACGGATGATGGGACGATTGAACCTAGGAGGCCCATTCTCTATTACCAACCCTTCAGTATCACAGACCATACTGGAAACACAATACTTCGGGGTATTTGGAGAAGCCCCAAGCCCTAATTGACCTTCTGGAATCCATCTAACAGATGCATCAGCCCACTTGGGATGACTGCCACCAGCTCCTCCTCACAGTCTTCAATACAGAGGAGTGGAGACGTATTTTAACCGAGGCACAAAAGTGGCTTGAAGAGCAGGCCCCAGTGAGAGCCCTTGACAGGCCAATGGGCAGTAGAAGCCGTGCCGGATATTAAGCCAGATTGGGACTTAACAGTGAGGCAGGGAGGGCCTCCCTTCAACGCTAGCGGGAGGCTCTCCTCAGAGGAGTCTGGGAAGGGGCAAGGAAGCCAACCAACATACCAAAAACCGCAGCAATCACTCAAAAGCCAGATGAGTCCCCCAGTGACTTCTGTGAGCGGCTTTGGGAGGCCTTCCGGATATACAGTCTGTTTGACCCAGAGGTGCCGGACAATGTGTGGATGGTCAACACCGCCTCTGTCACCCAGTCAGCTCCACACATTTGACGGACGCTACTGAAACTGGAGCGCTTTGCAGGAGTGAATGCCACCCAACTACTGGAAGTCGCCAGCAAAGTTTATGTTAACCGAGATCTACAGGCACAGACGGAGGCAGAGAAGCGGATGAAACAGTCACCCTCCTGGCAGCAGCTCTCGGCCAGCCAGTCCCACCCGAAGACCAGGTCCCCCTTGTAAAGGGGGGAAGCCCAAGCGCCCCCTGCCTTGCAGGCTGACCAGTGCACCTACTGCAAAGAGAGTTGGGACATTGGAAAAATGAGTGCCCCAAGAGAACGGCCCTGAATAGGGCCCCACCCAAAGGGAAGATGAAGTACCAGCCAGAGCCTAGTGAAGCCCACCTGATCGGCTTGGCTGGCGTGGATTCAGAGTGGGACAGGCTGGGCTCCATGAGCCCATGGTCAAATGAAAGTCGGGGACCACCTAATGACATTTATGGTGGACACCAGTGCAGAGTATTCGGTTGTTACCACCCCAGTCACTCCATATGGCAACAAAAAGGCCACCATAATTGGAGCAACAGGAAATCAAGTGGAGCCCCAGCCATTCTGTCAAACCCAGATGTGCCAACTAGGGGGTCACCAGATATGTCATGAGTTCCTCTACCTCCTGGAATGTCCTGTACCCCTCCTAGGGAGCGACTTACCAAGAAAACTGAACAAGGGGGATCGGCGAGCCTGACTTTAGGCTGGCCCAGGAAATGTCTGGTTCTGACAGTCACACTCCCACATGAAGACGAGTGGAAGCTGCACACTGTTGAGGAGTCAGAGAAAAACCCACTGAGATTACTGAACGCCTTCCCTGCAGTATGGGAGGAGACAGACCCACCGGGAATGGCTAAGGTTCATACACCACTGATAATTGACTTAAAGCCTGGGGCCCTTCCAGTGAGGCAGAGATAATACCCGGTACCCTGAAAGGCCCAACTCGGAATCCAGGAGCACATTTCGCGACTGAGAAAGGAGGCGATCTTAGTCGAATACCAGTCTCCTTGGAACACTCCCTTGTTGCCGGTAAAGAAACCTGGTGGGAAGGGTACCACCCAGTACAGGACCTAAGAGCAATTAACAGTGCTACAGTCACTCTACACCCGGTGGTCCTTAACCCATACACCCTCTTGAGTCAACTTCCCCCCTGAGGCAGAGTGGTTTACCTGTCTAGACTTAAAAGATGCCTTCTGCTTACGATTGGCACCAAAAAGCCAACCACTCTTTGCCTTCAAATGGGAGGACCCCCAGACATGGAGAAGGATGCAACTGACCTGGACCCACCTGCCTCAGATCTTCAAAACTCCCCCAGGCTGTTCGGGGGAGGCGCTCACCTCGGATCTAGCTGCCTTCCCATGGGAAGAACTCAACTGTGCACTAATACAGTATGTAGAAGACCTTCTTGCCAGTGAAAAGCAAGAAGCAACCAAGGCGCTGTTTCAGCTTCTCACAGAGGCAGGATACAAAGTGTCAAGGAAAAAGGCTCAGATTTGCAGGCAACAGGTACGGTACTTGGGATTTTTCATCATGAAAGGCCATTGGTCTCTGGGACCAGAAAAAAGAGGATAATCTGTTCAGTGCCCACCCTGGATACTGAAAGAAAACTCCAGGAGTTCCTTGGGGCAGCAGGATTCTGCTGCATCTGGATCCCCCAGCTTCTCAGAGATAGCCAGCCCCGTCTATGAAACATTGACCAGACCAGAACATGAACCCCTTGTGTGGGGTGACAGCCAAGAGGCAGCCTACCAGAAAATAAAAATGCTACTTGGAAGTACCTCAGCCCTGGGATTCCCAGATGTCACCCAAGAATTCAATTTGTTCATTCAAGAAAAGAATAAAACAGCACTAGGGGTCCTCACTCAGACTGTTGGGCCCTGGCAGAGGCCAGTGGCATATCTGTCCAAACAACTGGACTCAGTAGCAGCAGGGTGGCTCCCCCTGTCTCCGAGCCCTAGCTGCCACAGTAATTCTAACAAAGGAAGCTGACAAACTGACGTTGGGCCAAACCATCCACATTAAGGTGCCTCACTCAGTATCAACCCTCATAAACAGCCAGGGGCATTGGTGGCTCTCAAACGCCCGCTTAACCCACTGCCAGGGACTGCTCTGGCCCCAAGTCACCATTGAGATTGTGCATGGCCTCAATCCAGTCACATTCCTGCCCATGGAAGAAGGAACCCTGGACCATGACTGTGAGGAGATAGTGAATGAGGTCTTCGCAAGCTGTCCTGACCTCAGGGACTCCCCCGGTCCCAAAGGCTAACATGGACTTCTTCACCGATGGAAGTAACTATGTCCAAGATGGAAAGCAGTGTGCAGGATATGCAGTCACTACTGTTCTCGAGGTGATCAAGGCTGCTTCCTTGCCCAGGGCTGGTGGGCACAGTGAGCTGAACTCTGTGCCCTCACCCAGGCCCTGTGTCATGCAGACGGTAAAGTAGCCAACATCTACAGTGATTCCAAGTATGCCTTTGTAACCATCCACATATACGGGGCAATATACAAGGAGAGAGGGTTGTTAACAGCAGGAGGAAAGGAAGTTAGAAACAAAGAAGAAATCCTCAAATTCTTAGAAACAGTTTGGAAACCCAAGAAAGTAGCCGTTATACACTGCAAAGGCCACCACAAAGGAATGGACCTCGCCTCCAAAGGAAACCGACCCGCCGACCAGGAGGCCAAAGCAGCTGCAATACAAAAGGAACCGGTGCAGACCTCGGCCCTTTTCTTAACAGTCACCCCCCTGGTCCCACGACAACTTGAGGAGACCAGAGTACTCTGAAGAGGAAAACAAATGGGCACAGCAGGAGGAAGCAGAGCAAAACACAGATGGATGGTGGCTGCTTCCCGAGAGAAGACCTACGGTACCTAAAAACCTGGTGCACGCCGTTGTCACTCAGTGCCACACTCTCACTCACCTGGGCAAAACTGCCTTGGGAACCCTGCTCAACAGGTACTACACTGCACACCTCCCTAAACTTTGCACTGCAGTGAGCAACCAGTGCCTGACTTGTGCTAAAAATAACCCCTCATGGCAAATGAGACCTGCCCCTGGAATACAACGAATGGGAAGTTACTCCTAAGATATAGAAGTGAACTTCACTGAAATCAAGCCGAGTAAAGGATACAAATACCTACTAGTCCTTGTGTGTACTTACTCAGGTTGGGTTGTGGCTCTCCCAACCAGAACTGAAAAAGCCCGAGAAATGGTAAAGACTCTACTCTGGGGAGATCATCCCTCAATATGGGTTTCCTCTCACCTTAGACACAGTGACAATGGACCTGCCTTTGTTGCAGAGATTCTCCAAACTCTCACCGATGTGCTTAAGATCAGATGGAAGCCAAACCCTAAAGGCCTCACTGGCAAAACTCTGCTGGGAGACTCAGGCTTCCTGGGTAGATATGCTTCCCTTGGCTCTACTGCGGTCAAGGTGTACACTGGGGCCCCATCGGCTACTCGCCCTTAGAAATCCTCTTTGGGAGACCCCCTCCCCTTAGTCAACAGAGTACATGGGGACCTTAGATAGCTGGAGAAACAGAAGTATCCTCCCAATTACAGGCATTGGGAAGGGTCCTAACCCAGGTCAACCAATTTGTCACGGAGAGAGCACCCATCTCTCTGACCAATTTGGTACACGCTTTCCAACCCGGGGACCAGGTCTGGGTAAAAGATTAGAAAAAGGAGCCCCATCAGCCTATCTGGACAGGGCCACACACTGTAATCCTAATCACCCCAACTGCTCTCAAAGTTGCAGGAGTTGTCCCGTGGATCCACCACTCCAGGGCAAAGAGGGCTCACTCAGATGTGTCGCCGGACCATGGACTGCACATCTGAACCCTCAACACCCCTGAAAGTCACACTCCAGCTAGCCCGACTCCTCCAGAACTCCTTACCCGAGCCCCCATCAGAGCCTCTCTAATGCCTAAGCTGCTGCTTTTACTCCTACCCCCTCCTCCTCCCTCCAAGCAGTCTCTCACACTCAGCATGCCCAGGCACATGCTGGATCAGAGGTATCTTCACTCCTTATTCCTATATGAAAGCCACCTGCTATGAAAAGGCAGCCCTGTACTCTGCACTGGTCCCGATTCTAAAACTTAATGGACTGGTAAAATGGCGAAGTCTGACTGCCCAGTTGCAGGTTACCACAGACGGGGTCAGGTCCGTGCTGGACCTATTACACCTACTATGGAATGTCAGATGGCTCAGGGGTTCAAGACCAGGCCCAAAGAAAGCAGACCCAAGAGGTTAAGAATGAACTTATTAAACTAGCCAGGGCTCTACACCTGAGCCCTATAGAAGCATAAATCTCTCAGCAGTTAGAAGGCTCACACAGCCCTGAGAAACTGATGTCCAATTGGCTCGAATTCTAAATACAACTCAGTATATACAAGGAGAAACTAATCTCACTAACCCTTGCTGGTTATGCCTCCCCCCTCCAGCAAAGAATATTTATGGCTACTCCGGTCCCTGATGGTTGGAGCCTCTCCTGGATTGAGGCCAAGCGAGCAGCCTACTAGGACCAGTAGCCGAGAATGTATTCAGGTATGTATCCAAAGTCCTGAAGGGAACTTGCCAGTCAGCAACGTCTCAAACCTTCCTTGTACTACTACTGTTAACCTCTCCAACATGAAGGTCCAGTGTGCCCCCTCCGACCCTGGGGTATCTTCTTCATGCGTGGCAGGCAGGCACACACTTGTTTAGACAGAAATTGGACCCCAGTATGTGTCCGAGCATTCTTAACCCCCAGAAATCTCAGTTGCCACAGACCAAGAAATTGAAATGGCTCTAAACCCTCACTATTGGTCCAAAAGGGCTGTATTGCTTTCCCTTCTGGTAGGAACTGGCAAAGCAGCCAGAATAGACACCGAGATAGGCGGCATCAGCACTTCAGCCAAGTTTCATAAACTGTCCTGGGAACTCAATGGGGACATGGAAAGGGTGGCCGACTCCCTACTGTCCTTGCAGAACCAGTTAAATTCCCTAGCAGCCGTGGTTCTACAAAACCATAGGGCCTTGGACTTGCTCACAGCTGAAGGGGGGTACCAGCCTCTTTTGCAGGAAGAATGCAACAGCCCAACTGCTAGCCCTTCGGGGGTATCAGCCACTGAACTCAACAACCAAAATTTAAAAGGTGATGCTCCATATAGTTCATAAAAGAGCATCAAAGTGGGGAATGGAGAGTCTGTGGAAAATTCCCTGATTGCCCAGTTAATCGCCACTGTCTGCTTCTGTACACTCGCTTCCTGCTTGCTGATTGGAAAGACCTGCAGAAAATGACACGCAGCTAAACCCTGAGTCACTTCCCCTTGCCACATACCTATAAAAACTATGTACTACCTCAAGCCAGGGTCCAGACTTTTGGGTGTGAATCCTTCTGGGCCTACCATTGTAATAAACTGTGTTCCTCCAATCCTCTGAGTGCCCTTCGGGTTTCTTGCCAAGGGAAATTTCTGCAACATTAGGTTCTATTAATGGGTAATTAAAATGAGTTATATGCGGTATATCAGACTACTTGGTAAGTAGTAAGTACTCAGCAAATGATATATTAGTTGGTAGTACTATTTAATCATTTTCATAATGCTGTACAGTCATAATGTTAGAACAAAATGATATTTAGTATTTACATAATATTGGAATAGCTCTAATGTTCATTTAAGGGAGCATTTAACTATGGGCTAAGTACGATTCTAGGTAGCGTAAGCAAGTCAGCGAACAGTATACAAAAATCTGAATATGATTGGTTGTGGTCACGTAACTCATTGGCCACATTACAAATATTCAATAGCTGCATGTGGCTAGGGGCAGCACAGATTAGAACCTCAATATACACAAAACCACCCCAGAGCCTTAATAGGTCCTAGCAAGTTCTGTCAGAAAAGGGAGTGCATTAGAAAGTGGGCCAAGAGAATGGCATTTTCTAGGTACTGTCATGATGAAAGGTATAAAAACTAAGTGTTAAAAAAGCCTGAAGACTCTAGCAAATAGTTGTCAAGAGTAACCACTGGTTTCACACAGCACTCCGTGGGGTCCCAGTGGTGATCCTTTGCCCCTTGAGTGACTTGGGCAGAGGCCCTGTAAGACATCTATGGCTGCCACACATCCACGGCTCAACAGCCGCATGTGTCTAGGGGCAGCACAGATAGAAAACATTTCCATTACTGCAAGGTTTTATTAGCAGTACTGTTGTAGACACTGGATGATGCAACCACCTCTTCAGAAGAGAAAACCTGTAGAATCTGGGAAGGCAGTGTAGTAGTCTGAATAACCACCTCCAGAGACGATCAGGCCTAATCTCTGGAACCTGTAAATGTTACCTTGTTTGCAGCTATTAATATAATTAGATTAAGGATCTCAAGATAGGGAGATTACCTTGGATAATCCTAGAGGGCTCTAAATGCGATCACAGGTTTCCTCATGAGAGGGAGCCCGAGGGGAGATACACACACAGCAGATTTGAAGGTGCTGGCCTTGAAGATCGGAGTGAGGCAGCCACCAGGAGCTGGGACATGCCAAGGAACACACTCCCTCTTGGCGCCTCCTGAGGAGCAGCATTTGATTTGGCTCAGTGAAACTGATTTCTGACTTCTGGCCTTCAGAATTGAGAATAAGTTACTGTTGTTTTAAGCCTCCAAGTTGTAATTTGTTACAGCAGCCTCTAAGATCACAAATGTAGCTGGGGCAGGAACCCCACCACCTCAGCCTGCCCCCACTATTTTTTAAGTTTTATAGGTATGGCCATGAATTTAAAATTTATTTAGACTTTAATCTCAAGGTATGTGAGCATATGGCTAAAATATTTGGGATCAGCAGATATTTCCTAATAAAGCATTGTCAAAAATAATATAAGGAATCAATTTATGGTTTATTGGAAGGTCATTTATGCACACTTTTATTTATACAGTGTAAGACACCATATTTTAAAAATTCAATAACTGAAGCAAATTAAGACAACAGAAAAAGCATTCTAATTATCATAATTTTTGCTCTGCGGGCTGTACAGCCTTGGCCAGCAGTGTCCTGGAGGGTATACCAACTGCTAAAGTGAGATAATGCTTTCATAAACCTCAGTTTTGGTTTGTGTTCTAAGAAATGTAAACTTGAATCTCTGGGCAAGAGAAGGTTCTCAAAACTTGGCACAAAGGGAGCGTCTGTCAGCCTATTAGGTGTTTTTGGTGTATGTAGCATGAAATGTAAAAGAGGACTTAAAAGGACATAATGGTACTAGTGTCCTTTTAAAAAAGTCTATCGGCTAGGCACAGCCTGTAATCCTAGCTCTTTGGGAGGCTGAGGCAGGGGGATTGCTTGAGCCCAGGAGTTTGAGACTAGCCTGAGCAACAAAGCAAGACCCCATCTCTACAAAAAGCCAAAAGCTTAGCTGGGCACAATTGTCTGATCTACTTGAGAGGCTGAGGAGGGAGGATTGCTTGAGCCCACCAGTTCGAGACTGCAGTGAGCCATGACGGTCACTGCACTCCAGCCTGGGCAAGAGCAAGACCCTGACTCCACAAAAGTAGTATAACTAATGAAACTGGTCTTCCCAGGGTTAACTACCACAAGGCTCTGACTTAAGTCCTTGCCATTAGATTGCAATAACACTAATTCTAAATTATGGGATACTAGACTGAAACAGCATTATACTAGAGACTGGGAAGGAAATTGGGGCAAAGAACCTGTTTCTTAATGAGAAGTTTATACTGAACTCAAAATTTGTTAGGTGATGGAATAATATCTATATCAACTGACATGAATTACTAATGCTTTTTTATTAAAGTGTTTTAGCAAAACCACCATTTGACTGGACCATGAAGTGTTTGAAGCTATTCATGGGCTCACAAATATTCAAGTAATTCAGGCTTCCCTTTAACGAATGCTGTTAGAGCTGAAGCATAGGATATGAAGGTCAAAAGTCAGTCACTTGATACAAAGATTGTATATATTGTTTACTTGTTAATACCTTTTGAAACTTCTCGAACTATAGAATCTCATTCTCATTATAAAAGTTAAGATCAAAGTGAACCCTATTTGTCTGCCCTTTATTCTAAATCCTAGAGATGAACAGTTTATATATAAAAATCCATTTAAAAGTGAAATTTAGGTTATATAAAAGTATTGTGAGATTCTGAACATACGCAGGACCTCACTTTTAGGTGGGTATGAAGAGCGAAAGAGAACAGTGTATTTTTATTTAACACTTAAACTGCCCACAATTCTTCATTGTTTCTTCTTAATTGAATCCCTGTTTCCAACATCTGAGCTCCATCTCCCACTCCCAAAAGAAGTTTCATTATTACAAGTTAAATATGTCTGTCCAAGTATAGCCAATCTCAGACTATTTTTGAGATGTGTCCATACAGAATAACAATTGCTAGCTCCCTGTTGGAGGTTTAACTGCTTTGCCTGCAGGTAGCTTGATTATTCAAATGAGCTCACTTTGAAGAAATAAGGTAGAAATTCTCCTATGGTTAGTTCCTCACCATGAGATAACAATTTGCTCCTCCTAAAAAACTTCTAGTTCCATCCTTTTTGTCATATCCAGCTCTACAGGTTTCACGCTGTTTAAATCATGTACCTACAAAGGCCTGTGAAAAATGTTTGAAGATGCTGAGCTTGTTTCAGCCTGAAATTTCTCCAGGACCAATGAAACAAAACAGGATCCTGCCCTGAATACAGACACAGGCTGCAGGCTCCTGCTTAGCCCTATTTTGGTTTGGCCTCCATGAGATCTTCAACCACAATAGCAGGAGATAAAATCTTCCAGAAGCTTTCATCTGCTGCAAGTTTTCTTACAGACAGAACTTTCTGCTATTTTTCTCATAGTTAATTGGCTATTTGAGAAAACCAAATTTCTGGCCCTCAGCATTTAACTGGATTCTGTGGGTGACTGGATGACGGCTTTGCACATCACCATGGGTGTCATCCATACCTTTAAAACTTTTGTGTCAATCACAAATTATTGCTCTTGCTATTTCATCACTGGAAACTACTTTTTTTCCCTCTCTCACTCTCTGTCTTTTGAGACAGGGGCTTCCTCTGTCACCCAGGCTGGATGGAGTATAGTGGAGCAGTCATAGCTCACTGCAGCCTTGATACCTTGGACTCAGGTGATCCTCCCACCTCAGCCTCCTGAGTAGCTGGGACCACAGGTGTGCACCACCGGACCTGGCTAATTTGTTTTTGTTTTTCATAGAGACGGTGGTCTCTCTATGTTGCCCAGGCCTGTCTTGAACTCATGGGCTCAAGTGATCCTCCTGCCCCAGCCTCCTGAAGTTCTGGGATTACAGGTGTGAGCCACTGGACCCAGCTTTTAACTACTATTTTTAGCAGTTCTAATTGCCACTTGTCTTGGCTGTATATTCAGAATGAGTCAGTTTGGAATTATGGTTTTTCGATTGTTGTTAATTGATAGGGAGGTTCAAATGCAATATAGGAAAATAGTCTATTTCAAGTGTCTCACTGGCATATTTATTTAACTTTAAACAAAGTTTAATATGAATTCTTTGCTCTAACAGTCACCAATTTTAGGGTCAACAAAAGAATATTCTATTCACATCTAAGAAAGCTGACAACCTTAAAAGCTCTGTTGTAGTCAGCTGAAACATAACCTATTCCAGCAATTTCACAGGCTACACCATGAAAAAACTGGTAAATATTTCAGCAGATGAGTACAAATAATCTTTGGAGAAGCTGATAAAGATTTCAGTGCCAAACCATCTTAACCCACCTACAAAAGGGGCAAAAATAAATCAGCATTTTCTTGTCAAGTGAATAGGAAAATGATACATGAAATACTTTAATTATATGCAGTCGGCACTGTCTCACACCAAAGAACCTAAGATTTAAAAATCTTATAGTGAGTCGAGATCGTGCCACTGCACTCCAGCCTGGGCGACAGAGCGAGACCGTCTCAAAAAAAATGCAATACATATTGTCATGTTCCTTTATTAGGGGAATCTCCGTTACCTTTTGGGGAGGCTGATAGGGCTGCTTAAATTATTTGTATTAGAAAGGCACTTGAAGATGTAAACTTGAAGATAAAAACGGGACCTTATCCTATTTAAATTCTGTTTAGCAGAAAGAGCCGTAGCTAGAAATGGGCTGAGAACAACAGGGAACCCACCATTTAACTAAGGCAGTTAATCCCCCAAAGCATGGTAACATACTGTGCTGCACCCCCTAAAAGTGTGTTACCAACAGGACCACAAACAAGCTCGCCCACTGTTTTTAATGCAAATACCCCTTTCAAGATCGCAAACCCTTCAATACAGACTGCCTAATCCAGTCGCGCTTTACTACTACGGGTTCCTCCCGCCAAGTGGCAGCAGAGCCGCCCCGGGCCCGCGGAGAAGGCAGGTGCGCGTGAGGGAAAGCAGAGCTCGGGCCGCTACGTAAACCCAGCCCCTGCGCCGCGCCCACCTCTGCCCCGGGCACTGCGGGTCCTGCGGGTCCCGGATTCCAGGCGAGGCGGCACTCAGCCTGCGGCTGCTCAGACCTCCTCACTGCGCCCACCTCCTCTCCACGCCCCTGGCTCCAGGTCCGGAGCAGGAGGAGGACTCCGGGAATTCCCTGCACGCGAGAAGCGGAAACACCTTGAGGGGCGGACCAAGTGACCCAGCGCGGGACGAAGACCCGCAACCTCGCGGGAGTTCTGAGCGCCCTGTGGCAGGCTGCAGCAACACTGGGAGCCGTGTCTGCCAATCACCGTGTGGGGGCGGTCCTGGGCGCTTGCAATTGACTAAGCACCAGGAAGCTCGCGTTCCATTGGCCATTTTTCCGGTCCCAAGCCCACCTCTCGGCCTGAACCCCCGTCCCCTTCAGCGGGTCCAGGTGTCCACTGGGGAAGAGGAGAAGAAACGCCCAGCTTAGCTTTGGTTCCTTGTGCTGGAACTCGGGCTGCCCGAAGAGTCCTAGACCTTCACCCGTAGTCCCTTGGTCCCATTTCACGCCCAGGTTCTGACATGTCCTGTCGCATTCTTAACCTCTGCCTTCTACCCTATGTCCCACGCTGACCCATCCTATGCAGGGGGAAGGCAGAGCCGCAGGGACATTGCCAAAATCAAGATATTTCTCTTAGAGCTTTCCAATCTTGATAACCTTATGTCTAGGTCTGTATAGCATACAATGAGCATAAATATTTGTAAACAATCTCTAAACACTCCCCCTCATTAAATCATCAAACTAGTCCCAATGAAATAGGTACTGTTATTCCTTATTTTTCAAGCAAGGAAACATGAGCAAGAGGATTTGGTGATTGTCTCACATCCTGCTTTCTTTTGTTTTGTTTTGCTTTTTTGAGACCGAATTTGGCTCTTGTTGCCGAGGCTGGAGTTCAATGGTCCAATCTCGGCTCACCGCAATCTCCGCCTCCCGGGTTCAAGCAATTCTCCTGCCTCAGCCTCCCGAGTAGCTGGGATTACAGGCATGCGCCACCACGACCGGCTAATTTTGTATTTTTAGTAGAGACGGGGTTTCTCCATGTTGGGCAGGCTGGTCTTGAACTCCCCACCTCAGGTCCGCCCACCTCAGTCTCCCAAAGTGCTGGGATTACAGGAGTGAGCCACCGCGCCCGGCCCCTGTCGTTTGCTTGCCAAACATCAGTTGCACCCTGTCCTCATTCCTATTCCCTTGCTTTAATTCAGGCCTTCATAATTGCTTGCCTTGATTAGTTCTACAAATAGCTCCCAACTCCTCTCCCGGTCATCCTCCAAAGCCAAGGATTAATCTTCCCAATGCAAATCTGATCGTGTCTCTTAAACCTTTCTCAAGCCCCTCAAATGTCAACTCCTTCTGTGGCCCTTCATTCCCTATGGGTTCCGGCAGCGACTGCTTTTCTTGAAATATGATCACAGATGAATACACAAAAATGCACAATTGGCTGAAATTTCACAAACTAATCACACTCCTGCCATCAACAACTAACTTAAGAAACAGAACATGGTCGGGCGTGGTGGCTCACACCTGTAACCCCAGCACTTTGGGAGGCCGAGGTGGGCAGATCGCTTGAGGTCAGGAGTTAGAGACCAGGCTGGCCAAAGTGGTGAAACCCCGTGTCTACCAAAAATACAAAAATTAGCTGAGCGTGGTGTGTGCCTAGAATCGTTTGAACCTAGGAGGCTGAGGTTGCAGTGAGCCACTGCACTCCAGCCTGGGTGACAGAGCTAGACTTCATCAAAGAGAGAGAGAGAGAGAGAGAGAGAAGGAGGGACGGAGGGAGGGAAAAAGAAACAACCAGCACACCAGAAGTGTTTCCTTCCAGTTGCTAACCACTCCCTTCCACCCAAAGGGAACCACTAGGCTGACTTCCAACAACATAGAGTAGTATACTTGTGTTTGTACATTATACACGTGGGACTATTTCAGCCTGTGCTTTTTTGTGTCAGGTTTCTTTAACTCACCATTATGGTCATGAGGTTCATCCATATATTGAGTATAGTCACAGTTTGCTCATGAGAATGCTGCAGTGCATTTCATTTTGTGAATACACCACAATTTATTCAACCAATTGTTGATAGGCATTGAAGTAGTCTACATTCTGGAACTATTAAAAATATTGCTGCTATGAACATTGTAATAAATGTCTTTTGATGAACATGATGAAAGATGATTGCATTTCTATTCAGTGTATACCTACAAATAGAATTCTTGGATCATAGGTTATACCACATTCAAATTTAGTAGATATTAAATATTTTAAAAGTTTTCTAAAGTGTTTGAGCCAATTTACACTTATCAGCAATGCATGAGTACTCCAGTTGGTCCACATTCTCATCAACACTTGGTATTTTCCATTTCTCATTTTAGCCATTTTGGTGGGTGATAATTGTGCCTCAGGTGGTTTTAATTTGCAGCTCCCTGATGATTAATGAAGTTGAGCACCTTTTCATCTCTTTATTGGCTATTAAGACATAACTTCATGACATGTCTGTTAAAATTTGTCCCCATTTTTAGTATCTTTTAAATTTGTATTTTCCTAACATTTGATTATGAAAAATTTCAAATATTTAGCAAAGTTTAAAGAGTTTTATAATAACACCTGTAAACCTACCACATAGATTCTACCATTAACATTATATAACATTCACTTTAGGATATTTCTACCTTTCCCTGTATCCATCTTAATGTTGTTGCATTTCAAAGTAAATTGCAAACAGCTATACATGTTGGCCATTTAAATATTAATATTTCAGCATGTATATCATTAACGAGAATTTTTAATACTTCAGGTTTCTTTTGATGTAAAATTTATATGAAATTAAATGCACAAATCTTTAGTGTATATTCGCTGAGTTTTGACAAATACATTCACTTGTATAACCCAAATGTCTATCAAGTATAGAACATACTATCACCCTGGAAAGTTCTTCATGCTCCCTCCCATTTCCACTTTCCCAGGAACAACCAATGTTCTAATTTTTTTCCCCGTTGGAGATTAGATTTGCCTGTTTCAGAAGATCGTATAACTGGAATCACATAGTATGTTCTGTCTAAGGCTTGTTACACTCAGCATGCTGTATTTGAGATTTATTAATATTGTTGCACATGTCAACAATTCATTCCTCCTTATTTCTGAGTAATATTCCATTGGATGAATATATCACAGTTTGTTTATCCATTGTAAGAAGATTTTTAAAAATCACTTTATTGAAGTATGATTGGCATGCTAAAAAGCTGTACATGTTCAATGTACACAACTTGATAAGTTTGCAGATAAGTGTATACCCTTAAAACCACCAGCACAATCTATGCCATGAACCTAATCCATCACCTCCAAAAGTTTTCTCCTGACCCCTTTATTATTATTATTGATCAGAACACTGAACATGGGGGGAGGGAAAGAGAGGGAGAAAAGTTTGAAAAACTAACTGTTGGGTACTATGCTCAGTACCTGGCTGAAGGGATCATTTGTACCCCAAACCTCGGCATCACACAATATACCCAGGTAACAAGCCCGCACATGTACCCCTGAATCTAAAATAAAATTTGAAAAAATAAAATAAATTTAAAAGAACGCAATGTAAGATATATCCTCTTAGCAAATGTTTAAGTATACAGTATTATTATTTTTTTTTTTTAGTATTCTGACTATTCATCCTTTGTCAGGTATATATGTTGCAAATATTTTCTCCCATTTGGTTCCTTTTCATTCTTTTAATGGTACCTTTTGAGGAAAACTTTAATTTTGAAATGTCCAATTCATCAGTTTTAACAGTGTCTTCTGGTTTTATTTAAGAAATCTCTGTCTACTCCAGGTTATAAAATTTCCTCCTATGTTTTTCCCAAAAAGCTTTAATGGTTTAGTTTGCTCACTCAGATCTGCAGTCCATTTGGAATTGATTGTTGTGAATGGTGGGACATAGAAGTAGGTCCAGATGCCTTCTGTTTTTATGTGGATTGCTAATTGATCCAGCGTGTTTATTCAAAAGATCAATTTTCCCACTTGCAATTGTCATAAGTCAAGTGACCATGTATGTGTGATCCTATCTCCTGACTGTTTTGTTCTATCAGTTGGTTTTCTGTCTTTACAACACTGCGAAACTGACTTCGTTTTGTAGCTTTATAGTAAGCCTTAATAGTATATCAGTGAACCGAATTTTCAATGTAATTAAATTTAAATTTGAATAGCCATCTGGCTATTGGCTACTGTATTGGACAGCACAGATACAGAACATTTCTATCTTCACAGAAAATTCTATTGGATAACACTGTTCTAGAAAGCATCTAGAAGCCAATACCAGATGCTTCATTTCATAGCTGCATTCTGGGCTGCTCTTCAAACATATGCATAAAACCTTTCTTCAAAAACTCAGAACACAGCTTCCTATAGTTAGGTAAGACACAAATTCTTTTGATCTCATACTTTTTGCAATAAAAATATTATGTCAGGTGCGAGAGAGCTTAGTGAGTTGGGAAACATTTTCTTTGATCAGACATCAAAAAATAGCAGCCCCAAATCATAGGAAAAGATTTCTGCTGAAATACCGTTACTTGTAGTTTATTATCTGCTCTCATTCGAGGTCACACTTAATTCTCTTACTTCCCCAGGAAAGCCCTGGGTTGTCACTAGCTGTGTTTGAGACAGTTTGCCTTGAGACTTGCAATCAGGGGTGACTCAGATCTGGCTCCTGTAAGGGATTCCTCAAGCCGTATGGTCCTAGTCTATCAGTGACACTGTAGACTTGTGACTGTAAAATGATGCATTGTACTTATTTTATCCTTGAGATGTTACTTTAAAAATTATGTGTACTTATTTTTCCCTACAATGTTTATATTTGATAACTGGTTCTTTTCCAATGTTTTATTTTACACTACTGTGATGGCTATTTTATCATTAATTTCCAGACTTCAGTCTAGCCCAGGGCTTTATTTTTATTTTTAGAGACTGGGTCTTGCTGTGCTCCTCCCAGGCTGGAGTACGGTGACGCAACCATAGCTCACTGCAGCCTCAGCCTCCTGTAGCCTAGGGCTTTAGTCATGATCTAAATCTCCATTGGGCAACAAATGTTTGTGGGTCACTCTGTGAGAGGCACTGTTCGAGGCCCTGGGGAGACAGATGACAAATACCAGATCACAGTTACCATTGAACGTCTACTATAGTCCAAGCTCTTGCGTTTGTTATTTTTCATGATCATAACAACTCTGCAAAGGTAAATGTTGCTGCTTCATTTTTAAGATGATAAAGCTAAGGTTATGGAGTGGGGGGAGTCAAACTCCTGTACATA
The DNA here is from genome assembly GCA_036589455.1 of Ateles fusciceps. NCBI lineage: Eukaryota > Metazoa > Chordata > Mammalia > Primates > Atelidae > Ateles > Ateles fusciceps. The sequence continues at coordinate 15,811,590 of JAZHEH010000193.1, forward strand.
ATAGGTGCTGGAGCTGAGATTTAAGCTATGAATTCATGCTTACAGAAATGGGCCCTTTGAGAAGACCCTGAATGTGCATGTGGTGGCCAGATCTCTAGCTGCTACCTTGGGCCACAGGGATAAGGATCACATCCTAGACTTTATGGTCTGAGTTGCACCTCCCTCAGAGTCATAGGTTGAAGTCCTAACTCCCAGTACCTCAGAATGTGATCTTATTTGGAATGTGACCTTTAACTATTTAACTATGTAAATAGTTAAGATGAGGTCATACCGGAGTAGGGTGGGCTCCTCATCCAACTTGACTGGTTTCCTTATAAAAATGGGAAATGCGGACAGAGAGATAAACACAGGAAGAACGTGATATGAACATGAAGACAGAGATACTTCCACAAGCCAAGGAATGCCGAAGGTTCACAGCAAACCCCAAGAAGCTTGAAGGGAGTGAGGGAACAGATTGGTGCTCACAGCCTTAGGAGGAAACAACCCTAACAATAGCTGATCTCAGACTTCTAGCCCCTAGAACTGTGACATGATACATGTCTGTCATTGAAGACTCCAGTTTGTGGTACATTGTGTGGCAGCCTTAGAAAACTAACACACTAGGGGCCAGGTGTGGTGGCTCATGCCTGTAATCCCAGTACTTTGGGAGGCCAAGGCGGGTGAATCACCTGAGGGCAGGAGTTCGAGACAGCCTGACCAACATGGTGAAACCCCATCTCTACTAAAAATACAAAAAATTAGCCAGGTGTGGTGGTGCCTGTAATCCCAGCTACTTGGGAAGCCGAAGCAGGAAAATCACTTGAACCCAAGAGGCAGAAGTGGCAGTGAGCCGAGACCACACCATTACACTCCAGCCTGGGCAACAGAGCAAGACTCTGTCTCAAAAAATAAATAAAAAGAAGAAAACTCACACACTAGGGATGGCTGAGAAACTCACACACTAGGAATGAAGTGGAAGGAACTTGAGACCCTGAGGATGCTGTGAAGCAGAGTCTCCACATCAGCATAGGTCCAAACAAAAATGAATATCTGTCTTATTTAAAGGACTACTATTAGGGCCTCTGTTATTTGCATTCAAACCTAAACAACACTTAGGATAAAGTGCAAACACCTAATTATGACATAGTAGGCCCATCAAGAGTTGGCCCTTGCCTTTTTTTCTACCTTTCCCTTTCTGACCCCGCATATGCTTCAGTCATGTAAGACTACTCCTAAAGCTCTCTCCCCACTGCTTTCCTCTGTGGACACTTCTTCTCTGCCTATAAATAATATCTTTCTTGTCTTTTTCCCTCTGCCTGTGTTTTGTTTATTTATTATTATTTTTAAGCCTTCTTAGCTTGGCCACATCTTAGCTTAGGTTTTATATCCTCCAGAATTGCTTCCCTGACCTCATCAGGCTAGATCGCTTATCTCATGGTACCAGTGCGTCCTGCCATCATAATGTTTACCAATTACATTGTAGTTTATAAATTTGTTTTAGAGCTCAGTGCCTGTTTCATCATAAATACTCATTAAATCTTTGCTTAGTGGTTGAAAGATCACTACTGTTTTTCCTTGGCCTTCTATGAAAATATATTCTCTGAATTTCTAAAAAATAAGATCTTACAGATATTTTTAATGAGCAGCTCAAAAACAAACCCAAGACAGCAATAAAATGAAGCATCTGGTACTGGCTTCTAGATGTCTTCTAGAACACTGCTGTCAACAGACTTTCTGTGAGGAGGGAAACAGCCCTATGGCTAATTACAATAAAATAAAGTTAAATTAAAATTTTAGTTCTTTGTTATGAAAGGCTGAATAATGGCCTCCAGATATGTCCACATCCTAATCCTGGGAACCTGTGATTATTACTTTATATGGCAAAAGGGACTTTGCAGATGTAATTAAACTAAGGATCTTGAGATGGGGAAATTATCCTGGGTTATTTGGGTGGGTCCTAAATGTAATTGCAGGTGTCCTTACATGAAGGACACAGGAGGAGATTTTACTACAGACCAAAAGAAGGCAATGTAACAACTGAAGCAAGAGGCCACTGGCAGGCTTTAAAGATAGAGCTGGCGGAAGGCGCCTCCAGTCAAGGAATGCATGCTTCTGCAAGAGTAGGTGGAAAATAAAACAAAACAAAAGGAATGCATGAAATGCAACTCTAGAAGCTGGAAAAGGTAAAATAAAACCAAACAACAACAAGAAAAAACCCCAGATTGTCCTCTGGAAAGTGACCCTGCTGGCACCTTGATGATGGCTCAGCAAAACTGATTTCAAACTTCCGACCTCCAGAACTGTGAAACAATAAATGTGTGTTGCTTTAAGCCACCAGGCTTGTGGTAATTTGTTATAGCAGCCATAAGAAATTAATACATTCAGCAGCACTGGCCACATTTCCAGAGCACATCCTAGATAGTGCAGCTCTAGAGTTTTCTGCTTGCCACAGATGCGTATGTGGGCTATCTCTTGGATGCTACATCCTTCAGACTTCAGACATTCTGAATATTAATTTGCTACATTCACATATGAATTTATGTATATGTGTTTTGCATATGGAAACCAAACCCAGAAAGCTCACTTATCTTCTGCTAAAGCAAAACACTAGGACTATAGTAAATCAAGGCCTTTCTTCAACATTGTGATCCATTACTTTTTACTACTCAAAAGCATTTATAAATGGCTTCATTTTTCTCATTAACGTTGATACCAAAGAGAGGCATTCCAGTTCAATTCATCTTTCTCTTTGGAGCACCAGAAACATCATCAAGTGAAATGCAAATCATATTTCTTTGATATATGTCTTGTTTAATAAAAAAATAATGACTTTGATGTCTTAGTTTTGCTTGGTGTGTACATGTGCAGTCCAAGCAGGAGCATATCTAAGGTGTGGGGGTGAAAGAGACTCATCTCTAATCTCTGCTTCAAAAGGCTTCACACACAATAACCCTCACAGCAGTACAGCAGTGCCTTGCAGATTTCAACTTTATGCCTCTACCTGTCTGCACACATGTGAAGGTTTTACAATGCGTTAAGAGTTGTTAGCAAAATGTAAGTCCTGCTTTCCTTGGAGATGGTAACAGGAAAAAATAATCACTAAACAAATTCCATTAAAGCACTTACTACAATGTATTATCATCCTTAACACTCTAGTTAATGTTAACTAGTTGGGAAAGGACGTTCATAGCCTACCCACTGCCATTAAAACATTTTTTTTTTCTTGTGGTAAAATATACATAACACAAAATTGATCTTTTTAACCATGTTCAAGTGTACAATTCCATGGCATTAAATAGACTCACAATGTTGTCCAACCACCACCACTTCCGTTTCCAGAACTTCTTCATCATCTCAAACTGAAACTCTGTGCCTGTTAAATAATAACTCCCCATATCCCGCTCCCCCCAGCCCTGGGGATCACTATTTCTACTTTCTGTTTCTATGAATTTGACTATTCTAGATAACTTACATTAAGTGGAACCATATAGTTTTTCTTTTATGTCTGGTTCATTTCACTCAGCATGATGTTTTCAAGGTTCATCCACGTTGTAACATGTGTCAAAATTCTCCTCCTTTTTAAAGGCTGAATTATATTCCATTGTATGTATTGACCACATTATCCATTCATCTGTTGATGGACATTTGGGTTGTTTCCTCCTTTTGGCTATTGTGAATAATGTTTCTTTGAACACTGGTGTACACGCTGGTGTATTTTATTAGTGGGCTACACAAACCTATTAACCAGAACTTGCATGACATGAGAAATAGGTTTAAAGTCTCCCCCTAAATAAATGGTTATAAAATTTGGCCATATATTAGCATTATCTAGGGTTTTAAAAAGTTCCCAGTGTCTATGTTGCACTCCTGAAGAATTACGTCACATTATCTGGGAGTGGGACCCAAGCATCACTGTCTCTTGTAATCTTACCCGGTGATTCCAGCGTGCAGCCAAGCTTGAGAAGTAGAACCCTAAACAACTGCCTCATAAGTATTGTCTCATCTAAGGCTCTCTTCCCTTCCCTACAATCTCTAAACCACACTTAGGTTTCCCATACTTACAAATCCAATTTAGCTCAATTAAATTTATTGTCTTGTTTTCAAGGTCTTTCCTCCAAAGCAGTTACTCATATAATTTAAGCTTAAGGGGGAAAATCTCAGCTTTGTCTAATTAAGGAAAGTGTGCTCCTATCAGCAATAGGATGAATATAGTCAAATATGTTTAAAAAATTTAATATAATAATGAAACTCTAAACACGTTTTAATTGCAAGACTAAAAATTAACTTTTTTTTTTGAGACAGTCTCGCTCTGTCACCCAGGCTGGAGTGCAGCGGCACTATCTTCACTCACGGCAACCTTCGCCTCCAGGGTTCAAGCAATTCTCCCACTTCAGCCTCCCAAAAAGCTGGGATTACAGGCACCCACCACCACACCCAGCTAATTTTTGTGTATTTAGTAGAGACAGGGTTTCGTCATGTTGACCAGGCTGGTCTTGAATTCATGACCTCAGGTGATCTGCTGGCCTTGGCCTCCCAAAGTGCTGGAATTACAGGCATAAGCCACCATGCCTGGCCACAAAATTAACTCTTAGTAATACAATTATTAAATATTGCGTTGGAAATGCCATGCTAATGTAATTTTATAGGAAAGAGAGAAAAGCACCATTATTTGCAGGTGATACAATTGAAATGCTTAGAAAATTCAGAAGAATCAGCTTTTAAAAAGTCCTGGAGGTAATCAAACACCGGATGTTCTCACTCATAGGTGGGTGTTGAACAATGTGAACACATGGACATAGGGAGGGGAGCATCACACACTGGGGTCTGTCGGGGGGGAAATAGGGAGGGACAGCAGGGGGTGGGGAGTTGGGGGAGAGATAGCATAGGGAGAAATGCCAGATATAGGTGATGGGGAGAAAGACAGCAAACCACACTGCCATGTGTGTACCTATGCAAGAATCTTGCATGTTCTTCACATGTACCCCAAAACCTAAAATGCAATAAAAATAAAAATAAAAAAATAATTTAAAAAAAGTCCTGAAGGTATACAAATAAGTTAATGGCAAGAAAAAGAGATAATCCTTATATAGGATCCTTGTATAGCCAATCATACCAGCTGAAAAATAAGAGATCCAATGTATGATGGTCACAAAAATTAAAATACTTAAAAGATGCAGTGCACATTTATTTGTTTAATTACAAACCATATTGTACAATGCTTCAGAAAGTGGCTTGAAGAACAGGCCGCTTGGGGGATAATCCTGGCTTCCAGCACTTAGTAGCTGTGGGAACTTGGAGAATTATTTAACCTCTCTGTGCCTGAGTTCATCTATCTATAAAGTGGGGAAAATAATAGTACCTACTGCATAGTTTTGGAAGGATTAGATGAGTTTAAAATCCATAGTGCTTAGAACATTCCCTGCTACAATAGCATCATTTCAGTGTTAGCTTTTAGATTTATTATGGGAAGCCTTTTGAGAAAGGAAATGAATACATAAAGGGCTATAGCATATTATTGTATAGAACGAGATTGTAGATGTGAGGGGAGACAGAAAATAAATACACGGTGATGACTGGGTGCATAAGAAACAAGCTCGGAAGCCTGAGACTAAATATTTTATATATTTGTCTTCTCTATATAGTATGAAATTGTATGAATATGTATAAGATTTCTACATCAATACAATTCCAGTTAAATACATTGAATGCTAAATATAATATAAAGGGAACTTACAAAAATTCACATGGAAAAATAAATGGATTTGAATATAAAAGGATATTTGAACAAGAAGGGCTATTAGCAGCTTTTACAGACTATTATGCAGCACTTACAAAATAGTAGTGGCTTAGTAAATACTACTTCAAGAACTAAGAATCTAGAAACAACTCCAAGTTTAAAGAAAGCAAGAGGAAATATGGCTGTATAAGGTTTTTCAAAAGTCAAGGGGATATACATACATATCCTATGTATACACACATATACATAAACAATATGTACACACATATATTGCGTATGTATTCTGCCCAGCTAATTTTTAAATTTTTTTAAAATGTTACTTTTTGTGGAGACAGAATCTTGCTACCTTGCCCAGGCTGCTCTTGAACTCTTGGCCTCAAGTGATCCTCCCACTTTGACCTCCCGAAGTGCTGGGATTATAGGCATGAGCCACCATCCTTGGCCAATATATTTAAATAATTGTATAGAAATTTGAGAAATATTCCAAAGGCATTAAACCTTAAAAAAAAAAGGGGAACTATTAGATAACAATTTTTAAAACACAGCTATGAAACAAAAATTAGTTTCTTTCTGCTTTGAAAACGTCGGTGGAAACAGACTGGAATATCTGGAACAGACTGGAATATATATTACAATTTTAAGCATCTGTAAAATGGAACACAAAATGACAGTATAGGAAGCTTTAGAAATTAAGTATGACGAAAAAATCTATCAATTCATTTTCCTTCATCTTCACTTCTATCCTGGACATGGTAAGTCTTGGTTTAACTTCCAAAATAGCTCCTACTCAAATAGGTTTCTCTGCTTTTACCCTTGCCTTTCTAGAAATCCACACTCCGAATGGAAAGCTGAATAATCCTTTAAAAGACCTTAATAAGACAGGGAACTCACACACTTAATACTCTCCATTGCCTTCCCAGTGCACTAAAATGAAATCCAAACCCCTACTCATTGTTCATAAGGTTTCACACTCACCTTATGTCAGCCCACTTCAGCCATTGATATGTCCTGTGCTGGGTCCCACCTGAGTCTTTGTACCAGCTGTTTTCTTTTTCTTTTCTTTTCTTTTTGCGATGGAGTTTCGCTCTTTCACCCAGGCTTGAGTGAAATGGGGCGATCTCAGTTCACTGCAACCACCAACCCACGGGTTGAAGCAATTCTCCTGCCTCAGCCTCCCAAGTAGCTGGAATTGTAGGTGCCCACACCACGCCCAGTTAATTTTTTTGTATTTTTAGTAGAGACGGGGTTTTGACATGTTGACCAGGCTGGTCTCGAACTCCTGAGCTCAGGTCATGCCCCTGCCTTGGCCTACCAAAGTACTGGGATTACAGGCATGAGCCACCGTGCCCAGGCTGTACTAGCTGTTTCTTTTGTCTGAAATACTCTTCCCAACCCCTCATCTTCACAAGGCAGGATTCTTCACATGCTTTAGATTCCAGCCTATATAGTTCTTCCTCGGAGAAGCTTTATCTGAGCCTTCACTTTAAAGTAATAAAAACAAAACAAAAACTAGAGTTGGGTGCGGTGGCTCACACCTGTAATCCTACCACTTTGGGAGGCCAAGGCAGGTGGATCACTTGAGCCCAGGAGTTCAGGACCAGATTGGGCAACATGGTGAAACTCCATCTCTACCCCCAAAAACACAAAAATTAGCTGGGCATGGTGGTGGACACCTGTAGTCTCAGCTAGGAGGCAGATGTCAGAGTGAGCCATGGTGTACTTCAGACTAGGTGACAGTGAGACCCTGTCTAAAAGAAACAACAACAACAAAACAAAAACAAAAACAAGACAACACACACACACACACACACACACACACACACCCCTAGAATCAAATGTATTTCTATATGCTAGGCACTCTCTTAACACTTTACATGCAAAACTCAAAACACAAGAGGACAATGAGAGAGATTCTATTATCATTTCCATCTTATAGCAAGAAACTGAATCCCAGCAAAGTTGGGTAAAAATCTCAATGTACAGCAAGCAAGTAGCTTATAAGTGCCATCATTTAATTGTTCTGCTCTGCTGCCTGTACAGGTAGCCTTCCAGCTACTCTCAACCATATCACTGTTTTTATTTTCACTATGGCACTTTTCAAAGTGTGATTTTTTTAATTTGTGAATTGTTTGTTCCCTATTGACAGAATGTCTGTCTTGTTCACTCCTATATGTCCAACACCTAGAACAATGACTAGCACATTGGAAATACTCAATACTTAATTAATATATATTATTATTATCATTATTTTCTTTGAGACAGAGTTACGCTCTCATTGCCCAGGCTGGGGTGCAATGGCATGATCTCGGCTCACTGCAACCTCCTCCTCCTGGTTCAAGCAATTGTCTTGCCTCAGCCTCCTGAGTAGTTGGGATTACAGGAGCCTGCCACCACACCCAGCTAATTTTCTTAGTTTTAGTAGAGACGGGGTTTTACCATGTTGGCCAGCCCACTTCAGCCCATGTCAGCCCATTTTAGCCATTGATATATCCTGTGCTGGGTAGAAAAAGAAACAGCTGGTGCAAAGACTCAGGTGGTCTTGAACTCCTGACCTCAGGTGATCCACCCACCTTGCCTTCCCAAAGTGCTGGGATTACAAGTGTGAACCAATGCGCTTGGCCAATTAATATTTTTTGAATGAATGGATGAATAAGTGAAAATTAAGAAATCATTCAACTTGATCAAAATAAAGATTATGAAAAGACCAATTTTATTCCCACTCAAAAGTTCCTACTTTTTTTTAATGCTATGCTGTCTGATGGCTATAGTACCTACTATCCCTCATTTATTGTAGAGAGGAAAGATAAAATACCAGATAATGCACCATGCCATTAAGGGAAGGACTACAGTATTTCTTCAGATTGGAAACTCAGATAACAGAAGCCTCCCAAAGGTAATATTTAAACTGAGACCTTAGTGACAATAATTCAAGCCATGTGAAGATGGACACAGGGGAAGTATTCCAGGCAGAGGAATGGCTAGAACAAAAGTCTGAAGACAAGAACAAACATGGGAAATCAAAGTATCTGATCATGTACGGGCTTATGAGCTATGGAAAGAATTTGGATTCTGTTCCACGATAAACCCTTGAAGACTTTTCATCAAGGAAATTATGTGATACTGGTTATGTTTTCTTTTTTTTTTTTTTTTTGAGACAGGATCTCACTCTGTCAACCAGGCTGGAGTGCAGTGGTGTGATCTTGGCTCACTGCAACCTCGGCCTCCCAGATTTAAGCGATTCTCCTGCCTCGGCCTCCGGAGTAGCTGGGACTACAGGCACGCACCACTGTGCCCGGCTAATTTTTTGTACTTTTAGTAGAGATGGGGTTTCACCATGTTGGCCAGGATGGTCTCGATCTCTTGACCTCGTCATCCGTCCGCCTCGGCCTCCCAAAGTGCTGGGATTAATATCTTGTATAAAGTTACAGATAACAATCAAAAGAATAAAAAGTATTTGTTCTTCAGTAGTCTATCTGTGTAACTATCACTAGCATTATATGAGGAGCCTCGCCCACCCAATTCCTTTTCATGATTTAAGTGAATTCAGTTTTTTTCTTGTTTGTTTGTACTCTGTACCTAGATTCTCTAGATGCCAATAATGATGGATCAACTTTTAAAGAAGTGCATATATATACATATATATATACACACACACACACTATATATAGAGAGAGAGGAGTTAAAATGATTTAACTTTTGAAAACAGTGTCTTGACTGGATACTGCAAAGCTAAAGACAGAAAAAAAAAAAAACAACAAATGCTGTATTCTAATTGGTTACTTTGTTTCTCATAGGAGTACCGGTTAGCAATTAGGTAACTACTTTATGTAACTAGTTTACACATATAGTAGAGTTTAACAAATAAGTACATCTTAGACAGTAGGAGACATGTTTCTCAGCAACAGAAAAGTTACAGATAGACAAGGGGTAAAGTGAGGCTAGAATGAATCCTGTGGTGCTGAATGAGAGTTGCAGATATCAGTATAAACTCATTTATTTCAATAAAGTCTAGATATAGGTGTATAGGTATCTGTGTCCACTTAGGGGGCCTACACAGTGATAACCTAGTAGCAGTAGCAATGAGCACAACTTGTGCCCAGATCTTGGTTTCTAAAAACATTTTTCAGTACAGGGAACAATGGCTTTTTGGAAAAAATGACTGATTCTAGGGCTGGTCAGGAAAAATAAAAGATGAGCCTGCCACATATTGAAGCACTGGAAAGAAAGAAGTGCTAAAAAACAAAATAAGCCCAAACAAACAAAAAACACATAGGGAGAGGCATGCCAAAAGGAAACAGGAACCAATTTTCCAAGAGCTCTCAAAGGCCAAAGCTGCAACACTTTGAGAAACAGTACGATAGTATTGGATTACAACTCAAAGAACAATGTATATATCCATGAGCCCACACTGATAAAAAATATTGGATAGCAATTTTCCTTAAGTAAGCTTCTAATTAATAAATGTATAAGGAAATACGAAAGTAAAACATCTGGTGGGCCCTTGGGCTGGCTAATAAACATTTTTGCCAACCAACCTATTTTGTGTTCCTTCTGTTGCATAACGATGGAAAGAAAAAGAAGACTTTTCCCCCTGTGAGTTTTGCATAACAAAAATACCTTTGTGTCCATCATTAGTAATGTTGAAACTATTTTCTATAACTTTTCATGCCCTACAAACCTTACTCTAACCCAGTATTGTGCAGCTTAACACATCTCAAAATCACTCATGCTATTTGATAAATGAGACTTTATCCTTCCAAGAAGACATTTTCTAACATTCCAATGACTGCCTCTTTATTTCATATTTCCTCTTAACTTTGTATTACTACTTGACATGGTGAAATGAGGACCAAGTAGTACAAATACCCAGTACTGAAAGTTGCGTTACCTTTTAATGGCTTCTCTAATTTCAATGCATAACAAACACAAGAAGTTCTATATCTTTCAGCTCAAGTAACCTTTCTCTTGTGCCCTGTATTGCTGAAAGTTTTTCTTACCTTCTTTTGATATCAACATTACTATGAACAATAAACCTATCTCCAAGGGTTCTATTGTTCCAGAGTATGAGTTTCCTTTTCTTTTTCTTTTTGAGACAGGAGCTCACTGTCACCCAGGCTGGAGTGCAGTGGCACAATCCTGGCTCACAGCAGCCTCAGCCTCCCAGCCTCACGTGATCTTCCCACCTCAGCCTCCTGGGTAGCTAGGACTGTAGGCATGTGCCACCACATCTGGCTAGTTTTTGTATTTTTTGTAGAGACAGGGTTTTGCCATGTTGCCCAGGCTGGTCTTATTCCTGGGCTCAAGAGATCCACCTGCCTCAGCCTCCCAAAGTGCTGGAATTACAGGTATGAGCCGCCACACCCAGTCTGTGTTTTCTATTTTTTTTTTTTTTTTTTTTGAGACGGAGTCTTGCTCTGTTGACCAGGCTGGAGCGTAGTGGCACAATCTCAGCTCACTGCAACCTCCGCCTCCAGAGTTCAAGTGATTCTCCTGTCTCAGCCTTCCGAGTAGCTGGGACTATAGGCACACGACCACGCCCAGCTAATTTTTGTATTTTTAGTAGAGATGGGGTTGGCCATCTCTATGTTGGCCAGGATGGTCTCAATCTCTTGACCTTGTGATCTGCCCACCTCGGCCTCCCAAAGTGCTGGTATTACACGCATGAGCCACTGCACCCAGCCATCTGTGTTTTCTTAATGTAACTTGAAATGATTATTCTATTAATAAATGATCAATCTGCTATGTTCACAGATTTGTTTATATGCAACCTTAAAAAGGAGGTGAGACTCTCACTGCCCATTCCTCTTACATGTAATCACTTTCATTTGCTAACGGTTTTTCCTTCCTGTTTTATTTGCAAATACATACACATATACATACATATTATCTCCCCCCTTTTAAAAGAAAAAGTAACACACTAGGTATTCTGTTCCACATCCTGCTCTTTTTCAGTAATGGTATAATCTTGAGCAAGCTATCTACCCATTGAGATTATTTATCCATAAACTGTGAACACTGTGAAGATTAACTAGAAAGATACATGTGAGGAACTCACCACAGGACTGGGCAGAGTGAAGTGTTTGATATAACAGACGCCACCTCAACACTATCTACATCCTACTTCCACCTGCACCCCCGGGTCGTAAGATAGTTAAAACGCCCACCAGACTAACATTCCATTAGACCACTAAAATGCCCATGAGAAGTCAGGAAAGCTCAGATCATCCCAGCCTAAATGATTTGTGGCTTTCTCCCTAAAGTCAGTTTTCAGTCGGTTCTGACGATTACCTAACATTTATTCTTTCAGACAAATTCAAGGACAGTCTTGTGTATGTGCACATTGGAGTCTTCTACCATTAGCCAAAATCAAGGGAACAAAATTCCTTTATCTATTCAAACACTCTTTGGTCTATCCAGAAGTCTACAAAGTGCTTTTGGGAGAAATTTTCTGTTCCCAACTTAGTTCCATTGTTTGGGGGCTTGCAAATTAACAGATTAATAGAATATATAGAAAAAAAAGAACATTATACGTGCATGCAAGAACACTACAAAGAGTGGCTCTCTGAACAGCAAGGGGTAAGGGTTTACAGATCAACTTAATGGTGTGTCTTTTTTTTTGAGAGTTTCGCTCACTGCCCAGGCTAGAGTGCAGTGGTGTGATCTTGGCTCACTGCAACCACTGTCTCCTGGGCTCAAGTGATTCTCCCATCTCAGTCTCCCAAGTAGCTGGGATTACAGGTACCCACCATCACACCTAGCAAATTTTTGTGTTTTAGTAGACACAGTTTCACCATGTTGGCCAGCCTGGTCTCGAACTCCTGATGTCAGGTGATCCACCTGCCTCTGCCTCCCTTAGTTCTAGGATTACAGGTGTGAGCCACCACACCCAGCCAATGGTGTGTCTTAAGGCGTCAGAGTGAAACTATGAAAAGTTCTGATAAGGTTTATTTACAACACCTTGGGAGGTCCTAGTGCCAAGTACCCTTACATGAGGAACCCTCAGAGGATGGTTTATGGCAGCTGAATTCTCAGTAAAGTCTGCTTTACTCATCAAAGTTCAGCTAAGACTGTTTTTCTTTTTTGAGACGGAGTCTCACTCTGTTGCCAGGCTGTGAGTGCAGTGGCATGATCTTGGCTCACTGCAACCTCCTGCCTCCCAGGTTCAAGCAATTCTTCTGCCTCAGCCTCCCAAGCAGCTGGGACTACAGGTGCATGCTACCACGCCCAGCTAAGTTTTGTATTTTCAGTAGAGACAGGGTTTCACCATGTTGGCCAGGATGGTCTCGATCTCTTGACCTTGTGATCCGCCCTCCTCGGCCTCCCAAAGTGCTGGGATTACAGGTGTGAGCCACCGCACCTGGCCTTAGCTAAGGCTTTTTGTCTGCAGCTGCTGTTTGTTCAGACGTTCTCAGATTAAAGTAGACTTGTGTCATACTGATGGGTTGTTAGTCCCTTCATTGCCCCATTTTAAACTTGACATGAAGTTTCATTGACAAGGAGCTATGCTGATTGCTGTGGAGATAAGACTGGGTACAGAGGTTGGGAGTTAAGGGATCTGTGAGATTTGTGAAAGAAACGAACATAGGTCAGAACAAAGATGATTAAGCAGAAAAAAACAATTAAAAGTACATAGCCCCATGATATGAACCAGTCTCCCCCAATCAAATAACGGTATATTCTTCATGTTCTCGGATATGTCTTTGATGCGCTGTATATCAGACATTATATCTTCCGAATTATTTATATAGAGGCAACACTGTTTGCCAACAGTTCCACAAGCCGTTTGCCGTTGGGTGGTCGGTATATCCAAGACACGATCATGTGGGGGATGCAGAGGCTAAACTGCTAACTTTTGATTGGTGTGCTTCCAAGGTCGGCTGAGTGGCACTGAATTCCTGGTCTATCGCTTTGGAAAGGTTTAAAATTGCCTTTTCTAAATCAGAAGTTCCCAAACTTGGAAAAAGGGCCTTTATTGTTGAATTGTCCTTGGGGTTGTAATACAGAGGTGGATTGTCTGTGTCTCGTTTGGTGCGTCTACGTAGTGTTACTTTATGAATGAAGGATCTCAGGTTTGTAATTTGGCTAGCATTTAAGGTGAGGTATCTGGTGAGGGAAGGTACCAGATACCCAAGTCCACATCGCCCTGACCATTTCGGTGGAAACCCTTTGTATACCCCATTGCCACATAAAATAAAGAGACCAGAGTTGTTCACAGACAAGGTCAGATTGGCACCTGTGAGCCACCAGGTGGGGGTCTGGTGTCCATCATGACCTTTGTCATTAGTTATGTTGGCATCTGCACATCCCCATTTCCCATGAGCCTCTGTCAGCCCATAAGAGCAAAATATGTTGTGAAATAGCTGGTACAGAAGGCCTTTGGTTTGGTTTTGGCAGCTATATAGGCAGGTGTCATTACTTGGCCAGGTCAATCCAGAATTTCGATCTACCCACTGGTAGTCTTGGGTACCGGGCAGACCAATCAAGGGAACCGTTGAGCTGTTCCAGGTCCAGTTTGTGCGTAGGTAAACACTTGTATCATCATAATCATTTCTGGATTCCTTTGTAACATCTATAGAGGGTGTGAAGGTGCCATCTGTAGAATCAAACCATAGTGTTTGAATACAATATTGTTTAGGTATGTTACCTAGGAAGGGTCCAGTGCCATTTTTATTTTCTATACAAAGAGAAAAATTTCCCTCCAATAACTTTACTTGAGCAAAGGATAGACCTTGAGCTTCCATGAAGGCTTCCCAGTGCTGAGTCACTTTATCCCAGGAGGAAGTAGAGTGATTCTGCACTTCTGCTTGTGGATGCCATACCCTTTCATACATCCATTGTCCAGAATAGGTCCACCAGGTGCTTGCACTGGCAGGAACAAAAACTAGTTCGGGTTCTTCTGCATTATCTAGATGTTCACATAACCAGCAATTAGACTGATTAGTCAAGACAGACAGTGTTCGGAAAACTGGTGCAAGCAGGTGTTGAGGTTGCACTCGAATTGTCAAAAGAGCAGTAAGCGTTAGTTGAAGCAGAACATAGTTTGAAAGGGAATCCATAGTGGAGGAACAAAGAGAGAAGAGGTTAGGTCAAGACAAACAAACTTCAGACAATGGAGATTAAATGAAAGGCGAGAGTTTTGTTTAAATTTCTAAGTCAGAGAATTTTCCCGGTCGAGGAGGGGAGATGTTTCAGCTAGTTGAAGATGGAGATGAAGTTCTTGGTCTGAGATACTATGTAAAGTTGTTTACTTCATCTGCTCATGGAGCCTGTGAGTAGGTGCTGAAATTCCTCAATTTGAGGTAACCCATAGGCATGGCCTTGCAGTTGTCATATGATGATCCTGATCTAGCTTGCTGTGGCTTGTATGAATTCAGGAATTTTATTTTGATGGCTATATAGGTGGTTTCTTCTAAAAACTTTGAGATATATTTGGTCACCTGGTTGAAAAGATGGTAGGGTCTGTTAGTGATAGCCACATATTTTTTTTAATCTGTTGAAAACATGCTGCCAGTATACTAATTACTGTATATAACTAGTCATTATATATAACCAGTATTGAATTGTTCACTGAAGTCCCCACAATGCTCACTCCATGCTAGAATGAAAGTTTTAGAGATCCCAGTAGGCACAGAGTAGCTAAAACTATTTCAAAAGCAGCCAATCCTCCTATTTGGAGTATTCCAGACAGTTTTTGTTTGTCTTCTTATTTTTTTGTAGAGATGGGACCTCATTTTTTTTTTTTTTTTTTTTAATATGGAGTCTAGCTCCGTTGCCAGGCTGGAGTGCAATGGCACGATCTCAACTCACTGAAGATCTTGGCTTACTGCAACCTCCACCTCCCAGGTTCAAGCAATTCTCTGCCTCAGCCTCCTGAGTAGCTGGAATTACAGGTGCCCACCACCACATCCAGCTAATTTTTTGTATTTTTTATAGAGATGGGGTTTTACCATCTTGGCCAGGCTGGTCTTGAACTCCTGACCTCATGATCCACCCGCCTCAGTCTCCCAAAGTGCTGGGATTACAGGCGTGAGCCACTGCACCTGGCCAGATGGGGGTCTCACTTTGTTGCCCAGGCTGGTCTTGAACCCCTGGCCTCAACTGATCATCCCATCTCAGCCTCCCAAAGTGTTGGGATTACAACCATGAGCCACTGCATCTGGCCAGTATTCCAGATCTTTTTAAGGGCCAGGGGTAATGCTTCTGGCTCTCTGAGTCCAGTTTATTGACAGATTTTTCCTAGAGTTCATTTTATGTTTAGATTTTTATACTTTAACTTGCCTTGAGGATTGAGGATAGTAGGGGATATAAAATTTTAATGAATATCCCAGAGTTTTGTAAGCAAGTGATTTAATTCTGCTGTAAAGTGAGTTCCTTGATCTCATTAAATTCATAAAGGAATGCCAAAACAAGAAATAATCTCAGTTGTTAGTTTCTTTTCCACTGTTACGGCCTTAGCACATCTAGTCGGATAGCACAGTCCATCTATTAAACATACAGTAAGAACAGTCTGAGGCTGGAGATAAATCTATAAAGTCCATTTAGAGCACCATAAAAGGCAGTGTGGGTCTTGGAGGACTCTTTGCAGTATGCAAAGTATGTAAATCTTGGTGAGATTTACAAGTAATGCACTGGGAAATAATTTGCTCAGACATGCTATGGATACCAAGAGCCAATTGTCTTTTGGCAATTTGATCATCATTTTGCGCATATGTAAATATCTTAAAATTTTCTGTATATTAATTATGTTCTGACTTTTTTTCAGACGGAGTTTTGCTCTTATTGCCCAGGCTGGAGTGCAATGGTGCGATCTCACCTCACCACAACCTCCGCCTCCCAGGTTCAAGTGATTCTCCTGCCTCAGCCTCCCGAGTAGCTGGGATTACGGGCATGTGCCACCACACCCAGCTAATTTTGTATTTTTAGTAGAGACAGGGTTTCTCCATGTTGGTCAGGCTGGTCTCAAACTCCCAACCTCAGGTGATCCACCTGCCTCAGCCTCCCAAAGTGCTGGGATTACAGACGTGAGCCACCATGTCCGGCCTATTCTGATGTTTTAAAAAACCTTTCCAGCTGAGGGCTGGGCATGGTGGGTCATGCCTGTAATCCCAGCAATTTGGGAAGCTGAGGCAGATGGATCACTTGAGGCCAGGAGATCAAGACTAGCCTGGCCAACATGGCGAAACCCCGCCTCTACTAAAAATATAAAAATTAGCCAGGCATGGTGGTGTGCGCCTGTGGTCCCAGCTACTCAGGAGACTGAGGGAGGAAAAATTGCTTAAAAGCGGGAGGCGGAGATTGCAGTGACCCAAGATTAGGCCACTGCACTCCAGCCTGGACAACAGAGAGAGACTCTGCCTAAAATACAAAAACAGGCCAGGCGCAGTGGCTCATGCCTGTCATCCCAGCACTTAGGGAGGCAGAGGTGGGCAGATCACGAGGTCAGGAGATCAAGACCATCCTGGCCAACATGGCGAAACCCGGTCTCTACTAAAATATAAAAAATTAGCTGGGCGTTATGGTGCATGCCTGTAATCCCAGCTACTTGGGAGTCTGAGGCTGGGGAATCACTTGAACCCGGGAGGTGGAGGTTGCAGTGAGCCGAGGTCGCACCATTGCACTCCAGTCTGGTGACAGAGTGAGATCCCATCTCAAACAAACAAACAAACAAACAAAACCTTTCCAGCTGGGAGAGATTACCTTTCTTGGGGGCTAGCCAATTTCTCAGAGATAACAAGGGGCCAACCAGGAGCATGTCTTTGATATACAAACTAACCAATCCAGAGCCATATGTCCTCTATCTGGCCCTTACAAACAAAAGAAATTATTTGTCTGCCTTAATCATCCCAGGGCCAGGTGCTATGCAACTAGGGGACATACCCCTACAGTTTGAAATCCGTTGAAATCATTCAAACTAGCCAATCCTAAGCTGTTCACCCTGCCCTGCCTCTTCTTTCCCATGGAGGTTAGCAAGTACGTCCCTTGTCTTGAGTGGAATGAAATGACCCAGGCCCCAAGCACATGACCAGTGGGACTGAAGGGTTCCTTGGTGCCTGTTTTTCACCAAGCCTTTCTTAGCAGAAAGGCAATTGACACTGATGGGCTCACTTAGCAAAACAGCTGCTTCCAATTGAGATTGCAGACTTAAAGAAACTGAGATGCCTGATGAGCTGCGGACGGATCAGGGAGCAGTACAGGAAGTAGTAGCAAACCCTTAAAAAAAATCCTAAATCACCCTTTCTTGTGCCCCTTTTAAGGCTGACACAGTGCTTTAAGAGGCTAACACAGAAGGGTAAAGTAAGTCTCCGTAAAACCCATAGATGAGACTGTAAAGCTCCTCTTTGGAGGAGCTGGACTCCTGTCTGGAGTCACAGCTGAAGAATTTGCTTACAATTTAAGCACCTTTGTGATATTTTTACATATCACATATGATGCATTCAAACTTAACCTTAGCTTTGACAGTGCATTAAAACCAAGTGTTGGTATTTACTAGGCAGTAACAGCCCACCAGAATAGCATAAAGACTGCTTTCACCTGAGAACATCTGAAGTCTGGCTGACTCCAGTCATAATACCTCCCAGAACCAGATTTCAATGGGTACGGACATTTGAACTGTTACCTAATTAGGCCATGGAATGTCTCAGGTTACTCAAACTCACCTGTAAACACCTTGCGTCACTTGCCTTTGTCCTGATCTCAAAAACAGGTGTGCACACTTCGCAGCTGCCGGTTGTTGCTACCAATGCATTCCCAATTTTGCTGCCTTTGCCTAACCTCTACATGCTCTCCCAGGCACAACCACAGACACCTTTACTGAGATGCTGAAATCAGCATTATCCACCCCACACTCCTGTTTTTACTTACTCAGTTTTGACAAGCCTTTCCATGTATATTGCTGTGAAAACAATGAGAGAGCTGGGGATATTTTAGGACAACTTTCTTCCTGTCAGGTAAATTCCATAGCATTTTTTTTCTTTATTTTTTTTTTTGCTGGGAAACAGGGTCTCAATTTGTTACCCAAGCTGGAATGAAGTGGTGCAGGCGTGGTTCCCTGCAGTCTCGAACTCCTGGGCTCAAGAGATCCACCTCTGCCTTCCCTGTAGCTGGGACTACAGGCATGCACCACCATGTCTGGCTTTTTTTTTTAAATTATTTTTAGTAGAGACAAGGTCTGGCCATGTTGCCCAAGGTGGTCTCTAACTCCTAAGCTTAAGCGATCCTCTCACTTTGGCATTCCAAAGTGCTAGCATTACAGGCATGAGCCACCATGCCTGGCCTCATTGCATGCTTTTCACGTCAGTTGGATCCAGTGGGCATCAGGCATGCTCCTATGCCTATGTAGTGGCCTCAGCTGCCACCCTAATTGACAAAGCCATTAACCTTACAATAACTTATCCTATTTACCTTTCCCATTCTGTGTCAACTCCTAAAATTCCATAAAATAGTGCCTTTCATTCTCTAAACCTGTACCTCTCCCTGATGGATTACCCCACTCCACATTGCATGATTGCCTTACAGCCACAGAGTTGGCTTCTAAATCACAAGAAAACCCTTAAGACACTCCCTTGAGCCAACCAGACTTAATTCTGGGCCGGGCGCGATGTCTCACGCCTGTAATCCCAGCACTTTGGGAGGCCGAGGTGGGCAGATTACCTGAGGTCAAGAGTTGGAGACCAGCCTGGTCAACATGGTGAAACCCTGTCTCTACTAAAAAAATACAAAAATTAGCCAGGCATGGTGGCTCGTGCCTGTCTTCCCAGCTACTCAGGGGATCATTTGAACCTGGGAGGCGAAGGATACAGTGAGGTGAGATTGCACCACTGCACTCCAGCCTGGGTGACAGAGCAAGGCTCCATCTTAAACAAACAAAAAACAGACTTACTCTGTTCTGTGACAGTTCTTATAAACAAAAATCTCAGAAAGACAATAACTGGCTATGACATAGTGAGCTTGTACATTGGCAAAGAGAAAACAAACACTACTTATAGCTATACCTTGGGATTCTGCCATGTCCTTGGCAGTTTGGAAACCCCAAACACTACTTACACTGAGTAGCTATACCTTGGGATTCTGCCATGTCCTTGGCAGTTTGGAAACCCCATAGATGATAATTATTATTATTAATATTTGAGATGGAATTATTATTATTATTTTAGATGGAATATCACTCTGTGGCCCAGGCTAGAGTGCAGTGGCACGATCTCCACTCACTGCAACATCCACTTCCTGGATACAGGCAATTCTCCTGCCTCAGCCTCCTGAGTAGCTGGGATTACAGGCATGTACCACCACGCCTGGCTAATTTTTTTTTTTTTTGAGACGGAGTTTTGCTTTTGTTGCCCAGGCTGCATTGCAATGGCACGATCTTGGCTCACCAAAACCTCCACCTCCTGGGTTCAAGAGATTCTCCTGCCTCAACCTCCCAAGTAGCTGGGATTACAGGTATGCGCCACCATGCCCGGCTAATTTTTTTGTATTTTTAGTAAAGATGGATTTCTCCATGTTGGTCAGGCTGGTCTCGAACTCCTGACATCAGGTAATCCCAAAGTGCTGGGATTACAGGCGTGAGCCACCGTGTCCGTTCCCCTGCCCCCCCCCACCATAGATTCTCGACTTTAGCAGATACTCCCATCACCAATGGGCATATAATTGCTATCCTATTACAGGCTATATATTTTCCTACAGAAATTGCTGTTGTTCACTGCTCAGCACTTAGGAAAACTGATAGAATATTTTTATAAAACTTTAGGGCTGAGAAAGCTGCTACATGGGCAGACAAAAATGGACTTCCTCTCTCTACTCCACCCAGCTTGCGACCCTACCCTTATCTCTGACTCCTGTTCATTGTCGGGCAAATGCCCCACAACCTAAAAAAGACATGGCTACCAAGGGGGGGCCAAGCAATTATGCGATGGATTAGACATGGGACCAAATGGACTTGTTTGGCCAGTCAAGAAAATAAAGTATTATACGCACAAGTCCTAAAGACAGGAACCATGCCAGCCATACAGGGCCACATGGGAAAGACACCAGGATGGTCAGTGGGCAGAAGCCTGTCGTGAGGTAAAGGTTTAGAACACAGCCTCAATTGCCTTCCTGTTAACGAGCCGGATTCACGCACCGGAAATCCTTGGGTCCCTCTGGCCACGTGCTTGGGGCTGGGTCATTTCATCCTGCTCAAGGCTAGGAACACACCTGTACTTAGAAGTGAGGCCGCAGCACCTCCGCAGACGTAGGAGACGAATTCCTGGAGCCCAAGGTCGACCGGGGTTGCGTTCCTGTCGCCGCACGCGTGGCCCGCCCGAAACCCGCTACACAGAGTAGCGGCGCGTCTGCAGTGGGGAGGCAAAGTGCAAACTTGTTACCGCGCTGGGACCTGCCCCGGGATCCTCCCAGCGGCTCCACAAGACGCAGCGCCTGTGCCGCGCCCGGCTCCGGGACAGGCACGGCCGTCCGTTCCCCGGGCCGCGGAGGGCTGCTCTACCCCTCGGTTCTGGCCCCCGGGAGCAGAGGAGCTCCGGGCGGGCAAAGCTCGAGGGGACACGGGGTGAGCCCAGGCCCTGCCCGGGAGCCCTCCCCGCCGGAGACCAAAGGCCAGAGACATACTCACAGCGCAATAGCTCTGCAGGACAAAGTGGCCGACCCCCGCCTGGCCAGCAGACCAGCAGGAAGGCGCACGGCGGGAACTGACAGGCGGAGGAACGCTTTAGGGCTGAGGAGCGCACATCAAATCCCGGGAAGGTCCTGGGCGGGGGCGGGGCGGGGCACCTCAGGGCGGACAGCCAATCCCCGGGAAGACTCTGGGAGTGGGCGGGGCTGGGAGGAGGGCCGCGGGACGGGCAGCCAATCCCATGAAACTTCGGGACAAGGGCTGGATCCCGGCGGACAGGCCCGGCCCTAGGCCCCAGGTGGCCCAGGTCTGGCTTCCGCACCGCGGGTGAGAGACTTGGCGACCTTCCACGAGGCATCCTTCGAACTGCGGGGATCCCGGGCAGTAGAACCGGCTTCTTCAGGCGCCCTGCTGGGCCTTGGCCCCTGTGGATCTGGTTCTATTTTTCACTGTATGATTGAATAAGGCCAGAGATGAGAACAGTGATTGTGAAATAAAGTGAGAGATAAATACTCAATTCTTGGGAGCAATAGCCGTGTTGTTGGGATATGTTTATTCATTTACAGAATCAATGAGAACCTACCATTATGTCAAGCACTGTGACAGACCTGAGAGCAAATAGCGAAAAAAGCAAAAAACGAAAAACAAACCCAAAACAAAGACCTTGCCCTTGTGGAACTTTTAGTGTAGTAGTGAGGGAGGAGACCCTTAATCACCCTTAAGCATCTAAGACCATCCCCACCTTGACTTCCACACTGCATTTCTATAGGAGAAGTAAAGGCTGGCAGACGGGGCACCTTAATCGCCCTCCTATAGATTGCAGGCATGGAGTGAAGGAATCTCTCCAGAAGGCATTGTTTTTACTTAAACACTATCAAACACCCACCTAAGTCACTATACCCCACACCTACTCCTAAGACCAAGACCCTTTCACATGTAAATTCTGGAGTTGTAAGACCAAGACCCTTTCATATGTAATTTCTGAAACTGTAAGACCAAGACCCTTTCACATGTAATTTCTAAAACTGTAAACCCAATTCCCTTTCACATGTAATATCTAGAGTTGTAAGCCTATATAAAGACAGAGGTTTTCTTTGTTGGACGAGCTTGGCTGTTAGGTAACTATGCCATCTTGCTCCCGGTCGAATAAATCACCGCTTCCTTCCCATTTCGGTGTTTGGTGTTTGAGAGGTCTGTTTCTCGAGGCCACTCCTGCTGCAGTAGATAGAACAGACATTGACACACCAATCATGTAAACATGTAAAATTACCACTTAACAAGAGCTGGAGTGGTGGTGTCAGGGACCTAGCTGTGAGTTTGAGGGAGGGATAATTAAGCAGAAAATTGAAGATCCGTTTATAAAGCAAAGGAGTGGAGCTTGGGGTAGGGGTAGAGGTAGAAGAAAGAGGATGTATAGTGTGTGTGCTCTAGGAAGGAGCTCAGTGCATCCATGGACATGTAGAAAGGCTGCTGTGACTTCTACACAAAAAGCCAAGGGGTGAGGTGGGGTGCAGAGAGATGCAGGATGAGGCACGATATAATCTGGGCTACAGAGGGGATGTGGCTGGAGATGCTGGTGACTGCCAGACCAATGTGGACCTTGTAGACCATGTTTAAAATGCCCATAAGTGATGCTCGTTAATAATGTGTTGTATTGTTATATTTGAGGCGAGATTAAGGGACCAACACCAAGACAAAAATATGCCAAATAGCAGGGTTTATTAAGCTGGCTACCATGGAGGACTCGAGTCTCTCCAACCCGTGGCCCCGAATGGAGGGTGTTAAGACCTTTTATACCGGTAAAAATCATTTTGGGAGTGAAGGTGAGGGGCGGGGGTGGGGGTGAGGGGCTTCAGACATTCCGAGAGCTAGTGGATTCACCTTCAGGGCGGAGATGAGGGTGAGGGGGCGGGGGTGGGGGTGAGGGGTTTCGGACATTCTGAGAGCCAGGGAACTAAGTGATTCACAAAAAAGTTAAGATTAGCATTTGTTTACACATTGTCTGGGTAGGGTGGCAATCACAGTCCTTAATTACTTATTCATATTTGGGCTATAGAGAGCAGTTTCAACAGAAAGCCGAGGTATGGTTGAGGTATGCAGGTTTATGGGGCTTTTTACCATGTCACAGTATAAATGCATATCAATAAAAGTTGATATTTGCAAGACTGGCATGTGTTCAGGCCAGCATGTTAACAGCTAATAATTGCTAACCATTATTACACACTTATTTCATTCTCTGCACTCTTAAATGTTTTCTTTTTTTTTTTTTTCTTTTTTCTTTTTTGAGACAGACTCTTGCTTTGTCACTCAGGCTGCAGGCTGGAGTGTAGCGGCATGATCTTGGCTCACTGCAACCTCTGCCTCCCGGGTGCAAGGGATTCTCCTGCCTCAGCCTCCAGAGTAGCTGGGATTATAGGTGCATATACCATGTCTGGCTAATTTTTGTGTTTATTTAGTAGAGATAGGGTTTCACCATGTTGGCCAGACTGGTCTCAAGCTCTTGATCTCAGGTGATCCACCTGCCTTGGCCTCCCAAAGTAGTGGGATTACATACGTGAGCCACTGTGCCTGGCCATTCTCTGCACTCTTTTAACTGCTTTATATAGATTATCTCCTTGATTTTTTCCAGCTACTCTACCCAGTAGGAGTGATTAAATTCCTCATTTTGGGCAGGACGTGGTGGTTCACACCTGTAATCTCAGTGTCTGGGAGACTCATGTAGGAGGATCACTTGAGGGCAGGAGTTTCAGATCAGCCTGAGCAACACAGCAAGACTTCTACTCTTAAAAAAAAATTACACTGGGTGAAGTGGCTCAAGCCTGTAATCCCAGCACTTTAGGAGGCTGAGGCAGGTGAATCACGAGGTCAAGAGATCGAGACCATCCTGGCCAACATGGTGAAACCCCATTTCTACTAAAAATATAAAAATTAGCTGGGCATGGTGGCATGTGCCTGTAGCCCCAGCTACTTGGGAGGCTGAGGCAGGAGAATCGCTTGAACCTGGGAAGCAGAGGTTGCAGTGAGCTGAGTTCGTGCCACTCTACTCCAGCCTGGCGACAGAGCGAGACTCTGTCTCAAAAAAAAAAAAAAAAAAGGAAAGGAAAGAAGAAAGAAAAATTAGCCTGTTGTGGTGGCATGTGCTTGTAGTCTCAGCTACTTGGGTGGCTGAGGTGAGAGGCAGTGAGCTATGATAGTGCCACTGCATGCCTAGGTGACAGGGCAAGACCCCATCACTAAATTTTTTTCTTTTTTTTTTTGAGACAAAGTCTCACTCTGTCGCCAGGCTAAAGGGCAGTGGCACGATCTCGGCTCACTGCAATCTCCACCTCCTGGGTTCAAGCAATTCTCCTGCCTTGGCCTCATGTGTAGCTGGGATTACAGGCTCCCGCCACCACGCCCGGCTAATTTTTGTATTTTTAGTAGGGATGGGGCTTCATCCTGTTGGCCAGAATGGTCTAGATCTGCTGACCTCATGATCCGCCAGCCTGGACCTCCCAAAATGCTGAGATTACAGGCGTGAGTCACCACGCCCGGCCTCTAAAATTTTTGTTAAAAATCTTCATTTTGCCCTTGAGGATCCAGATATTGCTAATATTGTGTTGTGTTTTTTTTTGTATATGTTTGTTTTTTGGTTGTTTTTTTTTTTTTTTTGTTTTTTTTTTGCTGTTGTTGTTTTGAGAGCTAGTCTATTCCCAGTCTAATAGTGTAGATGGTTAGCGACATATTAGGAATTCTGAGCACATCTAATCGGTGTAGCAGCTCACGACTCAAATGCCACTCTAACACTTGAACACTTGTGTGCACAAACACAAATTTAGAAAATCGAAATTATAGCTGCAATGGCAAGATGGTAGACACAGGATGGCAGCATGGAATTCTGAATTTCTGTAACGTTGAAGGTGCTGTTCTTTAAAAGCGTGTAGGGCTTAATTTGTAATGCTTTAAAATCCAGAACTATATTAAGGCGGTCATATGGGAAGTTGCATGTTGACCTGCTCAACCTAAATAATACAGCTTCCTCTCTTGTAGAATTTGATGATATTGAATATTGTTTTTTTTAAAAAAAGTTTCTTAAAATAATTACATATTACCCATTATGCTTAGCATCCAATGTATTCTATGAGATCACTATACAAATTAAAATAATAATTTATACAGTATGGTCAGACTAATTAGCATAGGAAACGCTAATTAATCTAAATTAGAGTAGAGCTGAAAGTAGAGCGGAAATGAATGATTGAATTATATTAAAGAAAATTGAGTGAAGAGACAGACCAGCTTCTTCTGTAGCATGATTTTAATGAGACTGCTGAGTTGAGTTCTGTTCTACATCAAAAAGGGAACACAAATCTCTTGAGGTTCTATTTCTGGCTCTACCAAAGGCTTTGCTGTTATACCCAGAGCACAATGAAACCCGTTATTTTTTTTCCATCTGCAAAATGCAGGCAACATTTTTAGCCTTTTTCACAGGAGTAGCAGGATTAATGAACACCCACAAATGATTTTACCAATTTTGTAACTGCAAATGCATTCTTATTGCCATATTTTCATGAGAAATGAACATCTGCTGGTTTTTTCCGATGAGGCTAAAACTTTCAAATCTGGAATATGTAGGTTATCAGCTCCACTTTAAAATTCCAGTTCCAAGTTTAGACAAAAGGAGAATACGATAAATAGTTCAAGTACTAATCAAAACAGTAAAAAGGAAGTGAAAGTGTTGCCTTATAAATTGAGATCTATTTTTTCTTTCAGAAACATACTATTTATTTTCTGTAAGACCAGTAAGAGCATCTGAAAAACGTTATTAGAGCTAATGTCGAACGAGGCTGGTTTGCTGGAAAAGATAATTTCAAGGTAAACTGATATGTCCATGGGAGTTAATATGGCAAGCCTGTTGAGAAGTTTGTAGTTTGTATTTTATTTTATTTACAGACAGAGCCTTGCTATGTTTCCCAGGCTGGAATGCAGTGGCTATTCACAGGCAAGATCATAGCACACTACAGCCTTGAACTCCTGGGCCTGGATAGTGGGCATGTCTTGCCAGATAGCAGTAACTCAAGCAGACCCTGAGAATTACTCTATGTTTCTTAGTGAATGTTTGTTCAGTGTTCTGAACTATGGACCCCAGGAATGGCTAAATCAGATGTTTATGCCATACCTGTGAGAACACGGGGGACCCTGACTGGTTCCTTGGAACACAAGTCATACAAGGAATTGAAGGCCTTCGTTTTGAGCTGAGTGGAGGCTGCTAAATAGAGGTTGCAAAGCAAAAGTTCCTTTATAACCTATGTGTTGTTCTCAAATGGCAGTGGTTTTCCTGTCCAGCATGCCACTCCTGGATGCGTGGTATATAAGTCCCCCAGAATAACACTGCATGTCTCACCTGCTGTCTCCAGGTCTTTTTTATAGGCCTCTCAGTGACTGTACCCTCCCAGCTTGCCAGCCTGGGGGTCCAAAATGACAGGGCTCAAGCAATCCTCCTGCTTTGGCCTAGCTGGGACTACAGTCATATGCCACTATGTAGGGTAATACACTTTAGAATGACTCTCGATAACTCTGAGATCTTTCCATCAATCCCAGTACTGAGCTGGGCGTAGTGGCTCAGGCCTGTAATCCCAGCACTGTGGGAGGCCGAGGTGGGTAGATCTCTTGAGCTCAGGAGTTTGAGATCAGATAGCAGTAACTCAAGCAGACCCTGAGAATTACCCTATGTTCCTAGGTGAATGTTTGTTTAGTGTTCTGAGCTATTAACCCCAGGAATGGCAAAATCAGATGTTTACGCCACACCTCTAAGAGCACCTGGACCCTAGTTTGTTCCTTGGAGTGCAAGTTGTACAAGGAAGTGAGGGTGACATGGAGAAACCCTATCTCTACAAAAAATGCAAAAAGTTATCCGAGTGTGGTGGTACACGCCCGGGGTCCCAGCTACTCAGGAGGCTGAGGTGGAAGGCAGAAGTTGCAGTGGGCCAAAATCATGCCACTGCACTCCAGCCTGGGCAACTGAATGAGACTCTGTCTCAAAAAAAAAAAAAAAAAAAAAAAATCCCAGTACTGATGCTGAGGGTCTGAGGGTCTGGGATTGATGTACATGAAATAAGAAACATTCTTAAACTTTGTGATTACACAGATTTACAGCTAGTCAAAGATACTTTTATCCATCCTAGGTGACTGTTACTGGCCTGTACCACAGTGGGAGAGCTCAGTCCTTATTTCAGCAATTGGGTGAGACTCACATTGTGATTGTGCTTGTTTTTGAAAGACAGAGTCCAGGTCAGAATCACAGGGAAGGAAATCAACTTCTTCAAAATATTGAACTGCTTAGCGAGAAGTGCTTAACTTCTCACTCATAGATTCCAAGTGGAGGAACTGTCGGTAGAATAAAGTGCCTGGCTTGCCTCAGCTTCCTCCCTCACTTTTCCCCAGGAAAGGAAGAGCATTTTTTCTGATTGGTGAGTTTCAAGAAGGAATTGCACAGGGAATGGCAGCCTCTTCCTTCCTCCAGGCCTCTGAGATTGCTGACCCGCAAGAGGTAGTGTAAATTAAAAAAAAAAAAAAATTGTACATTTTTATGCATATCTATAGAAATCTTTTTTTTTTTTCCTAGAGATGGAGTCTTGCTCTGTCACCCAGGATAGAGTGTAGTGGCACAATCGTGACTCATTGCATCCTCAACCTCCTGGGCTCAGGTGATCCTTCTGACTTAGCCTCCCAAGTAGCAGAGACTACAGGTATGCACCACCATGCTTGGGTATTTTTAAAATTTTTTTGTAGAGATGAGGGGGTCTCACTATATTCCCCAGGTGTTGAACTCCTGGACTCAAGCCATCCTCCCTCCTGTACCTCCCAAAGTGCTGGGATTACAGGTGTGAGACGCTGTACCTGGGTAGTGTGAATTCTGTTTCTGCAGCTGAACCCATTCAACATACTTACTTGGTGCTTCTGGTCAAGCTGTTGTTAATATTCATTATGTGGACTCCAGGATGGATTTTGCATAAAGAGTGAAGACAACATCTATTCATAAAATTCCCCCAAATAAACTATCACCTCATTTCAGTAACTTAGAGAAGAAATTGCCTTCTTCACATCAACTGATACTCAGATGAAGTTGGACCTGCTAAATATTCTGTTTTTTGCTTTTGCTCACATATACTCTTGATGGCAGTGGCTGTGGACACGCAGAGTGAATGGAGAAAGTGTAGTGTTTTTACATTGGACCTTTCCTACTGTTACAGCACAGTAGCTAACACATGTTTGAAACTCAACAAATATTTGTTGACTGAATGAATTATTACATTCAGACTTAAACTGAAAATGTTTAATTTTTATTTATTTATTTATTTTGAGACACAGTTTTGCTCTTGCTGCCCAGGCTGGAGTGCAATGGTGAGATCTTGGCTCACTGCAACCTCTGCCTCCCGGATTCAAGTGATTCTCCTGCCTCAGCCTCCCAAGTAGCTGGGACTTCAGGCGTGTGGCACAATGCCCGGCTAATTTTTTGTATTTTTAGTAGAGACGGGATTTCACCATGTTGGCCAGGCTGATCTCGAACTCCTGACCTCAGGTGATCTGATCCACCCTCCTGGGCCTCCCAAAGTACTGTGATTACAGGTGTGTGCCACCGCACCTGGCCAAAAATGTTTAAAACCATTGTAAAGTATTTTATAATGCCTTTAATCAGAGTCTAGTAGCATGGTAGGTTACTTACTGACCCAGCCCGGGAGTCTTACCAAGCTCATTTTGAAACAGACCCATCATGGAAGTCATGGGTGTGGAGTACTGAGAAAGCTTTGAAGCATTTATCACAAGAAAGAGGGCACTACCACATTAGCCTGGATCTCATGTACACACATAAATACAGGTTCTCAACCAACGTTTCCAGGTGCAAACAGTTAAAAAGGTTAGCATTCATCCTGGACACTGATGGCAAAGAAAATGATATCAGCTTTCTGCTCTCCGGGGTCCGAAGCTCTAGCCTGCATCCTATAATGGCTGTCATCTTGTCTGTCACTTCACCTTTAGCCTATGTTTAATGAGCCCCTTTCTATTAAATATGCTTCCTGTCTTCTTGGACCTTCTTACATCACATGTTCCAACTGCCCATCCTTGCTCTAGCTGACCTGCTTCCCAATTGTTTTCCCTCTTTCTTCCCAGACTCCTGAGAACTCCTGCTTTTAGCCACATGGGTGAAGGGTTATCTGCACATTTATTCTCGCTCTTAATCAACAACAGGTACTTGCGAGCACCAACTGTGTGCTGGGCAGTGGGCTACGCGCCGGGGGATGCAAAGATGATTAAAACATGGTCCTAACTCTCAGAAAGCTTACAGATGGTGATGATTGTACAGTAAGTGATGAGGTCGAAGTAGCACTGGGCACTGTGGGGGACAGAAATGATGCATCAGACCAGGCTGGGAAGGGTTCCAGGAGCAAGGCTGCCTTCCTCCAGTTGCCATGCTCCAGAAGAGCATCTATTTATAAAGGTGAAATTGAGACCCCTGAACAGGTCCTGGAACCAGACTGGAAGGAAGGCTTTGTGTTCCTGGGAGAAAATGGATAGGTAGAGCAAGGAAAGTTCTGAAGAGGAAGGAAAGTTCTATGGACATTAGGGAAAATATTAAGTGGTTAGATTCCTGGGCTTAGAAACAGCATTTGTACATCTTTGTGATGGGACCTTATTGGCACCCTTTTAAAATTAGTCTTGGGGGAACCGGATTAAGTTGAAAAAATATATTAACTAAAATTTGTTTGTAACACAGGAAAAAATTGTGTGTGTGCGGTAGATATTTTTACTGCTATTTTAGGGGAGCTTTATGGTTTCCTAACAAGCTCTGATTATTATAAAGCACATACTTGTATAGACAAGTTGAGGGGAAAGCCTGACTGACATTAACTTCAAACATGTTGCTGGGAAGAATTTTTTTCCCCTAGCTGTCTTTGAAGTGAAGATCAGAGGTGATTCTTTGTCACCCAAAAAACTTTGATGTTTTCCTGCACTGCTGCTCAGAGCCAGGATGTAAACACTAACATCCACAATCATTAGGTGAGAAATTTGTTCAGGAAAATGTAATTTGTTATTGCTCAGCTGTGACTTTAAAATGTCCCTGGGTGTCTTGAAGGGAAAGCTAGTTCTAGAACAGAAGCATTAACATCCATTAACAAAGTCTATTTAAAAATTTGTTTAGCTGACAGTGAATGCATCAAAGTGGCAACGGAAGAACTTGCTTTGGTACAGTTGGAGTGGGAGGGAGTCAGAATCCGTCAGACTGCTGAGCGTGTGGGACTGAGCCTGAGCTTTTGGAGCTGGACAGGCTCAGCTTTGAATTCTGGCTCTGACATTTATTAGCTATATGTCCTAAAGCAACTTACATCCTCTTGGATTCTTCATAAAGAAAATGAGCATAATTATGCTGTTAGAATTCAGTGCCTTTACATATTTAAGGTACCTAATATGAGTAGACGCTCAAAATGGTAGCTATGTTGATCTTGAACAAAAGTCATTTCACAAAATTTTTACTCTGAAGTGTCAAATGATATGGCAGGAGTTTTAAATGTACTAAATGCCCCAAATGTCTTACCTTGCCCAGCTCTTCCCGGTATGATATTGGCTTCTGTTTTTCCTGACTGACATAGAAGGCTGAAGGTACTGGAATGTGACTCACTGAATGATATGGGTGAGACCTGGTAGAGACCATTTGGACCAGTCCCATGTATTGATATATATACCTGTGGTTTTCCATATGCGATATTAACAGATGCACAGATGATTTCTGGTTATTGCTGGCTCTTTCTCACACATGCTATCCTCTCCCTAATAGATACAGAAAGAGGTGAAAGTAGTGCCTATACATTAAACAACTGAATGGTCCTCCAATCTGTGAGAAAGTCCTACTGTGCCACGAAACTTCAAGAGAAAATAATAGGGAATTGATGAAGGAGAGAAACCCCTTTCTGGCCCACCAGCACAACCAAATCCATCCACCCAACCATTCATCCATTACCACGTGCTCAGCAATGGGGGACACAATGTGAAGCAGACACCAGCCTTTACAGAGTTGACAAGCAGCGAATCACGGGGCTGACTGATTTGTTAGACAGAATGCCTTCGGATCAGGTGAGTAAAAGAGCATTCCATCCCAAATATGCACCCAGTATAGAAAACTTGAAAAAAAAAAAACCCACACAAATGAATGAAGAAAATGAGAATCATCTTTACCTTACTTCCTAAAGCTAATCATCATTCGCATTTTGGTGTAGTTCCTCCTTCAAGTCTTTGTGTTTGTGTATGTGTGTCTAACATGCAATCCACATTTTCTATCTTGTTTTATTGTCCACTTAATATTATATCATGGGCAGTTCCCTATGCTGGTAAAAAATCTTTTAAAAAAATGATTTTTAGTGGTTGCTTGATGTTCCATTTTATGGATCTACAAAATTAATTTTTGCCATTTAGACTGTTTTTCTCTGTATTGTTTGCTATTGTAGTTAATATTAAAATAACATATTTAAACCAAAAATTATGCCCAAATCTCCAGTTTTTCTTTAGGGTAGACTTCTAGAGGTGTAAATTTTTGGATCACTGGATATGAAAGTTTTGCTGTTTTTGCCAAATTACTTTCCAGAATGGGAAATATTTCATTCTAGAACATCTGGCAGTGGTTTGGTGTAGTGTTTGCTGTCATGTAAATCAATCTCAATGACACACTTAGCTGAATGATGGTGTTTTTTTTTCGTTTGTTTTTTTTTACAAGTCAGTATTTGGACAGAAGCTTTTTAAATTACAGGTTACAGAGGGATGGCTTTGAAGATTTATGCTGAAAACAATGGTCCCTTTTTATTGTTTTTCTTTTTCCTTTTTCCCTTTCTTTTTACTCACCTTTCTCATTCCCTCTTCCACTTTTATTCATAGCAATTCAAACTTCCCCCATCTCTACTCACGCTCTTCCACTTACACTGGTAACCCATGTTCACAGTCTGGAATGTCTCCTTCCATAATTTCCCTCTTGTACCTGTAAATTTTTTTTTTTTCTTTTTTTTTTGAGGTGGAGTCTTGCTCCGTCACCCAGGCTGGAGTGAAGTCACACAATCTTGACTCACTGCAACCTTGACCTCCTGGGTTTAAGCAATTCTCCTGCCTCAGGCTCCTGAGTAGCTGGGACTACAGTTGCCCACCACCACGCCCAGCTAATTTTTGTATTTTTAGTAGAGATAAGGGTTTCACCATGTTGGCCAGTCTGGTCTTGAGCTACTGACCTCATGATCCACCCGCCTCAGCCTCCCAAAGTGCTGGAATTACAGGCCTGAGCAACTGCGCCCAGCCATTGGATTTTTAACTATTTTTAAAATGCACTAAGTTTGGGTTAAAAATCAACCACCAAAATGGATTTCAACACAGCTCTTAAGCCAAGAGCATGCCCGGCTCTCCCAACACAGTGACTCCTGGAGGCCAGGTGGCCACAGGCCTACATCCCCCTCTCAGCACTCAACAGTGAGTTGATTTTCTTTTTACAATAAAAAAAAAGCTGAGTAATATTGCATAGGAGTACCAGAAACCACCTCATTGGAAACAAAAACTATTTACATTAAATAAAAAGCCTGGCCGCAGGCTGCGTCTGCCACATTTACAGCATGGTGCAATGCACACGGTGACCAAATCATGGAGGCAGCTTCTGGCGCTCACACCACAAGCCGCAGGCTTGCCACGTGAGAGTAAAGCAGAGGGCGAGAGGAGTGAGAGGGAGTGGGGTTGCGTTCACTTCTGGTTCCAGAGCTGATTGACAGCTAGTCCAGTCCTTCATAGAGCCCGTTGCTGCTGGTGGCGCAGGTGGCCTGGATGTACCAGTTCCTGTGGCGTAGGGAATGCAGCCCCAGCTTGTCTGTGATCTCGGCCGCATTCATGGCATTGGGGAGGTCCTGCTTGTTGGCGAACACCAGGAGGACAGCATCTCAGAGCTCGTCCTCGGCCTGCTCCTCATGAGCTCCTCACTGGCCTCCTTCACGCGCTCTCTTTCATTGTTGTCCACCACGAAGATCAGACCTTGTGTGTTTTGGAAATAGTGGCGCCACAGAGGCAGGATCTGGTCCTGGCCACCCAGTCCCACACAGTGAAGCTGATGTTCTTGTACTCCACGATTTCTACGTTGAAGCCTATGGTGGGAATGGTGGTCACGATCTCGCGCAGCTTAAGTTTGTACAGGATGGTAGTCTTCCCCCACAGCATGCAGGCCCACCATGAGCATGTGCATTTCTTTTTTGCCAAAAAGGCCCTTGAAGAGGTTGGCGAAGATGTTCCCCATGCTTGTGGACAAGTGGAAGGACACTGGCCAGGGACACCTCAGCGGCTGCTGCTCCGAGCCAGGCGTTGGTTTCGCTCTGGGTCTTACTGATTCTAACTACTTTTGGTACTCATTATCCATCACTATTGCTCCCTCCGCTACCCGCCCCGTCCTGCTCACTACTCTTCCCAGACTCTGGAAACCATCTTTCTACTCTCTGTCTCCATGAGTTTAATTGTTTTAATCTTTAGCTCCCACAAATAAGTAAAAACAAGTGAAGTTTGTCTTTCTTTCTTTCTTTTTCTTTTTTTTTTTTTTGACATGGAGTCGTTCAACCTTCACCTCCCAGGTTCAAGCAATTCTTCTGCCTCAGCCTCCTGAGTAGCTGGGACTACAGACACCTGCCAGCATGCCCAGCTAATTTTTTGTATTTTTAGTAGAGATGGGGTTTCACCATGTTGTCCAGGGTGGTCTTGAACTCTTGACCTAGTGATTCACCTGCCTTGGCCTCCCAAAGTGTTGGGATTACAGGTGTGAGCCACCGCACCTGGCCAAGTTTTCTGTGCCTGGTTTATTTCACTTAAACATGATGACCTCCAGTTTCATCCATGTTATTGCAAACAACAGGATCTCATTCTTTTTTATGGCTGAACAGTACTCCACTTTGTATATGTACCGTAATTTCTTTATCCACTAATTTGTTGGTGGACACCTGCATTAGTTCCAAATCTTGGCTATTGTAAAAATGCTTCAACAGGCATGGGAGTGTAGATATGCCTTTGATATCCTGATTCCCTTTCTTTGGGGTATATACCCAGTAGTTGGATTGCTGCATCATTTGGTAGCTATATTTTTAGTTTTCGAAGAAACTCTAAACTATTCTGCATAATGGTCATATTAATTTATATTGCCACAAACTGTATGAGGGTTTCCTTTTTCCACATCATTGCCAGCATTTATTATTGCCTGTGTTTTGGATAAAAGCCATTTTAACTGGAGTGAGATGATATCTCACTGTAGTTTGGATTTGCATTTCTCTGATGGCCAGTGATGTTGAGCACTTTTTCATATGCCAGTTTGCCATTTGTATGTCTTTTGAGAAGTGCCTATTTAGATCTTTTGCCCTTTTTAATCAGATTATTAGATTTTTTTTCTTTAGAGTTGTTTGAGCTCATATTTGCTGGTTATTAATCCCTTGACAGATGGGGAGTTTGCAAATACTTTCTCCCATTCTGTGGATTCTCTCTTCACTTTGTTGATTTTTTCCTTTGCTGTGCAGAAGCTTTTTAACTTCATGTGATCCTACTTTTGCTTTGGTTGTCTGTGTTTATGCAGTATCATACAAACATTTTTTTTTTTTGCCCAGACTGATGTCCTGGAGAGTTTCCCCAGTGTTTTCATGTAATATTTGATAGTTTGAGGTGTTAGATTTAAGGCTTTAATCAATTTTGATTTGGTTTTCATATATGATGAGAGATATGGGTCTAGTTTTATTCTTTTACATGTGGATATCCTGTTTTCCCAGCACCATTATTGAAGTGATTGTCTTTCTCCAATGCATGTTCTTGGCATCTTTGTCAAAAATGAGTTCACTGTAGGTGTATAGATTTGTTTCTGACCTCTCTATTCTGTTCCATTGGTCTACATGTCTGAGTTGATGGGGAAGTATTCCTCTGGGATATGAATTAGATTCCTTTATTGTTCTTCCAAAATACAATTAATGACTATAATTACCTTTTAATGACCTGATTTCTTGACTTTTTTCTTTAAATGTGCTTAATGTTTAATTCAGCAACATGAGCCCCAGGTTCATTTAGATTACACTTGGATAACCACCTTCTTTATTCACTTGGGTCATTAACTCTTATCTATGTCTAGTTGGATTATTCTCCTCCCCACACAGGGGAACTGCCCAGTAGTTTTTGGGGGAGGAGGGGAAACACTTCTAAGGAGCTAAGCATAGATTGACTTCTCCTTGATTGGCACTTTTCATCTTTCACTTGTGCTGGACTTTAGAGTAAGGCTCAAGAATCGCAAATACTATGCATTGAGTATTATTGAAAAATTCTTTTTGTTGTTGTTGAAATAGGGTCTTCCTTTGTTCCCCAGGCTGGAGTGCAGTGGTAAGATCACAGGTTACTGTACCCTTAACCTCCTGCGCTCAAGCAATCCTCCCACCTTACCCTCCCAAAGTGCTAGGATTACAGGCATGAGCCACCATGCCTGGCTGTTGAGTAATTCTTGAAATATATTTTATCAGTGGTCATGGGGATTTTCAGAACTTATATTTTGTTGTTTCTTTATTGATTTATATGTGGCATTGTTTCCTAACTACCCCCAATACCCTTTTCCCCTTTCTTCCTTGCTAATAAAATTCCTGACGTTTAGGTTGTATCAGTGGTGCAGAACAAGGATTACATTTTCTAGTTCCCTTACAGCTATGCGTAGCCATGTGAGTAAGTTTCAGCAATGGGATCTACGTGGAAGTTGTATGCTGTCCTTCCAGGATATGTCTTTAAAAGGAGTATCCATCCTTCTTTAGATCTTCTCATCTTTCTGTTGGTTGAAATGTAGGCATGATGGTTGGAGCTGAGCAGCTAACTTGGACCACAGAGTAAGGACCCTAATTTTGAGGATGGTGGAAGAACAAAACAGAAGAAATCTGAATCCTTAATCATGGTGGACTCACCCTATCAACTGGGTCTGTTTTCCTGTGGTCTTGTTACATATGCAAGAAAAAAAATGTTTGTCTTTTCTTGGGTCCTCTGTTATATGTAGCCAAATCTAGCTCTAAATTATATATATGCCAGGTATGCAACCATATATTGTTTGATATGATGAAAAAACACACTTTATTTCTGTTTGTTATGTATATTGTCTAGTCCTTGGAAGCCCCAAAGAATTTGGCATCACAGTTGCAGACTGAATAACTGGAGAACAGTTTAAGAGTATAAGTGGCGGGATGATTATTGTTAACACTGATGGGGGCCTAACCAGCATCAGGAGGGTCCATTCTTCTAATAGACACTTGACAGTTTTCAGATATTTACCCACCCATGTCAACACAGTGCAGGGGTTGCTGACTGTGTTAGTCTGTATTTGCATTGCTATGAAGAAATGTCTGAGACTGGATAATTTATAAGAAAAGAGGTTTTCAGGATCTAGAACAAGAAATACCATTTGACCCAGCAATCTCATTACCCAAAGGATTATAAATCATTCTACTATAAAGACACATGCACATGTATGTTTATCACAGCACTGTTCACAATAGCAAAGACTTGGAACCAACCCAAATGCCCATCAGTGATAGACTGGATAAAGAAAATGTGGCACCTATACACCATAGAATACTATGCAGCCATAAAAAAGGATGAGTTTATGTCCTTTGCAGGGATATGGATGAAGCTGGAAACCATCATTCTCAGCAAAATAACACAAGAACAGAAAACCAAACACCGCATGTTCTCACTCATAAGTGGGAGCTGAACAATGAGAACACATGGACACGCTGAGGGGAACATCACACACCGGGGCCTGCTGGGGGTGGGGGAGCAAGGGGAGGGGAGAGCATTAGGACAAATACCTAATGCATGCGGAGCTTAAAATCTAGATGACAGGTTGATAGGTGCAGCAAGCCACCATGGCACATGTATATTTATGTAACAAACCTGCATGTTATGCACATGTATCCCAGAACTTAAAGTAAAATACAATTTTAGAAAACAGTGAAAAAAAAAGAGGTTTAATTGGCTCATGGTGACAATGTTAGTTTGTACTTGCATTGCTATAAAGAAATATCTGAGATTGGATAATTTCTAAGAAAAGAGGTAGATTAACCTGCAGAGGCTGTACAGGTAGCATAGCACTGGCATCTGCTTCTGGGGAGGCCTCATGGCAGAAGGTAAAGTGGAAGCAGGCATAGCACATGGCCAGAGCAAGTGCAAGAGAGAGTGAGGGTGGAGGTGCCACACACTTCTAAAGACCAGATCTTGTGAGACTCACTATTGTGAAGGGAGCACCAAGCCATGAGGGATCCACTCCAATGACCCAAACACCTCTCACCAGACCCCCCACCTCTAACGTGGGGGATTACAATTCAACATGAGATCTGGGCAGGGACAAATATCCAGACTATGTTACCCACCTCATCCCAGCTCTTGGGATGATCTGAGTGTTCTCTCACATTTCTGGGAAAAATTTGGTTCATGAATGGCTATATGACTCAAGGTGGGCCACTTAGATTCAAGAAGCAGTTTTCTGAACCTTCTAAGAAAGTTATTTCTCGTTTCCTTGGAGAGTTTCTGAAAGTGATTCTTTCTCCCTTTTCTTGGCTATTGCTGTTCAGATCCAAGGTCCGACACTGCTGTAACATGCAGCACAAGCTTGAAGATGATGCTGACACAGAGGATGGAAAAGCCAGTCAAGTCACAAGCATGTGGAGTCATAGGCACTGGATTCAATACTTTTGAAGCAGGTTTACTTCAGGACTTTCAGAGAGGTTAATTGATCAATTTCCAGGTTATTGAAGTGATATCAGATTGGATTCTCTAGTGCTTGCAGTTAAAAACATTCTAAGCTAATATGACCGTATGGTGGAAACAAGCCTGCAACTTGGAGCTAAATGCTTGGATTCTGCTCCCAGCCACACCACCAACTGGCCGTGTCCTCATAAGCAAGTCACTCCACCTCTCTGAGCCTTACCTTTCTTATCTGAAAAGGTGAAGCTTTGGGCTAGATCAGTGGTTCTCAGTTGGGGGTGGTTCTATTCCCATGGGATATTGAGAAAAATATGGGACATTTTTCATTTGGGCAATAATTGTGGAGACACTACTGACATTTAATGGACAGGAGACAGCAATGCAGAATTTCTTCAATGCTTGGAATGATCCCATTTGATGAGAATTTGTCACACCTAACATGCTCTTGAGACACTACATTAGATGTTCCTTTTATCTCTTTCTTCTCTATGAATCTGGGGAATCATTTATTAATTTCTCTTGATTCTGCTCTCTCGCTTTTCTCAATCTGGTGGCCTCTATTTGGCTGTCTAAATAGAAGCTAATAGAAGAGGGTTTCCTAGTTTTTGTCCCAAGGATAATATGCATCAGAACTACCTTGGAGAATTGCTAAGAATTCAGATTCCTGGGCTCAATCTGAAACCTACTGAATCAGCATCAAGATCCCCAGGTTAGGCCGGGCGCAGTGGCTCATGCCTGTAATCCCAGCACTTTGGGAGGCTGAGGTGGGTGGATCACGAGGTCAGGAGTTTGAGACCAGCCTGACCAATATGGTGAAACCCTGTCTCTACTAAAAATACAAAAAATCAGCTGGGTATGGTGACAGGTGCCTGTAGTCCCAGCTACTCAGGAGACTGAGGCAGGAGAATCGCTCAAATCTGCGAGGCAGAGGTTGCAGTGAGCCGAGATTGCGCCACTGCATTCCAGCCTGGGCAACAGAGCGAGACTCCATCTCAAAATAATAATAATAATAAAGATCCCCAGGTTAGGGGCAAGGTGGCATGTGTCCATAGTCCCAGCTACTTGGGAGGCTGCGTGAGGAAAATATCTTGATCCCAGGAGTTCAAGTCCAGCCTGGGTAATATAATGAGACCCTGTCCTTAAGAAAACCCAACAAACAACAACAAAAGTCCCTGTTACCTTTATGCAAGCTATAATTCACTTTACGTTTTTGTCTACCCAGGCCACAATGCCAACAATATGATAGGTTTTTTAAAAATAAAAGTCACTTGCAAGATTTAAAAAATAAAATATCATTCATCTTGATAGTATTTGAGTTCTTTACATAAATTATTTTACTTACCCTCCCAGCAACTTCATAAAAATAAGCTACTATCCCTATTTTACAGAAAAGAAGAACTAAAATTCCTATCTTCATTTTATAGGTTAAGGAAAGAGCAGCTCCATATTTACAAGTTAGCAAACGTTAAGGGCTGGGACTTAAGCCCAGATTTGCCTAAGCCCAAAGCCTGACTCAAGCCATTACACTCTGCCAGCCCATGCTGTTCCCTGTGTTTGACAGTGCCTAGCAAAGACACACACCAGAGAAATGCCCCAGCTGCTATTTGCAGCCACGCTGTTCACACAAATGATGTACATTAAAAATATATGTGACATATGTTATTCAATACACTGTTATAAAAAATCAGTTAATAAAACAACATGTACAGTATGATGCCATTTAACTGTATTCCAAAATGTTAACAGTAGGAGGGATTACAGAAAATATATTTTTAATGTACTGATATAACTCAAGCATGGCAGAGATGGCTGG
The DNA here is from genome assembly GCA_036589455.1 of Ateles fusciceps. Taxonomy (NCBI): domain Eukaryota; kingdom Metazoa; phylum Chordata; class Mammalia; order Primates; family Atelidae; genus Ateles; species Ateles fusciceps. The sequence continues at coordinate 15,851,478 of JAZHEH010000193.1, forward strand.
CTGAAACTCATGTTTCCCTCCTCCTTAGTTTAGAGTTATCACTTGGACACAGAATCTCCAATCAGTGACTACATTTCCCAGCCTCCTTTGCATTCAGATCAGAACATATGGCTAATTCTCACCAATGCGAAAGTGAGAATTGAGCAAAAGTGATGTATCACTTCCGGGGTGGGGCTTTTTTGTGCTCCCTTCCACCCTCTGTTGGCTGGGTCCAGAGGACTCCAAGGAAACAGGAGCTATTAGACCCACAACTTGGAGGGAGTCTAGGTTCCTAAACGACAGTGTGTAGGAACAGCCACTGTCTGAACTGAACTGTTCAGTTACCCACCTGAACTGTTACCTGAGCAAGAAATAAACTATTACCTGAAGTGTTACATGTGCAAGAAATAGACTGTTGTGCTATGTCATGGAAATTTGGGGTTTATTAGTTACAGCAGCTAGTGTTACCCTACCTAATATGAGTAATACATACGGACAATTACACTTTTAATTTTCTTCTTTTTATACATGTGTGATTTTAAAAATAATAATAATAAAACAACATTTGTGATATTCAAAGTTGTCGTTACAGCAAGGAGCATCTTTGCTAGTTTTTAACTCTTAAACTCTCATCATCTAAAAAGAAAACTGGAGGGATCTATGGAGGAAGGAATAAAAACCTGGCAGGTTGACTAGCTGCCTCTGAGCATTTCTTTTTACACAGAAGCTGACCATATATAGAAAGCCATCTATATATCCTTCAGTTGTGACTGTATTAGAGGAACAAATCAGTGTCAAAAATTTGGGAACTTGCTACCCAAAATTTTGCTTTTCCTTGAGTGGAATGGCATTCTCCATATAATAAGTATGTATAAACATGGAGCGACAGATTGCGAAGTGCTCTTAAGGGCATAAAGAAGAATGAATAAAAGATTTGCCTATCCTTTGTCATGGTGCCTTGCATGGGTGAAGCTTAATGTAATACCTAATTGGCTACAAAGAATCACAGGGTTTTAGAAAAGCTGAATGGTGCCCGGGTTTAATTTCCAGGGATTTATGCTGCAGCATCTTATCCAACAACTCATAATGAATTGCAGTAACATAATCCAAAGGCATTGAACATCAAGCTGACTTCACTGTAAGGCTGCATGAGAATCCTGAAGAGTATATGACAGCCACATTGTGGACAGGTTTCAATAGGTTTAGTATTTCATTAAAAATGAAAAGGATGATGAAAGAAAACTTCGTAATTACTTCAACAAAAGAAATCAAAATAGCTTAATTACTTGGAATGAGAATTAAAGCACAAAATAAATATTTGGTGAGAGTTTACCTCTAAATACTGGGGAATATTTATTTTCATGGGCAAGATCAAGGTAAAATGATCATATTTTATTTCTGATGATTCAGTGATTACTGCATTCTTTGCTTTTAGTGTCTGTATGAGGACAGAGATAGATCTTTGTGGATAGAGGTTTTATTTCAAATGGATCATTCCCACTTCCTGGCTGTGTCCGCACAAAACCAAAATGTCTAGATAAATGATATCAAGCCATAAAAATCCTAAATGATGCCAGGGTTTCTGGTGTTTCCAAATATCTGAGTGTTTGTACAAATGTTTCCAAACATGTAGATGTAGCTGTTGGCAGTTTAGTTGACACGACTCAGATAAGTACTGGACTTGCTATGTTTAGCATACTTATTTTTAGCACAAGATTCTACCTATGCCTAGTAATGGATGATAGAGTAACTGCTTCAAATTCTTGACCCCAGGAAAGGCCCACACTTTCAGGAAGGTCTGTGAAGAGCCACTTTTCCCTTTGGGTTTTTATGGGTACCATTTCCCTGTCACATGAAATCTAGTAAGTCCCGCAAACAGTCCTGAGTTATTATTGTCCTAGAGAGGCAAAGGCATGCCAAAGATGTGGAGAAACGGTCATGATGACCTAATGGGCATCCTAGTGCTGGGCACCCAGTAAGTACCCGAGAAGATCTGGCCACAAAGAGGATGTTCACAGACTGCCTTTACCACCTCTGTTCACTTATCAGCCTCTGAAGCTACATCTTCATATGGATCGATTTCCTGTGTTCCTATCGACAACCAACCCTTCCACTTTGCACTAGAGCCCCTTCCCTCTTGCCTACCCAAGACGTTGCTCTGGCAGTTTGTCTCTCTCCTAACTTGGAACGTTTTCTCTCCTTCTTCAGGCCCCTTCCCATCTGCAGACACACATGCTGTTTGTTCTTTCTCCTGCTCTTCAACATGCACAGGCACGCAGGCATGCACACACACTGCACTTTCCTTTGATGAATATTTCCTCGGCTAGTGTTTTAGAGCAAAACGCTTTCCAGATGCGTCTGTACTCACTGTCTCCAAGCTTTATCCCCTCACTTTCTCTTAAACCTGCTCTTATCCAGTTTTTAGTTCTACCCATTCCATCATATCTGCCCTCGTTGGCCGAGGCTGCTGGATCCACCCACCAGTTCTCAGCCCTCCTCTGAACTTGATCCCTTTGTAGCATTTGATATTTTGGGTTACTCCCTTCTTGATCTTCTTTCTCTTTCACTTGGTTTCCAGGACACCAGACCCTTCTAGTTTTTCTGCCTACATTAGTGCTTGCTTCTTCTCAGGCTCCTTTGCTGTTTCTTCCTTTCCCTCTAACCTTATTTTATTTTATATTTCATTTTTATAGATGAGGTCTCGCTTTGTCACCCAGGCTGGAGTACAGTAGAGCAATCACAGCTCACTGCAGTTTTGAACTCATTGACTCAAGCAATCTCCCCCACTTCGGCCTCCCTAATAGCTGGGACTACAGGCGTACACCCACTCCCAGCTAACTTTTTTAGTTTTTTGGAGAGGTGGAGTCTCGTTTTGTTGTCCAGACTGGACTTAAACTCCTGGCTTCAAGTGATCTTCCTACCTTGGCCTCCCAAAGTACTGAGATTATGGGTGTGAACCACTGCACCCGGCCCACACAACCTTTTAAAGCTGGAGTATGTGAGATTATAGTCATCAGACCTTTTCTTTGCTTGGTCTAAATACATTTTATTGGAGATTTTATTTAGTCTTATGATGGTATATTCTGAATGTTTGTATCCCCCTCAAATTTAAATGTTAAAAATGTAATCATCAATGTGAGAGTATTACATGGGATATCATGAGACCAAAGGCCTCACTAATCCCATTAGTGCCCTTTAAAAAAGAGGCCCTGGAATGCTGCCTGGCCCCTTCTCCCTTGTGAGGACACAGCCAGAAGACATCTGTCCATGAAGAAAGTGGGTCCTCGCCAGACCCTGAATCTGCTGGCACCTTGATCTTGGACTTCCCAGCTTCCAGAACTGTGAGAAATGAATTTCTCTTGTTTAGTCATATTATAAGGTATTTTGTAACAGCAACTTGAATGAAGTAAGTTATATAGCTTTAAAAACACCATGCCGATGACAATGATTGTGAATTTATTTCATCATTCCAGCTCTTTCTCCCACACTCCAGAAGTACATCTATTAACATCTCCACTTGGGTATCTAATAGACAAGCTCAACTCCCGATCTCCTCCCATCTCAGTTAAAGGCAACTCCACCTCCTAGGTGCTCTTGTCAAAAGCCAGGAGCGAATCCTGGACGTCTATTCTCCTAGCCCACATCCAATTCTCGCTCCATGGAAATCCTATAGGTGCTACCTTCAGAACATCTCCAGTGTCCAACTACTTCTGACTACTTTCACTACTTCCACCCCAGCTGGTGTCACCATAACCTCGCTGCAGAGACCCCTAAAGGGCTCCTGTTTCCACCATGGTTCTCAACCCAACGGCCAGGATGATTTTCACAAAATGTGGGCCAGATCATGTTACTCCCCCTGCTCAGAACCCTGCAATGGTCCTCACTCCACATGGAGGAGAAGGCCCTGTGTGATTGGATCCCCTAGCCCCACCCACATGATCTCCCTCATCGCCTGCAAGGCCTTGCATAGTCCTCCTGTTGCCTCTCCGACATCACCTCCTCCTACTCTCCCTCTGCCTCCCTGGCTGCAGCCGCGCAGGCCCTGCCTGCCTCTGGGGCTCCAGGCTAACTCCTACTTAGAGCCATCCTCCTGTATCTGCCTTTCTCACACCTCACCCTCTTCAATTCTACTCAGCTCTCGCCTTCTCTCCAGCTCTTATTCTGATTGCCCTTGTTAAAATTCCACCCTGTGCCTACGGAATTGCTGAAAATTCTCACTCTGCTCTGCTTTTCCCCCAACATATTGTGCAATTACTGTGTGTGTGTGTGTGTGTGTGTGTGTGTGTGTGTGTGTGTGTTTTGACATACGCTCTTGCTCTGTCACCCAGGCTGGAGTGCAGTTGCTCCATCATAGCTCACTGGCACCTTGAACTCCAGGGCTTGAACGATCCTCCTGCCTTGGCCTCCCAGAGCACTAGGCTCACAGGTATGAGCCACCATGCCCAGCTCAGTTACTTGTTTCTTGAAGCTCATTATCTATTGTCTGTCTCCTCTCTCCCCTCACTGGAATGTGAGTTCCCTGAGGGCCAGAGTCTTTGTTTTGTTCGCTGATGTACCCCAGGCGGAGAGAATTACTTGTTTTTGATGCTCATTATCCATTGTCTGTCTCCTCTCTCTGAGCACTGGAATGTGAGTTTCTTAGGGTCAGAGTCTTCATCTGTTTTGTTCACTGAGGTACCTACCCCAGGTGGAGAGAACAGAGCCTGGGATACAGAGGACACTCAATAAATATTTGTCAAATTAATTGAATCAATGAGTAGAAAACTCTGGTTTTAAGATTCTCCTGGTGATGATGATGATGATAGCTATCTTTTATTGAGCACCTACAATGTGCCATTGACAGGCTATGCACTTTATTTCATTTCATCTTCAAAACAACCACTTGGCATAGATACCTTTATTTACCCTATTTTTCAGATGGAGTCTGAGGCACGGAAAATTTCTATAATGAGGCTGGTCCGAGTGCAGTGGTGTTTACAACTAATAGATCGCAACCAGTTACAGATCTCTTTGTTCCTTCTCCATTACCACTGCTTCACTTGACTACCCTTCAAAGACTTAAAAAAAAATTTAAAAAAGAGAAAATGTTTGTAGTTTGCCCCAGGTCACAATGACTGGAGGAGGCAGAGCCAAGGTTAAACCCAGAGCTGCGAGCTCAACTTCCCCCACTCTTCTTATGCATTTCTAGAGTGAGTATTAATTGGTGCAGCTTTTCTGGAGGGTAGTTTGACCTCAGCTTTAAAAGGATACTTTGGTAGCTTTTATTGCAGAGAACTAATGACAGATATGCATACCAATGTTATAACAACCAAACAAAAACTCAGGAAGAACCCAAGTTATACACAGCAGGGTGCTGACATTAAAAAAAAAATTCATGGTACATTCATACAATGGAAAACTACGTAGCCAATGATAAAACACTTTAAAAGAATGTAATGACATGGAAAAACCTTCACACCATGTAGTAAACAGAAACAAAAGAATAATAAACAAACCAGGATACAAAACTGTGTACAAGTCATGGTCTCCTAATTTAAAAAATTTATTTATGCATAAAAAATAAATGGAAGGATGGCACCGCAATGTTAATAATGGCTCTCCTGATACTGTGATTATGGGTGCCTTTTAGATTCTCCTGAATAAATTTACATGTAGCTTTTTATTAAAAATATTATTATTTTAGAGATGGGATCTGGCTCTGTTGCCCAGGCTGGAGTGCAGTGGTAAGATCATAGCTCATGGTAGCCTCCAAACTCCCGGGCTCAAGCAATCCGTCCATCTCAGCCTCCTGAGCAGCTGGGACGATAGGTGTGTGCCACCACACCTGGCAATTTTTAAATTTTTTGTAAAGATAGGATCTCTCTTGGTTGACCAGGCTGGTCTCAAACTTCTGGCTTCATGCGATCCTCCTGCCTCAGCCTCCCAAAGTGCTGGGATTAAAGGCATGAGCTTCCATGCCCAGCCAGAAAAATATTTTTAAAAGGAGCCTCTGCTTCAACATTAAAGTATGGTTTTCCATTTATAAAATATGTTAATAAAATTTATTACAAAATTACACATATGTGAATAGCTGAAATAAAAGATTAGATATCCATGAAATATCAAAGGGCTCCAAAGAAGTTAGAATGCAACAACTATATTTCATATATCCAAGACTAAAAGGATTTCATTGTATTGCATATCCTTATCTGGGTAAAATATTGAACCATTTCATTTAAGCACACTAGGTTTTCAACATTTTAGTAAGGTTTAGCTACTCTTTGCCTTTCTTTTGGAGATATATGCCTTAAAAAGATGTTAAGTGCTTCTCTTTTGAGCACTTGGTTCTCTTAACCAAGAGAGAAGTATCTCATTCCATAGCAGAATGCCTTGATAAGTTGTTTCAAGGACATTGCAAATAAAATTTGTTTACACTGTGTCATCACATTAAGAAATAACCATATTAAGGGCTGGGCATGGTGGCTCACACCTGTAATCCCAGCACTTTGGGAGGCTGAGGCGGGCGGATCACCTGAGGTAGGGAGTTCGAGACCAGCCTGGCCAAGATGGCAAAACCCCATCTCTACTAAAAATACAAAAAAAATTAACTGGGCGTGGTGGTGGACACCTGTAATCCCAGCTACTCGGGAGGCTGAGGCTGGAGGATAGCTTGAACCCAGGAGGCGGAGGTTGCAGTAAGCCGAGATCATGCCATTGCACTCCAGCCTAGGCGACAAGAGTGAAACTCCGTCTCAAAGAAAAAAAAAAAAAAAAAAGAAATTACTGTATTAAACCACATTCCTAGGCAATACTTACATATAATCTCTCTTTAACTCCATACCTGGAGAATTATCTTCTTTACTTGGAAAACATGACTTTTTTTTGTTGTTTTTCTGATTACAAGTCATTCTGAGAGCTGTCAGAAACTGAGTTCTCTTAACATCAAAAATAAGATCAATGCCTGAATGATTAGTTAACTTACTAAACAAAGAAAGAAAAGAACACCTTTGACTTCACTCACAGAACAACTTGAAAGATTAAAAAATGTTAATGTTTCTAGGTTAATAGTCATGTGATTAAAGTGACTTTTAAAATATATAATTCCTGAAGCCAGATAGAATCTTAACATTCTTGTGGGTTTAAAGGTGAAATGTTTCAAAGGATTGGGAATTAATGTATTAACAGAGAAGCTGTGAAGAGAACGAAAGAGCTGACAGAAGGTGCCACACTGGGGGGGGACACACACACACACACATGTGCACACATGTGCACAGCCACACACACACACACCTGTTCATATAGCTCCTATAGCAAACTAGGCTCAGTTTTGAGAACTTGAATATGAGCCAAATACCTGCTCAAGGGAATGAGTTCAGCCTAGGTCAACATAGCCCAAGAGACAGGGCCAGCTACTGAATAAAGAATGTAAGAGCCGTCAACCTCAAAACCAGAAACAGTGGCTGGAGACCTGAATTCCAGACCTGGAATACAGAATGTAAGGAATGGAGATGCACACTGTTTTCAGAGAATCTCAGAGCTGGAACACAGGGATAAGAGGAAAAGCATAATTAACATGTATGAAATCCAGAAATCCTGTGGACCACTGATGGTCAGCAAAATGGCTGCCCAGGGCTGGAAGCCCCGATGGCTGCTGCTTTTGGCTTATTTTCCCAGCACTCCCTAACCTCTTTCAGTGCTGCCGAGACCTCTGCCTTTTTGGCCTCAGGCCCACTGTCCTGCAACACTTCAGCAGGGAAGAAATGTCTTCCTGGGAGATCCCTCTCCTAGGGTCACCACCTTCCGGGAGCACTCAGGCCAGACCATCATGTTTTCTGAGGCCATGGGGACGGGAGGGCCACCACTGCATGGAGCCCACGGAGTCCGGCATTTTCACCTTTCTGCTTGGGTATTATCATATCCACTTCATGAGGAAATTGAAGCTTATTCTGGGTCATTCAGTTTAAAATTAGCAATACTAGTTTTCAAAATCCCTTCTACTATTCTCCAAAATTCAGATTCTTTTACTTACGACATCATCAAAAGTCCCAATAACAAATACTCCTAATAAAAAATGTTTAACTTTTTTAATGAAATATATAAGACCTTTACTAAGTGCTGCCAGGAATTTCTGAGATAAGCTGATTTTAGAAACGCTGGTTCTTACATGTCCTTCCTCTCTCTCTTGCTCTGTCCATTCATTCATTTATTGTTCGTTTATTTTTGGGATAGTGTCTCATTCTGTCACCCAGGCTGGAGTGCAGTGGTGTGATTATGGCTCACTATAGCCTCAACCTCCCAGGCTCAGGTAATCCTCCTGCCTCAGCCTCCCAAGTAGTTGGGACCACAGGAGTGCACCACACCCAGCTAGTTACTTTATTTTTTGTAGAGACTGGGTTTCACCATGCAGCCCAGGCTGGTCTTGAACTCCTGGACTCAAGCAATCTGCATGTCTCAGCCTTCCAAAGTGCTGGGATTACAGGTGAGCGCCACTGTGCCCCACCCATTCGTTCTTTCTCTCTCCAGTCTTCTTTTATTTCTCCCAGTCTTAAGGGAGAGCTTTAGCTCCCAGGCCTTCATCCAGCCATCCATATCTCCAGTATGGACCAATGCAGTTTTTGCCATCATCTTTCAAAGATGTCCTCGAAGCCAACCCTTTCCCCTGACCCGCACATCCAGCCTGGTGCCCAAATCTCACCTTTTGTGGACTTCTGTACCAGGCCTTCTGTTCTTGCGCACACCTTACAGGAGATATGCATATCCAAAAAGTCGCACTGCCCAGGAAGCAAGGAGGCCAGCCCCACTGGCTGCCACCACCATCCCCCACTGAGCTCTTTTCTGGATCTTACTTGCAGTGGGGCAGGAATTCCAGGCATTTCATTTTTCTTACCCCTATTAGAAGAAAAAAAGGAAAGAACATTCAGATGGATGGATGTGGAGCATGGATTCCTCCACCTGAGCACTCCCAGAAAAGCAACTGAAAATGGAACACGTTTTAATTTTTTCAGATTCAAGCCGCGTGTCTTCCAGCGGAACACAAGTGTGGCATGACACTTCTCCATGGAAACAATGATTGCGGGGGATAAACGGAGAACGAAGGTCGTAACAGAGGCCTGTGTCGAGGGAGTGTGAAGGGAAGGAAGGGCTCCTGGTTCACACCATGGGGAGCAGGGGCAGGTGTGGGCTTGGCCTCTGTCCTTCTCTGGATGCCTATGTGAGGCTGCCTTTTGCTTCTGAATCTACCAGGACCTGAGATAAATGCCCAAGCCATAAAATAGATGGGTTGAGGTGCAGGAAAACCCACCAGCCATTCTTACCAATGGCAACTAGAGTCATGTTCATCAACAAATTAGGAGGATCAGTCGCACTGACAGATCAAAAACTTATAAAGCAGTAATTTGTGTGCGGATATGAAGCACCTATGCTATTCATATCTCTATTAAAGTGGTTGTGGATCAGAGACTTCAGACCTGGCTCAGTGGTTGTCTCCTACAGGAAGCCTTCCCTGACTGCTCCTGGCAAGGCCTCCAGGATAGATGGGACTTTCCTCATGCAGCAATCCCTTGGTATACCCAGCAGCACATTTACCTGGGATACTCACTGTCTGGTGTCTTTCTTGGCTCTCCAACACCAGCACTCAGTCTAGGGCCTGGCACACAGTAGGGCTTCAAGACCTGAGTCTTGAGGCACCTTAAGCCTTTTTAGGTAGTTGGAGGCAGGATAATTAGTGGTTTACGTTGAGGGGCCATAGATCCTGACTTCCTAGGGCTGAATTCTGCTATCAGCTCATAATAACTGTGGGCTCTTAGGCCTCAATTTCCTCATGTGTAAAATGGAACTGTGATTGGTACCCACCTCTTCACACCGTTGAGTGCTGAATGAGATAATTATCTTAAAAGTTTAGCCCAGAGCCTGCCTAGTAGCAGTTCTGCAGTGATTCATTAACAATAGCTCATCTGACTATAACATTAGGCAGAGAGCACTTTTCCCAGCAAGAGCAAATGGAGTCTAGTTCTGTCCCTCCCTTTGCCTTGAATCCAGATTTCAGAGAGTGATTCATCCTAAATCCTGCTTCTCCCTATATGGCATGTGAACCCATCCAGATTCCTGGAAACTGCATTCTAGTTGTTTATCTCAGCAAGCTGAGCCGTGACCAAAGGCTCGTGACTACTACCTCAAAAACAGCTCAGTTTAACTTGGATATTTCTGAGGAAGCTGGTGACATCAGTCCACTTCTGGCCATTTGAGGAGTTCCATCCAGTTTCTGTGTGTCTTAGTCCATTTTCTGTTGCAATAACAGAATACAATAGACTGGATAATTTACAATAAACAGAAATTTAATTCTCATAGTTCCAGAAGCTGGGAAGTTCAAGATCAAAGTGCTGGTGTCTGGTGAGAGCTTTGGTGCTACTCAGCTCACGGCAGAAGGTGGAAGGCCAAGGAAGTACGCGCGAGAGAGAAAACTGGGCCAAATGCACCCTTTGTTCAGGAGCCCCGCCCGTGACAACTAACCCGCTCGATGATAATGGCACTAATCCACTCATGAGGACAGAGCCCTTAAGGCCTAATCACCTTTTAAAGGTCCCACCTCTTAACACCATCACGATGGCAACTAAGTTTAACATGAGTTTTGAAGGCCACATTCAAACCACAGCACTGGGTCATAGGATGAACACCGGAAAGACGGAGCCATGTTTAGTTCCTTGGTGTTTTCAAATATTTAAATAGCTCGCAGATTAGGTATTTCTCAAAATTAACATCCTCCTTAAAAATGAATACTCACGCTTACCCTCTGCTAAGTCCTTTTATTATTATAACCTCACTAATTGTCGTAACACTTTTATGAGAGGGGCCAGATAGCCTCCCTTTTACAGATGAGGAATTAAATGCCAAGAGAAGTTAAATGTATTGTCAGGGTCACAAAGGGAACAGCAACATGTGTGAGACGTCACCCACCACCTACAGAAGTCTGGCCTGCAGACCCTGACTCAACAACGGACGGAAGAATACACTCTCACAGCACTACAGTGATGCAAGTGGGCTGGGGATGGCTGTCGGCTTTCTTCAGAGGGCGAAATGCAACCAATCGACCAAGATTCCCTCTCCACCGTTACATTTATTCAGTCCGATTTTACAGCGGAGGTTCTAAGTTGCTTTTTCTAATGGTTTTACGAATGATAAAAGCTTCAGGTTCGGGCCCAGAGTAAACACTATCAGCAGGTAATTTCCCTTTGATCTCCCCCCTGAGAGGGCTATCCAGCACAAAATGTACATGAGTAAACAGAGTAGAGACAAAGGGATGTGGGATAAACACACTTAAACTGGGAAAGCCTCTTATCATCATCCCCATCTCTTCCTTAGTGATGGACTGACTGGCCACCTTCAGCCTGCATCAGTAAAACCTTTCTGCCTTCCAAAAGGTTTGAGGCTATAATCTATAACTTTCCCCAACATTCTCCTTAATATTTTGCCAGCCACCCCCGAGTGAGTATCAACATGTATGTGTTGGGGGAACACTATAGAACTCAGGACTCTTGACAATGAGACCGGTTGACCCACTTTGGATGTCTGTCTTCCCCAAATCTCATGTTGAAATTTGATCCCCCAATGTTGGAGCTGGGGCCTGCTGGGAGGTGTTTGGGCCCTGGGAGTGGATCCCTCATGACAGGCTGCAGTTTCCAAAGATGGAGGCAATGATAGTTCTCATCCCACGTCCCCGTCTGCAGGGAGACTTGCCACTCTCCCATCAAAAGTACAGTCTATTTCTTCTCCTCCTCCTTGAATCTGGGTAGGCCCTGTGACAGCTGCACTCACAGACTATGGCAGAAGTGACTCGCCACCTGTTCCTGGTGTGACCCTTCACTGGCCCGTACTTGTCATAACGCTTTGGCCGGGCAGCTTCTGTTTCCATTTTTGGAAGCCAGTTGTCAGGTAAGAAGTACAGGTACACCAAAGCCATCATGCTGCACAAAGCCCAGGTGAGGGAGGGAAGGCCTGGGGGCAAAGCACTACATGAAAAGAGAAAGTCCAGAGGGCACTGAGGCACCGGCCAGATGAGGGAGTCATCTTGAGTGTCCTGCCTGGATGAGACTCTGGCTGGCCGCAGGCCCGGCTGTGATCTGATTGTGATCTGAGACTCTAGACGAGAATCTCCTGGCTGATCCTAGCCAAAGGCACAATGTTGTGAGCAGTAATAACACATTTTGGTTTAAATCCATTTGGTTTTGAGGTGGTCTGTTACGCAGCAATACATAACGTGAGCAGTGGCGCAGAATAGGCAGTTGGTAAATACTTAGCAAATGAATAATTAACAGATTTTGTTCTTTCCATTCTTTGATTACTGGAAGCCAAAGGCCCACAGTAGTTCTGAGCCAGACCTAGGATTAGAATGTCTTCCATGGTGGAAGTCTGGCCCTGTATCACAGCGTCCTTACCGGAGGCCTGTGATTTAATCCCACAGGACTAGAACAAGAAGACGACTTCTGTAAGAGTGGACCTGGGAACCGAGGCTGCAGCATGGGGCACAAGACTGGGGCAGCTGGCAGGCTGTTCCTGGTCTCTTTGCTTACTGTGGCACATGCCGTCTTTAAATTATCATACACACAGCTGAGCGAGACAGGCAGAAGGTGAGGAGCTCCATGAGATGCGAAAGATAGAGACGTGAGACCCAATGTGAGTGGGGGCTGTGACCGTCTCTGGGCCATGGAGTGAATGGGAATTTAAAATATGTCCTTCTTTTTGTTCATTTGTATTTTCTAAAACCTCAAAATATGTCTTACTGTTTTACTCAAAATGATATATATATATATATATATATATATTTTTTTTTTTTTTTTTTTTTTTTTTTTTGAGACAGCGTCTCACTCTTTTGCCCAGGCTGGAGTGCTGTGGTGTGATCTCAGCTCACTGCAACCTCCACCTCCGGGGTTTAAGCAATTCTCCTGCCTCAGCCACCCAGGTAGCTGGGATTACAGATGTGTGCCGCCACACCTGGCTAATTTTTGTATGTTTAGTAGAGGCAGGGTTTCACCATGTTGCCGAGGCTGGTCTCAAACTTCTGACCTCAAGTGATTCACCTGCTTTTACCTCCCAAAGTGCTCAGGTTACAGATATGAGCCACTGCACTCGGCCAATAAACTTTTATTTAAAGACTTCACTTGTGCTGTAAACTTTGCAGAAGGTCAAAACAATCAAACCAAAATTGAAACAAGACAAAACAACCAAATAAAAACCCAGCCTCCAAAATTACATTCTCTTGCTCAAAAAGATTAAAACTGGAACTACCATATGATTCAGCAATCTCACTACTGAGTATATATCCAAAGAAAATGAAATCTGTATGTTCAAGATATCTTTATATTCCCATGTTCACCGCAGCATTCTTCAAGATAGTCAAGATATAAAATCAGCCTGATGTTCAAGGATGGATGAATAAGTCAAATGTGAGATACACACACACACACACACACACACACACACACACACACACACATATCTAGCCTTAAAAAAGAAGGAGGCTAGGTGTGGTGGCTCACACCTGTAATCCTAGCATTTTGACAGGCTGAGGTGGAAGGATCACTTGAGGTCAGGAGTTTGAGACCAGCCTGGGCAATAGAGTAAGACACTGTTTCTTGAAGAAAAAAAAAAAAAAACTACTTTTTTTTTAAAGTTAGCCAGGTATAGTGGTATGCACCTGTAGTGCTAGCTACTTGGGAGGCTGAGGCAGGAAGATCACTTGAGCCCAGAAGCTTGAGGTTACAGTGAGCCATGATCATGCCACTGTACACCAGCCTGGGCCTCAGAGCAAGACAAGAAAGAAAAGAAAAGAGAAAAGAAGAAAGAAGGAAAGAAAGAAAGAATGAAAGAAAGAAAGAGAGAGAGAAAGAGAAAGGAAGAAAGGGAGGGAGGGAAGGAGGAGGGAGGGAAGAGAAAGAGAGAAAGGAGAGAGAATGAAAGGAAAGAAATAGAGAAAGGGGAGAGGAAGAGAGAGGAGAGGAAGAAGAAGGAAGGAAGGAAGGAAGGAAGGAAGGAAGGAAGGAAGGAAAGAAGGAGGAGGGAGGGAAGGAAGAAAGGAAAGAAGGAAGGAAGAGGAGGGGCTGTGCGTGGTGGATCATGCCTGTAATCCCAGCACTTTGGGAGGCCGAGGCAGGCTGATCACTTGAGGTAGGGAGTTCAAGACCAGCCTGACCAACATGGTGAAACCCTGTCTCTACTAAAAATACAAAATTAGCTGGACGTGGTGGCACATGCCTGTAATCCCAGCTACTTGGGAGGCTGAGGCAGGAGAATGGCCTGAACCTGGGAGGTGGAGGTTGTGGTGAGCTGAGATTGGCCATGCACTCCAGCCTGGGCAACAGGAGCGAGACTCCGTCAAAAGAAAGAAAGATAGAAAGACAGAAAAAAGAAGAAAAGAGAGAAAGAGAGAAAGAAAGAAGAGGAAGAAAAGAAGAAAGAAAGAAGAGAGAAAGATAGGAAGGAAGGAAGGGAGGGAGGGATGGAAGGAGGGAGGGAGGGAGGGGAAAGAGAAAGAAAGAAAGAATCAGCTGATGTGATGGCATGCACCTATAGTCTCAGCTACTCTAGGAGAAGCTGAAGCAGGAGAAGGGAGGAAGGAAGGGAGAAAGAAAGAAGAGAGAGAAAGAAACAAGAAAGAAAGGAGAAAGAATGAAAAAGAAAGAGAAAGAATGAGAAAGAAAGAAAGAGAGAGGGAGGGAAGGAAGGAAGGAGGAAGGAAGGAAGGAAGGAAGGAAGGGAAAGGAGAGAGGCAGGGAGGGAGGGAGGGCGTAGATTCAGCTGGGCATGGTGGCGCACACCTATAGTCCGTGCTACTCTAGAGAGGCTGAGACAGGAGAATGCCTTGAGTTTATAAGTTTAAGTCCAGCCTGGGCAACATAGTGAAAGCCCATCTCTGGAACAAAACAAAAAAAAAAATAAAAGAAGAAATGTCACTTTTGACAACACAGATGAACTTCGAGGACATTATGCTAAGTGAAGTAAGCCAGGTGCAGAAAGATACATACTGCCTGAGCTCACATGGGGACTCTAAAAGAAAGTGTCAAACTCACAGAAGCAGAGAGTAGAATGATGGTTACCAGGGGCTGGGGGAGCTGGGAGTGGATGGGGAAAGGGGAAATTGGTCAAAAGGTACGAAGTTTCAGTTAAACAGGAGGAATAAGTTCTAGTGACCTATTGTACAGCGTGATGACTATAGTTAGTAATAGTGAATTATATATTTCAAAATTGCTAGAAGAGTAGATTTCAAATGTTCTCACTACAAAGAAATGGTAAGTATTTGAGGTGATGGATACGTTGATGTGCTTGACCAGTCACTCTGCTCTGTGTACCTACATGTATCATAACATCACATTGTATCCCATACATGTATAAAATTTTTTTAATTAAAAATAAAAAATAAAAATTAAGTAAATATCATGAAAAATTGTACTCTCACCAGCTAATCTTTTTGGTTTTTTTTTTTCTTTCCCCAATCTTCAAGGGTATTATTTCAGGAAATAAAGAAATATGCCATCCTAAAGTAGCTTATAAAGGGCAAATGAGAGTGAGCCTCGGGTAGGGTGTGGCAAGGGAGTGGCAGGTGTCTGTCTGGAAGCCAGGTGCAGAGGACTCTCCCACCTTTGTTTTTCCATGGAGTATTTGGTTCGCTCAGCTTGGGTCCTCAATGTCCCATCTAGCAGCGTCTTAGACTCATCAAACACTCTGATTTCTAATTATCCAGCATGAAGTTGCTCTTTGGAAACTATTTTTGGTCATTCTGTTCACTGGTGTGATTAATTACACCCTATTAAGAGACCAGTATATATTCTGTGGAAGTGTAACATTTTCTAATTTGTGCGGAGCGAAGTTCAGCTCAGCCAGCTCAGGAACCATTTAACCCTGAATCTCCAGCAAAGAATCATTGCTTCTAAAGCAGGCAGCTCAGGGTTTAGAAATCTGATGAGGAAAAAATAAAATAAAATAAAACTAGAAAAACTAGTATGGGAGGGGAAAACTCCACCTCTCCAGTTAAGTTCTCCCAGGGGTCCCCCGAGGGGTAGGTTCCCAACTATTTAATGTCATTTGATTCAACTGATACTTATTGACTCCTGTTTTATGTGAGGAGCTGTTTGGGCCACTGGCTCCACATAACACATGGCATTCATTCACTCATTCATTTAGTAATAATTTAGTGAGCATCTATTATGTGCCAAGCATATTCTAGGTCTAGATTCTTTTGTTTCATCACACAGGATAGGAATTTCTGTCTGTCTTGTGTGTTCATATAACACAGGACAGACAGAACATCTGGCTTCAAGAAGCTTTTAGTTTCTTTCTTTCTTTTCTTTCTTTCTTTCTTTTCTTTCTTTTTTTTTTGAGACAGAGTCTTGCTCTGTTGCCCAGGCTGGAGTGCAGCGGCACAATCTCGGCTCACTACAACAACCTTTTCCCAGGTTCAAGTGATTCTTGTGCCTCAGTCTCCTGAATAGCTGAGATCACAGGTGCTTGCCACCATGCCCAGCTAATTTTTGTATTTTTAGTAGAGATGGCATTTCACCATGTTGGCCAGGCTGGTCTCAAACTCCTGACCTCAAGTGACCCGCCCACCTTGGCCTCCCAGATTGCTGGGATTAAGGCAGGCATGAGCCACCAGGACCAGCCAAGAAGCTTTTAGTTTCTGCTTTTACTTAAGAAAGGCAGCCACCATGTAAAGAACTAAAGGTTCTTCTGCTGGAAGGAAAAACATCTGAAAAGAAGGAACCTGGAGGGTGAGACAAAATGAATCCAGAGAGGATGCAGGAAGAAAAACTGAGGCTTCTCAGCTGAAAGCCAGCACCCCAGCCCGAGATAGATGAGTAAGGCTGTCTTGGACCTCCCGCCCACTGAAATGCCAGCTGGACACAGCTGTGTGAGTGAACCAGCCAACACCATGTAAAGCAGTCTTTATGCTGAGCCTGGCAAAACTTCCTGACCCACAGAATCATGAACAGTAAGAAATGGTTGTTGTTTAAGCCATTAAGTTTTAGGGTGGTTTGTCTTGTCAGAATGCATAACAGATAAATTTGATCTCAATCCTCTCCTATGTTCCTGAGAAGCAGAGTGTTAAAGTCAAGGAAGAGCCTTTACCTTGACTCACAAATCTACAAGACCTTCAAGGCCTGGGTTAGACCCTCTTTCCCGTCTCTATTTGGCTTCAGGTACCCAGTAAAGGAGATCCATGTACCCAATAAAGAAGACTATGGTGTCCTCAGACACAAAAATGTCAGTGGATTTCTTTGGGTCATGTAGTTATAGGTAATTTCCTGTATTTTTCAATTTTTCTAGAATTAGCAAAAATGATTTTAATCATGAGGAAAGATGCCAAAGCACTTTTTCATAACCACGGCAGCATGGGAACCACTGTTTGCGGGCTGCACAGCAGCCACTCCCGGCCTTTGTCTTTCTTCCCAAAGAGCCTGAAAGAGCCAGATGCCCATCTTCCCAGTCTCCTTTGGTGCTAGGGGTAGCCACGCAATCAAATACCAACCAGATGCCAACAGATACGAAGGAAAGTCAGCTGAGAGGCTTCTAACCAAGCGTTTCCTTCTTGGGAAGGAAAGAAGGAAGGAGACCTTGTTTCACTCCTTCCATGCCCTGCTTTTGGTTGTGGTCACATAAGATTGTGATGTTTGGAGCTCTGTAGCCATTTTGCAACCATAAGGCAATGGGTTTACAGTTTAAAAGACTAAAGAAAACAATCTACTCAAAAATAAAAAGGAGGAAAGAAACAGAAGGTTGAAAAGCACCTGGCTTCTTGATGTCCTCATTGGTTGCTGAACCAACCCTGAGACTTCCTGTCTGTTGACTACTTGTTAACTAATTGACGAATGTCCATATGGTTTCTTTTCTCTTCTTTTCTTTATTTTCCTTTAAAAAAAAATTTTTTTTTATTTTTGTTGTTGTTGTTGTTGAGATGGAGTTTTGCTCGTGTTGCCCAAGCCGGAGTGCAATGGTACAATCTCGGCTCACTGCAACCTCCATTTCCCTGGTTCAAGCGATTCTCCTGCCTCAGCCTCCCAAGTAGCTGGGATAATAGGCATGTGCCACCACGCCTGGCTAATTTTTGGTATTTTTAGTAGAAATGGGGTTTCACCATGTTAGCCAGACTGGTCTCAAACTCCTGACCTCAGATGATCTGCCCACCTCAGCCTCCCAAAGTGTTGGGATTACAGGTGTGAGCCACTGTGCCTGGCCGAATGTCCACATAGTTTAAACCAATGCTCGACTTTTTTTTTTAGTTACTCACAGCTGAAAGCATCCTAGCTACTACGGCAACTTTCTGGGTATTGAACATTCTCTTACTAGTACAATCGTCCCTTCACTTTGAGCCCAGGAGTTCATGATCAAACCTGTGCAACACGGTGAAACCCCATCTCTACTAAAAATACGAAAAATTTAGCTGTAGGAGTGGTGGTGTGCACAGCTACTTGGGAGGCTGAGGTGGAAGGATCACCTGAGCCCAGGAGGTTGAGGCTGCAGTGAGCCAAGATTGTGCCACTGCAGTCCAGCCTGGGTGACCAGAGTGAGATCCTTTCTAAAAAAAAAAAAAAAATGGTTATACTATGTACCATTTTTTAAAGTTAATACGGAAGTGGGACATATTCATTGAAGAAGTTTTGGAAAACATGAGAAAGAACATAGAATAAAAATGAAAATCACCTGCAGCCCCCACCAGCCTATAAGGTGCCATTGTATAATTAGAAAAAGACGGACCTTTCGAGCAGGCACAGCCGGTGCCAAGAGGCCAGCCAGCGCTTATTGTCTGAAGTGGTACCTCGCATCCTGCACAGACTGGGCCATTGTACACTCATGGCCCTGAGTATTTCATCTGTGTTTTCATGTTGAAGTAGAGCCTTCCAGATTGTCTATGGATATAGGCATAATTTTTGCATAATCAGTTCCATGCTGTACATTCTGTTTGTAAGCAGCTTTTTTTTCACTTAATAACAGACCATAAATATTTTCCTATGTCACGAAATTTGCCTCCCAAGCGTGACTTTCTGTGGCTACACAGAAGTGCAGTGTATGACTCTGCCATCACTGGGGTCGGCAGTGACCAGTTGTTTAACCCTCTTCCCTTGGAGTGCAATGCCTGTCTTTGGTAGATAAAACACAGGCAAGAACATTATGTTCTTTTTGGTAGAAACATTAAAACATGCAGGGGAGTTTCTGCACATGCATTGCATGATTATGAGCTTTTAAATTGGTTCCACCCATTGGTTTGGGAAGACAGAGAAAGTATGCTTCCACTTAGTGCAACTCACGTCTTGGGGGGTGAAGAGAACTGTCTCTTGACGCATTTAGATTTTTAGCTCTTCCATAGTAAACAAGAAGCTTCAGCAAGGGCCAGTGAGATACAAAAATGGAACATATTTATTTGTGTGATTATTCCCAAAGTGACGCAACCAGCAGAGCTGGGCTTGGGGAGCCAACCGCAGCTG
Source organism: Ateles fusciceps (assembly GCA_036589455.1). Classification (NCBI taxonomy): domain Eukaryota; kingdom Metazoa; phylum Chordata; class Mammalia; order Primates; family Atelidae; genus Ateles; species Ateles fusciceps. Next base: position 15,870,908 of record JAZHEH010000193.1, read on the forward strand.
ATGTGTGAGGCTGGCAGAAGGCCACGGGCGTGAGGGTTCTCTTGGACTGGCATTGCTGGGTTCAGGGCATGAACACAGCTCTCCCTGGATGCAAAAACCAACTAATTGCCTTGTAAGAAACATCATCACAGACTCAAGGAGTTGACTAATGGATTCTCGGAAAATTGCCAGCTCATAATCTCTGTGTCTTGAGAATTGGGATAAACACTGAGGTCAGTTGCAAGGCCCTGTTTGCCCAAACCCACAGCCCATATTCAGCCCAAAGCCAGAGCCATAGTGTTTTCTATGCCAGCTCTTACCATTTTTTTTCTGAATCCACAAAACTAAATGACTCAGTTTAATGAAGGCAATTGGACTGGGGGAGGTTACAGGGCAGATGCAAAGCAGGAATTCCTAAACTCAGAGGCCACTCCTAAGGGTCATGCATTTGGTAAATGTGTTGAAATCCCTCAGATGGGAAGGCCACATCCATGCAAATCATCAGAGGGATGATTTCACATTAATCCATAAATTAAACTGTAAGAGGAGAGAAGGAGTCCATATCACGGGGCCTTGATGGAGGCCTTTTCTCAGGTAACAGGAGGCACAGAACATCAGGTTCTTCTCAGAGATGACTCACACATTAAGCGTGACCTGGTGGGTGCTCTTGAATCTGAAACTCACAATGAGCTATCTCTCATCGTTTCGAAGAAACCGCATTCCATCTAGAATTTCACCCAGTTCTTAGAGATGCTATTGGATGGGATGAGTTTTCTAGGACTGCTGTAACAAAATGTCCCAAACTGGGTGGCATAAAACAACAGAAATTCCTTCTCTTGCAGTTCTGGAGGTTACAAGTCTAAAATCAAGGTGTTGGGCAGGGCCCTGCTTCCCCAAAGCCTCTAGGGGAGGATCACTCCTTGCCTCTTCCAGTTCATGGAGGCTTCATCTGGGTGTTCCCTGGCTGCTGGCTGCATAGCCCTAATCACTGCCTCCTTCTTCACGTGGCTGTCTTCCCTCGGTGTATGTCTGTGTCCAAATTTCCCTCTTCTTATAAGGAAACCAATCATATTGGATTAGGGTCTGATCTAATAACTGCATTTCAACTTGATTACATCATATTCACAAGTACCAGCAGTTAGGACTTCAACGTATCTTTTCAGGAGGCACAATGTGACCCATGACAGCTGGAAAGTCAAAGGTCCAGAATTAGAAATCCAGCTGCATCACCAAGTGCTGTGTGATCCTAAGCAAACTGCTTTTCATCCCTGGGGCCCAGGTTTCCTCATCTGTCTCCACAGTTACCCTCATGATCTGCAGATTTTATTTCTTTCAGATCAGTCAAAGGGAACAGACTGATGGTAGAAGGGACTACCAGGTGGGAGCAGCATCACAACGCTGGCAGGCAGTGCCAGGACTGCTGTGGAAAGGGCCGTGTGATGGCCCGGGTGTGCCGAGTGGAGAGTCAAGGGTACCAGGATCCCTCACGCAGTCTCTGACAAGGCCTTTCGTGGGGCCAGTAGCCAGGCCATACACTAAAGAGCCACCAGCCAAATTGCCATGCTCCTTCCCCAGGACCCCATAGGAAGCCAACTCCCGGGACAGCAGTCATGATACTCACTTCTAAGGCCCAACGAGCACAGCCAACAGCCTTTGGCTTTTAGAGCTCATCGTGAAACTGGCACTAGCAGGTGAGACCCAGTTGGCTTGGACACCTAGTGTAATCAGTCTAGACTAAATATACCTCCCCTTGGCCCAGCTTAAATATTTACGACAGCCACAATGCCTATGTGCAGAGGCAGTGAGTGGGTGAGAGTGTTTTAGCTCTGGTGAGGCTGAAGGGACTTGACATGTTATTGAATCGAGGGCTGCAGAAGGTGAAACTGGGGCCGCCACACATTCCAGGAATGCGGATGTAGCACTCTCAGTGTGTATCTGAGGCTGACAGGGTTTGACAGTCCCCATCTGGGAACAATAACCATGAGCAGCAGGCCGGGCCACGCTGAGGGCTGTTCTGCCTCCCTCCTGGCTCTGCCCCTCATCTCTGGCTCTGCGCTGTGCACTCCGAGACAGATAGTGGAGGGGGAAGTCCATGTCCTGTGGTCCCTGCAGCACTGGGCTGCTCGCAGGAGCCCTGGAGAGCCAGGGTTGGGGGCCAGCCTCGCCGAATGCTTGCAATTCCAGGAGCAGCGGGCTGAGGACAGAATCCATTTCCCCGCTCTGGGAGACCTGGAGTGGAATGCCACAGGGGAAGGCAATTTGGGGATGCCGACTGATCACCCAGCCGGCTGCAAGGTCTCCTAGCATCGGTGGAGAAGCCAGGGGGTGGCAATGTGTTTATGTCACGTTTAATACCTCAGGCTGTCTTTGTGTGAATGGGGGAAGGGAGGAGGCTTTCATCTGTGAAGTTCAAAGCACTGTTCACAGACTACTTCTGCTAATCCTCACTCTGATCTGAATTTTGTTGTGTAACTAAACTGATTACAAGAATTTGGTGGATCGGGCTAGGCTGGGCCTCTGGGACAGGCTTCGCCATGCTTGGCTCCCACGTGGCCAGGCAGTGAGGCAGGGGAACGTGTTTACAATTCAGAGAGTGCTGGAGCAGGAAGGAAGAGCTAAGACCACCTCACACAGTCCGGCAGCGTCCTGCTTTATGTGGGTGCCACTGTGCAGGAAATGTGATGAGACATACTTTCCTGAGCTCCAGAATGTCCGTCTCTGACTACCTTCTGGACATGTCCACAGGTTGTTCAAACACAGCCTGCCCAGAACTAAGCTCAGTGTCTTCCCCCTATCCAGCTTTCCCCCTGCAGTACTGCCCTTAGCCTGGGCCGGTCGGGACCCTGCCCTGGGCACATATTCTGTTCCCTTCTGGCTGTGTCCTTTTCCACAGGGACATTCCATCATAGCCCACACCAACCCCTCAACTGTGCTTATGCAGAATTCCCTGCCCAAACAGCTCCAGGCTTTTTCCATGGCCTGTGCAGGCCGCTGGCCCTGGTTTGTCCTCTGGAGGGTCCCCATCTGCTGCAGGGGCAGTTCTTGGTGTGGATGGGGGCAATGGCAGAGCTTGGCTGTGCAGACTGGAGTGCCACTTGTTGGGCTCCTCATGGTGCAGGAAGAGGGGCAGGCTTTGGGTCACTGGCCTCCATAAATAGCATGGTCCCAGGTCCTGGCCTGTCCCCTTGTGTAATCCAGCTCTGTGACATATCACCATCATGTTGAAACCCCTCCTGCCATCTTGACCAGATCCTCCTCATTAACCAGTTACCAGCTTCTCTTGACGCCACCTCCACAACAGCTCTTGAGCACACTCCATTCTCTCCACCACGCTGCCTCGGCCTCACCACTGCTCTCCTGGGTGAAGCAAAACAACAGCAGCCTCCTCTCCTGGTCTCCCTGCCTCCACACCTGCCCCTCCCCAATTCATTCTCTGCACTGTGGCCAGATGAGCTTTTGTCCTCTGATCTCGTGACTTCATTGTTATTCACAATCAGAATAACTTCTACTTGACCTTCGGCTCCCAACTTGGAGGTCAAGGACCTACCAGTGAGCTACTGGGGAGCCTCACACCCCACCCTCAGCACCCTACACCATGCATGTGAAGTGTCTATGACCCCCTCTCCCCACCCCACACTGGACTGTGAGCACGTCAGGGCAGTGACATTACTTGTGTTGGTTCTTGGGGTCACAGTGCCCCATGTAATGCCTTGGGCAGGTTAGATGTTGTGATGGTTATTGTAGGAACTAACTTGAATGAACTAAGGAATATCTAGAAACCTGCTAAAGCATAATTTTGGATGTGTCCGTGGGGGTGTTTCCAGAGGAGAAACATGACAGTCTGAGCAGACCAAGTGGGGAGGTTTGCCCTCAGTGTGGTGGGCACCATCCAGTTGTCTGGGGGCCAGAGAGAACAAAAACAGAGACAAGGTGCATGTGTCTATCCATCTGCTGGAGCTGGGATACACCCTTCTTCTCCTGTCTTTGGACAACTCCAGGCTCTCCAGCCTTTGAACTTCAGGACTTTCAGTAGTGACCTCTGGGTTCTCATCCCTTTAGCCTCAAACTGAGAATTACACCATCTGCTTCTCTGGTTCTGAGGTCTTTGAACTTGAACTGAGCCATAAGCTCAGCTTCCCAGCATCCAGTATCCAGGTTCTTCAGCTTACAGATGGCCTGTTATGGAGCTTCTTAGCCTCCATAATTTTGTGAGCCAATTCCCCTAATAAACTCCCTCTCACCCAAGTGCAGTGACTCATCCCTGTAATCCCAGCACTTTGGGAGGCCAAGGCAGGAGGATCACTTGAGGCAAGGAGTTTGAGACCAGCCAGGGCGACAAAGGGAACTCCATTTCTAGAAAAAATTTAGAAATTAGCTGAGTGTGGTGGTGCATGCCTGTAGTCCTAGCCACTCGGGAGGCTGAGGTGGGAGGATTGCTTAAACCCAGGAGTTAGGAGTTCGAGGCTGCAGTGAGCTATGATTGTACCACTGCACTCCAGCCTGGGCAGCAGAGTGAGGCCAGTCTCTAGATAAATAAAAATGGGCTGAGTGTGGTGGCTCACACGTGTAAGCCCAACATTTTGGGGAGGTCAAAGTGAGCAGATTGCTTGAGCCCAGGAGTTCAAGACCAGCCTGGGCAACATAGGGAGATCCTGTCTCTAAGATAAATAAATAAACAAATAAATATTTTAAAAGCTCCTCTGAGATATCTATATATTTATCCTATTGGTTCTGTCTTTCTGGAGAAATCTGACTATACAGATGTTTGATAAATATTTGTTGAATGCATAAAGGATCCAGACAGACAGTATCATTGCAAGAACTAGAATCTTCTGCTAGTCAGTGTCAGACATATGACTGCATCAGCCAGGTAACTTCACAGGCTACCAATGTTTTTTTCTTCCAAATTTATTTAACTTATTAACAGCAATAATAATAATAATTTATGTATGTAATATATGTTATTATTGATAGCTGTGTGACTAGGAGGTTTCCAAGATTTCCTAGACTGTTAATATTCTAAAACTGTGAAACTTCTCCTTCTCTGAAGATGGAAGAATTCAGATGAGGGCTAACTTCATGCAGACTTACTACGAAAGAGCTGGAAACTTGAAAGTGTTGAAAATAGATGATTTCTTTTTTATTGATACATAGTAATTGCACATGTTTACTGGATACAGTGATATTTTGACACATGCATACAATGTGTAACAATCAGGTCAGGGTAATTAGGATATCTGTCATCTCAAACTTTTATCATTTCTTTGTGTTGGAAACATTTCACATCTCCTAGCTAGTTTGAGATATGTGATAAATCACTGTTAACTATAGTCACCCTACTGTGCTATCCAACACTACCTATTCCTTCTGTCTAACTGTATGTTTGTACCTATTAACCAAGCTTGCTCCATTTCTTCCTCCACCTTTCCCAGCCTCTGGTAATGATCATTCTACTCATGAGATCCACATTTTTAGCTTTCACATATGAGTGAGAACATGTGAATTTCTCTTTCTGTACCTGAACCATCAGTCTTTGAAGAGAGTCTAAACATTGCTGTGAAGCTAAAGCATCCTTGGAAATGTGCCAACATGGAACCAACTCTATTTACTAGAATTTCTCTCTAGGAGAACATAATATAATATGGCTGGAAAAAATGTTCTGACATTCTCTGGGGAATATTTGAGCAACAAGAGGTAGTAAATATAGTGCCTTACAAAGTGTTTCTTTTCTTGCTAGGCAGGTATGCAAGTTGGGGGGCCAGAGCAGAATTGTTGAGGACAGTAAAATGGAAGCTGTGCTGCTACGAATAGTCCTCATTCTTCCTATTTTCCTCAAATCACTATCAGTGTCTTTTTACACAGGATAGCCTCCTTTGTAGCTAGGTGTGCTTGTGTGTCTGAGTTCTCACCACTGAGATGTAAGCAGAATTTTTGTACAGGACTTCTGGGAAGGCTTTATAAAATGTAAAGAATGTGAATACTTTTTCTGCCCTTCCTCAATTCCTCCTTCATGCTTCCTGGAATGCGAATGCAATGACTGGAGCCATTAGCAGGTATATTGGATCACAAGGCAACCTTGAAAAAGGAAAGCAATGAACTAGGCTGGTGGACCAGAAAGCTAAAAGGAACCTCAGTCCCTTTTGAGTTGATAGAGCCACTACAGAAACCCTCTAGATTTCTTTTATGTAGGAGCCTCTTGCTGAAAGTACTACAGTCAGGTTTCTGATGGTAGCAACTAAATCCAATTCCTAATGGAGTCAGGGATGAAATAATGAGGTTGTCTTGGGGTCCTACATGCCTCAGTTGAATTTGTTCTGATCCTAGTCCCTAGCCAAGGACTCCCCTTCCTCCTTTTTCTCTTCCCACCTTGGCAAAGCCCCAGGCACCTAATGTCTCCCATGAGCAACCCATGAACAATTCCCTTGCAACCTGGCAAGATACACCCAGTCTTGCCAGAAGAGTGATCAGTAGGGGGAATTCAAATATAAGCAAGACTCTACAAATGTTATAACAAGAAAAACTCTTTCTCAGAAGTTTGGGACTTTTCATTGATTATGGAATCTGTTTCCTGGAATAAAGTTGATGAAATGTGATAGTATTCTTGAAATTGCAGACACAGACAGCACCAGTCTAGGATGTTCAGAGTAGTTTGTACAGCTCTTCCAGGGATCCAGGGTGCAAGGGAGAAGTGTGGGGGAAGTGACATTGTTCTTCCAGTGGGAAAAGGCAGACAGAGAGTAGGAGGTGCAAGGGCAGACCTTTCCCATGGCAATCTTCCCCTTCTAATGGTACCATTGTATTTCCCATACGTGTGACTTCCTGAATGTGCACTGGCGGGGTTGTGCCCCATCCTGGAGCCCAGAATAATAGAGGGCTATTCATTGACTTCCATGGGAAGTGAGAGTGCCTCAAAAGGCAGAGCTTTGAAAGGTGAGCTGACTTGCCTGAGATCACAAAGCTCATTGGTGCAGAGTCCATTCAATAATAATAATTAATAGTAAAAACAGTAACTAAGAGTTATATTATTGCCATAACATAAAATATAATAACTTGTTTTGTGACAGATATCCTTCTTTGTACTTTATACATTTCAACTCCTTTAATCTTCAAAACAAACTCATGGGGGCATTCAAATCTCCATTTTATAGTTGCAAGGATGAAAAATGAGTAAATTAAACATCACCCAATATTACCCCACTGACTCATGGCAGAACTTAGATGGGGTGGGGAGTGGGGGCCCTCAGTCCAGTGTTTTTGCTACCATAGCCCAGGTACTTTAGAAAAGGTTTCCAGATCAGAGTCATTTTTAAAATTTTAACTTTTATTCTTTTTAAAAAACCTTTCATTTCCATAGGTATTTGGGGAACACGTGGTATTTGGTCCCATGAGTAAGTTGCCCATGCATGTTTATAGCAGCACAATTTGCAATGGCAAAAATGTAGAACCAGTCCAAATGCCCATCAATCAATGAGTGGATAAAGACATTGTATATATGTTGGAATACTATACAGAGTCATTTTTGCAAGGGCACTTTTCTTTGGTGCCTTCCTGGGATGTTGCATCTCCCTCTGCACGTGACCAGGTTTCGGTGACAGGCTGTAGTCACACCTAGGGTTGGGGAGCAGGATCCCAGAAGCAGAGAAAGCTCACTTTCTTCCTCCCTGCTCTCTTTGTCTTCCTCCCAGGCAGGGAGTGCCTTGATGGGGCAACTTAGCAAATGACATTCCCTGGGGGGTGGTCTGAGTAGATAACAATGGAATATTTAAACCTGGGGGCAGGGGAATTTTTAAACAACAGGCGGACTGATAAAGAGCTGGTGTCTTATTTTTACAAAGTGGATTCTGTTTGAAACGCATGAGAAAAATGTGTGTGGAGATTGTCTGTTAGCACATCCGTGGTGACTCATTTATAAAACCTATTATCAACTACCACCCTCTATCTTTCTTGATAATGTAGGGTTTTGATACAGGTATTATTTAAATATCTCTGTATTTATGATTCTGAAATATAATCTGATGCTCCAAGAGTGGGGATTCTGGGAATTATGACACACCCTGTTTCCTCACCATAGGTGGGGACACTAAAGTGGGTCTTGCTTGGGATACTGGGAAGACACCCCTGTGGCTGGTGGGGTGCCTCAAGCCCAGCCATGCTTCATTGGACAAATATTTTTGGATCTCTTTCTCTCATTTTAAAACATCTCTATCCCTATACGATCTGATATTTTTGAGTAACATCTTTTCACTTATGATTCTCACATTTTTATTAAATGTCTACTTGGCATTTCCTCTTGGATGTCCAAGGGACGTCTCGAACTCAACATGTCTGAAACTGAACTTCTATTCAATCCCTTGAACATGGCTCAGTCCCGGCTTTTCCATCTCAGTCGATGAAAACTGTCTTCTTGGACTTCCGGTCCAAAACCTTGGAACCATTCTTGACTTTTCTCTTTCTCTCGTACCCTGGTCCAAGTGCTAACTTCTCTCACTTGGATTATTGCAATCACCTCATCATTGGCCTCCCACTTCCACTCTTGGCCTCTTTGGTCTACTGGCAACATGGCAGCCAGAATAAATCTGCTAGATAAAAGTGAGATCATCTCAATCCTCTGCTCAGAATCTTCAAGTGGCTTCTTAACTCTCAGAAGGAACGTACAGTCCAGGCTCTGATCTACAAGTTTTATATGATTTTCTTGCCTTCTTCTCCACTCCAGCCTTCTTGCTTTTTCTTTAGCATGCCAAGACCACTGCCACGTCAGAGCTTTTGCACCTACCATTCCCACTTCTGGACCACCCCACCCCCAGCCCCCAACACACAACCTCTCCCTGTTGACACAATGGGTGCTCTCACTTCCTTCAGGCATTTCTCAGAAGCCACCTTCTCAGTGAGGTTCCCTGACCATCCTATGTAAAATGCTACCTCCTATTGGTATGTTGTACCCCCTCCTCCTGAGGTAGACATGGCAGTTGCTGTAGCCAGAAGCTTTTTCTCCCAGTGCACCCACGTTGAGTTGTGAATACCAGCTGCCAATGGCTCCCAGATATCCTGCTTCCCCTGGAGAATTTTCCTCAACTAACAGATGCTTCATTGATGGGAAATCACATTTCCTTCTCCACCCACCCTAGTGCAACCTGCAGCCAATGATGGAAAGATATGGGAACACAAAAGGTTGCTTCCTTTACCTTAAGGGGAAGAGGGGATAATTCTGCAGTGTTACGTGAATATTCCAGAGTGCCTGTGGATCAGACCTAAGACCACATCTTGCTTGACTTCTCTCCATTGTCTACTTGATTCTGTCCTTCACTTTCTTTCATCTGCGAGCTCTCCCTTAAAACTAAATCAGGGGCGGGGGATGGTGACTCATGCCTGTAATCCCAGCACTTTGGGAGGCCGAGGCAGGCAGATCACCCGAGGTCAGGAGTTTGAGAACAGCTTGGCCAACATGGTGAAACCCCAATCTCTACTGAAAATACAAAAAAAAAAAAAAAAAAAAAATTAGCCTGGCATGATGGCAGGTGCCTGCAGTTCTAGCTACTTGAGAGACGGAGGCAGGCGAGTCACTTGAACCTCGGAGGCAGAGGTTTCAGTGAGCTGTGATTGTGCCATTGCATTCCAGCCTGGGTGACAAGAGTGAAATTCTATCTCAAGAAACACAAAAACGAAAAAAACTAAATCAGCTGCATTGAATCCCTGTCTCAGGCTCTGCTTCTAGGGTACTCAACCTAAAACATTTCTGTTATTCTTTTCTTCTTAGTGATCACCTAACAAACTATATATTTAACTTTATCCATCTCTATCATTAAAATGTCACTCTGTGAGGACAGTCACTCTGCTTTGTTCACTGAGTCATCCTCAGTACCTAGCATAGTACCTGGTACATAGTAGATGCTCAGTAAATATATGTAGAAAGAAGGAATGAGTCCTTATATCCCTGTGATTCCTGGAACTTACAAAAATCCTGCTCTTACTGATCAGGTGGGGAGCCTAGACTCTTAATACTGTTGCCCACACACTCTTCCCACCTTCTCACAAATCTTCTCTGGCCTTTTAAGGTGACTTTGGATCCCAGTAGTCTACTCTGCCCTATCCTGGGTGATGTTGCAGTAACCTATATCACTTGCTCGTTTGTCCAAAGGCACCGGTCAGCTCCTCTTTGGTCTACTTTCCTCATTCAATCTGCCCATCCACTTCCAGTAAAATAACAGGGTAAGCAAGAGAAATCTATTCATCGGCATCCAGGTGTGGTATGAAAACTAGGTAGATGAAGAAAAGTAAGAGGTAGAAGGCAGCCAGGGGCTTTTCTTCATAGCTGGAGTGAGAGATCAGAATGCGAGATAAAGATGGGAATGGCCACAGGCAAGGGGAGAAGCTCCCTTTGCGGTGGGGGAGGCATGGAGTGAGTATAATCTGCTAAAGCAAGCTGAGCCACTGCCTGACTCACGTTAAAAGTTAATTTTGGCACAAGGACAAGAGGATATCTTATCACTGTGCTCCAGCCAGGCTGTGCTGCTATTACCCAGGAGTGATTAAAGGCCTGGAGACATGAAATCAGGCAATCCAGGCGGGGCTCAAATCTTGGAGGTTCTGCATTCTTGACTAGTCAGTGACCTAGGTACCTTCCTGGGCTCAGTTTCTGGTTGGTTTCAATGACAGCAAATGCTTCCTGCTGCGCTTTATGTGCCAGGCCATGTTGTGAGTGCTTGCTATGTACTAACTTATTGATCTTTCTGATAACCCTGTGAGCCGCATACCCGTATGTCCTATTACTGTACACACTTGTCAAAGAGGAGGCAATGGAAGTACAGAGAGCTCAAGCAACTTGTCCAAGACTGCAGTCAGTAGTGGAACTGGGATTTGAACCCAGTTTTCTCACTCCACTGCTTGTGTTTAAGTGAAAGTGCATTGAAGGAAATTGGGTGCTTGCAGAATTAATGGGAAGCCAAGAGGACCAGCTCCAAAATAGGCAGATGTAAAGGTATTCCAGAGAACTAAGAGGCAAAAGCAATAAGGAAAAGTCTTTAGCAGAAAGAGTCTCATCAGGATGAATAAGGCCCAGCCATTCTTACCCTGCTGAAATTCTAACAGGAAAGGGCTGGCTTGGTTTAGCTCCAGTCATGTGCCTCCCCCTTTGGAGTTATTTATGAATAAAATAACTCCTTTAATGGGTACAAAAAATAGAATGAATGAATAAGGCCTAGTATTTGATAGCACAACAGGGTGACTATAGACAACAATAATTTAATTGTACCTTCTAAAATAACTAAACAAAGCTGGGCATAGTGGCTCAAGCCTATAGTCCTAGCACTTTGGGAGGCTGAGGCACACAGATCACCCTAGGTCAGGAGTTGGAGACCAGCCTGGCCAACAAAGCGAAACCCTGTCTCTACTAAAAATACAAAAATTAGCCAGCTGTGGTGGCACATGCTTGTAATTCCAGCTACCCAGGAGGCTGAGGCAGGAAAATCGCTGGAACCCAGGAGGCAGAGGCTGCAGTGAGCTGAGATTGAGACACTACACTCCAGCCTTGGTGACAAAGTGAGACTCTGTCTCAAATAAAATAAAATAAAATAACTAAAAGAATATAATTGGATTGATTGTAACTCAAAGGAAAAATGCTTGAGGGGATGGATACCCCATTCTCCATGATGTGCTTATTTCACATTGCAGGCCTGGATCAAAACAGCTCCTGTACCCCATAAATAAACATATCTACTGTGTACACATGAAAATTAAAAATAAAAATTATATACATACAAAGAAAATAACACCTTATTTAAAAAAATCTATTACTGGATAACCAATTACCCCAAAACTCGGCAACCTAAGAAAACAACCAACACTTACTATCTTGCACAGTTTGTTTGGGTCAGGAACTCAGGAGTGGCTTGGATGGGTGATTTTGGATTGCAGTCTCTCATGAGGTGGCAGTCAAACTGTCAGCCGGAGCTGCAGCCATCTGAGAGCTGAACTGGGGGCGAAGGGTCTGCTTCATACATGTCTCCCCTCACATGGCTGGCAAGCTGGCACTGGCTGTTGGCAGGAGGACCCAGCTCCTCAGCACTTGGACCTCTCTGTGGGATTTCTTGAGTTCCCCATAACACAGCAGCTAGTTCCCAGGGTGAGTGACCCTAAAGAGGAAGGTGCGTGCAACTTTGTCTTTTATGACAGACACCACTCTTTCTACAATCTCTTTTTGATTTCACAGATCAGCCCCATGCAGTGTGGGTGGGGACTGTCAAGAGTGTGAATATGAGAAGGTGGAGTTCAGTGGCCGTCTCAGAAACCAGTTATGACTCTCCTCAAAAAGAATCCAGAGCATGGTTAGGAATGGAGAGCAGATGTGGCAAAGCCAAAACAACATCTCACACACACACACACACACACACACACACGTGCGCGCACACACACACACACGTGCGCGCACACACACACACACACACCCCTCTCTAGTTTCCTGTAAGTGAAATGGGGAAAGAATAGTATCTACTTTCCATAAATTGGTGCTTAGCTGGATACATGGCACATTGTCAGCAATAAACAGATGCTAGTTATTGTTGTGATGGTTGTTTGTTACAGTCATCAACTTGTTAGTCACCTCCTGGTCTAATAAAACTCATGCAGTCAAGCTTCTGTGGTGCTTTTGCCCTAACTGGCATTTGCTTTATCCACTTCTCGTTGACTTCTGATCACAGAGCTCTCAGCATCCACGGCAGCTGTGGTTTCCAGTTCATTTCATTCCTCCCACCACCTTTGCTTCTCTTTTCCTGAGGTGTGTAAGCTCCTTCACGCTGTCTTTTCTTTTCTCTGTTTGAATATTTATCTCTACACAATTTCTTATTTCTTATCTTAGTTATTTATAAATAACTTTATGAATATATATAGAACGTGGGCTTACCCATGCGAAGAGTAATAACTGTTACTATAACCTCTAACATTAAAGCATCATCTTACAGTTTATAAAATGTGATATTTATCAAGTCGCAAAATCCTGTCCTGGTAACAGAGTTTAATCTATTTAAACTCTAAGATCTTGTTGAAGTTACATGAAGTAGAGCTCTCAGGAGTGCCACCGCAGGGGCTGGGTGATCTAGTCCTTCAGAGCTTGTGGTGAGTGTAAGTGCTATTTCCACTATATCCAAAATCCCACAAGCCTACTCCAAGAATCAATTGCTTGCAAGATGGACAGTACACACTGATTCATTCAGTCAATTATTTTTAACCAACATTGTAAATGAATCTACCAGGGACTACTTACTGTGCTGGGTGCTGGAGATACCACAATGAATAAAGCCGACTCCATCCCTGTCCTCATGGAGCCTAGAGTTTGCAGGGCTAGGGGGATGGCAAGGGCAAAGTGAAACAGACATTCAACTGATAATGGCACAAATATTTTGTTTTGTGGTTTAGTTCTAGTTATTACAGAGGGAAAAGCAGCAGATGCTGGGAGAGTATTCCACAGAATCTCTAACTCACTCACTCTGTCTCACTTGCCCCAACTTGCCCATGCCCTGGTCTGCACCGGAAGGCAGGGGCTCACCCCTGCAGGCTGTTTTCCAGCCTCCATGGTGGTGCGATTCCTGCTTGGTTCAGCCAGGGGGAGGCACTGACCAGAGACTGGAAGACGGAGAACAGCCAAGATAGTTCTGTTCCCTTTCCCGTTTGGTCTTCCCCATCACTCCTCAGCAGCCCCAGCTGCAGGTGAGGTGGCTCTCCTTTGGTTGTGGTTTCTTTCTGGGCCTCCTGCCCTGGCTCTGGTTACAGCATCTCCACGCTTTGTGCCTCAGGCTGTGGGGTAACCACAGCTTCCTTCTGTTGCCAATTTCAGGTTGTCTCACCTTCCCATTTGGCTGCTGGGCTCTTCCCTCACCTGTGACAAACTCCCTGGAATCAATTCCCTATTTTAAGTACAGAGTGGTTTCTGTTTTCCTAGTGGGACTCAGACCGATATAATTGCTCGCTGTATTTTTTAACCCCAACGCCTGCATTTGCTGCAATGTCTGTTCCTGGGCTGTGACTTTCTCACAGACGATGCCTGTCTTAGGTCATGGCAAAAGAATGTGGCCCAGGGCTGCAGGCAGTAATGGCTGATAGCACTGAGCAGAAAGAACTCAGGTGGGATGGGAGCAGCACTAGCTTTATTAATTTTGCCACCTTTGAGATGAGAAACCTATCCTAAAACCTCAAGTCTCCTGATTCTCAGCCCATTTCCTTATGGAACCCACCTATTGCCTCCAGAGTCCCACCCATTGCCTGAGCCCATGGAACCATTCCAAACCTCCTCCCAAGTTCCCCTGGCTTCATGGCCACCCAAGCAGGAATCATTTGTCTGCCCACCCCGTAACTTCCACACTGAAAGTGCTGAGGTTTCTCTGGTGTCCTGGGAGTGAGGGTGGGGTGAGGGGGACAAAAGATGGGCTGTTATTTAAGCAGAACAGAGGTCTCAGGTCCAGGGGGATCAGCTAGCAGCATGATCAGAAAGCAAACTGGGACTGGAGGTGAAAGGGCGCTAAGCGGGGGCAGGAGTGGGGAGACATCTCTGGAGGTGTGTCCTCCAGTAGTGGTGCTCTTCTATCTCTGAGCCCCAGACCCTCCCAGGCAACTACCCATTGTGCCATGCAGTGGCAGCAGGTTTCAATCTACTAATAGATTGTGTTGGTCTGGAATTGCTGCTGGAGCCTAAGGGAGGATAAGGACCAGTCAGCATTTTCTACCGGATACAAATGTTTCTCTCATCTACCTCTTTATACAGAAAGCCTGACCTCCTCAGAAATGGCAGCCAGAAAAATCCACACTCCTCATAATCCTACAATTTCCCACTAATCAGATGTCTAGACAAGAACGGTCTCTGCCCCCTTTCCTGTTTGCAAATCTGCCTTGACAAGTTGTATCCTCCTGACAATACCGTTAAAATGTTCTTTATTTGCTCTGTGGGGCTTCTGAGATTTGGTTGCTGGAAATGCTATCAGTTCCTGGATCAACGCAGTTCTCTTGAAATCATGCTTTGATATTCCTCTGCTTAAATTTCATTCTCCTGAGAGGAGTTCTGTTAACAAGGCAATTAGTACTGCTTTGAATATAAGTAGAGTACTGTGGGGTTTGCAGCCAGATGGCCCATGAGCCAAACTTGATTCAGGGTTACCGTGACTTTAGAGAGAAAGCTGTTCTCACTGTAGCTTGAACTCATTTAGAGAACACAATGTGCTTCTTTAATTTGGTAAGAAAATGGTGGTGAGCGGTTTCGATTTCTATTTATCCATTAGCGATCAGGAGAAGCTATCATTTGATTTCTCCTCCTTCGTATGCTACCCATATCTAACAAGGGTTGCAAAATCACATAATGGAGGCTTAAAGCAAATTTATATACAGTACATTGTTGAACACTTAGCAATAGGATGATGAGGACCAAAGGCTGTCAGAGAATGAAATTCCCAGCTTCTTCTTCGAGGAGCTGGGAACAGGGCATTGCGTTAAGTGATGAACCACCCTCACCTCCCCGCAAAATCCCACCCAAACCACTTCTTACTTGGCATCATTGGGGACCACACTGGCAATCTCTGAGCCAGGGATGGTGTCACCCTCAGGGTCAAGGGTGGCTGCAAGCACTCCCTTCCACATTGAAAAGCATAGTGTCTTCATTCTTTAAAAGCAGTACATGCATATGGTATTGGATTTTGGAGCCTCTCTGCCTGGGTTCAGATGTTAGAGGTATAACCTCTGCACCTCAGTTTTCTCATCTGTAGAATGGTCATCCTAATAGTTCCTACCTCTTGGGTATGTTGAGGATTAAATGAGTCTATAAATGTAAAGTTATTAATGTGAAGCAATACGGAGCATGTAATATGTGCTAAACCAGGGTTGGCTATAGTAAAAATATTTTTTAAGTTTTAAAATTCAAACATTATAATCGGTGTCCAGTGAAAAGTAAATGTTCTTTTTACCTCTGATCTATAGGCTCCTCATTTCCTCCCCAGAAACAACCACTGTTACCAGTTTATTATGTATCACTCTAGAGATATTCAAAGTATATTTATTTATAGACATACTTAGATAGATAAAGAAATGGAAAAAGAAAACTATAGATGAAGATAACACCCAAGTTAAAACAACAGTAGTAAATATTATACCCTGGCCTGCATTTAAAAAAATTACATTGAAAAGATTTGCTGTAAATAAAAAATATTACAATAAAAAGATTGTTCCTTATCAATCCCTACAGATCCAGCCAATCTTCTCACCAGCACCCCTCCTTCATCCAGATGTGCACATGGAGTGATTCATTTAGCCAGGCCCCTGCTGATGGGCAATTAGGGCGTTTCACTCCCTTTCCTTTGAAAGCTCTGGCCCCTACCCTGTGGCTCTCTTCCTTTCCTTCATTCCAGCTACTCGAGAGAGCCCTCCATGAGTCCCTTCATGAGGACGTTGACACAGATCCTTGTGTCTTCTAAGATGATCAGGGTGAAAGTTAGCTCCAGAAGTGACCAGGCAGCTTCTAGAAGAGGGTTCCATTTCCAGCCTACTGCTCATAATATCCACGAGAAAGGAATTCGGAGCCCCTGGGTCCTGTCAGACTTACAAAAGTTTATCAAGTTTCAAAATGTCTTTAAATTATCTTCGGGTTATTTTTCAGAAGCCATGCCAAGAAGATGTAGAATCGATGTGTATATAATTGTAAATTACAGGCAGATTACAGTCTGCAGATGTATTTGCATACCAAGCTTGTTTTTCTGGTCTTTGAGAACTCAAAGAACAAGTCATTATACTTGCACAGCCATTTATCTCACTTTTTGATTTTTTTTAAGTTGCTTTAAAAGAGCATTTAATTTTAGCACCACAATAATGATGGCTCTGGAAAATAGTCTCCCTCCACACCCAACAAGCTTTGAAATACAGGAATTTTAGGTATAAATAACAATTGGCATGTTACAGTATTGTCCAAAGATTCCATAACAAGTCATGGGAAAAAAAAAGTTATGTCTTAATTTCTCTCTAGAACAGGAAACATCTTTTTTCTTTCCCTGAAAGCTAAGCCCCGAGGCAAAATTTTGAATGCTGGTAAATGTGTCTCAAATAATCAAAAGGTCATCTGGGAAGTAGCTCTGTAATCATCAAAGGTCAAGGTTTTCAGCCAGATGGGCCTGCATCTGAACCCAAGCTGGCTGCTCCACCATTTGTCATGTAGAACCTGGGCTATGGGACCCCCAGAAACCTCAGCAGCCTCATTTTTGAAATGGGACTAAGGTCTACCGTGAAAATCACGTGAGCGCTGAGAAGCACTATGCATGGGCCTGGCCCATAGCAACACCCTGTGTTCAGCACTCAAAGAGCCTGACCTTACTCTGTTTCTAAGCCCTTTGAAGCACGTGGATGAGAGAAAAGAGACTGGCTGCCTTGCTTGTTTCCTTTTTAATTCTGTCTTAGTAGAATGGGAGTGAGGGGAGATGGGCCTCAACCTCACAAAGGGCCTGTGTCTGTGGGCTTGGAGGTGTCTGGGAGGCACATTAGTCTGAAATGGGGCCCGCCAAGTTTTCATATGGTTTTCATATCACCAGGCTTGTTTTGACTTCTGCGAGCTTTCTTGCCACAATCCCTCTGGAAGCAAGGAAGTGCAGGGGATGTGATGCAAGGCTGCACGCGCAGAGGCAACCGGGGTAGCAAGACAGAGAAGCACCTCCAGGGCCTTGCAGAGTCCCTGAGAACTGCCTTCCCTGGTGACTGTCTCCTCCAGTGACTCTGTCCTTGCTCCTTTTCCAAGGCTCCCAGCCTCTGGCATGCGTTAGCCTCTGAAGGACTCCGTCCTGTCTGCTCTTCTTCCTAGAGGAGGATGGGCGGGAGAATTGGCAGACAGACAAAAGCCATTAGCAGCGTCTAGTCTGGCGGAGGCGGGCAGCATTTGGGGCAGTCCTGGGCTCCATTGGGCTGACGTGGGCTGGGGCCTCCATCAGCTGCATTTTGACAATTGCACCCCCAGGTCCCTTCCAGCTTGGGCAATCTGGTTGTCCAGAAATAAAGTTGAGTTAAATTAGGCTTTTCCTAGGTGCTGTGTAAATGGAGTAGGCTCTTGGTGTAGCTTGTGGGTCCTTTGTGGTAACAATAATAATGATAATAATTAATAACTAATTCACAAATATTTATTGCGCTCCAACTGTATACCTGGTATTGTACAAGTCCTCAACAAAACAAATAAAAACAGCCAAGGCTTGCTGTGTTGACACTGTTGCAAAGAACTTTTCAGGAATTATTTGAATTAATCTGCTCATTATCCTTGTGAAATGGGTATTGCAATTACTCTTCATCTTCAGATGAGGAAATTGAGTCTCAGAAAGCTGAAGCAACTTGCCGCAAATAATATCATTAGAAAGGGGGCCACAGATAGGGTGGTGGGCAAGAAAATGAACCCAGGACCCTGACAACATTGTGCAGCTACTGTGACTGTGTGCCAGGAGCAGCCTGAGAGAGCTCCTCTAAAACTTCTGTTCCAAGCTGCTGCATCTAATCTTAACTGATGCGCTGTGAAGACCTTTCCAGATGGGAAGTTCTGACTCTGCAAATGTACACACAGTGTCCTGCTTGCCTCTCAGCCCTTCACCCTGTAATCTTTACAGCTTTCACTTCCACCTCAAACCGGGGGCTTCCTCCAGGCTAAGCAAAGGAGAGGGGTTCTCAGCCCCAGAGCAGGAGAGCCAGGCTCCCCTGATCTTGCGACCACTAACTACTAAGTCCTCCACTTGTTTTGAGACTAAGCTGCCATTTCCACCACGCCGCCGCCTCCATCCCTCCTCCCCAAGGCCCTGTTTTGCTTCTCTGTCTGCTGCTGAGTTCCTCTTGAACAGTGCTCCAGCTTGGAGTTTGCTAATAGGGCTAGGAGGGGAAGGAGAAAGGTTTGCAAATTCCAGTGGGTCCTATTGTATGCTACATGGAGAAAAGCTTCCAATGAATGGCTCAAAATGGTCAGTTTTGTGGGAGATGGGAGGATAACACTTTAGCGTTTCCAGGCCTTAGGTCTGTTATCTAAATTCAAGGAAGTGAAATGCTTCCACCCTCATTTTCTACTCCAGACACTGCACCTTTATCATAATCTGGACATGAGCAAAGCTGCATCTCCTCGTTAACCTCAAACCTCCCCTATGTCCCGCACCTTCCACGTCCGCAGCTGGCTTCCTCCAGTAGCTCCACGCAAACCATTCTTCGGCCCCAGTGGGTAGAAGATCCCATTAAGTTTATGGCCCTCACCTCCCTCCTTTCCTCATTTCTCCAGCTGAGCGTCCACCGTCCATGTCTAGAGTCACTTTCTTGCAAAGACCTTCAGCCTCTTTACTGCTCTTTCTCTTCATTGTATTCTCCTGGCAGAACACAATCTAGTCAGATCCTGTTCTGTGCCTGCACACAGGCTAAAGAACACAACCTGAGAAAATACTCAGCCATGCTGGCTAGTCTCATTTTATGTTCCTGATCACCAATCTCAAGTTGGTCCTGAGTTTGCCCAATAATCCTACCATGTACCCCTAGTTTACTTACCTCCTTCTACCCTACCCTGTGACTGTTTCACACTTTCTCCTCCCTCCTCACCTCCACAACACCTCCTTCCCCATCTCCATCTCAGCTGCTGGCCTTGCTTTCCGCTTCACTGAGAGGATGACGTAGTCAGAGGAGAACTTCCATACTCTCTCCCCCATTCCCATCCACCCTCCTGCCGGCTTCGGCATCCACATCCTGATCTCCTCCTGTTACAAGAAAGGGGCGGTGCCAGCTGCATCAGAGCTAAAGGTTTTCCTGAAATTGTTGACAAACTTCCACTTACTCTATTTTGTTGGCCAGAACTGTGTTATGATCTTCCTCCCTAGGCTGGGAAGATTGGGAAATGAGAATTTACCTTTCTTTGCTTCTGTAACAGAATCTGCAAGGGCCCAGGAGTTGGGATTGGCTGTTGGATTAGACAGGTGATCCCTGTTTGCCACAGATAGTCTTATTCCTCAAGACTCATTCATGGCAGCAAGGTGGTTTCCCGTATTTAGGACGTTCTTTCTCCTGGAGGTTCCCTCCCTCATCAAAGTGTGGGGCCCTCACAGGCACTGTTGTCCTAAGTGAGGGAATGTTGTTCAGCTATGCTAAGAAGGAGATAGCTATTCCAAGCCTTTGACTTCCTAAGTCTAACTCTTAACCTTATTCAACACTTGATCAGACTCACTTCCACAACCACAACATGAGTGTGTGGTTTATATTTATATTCCTTTCTTCAGGATGCATAAGTATTTTCTTTTCACTCCCTCAACTACTCATTTATGTTGGGAATTGAGATTGGTTTCTAAAAAAACAGATACAGTGAAACTGTACACTAAGCAATGATAGAAGAACAAAGGCTTGGCTAAAGGCTTAGCAATGAAGGTGTGAAAGAGTCATACCAGAATATTCAAGATGAAGAATATGCATTCGGTTAAGCATCAATCTTAGGTCTGAGCTTCCTGGGGATTGTAACGAATAATGCATGATTGTCTTTAAGAATGAAAGGATGGTTTTATGAAGCATTGACTTGGTTCATAAAATAAGTAAGTTTTGGCCAGATTCAGTGGCTCAGGCCTGTAATCCCAGCACTTTGGGAGGCCAAGGCACGAGGATCTCTTGAGCCCAGGATTTTGAGAACAGCCTGGGCAACATAGTGAGACTTTGTCTCTACTAAAATTAACAATAATAAACGGTGGCATGTGCCTGTAGTCCCAGCTGCTTGGGAGGCTGAAGTGGGAGGATTGCTTGTGCCTGGGAGGTTGAGGCTGCAGTGAGCCGTGATTGCACCACTGCACTCCAGCCTGAGTGACAAAGCAATACTCTGCTTCAAAAATTACAAAGTTAAGTTTTGGCATCTGTGTCTTGGTCAGCTCCTTCATGTCATAGATGCCCACTGGGAAGGGTCATGGCAATGCCTGGATCTGCTGCTGCTGTGTAGAAGTCAGTCAGTGGCAGAGGCTCCTCATTAGAGATCAGCTTAGAGACAACCAAAGGAAGCCCTGTGAGCGATTTTGAACAATGGTGAATGCTTACCAGGTATGAGGTACTGGGAGAGGCAAACATCAAACACGCCAGGGGCATTGCATTTATCAGATATACCACTGCGGAACTCTTTCTTTTTATCTAGCTAGAAGGTGCTTTTCAAAAGCTCCTTCAGAAGAATTCCTCTTACATCTCTTGGCCACTTCTGTGGTAAAGGAGGCTGGAAAAGGAAATAGCTAACAAAGGGAAAAGGGATAGTTATGGTGGGCTTAGACCAATCATGATGCATTCTTTAGGGCTGAGCACATTTCTGACCAGAACAAAATAGAAGGAGAAAGTCAACAAGAATTGGTTAGGAAGAAAGGATGGTTGGGGGAAGAGGCTGGCTCCTGGAGGCCATCTACAGTGTCTGCCACAGAGGCTGTTTGGCATTGTGGAAGGAATGCAGGCTTTGGAACTAAAAAGACCTGGGTTCAAATCCTAGCTCTACTGTTTTCCAGCCGGGCAACTGTGGCTCAGCTCTCTAGTCTCTTTAGGACTCACTTTTCTTAACTCTAAAATGTAAGTGATATGAATGGATAATGTATGTATTGCCTGGCACATAGCAGGGGCTCAGTAAATTACAGACATTATGACTACTAATAATCCATCAAGTCCTCTCTTGAAAGTATTCACACCCTCACCACGGTCATCGAGGTGGAGAGTATATGGTAATTCCCATCTTGGCAAGAGTCTCGAACCTCAGAAAAGTTAACTAACCTAAGATCACATGGGAAGCTGGTGGCAGAGCTGGAAGTCAGATCTGGAGGTGCAGATTTCCACCTTCCCCACCTTCTGCCTCTCCACGAAGTTTTGATCCTCCAGTGCATGTGGGTCAGCCACTGGGGGATGAAAACCCTTTAGAAATGCCTTCTGAATTCCATTTTTCTGTATCCCAGAGAGACACACTAAATGTGAGCAAGAGAAGCAGAAAGCTTCTGGAGGGCACCAGGACGGCATAGCCTGGTCTGTGCCCGGCCCCTTCTATTTCAAAATGTGAGCCAGGACCCCATGCCAATCAATTAAGACCCCAGAAGAGATTGTTTATTTATACATGAAGGGGAGCATAAATTGGAGATCGGCCCTTTGAGAAGATGTCTGACATTCATTTCTCATTGATAACCGTCCTGTTCTCATTCCTAATCCAAGTGGTTCAGTGTGGCTGACCTCAACTTCTCTGCTCCAGGACGGAGCATGTGATCTAGGCTTGGCCAATCAACATTTTCTATCCTCTTGGCCAAGATAATTGGTTCTGGAATGGACATGTGACCCATGTCAGCCAATCGGGCTCAACTCTGGAACTTTTGCCAGGAGACAGGTCTTTTCTTTCAGTTGGGAGCAGCTAGCTGTGAGGTTGATACAAGCTTGGAGCTTCCAAAGACAACTGCCTGGCCAGAAACTGCTTAAGAATAAAGACAAGCAAGAAATAAGAAACAGGCCTGAGACCTACGGACCTGTGGAGATTGTTGGACACTATGAAATCCAGCCATGCCTAAACGTACCAAATCCACCTTTAGATTTTCCCATTAAACAAGCCTATACATATTATTTTGATCCGTAAGACATCTTGAATTGGGTTTCTGCTATTTTTTTTTTTTCCTAAGAAGTATCCTAATTTGAAAAGAAAGATTCTTTTCCTATCCTCCCTGGAAATCCATTAATCTACACGGTAAAATGAAAACCATTCCAGCCAGTGCTGCTACCCCTCTGTAACTGAGCCAGGTCCTTCTCTCTTAGCTGAGCCAGGTCCTTCTCTCTCAGCTAAAGGCATCATGAATTAAGTCTTCAGCATCAAAGGATGGCGCCTTGCCTGACAGTATCTGGAACAATAACCCAAAGATTGAGAGATTTCAGTTTGAGTGGGAGACAGTTATGAGAAGGGGGTCATGGCTGACTCTGCTTTTCTACAGAAATTTCATACTTTTAAGCAATTCAACATCTGCTGTAACATTATGACCAGCTTAATGCCAGAGAAGCCACCAGTGTGACTTACTATTGACTTCCTCAAAGCATTCTTGTGCTCACCAAGTGCCAGGCTTGTGACAAGCATATTCAGTAAATCCTGCCGCCGATGTGAAGGAAAAGTCAAAGTTTTGCAGAAATTAGGACAAGACAGTCCATAAATGTTTACTGACTTCACGTTTCTCACTCAAGTCAGTGTTTAATGAGATAGAGAAAAAGGTGTCATCGCAGGTTTGAAATTATTCTCCACTATTAACCTTCCAGAGGGAATAAAGAAAGCCATTTATCCATGTATTCCATAGCACAGGCTTGGAAATTCTATTTCCAGCCATTTCAGATGTCCAGTCTGTCTCCTAAAGGGCTGACCTTCATCACCGAAGGAAGGCAACTCACCCAGGGGCTTTGTAGAGGATGCTTTATAAATCTAGTGTCTTTCTATAAATGCGCTTTCATTTTCACCTCTCTTTCTATGGGAAAAGCTGGCTTCAGCTTTCCTTACACCTATTCTAAATGTGAGGACTAGAATGAGTGGGCGTGAAGAGCTGGC
Source organism: Ateles fusciceps (assembly GCA_036589455.1). NCBI lineage: Eukaryota > Metazoa > Chordata > Mammalia > Primates > Atelidae > Ateles > Ateles fusciceps. The sequence goes on from JAZHEH010000193.1 coordinate 15,894,417, forward strand.
CCAGACACTGGCGTCTGGCAGGATTTGTCTGGGGCCTTGAGCACACGTCTTGCTCTTCTTTCTGTGCTCTTTCAACTTCCAACCTTGGTTGTTGGCTGCTTCCTGTTCTTGGACTCACCCCCTCTTCCACCTCTTCTACAATGCCACTTCCATTCACCCTCAAATGCACCCTCTCATCCAAATCTCATCCATCCTTTACATTTCTGCTCCATGTCCAATTCTTCCAAGAAGCTTCCTACAGCCACTCCAGCACTTACTCATCTTTCACTTTCTTCTTAGATACTATTTCACATTATTTTTATAGATTATAGTATATCATTCCCTCTTGCCTTTCTCAGCAGACTCTAAATTCCTTGAAGGCAGGGTTCATGCCAAAGTATTTCAGTGACCTTCACATTGAACTCACATGCACATGATGATTTAAACACATCAACTTGACTGACCTTGCATCATAAACACTTAGTATTTTTGACATATCTTTCCTGGGAAGAATTCATTTTTTTTTTTTAGCATTTGAAACAGCATCAGCTTTTCAACTTTTCAGCAACATGTTAATGAGGACAATTGAAAGTAAGTGTGTTTGCTGAGGAATTAGAATGAACTTTCTGTCCAAGACGGAAATAGAATCCTTTCTTTGAGATCCCTGCTGGGGCCTGTTACGTATACATAGCTGTCACATGGGCAGGGCATACAAAGTAATGAAAGGTTCGGCTGATTGTTATAAACTCAAGTGGAGCGGTGGCATTTGTCAACAGCCACCAGTGTTCAGCAAATGTGCTCCTCGTCATTGAATGCTGGCCCTGTTTTGAAGCATTATTCCTTTCCTGAATGGGGCTAGCATTATGTAATAGGACAGAAGGTAGAAAAAGCAAAACATAAAAAAATAGACAAATGCCACCTTTTCTTTCTTAAGCACCTTGCAGAGCACCTTGCTTATGGTTGGAGTTAAATTAAATTCTACTCCACGGATTCAATTCTGAGTGGCTTCTTTTCAGGCCTTGGAACTTCTGGGTAAAGGAAGAGGTGGTTTATTGAATGCTTAAGTTAAATTCAATAAGTCATGCTCTTCCCCTTCTTCCATGGGGAACAGGCTGAAAGTCTTGGTTGGGTGTTGCTTGTCTGGGGAACCAGTCCTAAATTTTCTGTGCTCTGACTCTTCACTGGCAGAGGTAACATCATGGTCAAATCACTGTTCTGTAGCTGTGATCCATGCAGCTTTAGGGGGAAATATATGAGAAGTCATCTTTAGCAACTGCAGCCCCTGTCACAACACACACACACGCATGCACGCACGCACACACGCACACACATGCACGCACACACATACTTTGGACTCTGGTCTTCTCAAACTGCTCTCTCTTCTTCTTAGCATTTCACACATTCCATTCCAAATACAAACCTCCTCCACCTGTGAGTCACAGAAAAGATAAAAAAGGGAGATAAAGGCTGAGAATAAAAGGGACTTTGCCCTGGGTAACTGACAGTAGAGCCTATTGAGAAGTGGGCAGCAGGTTTAGAGTCGTGGGTCTCTGGAGCCAGACTGTCTGGGCTCGAATGGTGCCTTTCCCATTTTCTAACTGTGTCATCTTGAGCAAACTGCCTAACTTTCCTGGGCCTGAATGCTATGTCTCTAAACAGATGCCAACAGTATTGGCCTTGTCTTGTGGGTGTGTTGTGACAATTAAAAGAGTCAGTACATCTCGAGCACTCAGACCAATGCCTGGGACATGGTATGTGCATAATTCATATTAGTTGTCATTGTTGGGAAAGGGGTGTAAGTCCCTTAAGGGTCCAGGAGATGATCCATCTGAGACAGCAAACAATAGAAAACCTTATCTGCCAGTTCTTGCATAGAACCTACTCTTGCTCATTAATTTTATTCAGCAGCTATTTACTGAGTGCTTAATATAGGCCAAGCACATGCTAGCTGCAGAGAATAAAGACGTGGAAAAAAATCGCACAGTCCCTGCCCTTGTGAGCTTACAGTCAAACCCATGTGTCCATTTACAGCTGCTCTTGGCACGAGAAGCTGTGCCAGTTGACACTAGGTGTGCAGCACCGTGCCTGGCCCACAAGAGGGCTCCAGGATTACTCACCATCACAGGCTCCTGATGGACATTCCCGATTCACTTCCCCACCTGGATTCCAGAATCAGCCATTCATCAAAATCCCAAATCAACTCACCTTCTCGGCTCTCTGAGATGCCTTCCCACCCCACCTCTCTGCCTCTCCTTCCCCATAGAGAATGCTGTGCCCCAACCATATCCTCCACACTCCTGTTTTCTCCTTTCAGCTGGTCCTTTGGTTCTTGCCAAAGCATTTTCAGTGGATGTTGCCTGCCTGTCCTGCTCTCCACCTGCCTTTCCCACCACCAGCCTGCCATTCCTGAAGGATGCCTAAAATGCCCCTCACCCCTTTCTGGGCCAGTGACCTAAATTCTACTTCCTTGAGCCCTGAGTTGGCCACCGCAGCACCCTCTCACCCTCTCTATCCTCTCCTCTTCACAGTCACCCCAGCCTTCAAGCCCTTCCCTTTCATCCTTCCACTGGGGCCAGTGGGAAAAGTGAGCCAAGATTAAGCTGGTGTCTGGAGCACCTGAGAGCTTGCCTCATCTCCAAAGCCAGCCTCTGTTTCTGTGTTCTCATCCCCATCACTCCCTCCCCCACTCCAGCCCCGGCTCCCCAAATCATCCACTTCTACAATTCCAGCTTCCTCAGGCTCTTCCCACAGCCTCCTTTCTCACTGCATACAAAATGCACAGATTCATTCATTCTTTCATTTACAAATACCCATCAAGTGCTAGCATGTGCTGTGTGTTAAGCACTCTTCTAGGTTCTGGGGATAGAGCAGTGAACAAAACAAAATCTCTACCCTCACAGAGCTTACACTCTAGTGTGGAGAGTTGGACAATAAACAGCCCACCAAATAGTGCAGGATGTCAAATAGTGAAGAATACAATCTTGAACCACATGTCCAAGCAATGCTGGGCCTGTATGTGAACTGGAGAGAAAGGATGGTGGAAGAGAGAGAAGTCGGTCATGCCTCTAAAGGGCTTTTCTTATGGGTCAAACTATTTCATAGTGGTTGGGGAGGAGCCGTTAAGGGTTGTATTGCTTCGCTGGTTTGCTGAGAAACTTCTGGAGCCTGCTGCTGGACAGGACCACAGTCTAGATATTGTTTTCTACAAGATTGGGAGGCCTGGCATGAGCTGAAACCGCAAGGAGCCTGCCGTGTTCTGCCCTAAAATCACAGTAGGTCTGAGGCTGATAACACAGCGCACCAGCTTGTCCAAGAGAAACCATTCTATCTCTTGCCTGGGAATAGAGAGCAGAGGAATGCCTTGGCTCTTGGCTGTACTGTGTGTTTTGGCAAATGCATGTGAGAAAGGCTTCAGCGTGATCTTTCTACCTATCTCCTCATCTAAGCCCAGGTAATGAGGAATTTGGGAGAAGATTTGACAAGGTTATGAATACACTACCTCCCAACAGCTAATTAAAGGACAATCCAGGCTGGAAAAGAGCTCTTTGTTTCACTTTTATTGTGAACGTATGAATGTATTAAACTTTTATAATTTACCAGGCTATTTTATATGACACATTTTGTTGGGTATAACATGTTACGTGGCCCCAAATCTCCTGTACTTTACTTGTCATCAACCTGAATGTATTTCCCAGTTAGCAGGGGGGTACACATACTTTGCAAAAAACCTATTTTTTGTTGTTTTTTTGCTTTTAGAGTTAGTTAAAATCATCTCAAATGACACTAGAGCTTTCCTATCTTGCAACACTTTGGAGCAAATAGCTTTACATTCCAGCTGAATTAATAATAATTAACTACGGGCTTCACACAACATTCCCAGCAGAGATGTCCCAGCATACCAGCCTTCATACTCCTGACGCTTGGAATGTGCAGTTCCTCTGTGAGTTACAATCTGCTGTGCACAACTTCTATTTTGGGACTAAGTTGTTTCTTTATATAGAAACCAGTACCCTTGTCAAATCAAGTAAGTGCATGAGTCATTTGTGCATTTCCTAAAAACCATCACATCAAATTTTCCTCATCTGTTATCCATTTTCTTTTTTAATTAGAAGGGAAAAGCATTAACAATGCATATATCTTGCTGAAAATCCTGACTGTTCATATACTACTGTTACAGTAAAAATGTTTCTTGGCCAGGCACGGTAGCTCACTTTCATCCCAGAACTTTGGGAGGCCAAGGCGGGTGGATCAGCTGAGGTCAGGAGTTCGAGACTAGCCTGGCTAACAGGGTGAAACCCCATCTCTACTAAAAAATGCAAAAATTAGCTGGGCATGGTGGCATGCGCCTGTAGTCCCAGCTACTTGGGAGGCTGAGGCAGGAGAATTGCTTGAACTCAGGAGGCAGAGGTTGCAGTGAGTCAAGATCACACCACTGCACTCCAGCCTGGGCTACAGAGCAAGACTTTGTCTCAAAAAAATAAAAAGTTTCTTGATGGTGACTCGGTTCGTGCTGGTTTAAGAAACCATCCGTCTCCACTTGCATTTTCATCAACCATGTAACTTACATACCTCTGCTAACTTGGGGCTCAACTTTGATCATTCATACTGTGACCTGTGATATTTTAGACACTGTTGAATGGCTGGAGAAGGTGGCACTAATTCGAGTTTAGAAAGTATTTGATGGTTACTCTGATTTTTGAGAGTCAAACAAAGCAATGAGAGCAGTATGGCCCCAGACAAGACATAATTTCCCACTTTCCAAGCGACTTGAGGTATAGGGGAAGCGAAGCTTGTTCTTTCCCCATATCATGGATAGATATTTATGAAAAAATTTGATTTCCTTTAGGTCTTAGTACATTATGCTAAGGAGCTGAGGCTTTGGGGAGAGGATACTGCCTTCTACTTGAAGACAAACAAGGATACCTAAAATGTCCCTAGATAGCCTCTTCTGCACTCCAGGGGCAGTTAAAAGGCAAATATTAGGTGTGTCTAATCTACTTAGGAATTTGAACCCAAAGGGGTCTGTTAAACAATTGGTCCATTTGTCTGAATCTTTCTGAACCTTTTCAGCTGGTGCATATCTTCTGATCATAAAATCTTGTCAGCTATCCCAAGAGTACTCACTCCTGGGAGGCCAAGGCCAATACTCATTTCTTTTGCGCTTTTATCTTCTGAACCAACAATGAGTTAGAAGGAAAAGAGGCAGAGGGACATTCTTGTAAGATTCTTCCTCCTGGAAAAGAGAATGATCCCAAAGAATATTGCTGCTGTCTATTTGCAATATTATTAGACCTTACATTTAACTGAGGGAACTGCCACCAGTGGCTTCATTAATAATGTAGTGATGTTCGTTTCCAGTGCCATTCAATGTTCCAAAGGCTTTGTGGAGATGGACACTGAGACTTTTCCTATTTCCAATTAACACAGTGGAAATTTACCAGTTGCTTCATGGACTGTTTAATATTTGAATTTATTCTGACCTGTTGTCATGAGACTGCTTATCTAATAGGTGTTCTATGTTCCCTGAAAAATGACTGGGGCTATTAAGATTTAAATCATTGAGAGGAGAAGATCATCTCAGATTTTACCCTAAAAGAAAGAGAATCAATTTAACCTTTTATTTTATCTTTCTTTTATATATTACATTGAACTGGAGAAAGAGGGTGGAAGAAACCTTCCAGAATAAGGAAGATAAAATGTGACCGAGTAGCAGAGGAATATAATTCTAGAACACTAGTTCTTCTTTCCTCCTAGGTGTGGAAGGGGGGGGACATGTGGGCCGTTTTGGTACCATGGAAACCAACCAAGGTATGTGAGAGGGGGAAGGAAGGCCCCTTCAGGCCCATCCTTCCCTTCTTGCAACTTAAAGATCTTACTTTTCTCAGAGTTAAAGTGTCCTAGTCAAGAGATAATCTTTCTAATGGCAAGAGATGTGTGTGTATGTGCGTGTGTGTGTATTTTATTTAATTGAGTTCCAATTTGCCTTCTTTCCTACTTCGCCTTTTAAATCTAGTAATTCTGGCTGTCTGTAGTCTAGACTCACCCAGAAGGAAAGTTAACAGTTAAAAACAAAACAATCGAGCACACATGGGGTATCAGCACAGCCTTCTGTTGTGGGGGATGCATGGACTGTAAGATATCTAACACATCGCAGAGTCACTAGATACAAACTCTCTGTGATGCTAAGTTATATCTGTACTGTTCCTATTTCCATACTCAGAAATCTCTTAGGAAATAAGCAGCTCAAAATGAACTTCCTCTCCTCTTTAATTCAGAGGATGTTTCTGAGCCACAGTTCTCTTTAATTTTTAAAACTGCATATTAAAAACTGTCATCCTCAACACAGATGCAGAGGCCACTCTTCCTGGGTTTGCTGTTTCTTTACCATCCTATATCACAGGCATCCACCTTTCCCTTTCTTCCTTCCCAGTCGTTTCTAAGATGCCGTGGAAGGCAAAGGAACCATGGACCAGGTGAAATCTGGAAATCTGGTGAGCATGTCACAAGTCTGTCTTTCTGGAAAGATGTTAGAGGAGAGAAGAGATCAGCTTGGTAGAAATGTGCTGCTGTGGATGGTAGGAAGTTCCCATCACAGGAAGTATCCTAGACTAGTTTGGACAATCTCTTAGCAGGGGCATTGTGAGAGGGATTAAAAACTCAGAGGAGGAGTTAGATTAGATGCCCAGTAATATAATTTTTTTAAAATAAGCATTTTGTTTTTTAGAGTAGTTTAAGGTTCACAGCAAAACTGAGCAAAAGGTGCAAAGATTTCTCATATGCTCCTAGCCCTCTCCCCTACCAGTCTCTCCCATTACCAACATCCCATACCAGAATTGTACATTTGTTACAATCCATGAATCTACATTGACATGTCACAGTCACTCAAAGGCCACAGTCTATGTGAGGGTTCACTCTTGCTGTACCTTCTATGGGGCTGGACAAAATGTATGACAAGTATTCACCACTGTTGTATCATACAGAGTATTTTCACTGCCCTAAAAGCCCCGTGTGCCCTGCCTGTTCACCCTTCCCTCCCCAGATCCCCCAGCAACCACTGATCCTTTTACCACAATTCTACCTTTTCCAAAAGGTCATCTAGTTGGAATTAGACAGTATGTAGCCTTTTTAGATTGGCTTCTCTCACTCAGTGATATGCACTTAAGGTTCCTCCCCCCTCTTTTCCTAGCTTGACAGCTCATTTCTTTTTAGTGCTAAATAATATTCCATTGTCTGGATGAACTAATATCCTCATGTTAGTTTCTAGAGATTGCAGGATAGCACTGCTAGGGTATCCACAAAGATGAAATAAAAAAGGATGTAACAGCCTGATTATCTGTGATTTCTACTGAGAATGAATGGCTGAGTTTCAGATTTCCGAATGAGGGACATCGCTGATGCTAGGGAGTCAACCTCAGGGTGGCTTGTGTGGAGCCCATGACTGTGCAAACAGGATGTGGGAGGGCTTGTGCAGTCCAAGTGACAGAGATGCAGCACAAACCAGCTGAATCTAAACACGTACTGTATTGACTCCTATAACTGGAGGTAAGTCTGCATTTTCAGGCATGGCTGAATGTAGGGTGGGAAAAGGTCCTATCAGGGTCCTGGCTGTCTCTGCCTCTCAATTGTCTTTTCCTCTGGGTTGGCTTCATTCTCAGCCAACTCTCCACGAGGTAGCCAAGATGGAGCTCCAGGCTCACTTTCTACCAGCTGGTTGTCACCAGTGCAAATGAAGAACGTCTTTCCTAGCAAAACTCTCAGGGAGGGATTTAATTGGCCCAGCCGTGAAGGAGTCCCTGTGGTGGACGCCCTTCCTTCCGCAGAATTGGGGGAATGGGATCGTCATACCACCACCCCCTAGAAAACATGAAAGTGGGGCAGGAGAGGTTTCTAAAGGAAAATTGGGGGGTGCTCTTATTAAAAGAATGGAAAAGGATTCTGAGGAAGTGAAGTCAACAGATATTCTTTGTAGCCAGACTATGAGAAAACAGTCCGAAAGAGTGGAGATGGGCGTTGATACGGTTTAGATGTGCTGCTCAAATCTCACGTTGAACTGTATTCCCAATGTCGAAGCTGGGACTGGGTCCGCCTTCGACATTGGGAACACAGTTCAGCGTGAGATTTGAGGGCTCATGAGGGCAGATCCGTCACGAATGGTTTGGGTCATTGTCTTGGTGATAAGTGATCTCTTGCTCTGAGTTCACACGAGATCTGTTTGTTTAAAACTGTCTGGCACCTCCCCTCCCACTCTCTCTCTCTGTGGCTCCTGCTTTTGCCATGTGACATGCCTGCTCCCCCACTCACTTTCTGCCATGATTGTAAGTTTGTGAGGCCTCCCTGGAAGCCAAGCAGATGCCAGCACTGTGTTTCCTGTAAAGCCTGTGGAACCATGAACCAACTAAATTTTTTTTTCTTTATAAATTACTCAGTCTCGGGTATTTCTTTAGAGTAATGCAAGAACAGCTTAACACAGGTGTCAATACATACTACCTAAAAGCAATGAAAGTAGCGGTCTTGAACATGGTCTCAAAGCAATCAATTCAAAAGAACTTAATTATACCCTTTTATAATTGAAAGTTAAATGTCTGCTGGGACATGATCTCTCCTTTCCTGGGCCTTTGTGTTGTTTGGGCTGCTGGAGAAGAGGGGGAGGAAATGGTGAGTTCCCACCGAGTTCCTTTCCATCTGTTTCTAGTGTGTCTTCATGTACTGCCAGGACTAGAAAGCTAAACAAGACATTTCCTAGACTCCCTTGCAGCTAGGGTAATAGATACAAATGAATTTCATTAATTAGATGTGCTCAGAGATTTGAAAGGTAGACATAAGGAGGAAAGGTTCTTTCTGCTGCTTGGTTGCTTTCTCCTGCCAGCCACAATTTGCGATATTGGACTTCTCTGCAGCAACTTTCCAATGTCTGGTCTCTAGCTTTGTGAGTTTTGAGAGAGGACAACAGAGGCAGCCACTGGATTCCCCTGATTACGGAAGAGGCAGCAGTTTCCTGCGTGGACCAGTTCTGCAGTGCTACTCTGGGAGCCATTTCTGCAGGTCCAGCCTAGAGCCCATTACTCTAGCTCTTCCAGTGACACTGAAAGCAGGTAATTTCCTGTATTAAATTGTCTTCTGCTTAAAATCGCTAAAGAGTGTCTGCTTACTGGATCCAAATAGGCAGAGTTGATAAAAATCTTGAGAAAAAGTGAAGTCTGGTTCTTGCCCAAGGCCTGGATGTTCAAAGGAAGCTGACTTGGGAGCAACTCCTGGTGATGTGGGGGAGAGGAACAGCTTATTTGGCTTCCATGTTCCCATGGAAGAAGGGAGCATGTTCCCATGGAAGAAGGGAGCATGTTCCCATGGAGGAAGGGAGCACCACGGCAACTTCTTGAGCTTTTCTCATCAATATGAATGCTCCTCCTTAGAAATGACCAGGGCTCTTCTCTCTGTTCACCCATCAGGAACTATCCTCGTTCTTTGAATTCATTTTCTCAATGCGAGGCTTTTGCTGTATTCACTTATGCTTTCATTCACAATCCACAACTATTTACTGAGCATCTACTGGCTACTGGCAAGTGCTATTCTCTTTGTGAACTAACCCATCTCACCCCCCCCAACCTCTTGCTCAATATTCCCATGTATATACACGCACATACATGCACACTGTACACAACACACAAATTTCTCAACTCCTTCACCACCCCCTCCTTGACTGCCACAGCCCAGGTTTTTAGTCCTAGTTTGTGCTCCTGTAATTCCTGAATTTTCCCTATCAAAGCATTTTCTCACACTGTATTGAAATTGCTCATTCACTTCTGTCTCCCATGCTAAATGTAGCTGCAGGGATGGCAAAGGTTGTATCTCTTGTTTGCCACTGTAGATTCAAGATCTAGCATAATGCCTGGTATACATGTAGCCCAGACATCCAATAAATATTTATTCGATTTATATTCTGGTATTCTAAGGGCTTCCAGGGACTGACTTGTCTGGGCTAAAGCTCTTAAGATCAAAGGAGGTGATAGAAACTCCAGATGTTGGGGTAAAATTGAGCCTTGGCAAAATACTTCTTTCTTTCCTTCCCAAATTCCTCATATTTCAGTTCTCCATCCTCATCTCTTTTAGCATGACAAAAAATAAAATAAAATAAAATAAAAAAGAGAAGAGAGAGGGGAGAGGGAAAGGGAAAGAGAGAAGTTTAAACCACGTAGTAGTATTGCATCATAGGATAACATCTTACTGTGAACCCTCTGGCTATTTTTTTCTTCTTGTTTTTTCTTTTTCTTTTTTCTTTTTTTTTTTTGAGACAGTTTATTGATCTTTTTCAGATTTTGGCTCTGTTCCTTACAGGATATGTAACTTTGGAGGAGTTTTTTAACCTGAGACTTTGCTCTCTCACTTGTAAAATGGAAGTGTAGTGAATTAAAGATGGCCACACAGTTTTTGACACCATTTCCATTTAAAGACGGGATAGATGTTCCTGCCCCTTGATCTTTAATCTGGGTGGGCTCTGTGACCACTTGACCAATAGAGCAGAGTAGAAGCGATGCTGTGCCAGTTTCCAAGCACAGATCTTAAGAGATTGGCAGTTTCTATTTTGTTTCTTAGACTGCTCCATGGAAGGGAAGCCTGTCGCCATGCTGTGAGAGAGCCTGAGCTAGTCCCAGCTGGTCCACCCATTCCAGCTGACATGCAGACAGGTGAGCAAAGACACCATCTTGGATGTCCAGCCTCGTTGAGCCTTCAGAGGATACCAGCCCCAGCTGCCATCTGACTGCAACAACCTGAGAGACTCTAGGTAAGTACCCCCCCAGCTAAGTCTAGTCAACACACAGAACTGCAAGCCACTAAAGATTAGGGTGGTTTACTAGGCAGCAATAGATAACAGCAACTAGAAGTCATGGGAATACCTAACTCACAGGACTGTTATGAAGGTAAAACGAGATTTTTAAATGCAAAACCCCTTGTGTACAACCTAGAATGAAATAAGCATTCATTATGTGTCATCACTTCTCCTGCCTTGTCTCCTTCCTCTTTTTAACTCTATGAATGTCCCAGAAGGAGAAGCAGGTAGAGTGGAGATGGGCTATATGCTAGATATTTGGAATTTGAATAGGTCTCTTTTCTTTTCTCCATCTTTCTCTTGCTTCTTTCTTTTCTGTGTTCTTTAAAGCATAGCCAGATCATTTAGATCTAAAATAAGAATACCAAAGCAAGCCTTTGTGTTGCAGACAGAAAAATCACAGGATTTGTATGGGCTTATGGTAATGAAAATCAAGCCCAAGAAGCTAAAATTATTCAAAGCAAAATTCCCCTTGACAGCTTTTGTCATGTCTGTGTGTGTGTTTGTATGTGTGTGTGTAGAAAGCCGTTAAACAAATACTTTAGCCTACATAATTATTTTACCATGTAAGCATGATAGAATTGCAGGCTTTTTGGAGGGGGAAGGATTTTAAAAGTACATGGTTACCTGTAATTATAGCCTTGCAAAGTTTGATTTTATAGAAGTGACATTCAAGTCTGATTTAAACCATGCAGAAAGACAAGGTGTACATTGGAAGTGCTCTTTTTCTTTCTGACTCAAATGGCTGTTTATTTTGTTCTAGTGATCGCCCTAGAAGTCAGCCTTTTATTATGTTTATTGTAAGATTGTGTTTCTCGCTAATCATGTGGCCCATCCTAGAAGACTTGCTACCTTGAGATTACCTTCTATTTCTCCTTGCATTCCTGCACACACCTAAAGCTCTGCAGACAACAGGTTCATCTCAGAGTCTGAACTGGCTGAGGATCATAAATTCTGTCAAATACTTGGTCAATTAAGTTTAGGTTGGAAGAGGGGGTCAAAAGAGATGCCTGACGTGTGGATAAGGACATTGGTTTATTTTATTGCGCATTTTAGCCTTTAATGTGGGTGGGTACACAAAGCCAGAGTTTGTTGTCATATCCCAGCATTAAAGCCTCTGGGACTAGGCTGAAAGGGGAGAGGGACTTGGATGGGGGGATGGGGGTGGTTAACTCGTGTCTCTGGTGACATCTTGCCGTCAGTTGCAGCTACAGAATGTTGGTTGCAGGAGGAATTTGGCCTGCCGTTGAAGATGTGTTTCTCGGATGAGACTGTAAGACACCGGAGCTTGGGATTTTAGGAGTGCAGGGCTCACATCTTCGTTGGCATCAAGCCACTTTCTAAACTCTTGAGGCGTCTTATGCCATGGCCGAAGTGCGGGGCCCCTTCAGTCGTCGCAGCTGGGGTGACTATTTTCTTTCCATTTCACAGCTCTTGGAGGAGGTGTGAGTGAGACGCTGGAAAGCTTGTTTGTTCTATAATTACTTCTTGATCCGCTTCTGGGCATGCTGTGCATGCGCCAGACCGTGTGTGTTCGCGTTAGCTTGCGCCGTCAACAAGAGCCTGAGAACGTGAGTCTAGGACAAAACGTGGATATTTTTGCTTCAAATGTCACATTTTAGGGAGTCTAAAGATCTTAGGCAGGGGTCTTTGTGGATGATTGCAACTGTAGCCGAATCTATGAGCCAGGATGTGCCCAATCGCTCTAAATTAGAGCGTGGGGCACTAAGCCAGGCAGCAAAGGCCGCTCCTGGCCCGCCCGGAGCAGGCGCCCCATGTGGGGGCTGCAGGGAGTGCGCGCGTGGGCTGCGGCGCCGGCGGAAGCACGTGTCCGGGACGGCTCTGCGGAGGCTGGGCTCTCTTCCTGGCCCCGCAGCCACAGCATCTGCCCCGTGCTCGCGCGGCGCGACCTACGAGGCGCCCACCATGGGCTGCACCGCCCCGGCCCACCCGCGGCTCCCCGCGCCCACCGCCCCTTCTCCCTGCGCCTCACGGGGCTACGCACTGGCTCCGGAAGCCACCGGGGGCGTCGCGCGCGCGGAGCGGCGCCGGGGGCGGGGCCTCGTGCAGGGCGCCCCGGGATTGGCCGCGGGGGAGAGGGGGCGGGGCCGGCCGCGGAGAAAACAGCTCGCGCGCCGCCCGGGTGCAGTCTCAATCCGGAGCCTGAGCCTTGCGGAGCGCTCGGGCCCCGCCCCGCCCGTACCTGCGCGTATTTATTGTTGTTATTATTATTTTTTACCGGGGGGTCCTCGCAGTCGGGTCCTCCCTGCAGCTCCCGCGCAGCGCGAACCGCCTGCCGCCTCGCAGTCCCTTCCCGCTCGGTGCCCCGCGGCCGAAGCGATGCGCCTCATTCAGAACATGTGCACCATCGCCGAGTACCCCGCGCCGGGCAGCGCCGCCGCCGCCGACTGCTGCCTGGGCGCCGCCGGCCGCCGCCTCGTCAAGATCGCTGTGGTGGGCGCCAGCGGCGTGGGCAAGACGGGTGAGTCCTCGCGCTTAGCCCCGGGGCGGGTCGAGGGCGACCCCCGACGGGAGTTGCGGCTGAGCGGGGCGTGGGGAGCGGTGGGAGCTGCAGCCCGACTGCTCGCCGCCCCCCGCCGGGAGCCGCTGCCCCTCGGGAGGGGTCTAAGCGGTGGTCGACCCTCCCGCCTGCTTCCACAGAGGAGGGAAACCGGGATCCAGAATGGTCAGGCGGCTTTCCCGGCAGCACCGGCACCGCTGTGATCAGAACTTTGGGGTGTTTGAGCCTCTGGTAGTGCCTGGCACAGAAAGAGGAGTTAGTGAACCTGGCCCCTCTGGGAGGTCTGGAAGGTTAGGAAGACTTGGATCTACTGGAAGGTTTAGGTGTGGCTCAGCCGGGCTCAGAGGAGGGGGGTGGGCTCAGTAACCCTTCCAGCTGCACAGAGCCATAATTCACGATGCCTTTTAGCCCCCTCCTTTTTGTCTGGAAGAAGGGTCAAGGAGCTACAGGGTAGGAATTTCACTTGGTGGCCATCTATGGCTTTCTTTGGGAGAGCTGTTTTCCAGGCTGGGGGTGGGTGGAGAACAATCTAACTTCCAAGTTTAACACTTTTCCTTTCTTTTCCTGACCTGCAGCACTGGTGGTCCGGTTCCTCACCAAACGATTCATCGGGGACTATGAGAGAAATGCAGGTGAGGCAATGCATTTGAGAAAAATTCTGTGCCATTGCAGGAGGGCTGCGGTTCCCGTTTTCCAGGCAGGTTCTTTCAGTGACAGTCCCGAGCCGGAGGATCCTGCCACTTACAACTTTCCCCAGTCCTCCAGCCCCCACCCCCCCATAACTGCCATCTGGCCTCATTCCATTCCAAGCCCATTCATCATTTTATCAAGTGCCTGAAAGTATTCCCCTTGGTATGTTTTAACTATAGGGACCCCAGTTGGAAGCACCCTTTGTAGTCAAGAACCTCTCCCTTCAAAACACTCCTGCAAAAGTCATAAAAAAAGATGGCCAGCTCCTCCCCCACCCCTTTCCTTCTCTGCTGGTTGCCTTTCAGAGATGACCTTTTAAAGCAAAGGCCAAAGGAGAGCAGTTGTAAACCTAAAGTTCTCCTTTCTTAACAAAGACAAATAACTGGATGGTAGAATTTTAGGAGAATTCCTGAATAAATGAGAGGACACAGTTTTCAATCCCTGTGATTAAGAATAGCCACTGGAGAGGCTTAAAAGCTTTCTACCTATACTCTATTAGCAAATTGCTTAAATCTGTAGACCATATGAGTATCTATGGGGGATTATGTGAAACGAGCTGCCATGCCAAGATAAGACATAGTAGCCTTCTGCTTCGATGTAGAGCTGATTATCATGTCACATTTTTATTCCAACTGATAACGTTGGCTGAGTTTGCTAACAGTATTTGTCTAGCAAGTCATTATATCCAGCGGTCAAAATACAAAGTTATAGTCAAAGAATGATCAAGTACTCAAGAAAACAGAAACCTCACATAGGCTGAGCAAGGTAATTTGCATCAAGGGAGTACTCTAAAAATGGAAACTTTGTTTAAAATTAGGTAAATAAGTTTTCAAACACTTGCAAACTTTGCCCTGGTTTTAGTAAATCTAACATAAGGTTGAACTTGGTGTTGTTTTAAAAAAAAATCTTAAGCCCACTAAATAGAAATACACTATAGCTTTCAAGTGTGCATTTTTGTGTTGTGCATTTTTTTCTAACTTAAACTCAATGTTTTAAAAGTTTTACAAGAAGGAAGCACATAATCTTTTGTCTTTGCCTTCATAGGTAATCTCTATACCAGACAAGTTCAAATAGAAGGCGAAACCCTGGCTATTCAGGTTCAAGACACTCCAGGTATTCAGGTGAGAAGCTCTGAGACTCTGGGTGAAAGGGGAGCCTACCTGGCTGTGGAATCATTCACTTTTTCTCAGTCCCTCACCCTGCAGGAGCAGAGAAATTTGGGGCATCACATCTAGACTTTCACATGTTGTTTGACAACTCAGTTGTATCTGGCTGTTGGCCAATCTTAGCGTGGTTTAGTTTGGGAGATTCGGCTAAGGTGCAGAAATCTTCCTTTAGAAGGATTCAACACAGCCGGAAAGCCCAAACCAGATGCAGTTGGAATTGGCGTTTTCCTTGCTATGGTTAAAAAGTTCAATTTTAATAGATGTGTCTTTGGCATGAAGAACCAAGCTCCCGGGTATAGTCTGCAAATACTTGGAATCTCTTTTATACTGTGGAAAGTTGCTCTATAGACAAAAGCTCCATGCTAGGGTTTTTTCCCCCCGCCTCCTGAACTGGGCAGTTATCCAGGTTTAAATGCTTCCAGCTCCTATCTTTACTTCCCCAGACTTACTGTCTAGCCAGTTAATTTCCCATTTTGTGAAACTACAAAGTCTCTCTGCATGGAGTTCTCTGCAGGTCAATTTTCCACTTGAGTGTGGTGAGCTGCACTGTTATTTATTCCAACTCTGTGCAGCTGGATCAACATATTGTCAAGAAAGCCAAAGTGTGTGGGATAGAACTTGTTTATGGCCCGCAACCTGGCATTACCATGAAGGGGTCTTTTGAATTTGATATCCACCTAAGCCCAGGCTCTTTGCACCACTGGCCAGCATTCACCTTGCCATCACCCCTCTCTTTCAGGTCCATGAGAACAGCCTGAGCTGCAGCGAACAGCTGAATAGGTGCATTCGTTGGGCAGATGCCGTGGTGATCGTTTTCTCCATCACTGACTACAAGAGCTATGAACTCATCAGCCAGCTCCACCAGCACGTGCAGCAGCTACACCTGGGCACCCGGCTGCCTGTGGTGGTCGTGGCCAACAAAGCTGACCTGTTGCACATCAAACAGGTTGACCCTCAGCTTGGACTGCAGCTGGCCGGCATGCTAGGCTGCTCATTTTATGAAGTATCTGTCAGTGAAAATTATAATGACGTCTACAGCGCCTTCCATGTCCTCTGCAAAGAGGTCAGTCACAAACAGCAGCCTAGCAGCACACCCGAGAAGCGAAGAACCTCCCTCATTCCCCGGCCCAAGTCACCCAACATGCAGGACCTGAAGAGGAGGTTTAAGCAAGCTCTCTCTGCCAAAGTGAGGACTGTCACCTCTGTCTGAAGCAGGAGGAGCACTCAGGGGGGTTTGGTCTTCCCAGGAAGAGGGCCTGAGGTTCTCCCAGTGCAAGAACATTGAATATTGGCTGTGATTCCTGGTTCCAGAAAGGGCTGGAGCAGAAGGACCAAGAGGGCCTATAGAACTGCTACAGAAAATGAAGTGTTCTGAGCAGGGGGGCAAGATTGATGAGGCTTGAGGGAGCCCACCAAGCCACTCTCTGAATATGTGAAATGTACTCTGTGTCTTTTCCTTTGGAGTGGGGAGGAGGCATAATTGCTTTGGTTTCCGCTTTCAGCTACCTTGTAAATGGTAGTCCGTTGCAGTTTCACCAAATGTATTGATGTGATTTATGGTGGGAATGAAACAGATGAAGCATTGATAGGCTTTCTACCCCCCCCCTTTTTTTTTACCCTTTTTTCTCTTTCTTCTTTCTTTCCTTTTTTTTCCCCCCCAAGAGGAAGAATTGCCTTTCTCTTAACCAGTACGATTTGTAGCTCTGTAACACTGTTCTTACAGAATGCCTTTTTAACCTGAAGGATACCCAGATTTCTTTCTTTACCAACAAGATGGAAAATCTTCTGCCCCTCAAAAAAGGGTCAAGTTTATGGGCCAGAATATTTGTACCAGACATCAGTAAGCTCGCATGGGTTGCAGGAAAGAGATGGTTCCCTCTCACAGGATGAGCATGCTCAGTTGGGTGTGTGTCGAGTGGCCATGAACTTCACACTCTTCAGACTTTGTATAGCTTTTTTGTTTTTAACTGTTCCATCAGGAAAAAAATGCGTCCCTTGACTTTGGTGTGACGTGTGTAAATCGTTCATGGCAATGACGTTGGGTTGCTTCCTGGGCCTGGCTGAGTCGTGCTGAAGGGTGGCTGAAATACAAAAACACTCTCTTACAGCAAGTGAACACATGCAGGGGCTACCTGCCAGATCCCCTCCCACAGATGCACTTTAAAAAGCCACTTATGCTTCGGCTTAAACTGTAATTAATTTATTTTATGTACAATAAATCTCATTTTCAAAAGAGCAGACGTCTGATCTTGATCTCTATTGAAATGTTAACCTTCTGCCCTTTAGACAAAGTATGACCTGGTATCCTGTGATTACTGGGCACGTTGACTCTGGCATTGTGCCTTCCAGGGGTTCTCTCTCAAGGCTCACAACAATCCAAGGAGGTGCACTCTAGTATCATCCCCATTCTACAGATGAGGAAACAGGCTTGTAGAACAACATCAGTAGCTTATCAAAGGCCACAGCCTGTGAGCCTTGTAAATTGCAATTTGCTGCTTTATATTCCAGAGTAGCTTATTTCCTCTTCACTAACTTCATGGTCTCCCAGGTACACCTAAGACAGATGTCTGGCTCCACATAGTCAGCATGGCCTCGAGGGTATTCATGATTGGACACTAAGATGACTAAGACTCATGCTTTGGCAGACTTCTTTGGGTATGCTGCTCTCAGGAGAAGCACTTTATTCACACTGTAGAGGTTTGCAGTCACGGATCTGGGCTGTGAAATCAGGAGCCAGTCCCATGGCGCTTTGCTGCACGTGTCTCAGTAATGCTGCCAGCTCTCATCAGTGCCACCTGGGCCTGGAAGAGCTTTCCCGCAAGCTAAGTGAGCCACCATCTACAGGGGGCAAATGATCACAGCTGACATTTCTTTGAGTAGTGCTTTCACATACCTGATCTCATGTAAGGCCCAGGAGAATCCAGGAGAATACTGTAGGGTATTGACACCATTTTACAGATGAGGAAGACAGGCTCTAAGTTGTGAGTGATGTTTTCAAGTTCACACAAAGGAGCTAAATCAGTGCCACCTGACTAATTTACTGTTCTACTGTCCTTTATATAGTCCTTTAGAGCATTTTATAGGTAAAACACTGCTGCATGCGTGGGGTGATGGGGCCACCGTGAGCAGCAGTTGAGGGCTATAGCGGTGTTCCCACAGGGTACAGATCCTGATGGCTGACAGAGCTTCCAGGGATGCCCCAAGCCTTCTTACTATGCAAGGTAACTTTCTGTACTTTCAGCCTAACCTCATCTCTGAGAAGGGGGTGTGTGTTGGGGTAGGCAGGGAAATGGAACTAACATGGGACTAAAAACATCTCCGTTCAAAGGCGAGATTAGAATCCTCCAACTGGATTCTATTCACTTTTATTTCTGTTCAGCCTATGTGGTTGTGTTAAAAACATCTAGTGAGCGAGAGGTTGATCTTTATATACTTACTGCAGGTCCCTTCCCCCACATTCTGGGATTAAATAAGAGTCTTCCTGTGGGTGGCTGTATGCTCCATTTCGGTGATCACTGCCACCGCCCCCTTTCCAGGGCTTCCAGGCTGCAGGGCTCTGGCAGGCCTTGGCTGCTCCCTTGCTGAGCTGTGAGCTTCACCTTGCCTTCTCCCTTCCAGGTCCCCGCACTAGAGATTGCCCCTCACTTCCTCACCCCTGCACTGGACTCAGTCTCTCCTACTGCACCTAAGACAGGTTGGAAGGGGGCTCAAAGCTCTGGTCCACCCAGAGGGATAAACTGGCTTGTGGGAAGCCACTCTAGGAGAAGAGGGTGAGAGAGAGACAGAGACAGAGACACACACAGAGGGACAGAGACAGAGTCACAGCTGGAAATCACTCAAGTCCCCGTTCTGTCCATTCTCTCAGGCAGACTTGTCTATTTATAGTTCTGGAAGACATTTTTCTCTCTTCTAATAAATCTGGCTTTATGTTTTATTACTTTTGCTCGTCTCTTTCCGGTTCACTCTTCACTGAAACCCTGTTTTTGTTTCTTTTGTTTTAAAATTTATGATCTACCACCTGCTGGCCCTGAGATATGACCCTCTCCATCTAGGTAGGGGAATACCTCCTTTGCCATCTGGGAAAGGGAAGGCAGGGATGTGTATGTGTCTGGGGGACAGGGGAGCAGAGAAAGGAAAGGAGTTAGAATTTACTGAACATTTACAACATGCCAGATTCTATGTTATCCCTGTTCATCTTTTGGAGAATCCTGTAGGGAAGGGTAATAATATCACTTCCATTTTAAAGATGAAGAAACTGAGGCACAGAGAAATTAAATTTACCTGCTTAAGGCCACGTTGGTTATAAAAATTATTGTTTCTATTTATGGAAAATCTGTGTGCCACACCCCATAGGAGCGTGTTTGAAATAACTGGTGTTTGCCGTCATATCGCCACAATCCATCTTTAGTCTCTTCTTTGGAAAAGCAAAAGAAAGGCTGAGAAGGAATAAGTGGCTGGTCCAGGTCCTAGGTGGCTGATCCAGGACTCCACCCCAGGCCCATCTGATGCCGGCGCTGGGTTGATGGCTCCGCAGAGCCCCACCTCGGAGCCCTCCTTTTACCTCCCCTGGCCGGGTCTCCTGTCTTGCTGTGCTCATCTCCCCTTTGCTGCTGTGGGCTC
This sequence comes from Ateles fusciceps, assembly GCA_036589455.1. Classification (NCBI taxonomy): domain Eukaryota; kingdom Metazoa; phylum Chordata; class Mammalia; order Primates; family Atelidae; genus Ateles; species Ateles fusciceps. The sequence goes on from JAZHEH010000193.1 coordinate 15,914,218, forward strand.
CGGGCTCCTGCTGGGCTCCAGGCCCCCTGACTGCCACAACACACCTGCTGCTGCCATCAGCCAGTTGCTCACTGGCCTCCAGCCCTGCTCAGTCATAAAGACGTCCAAGCTGGGAGCAGCAGGGGCGTGCAGCCCGGCTGTCTCAACCGAACCCACTTCTGTCATGATGTCTGGCTTTTGAGTTTCCTCCCTTGCCTCAAATCAAAAACATCTGCAGCACTCTGCAGCCTGCCTGGCGCTGCGTGGTGTGCAGAGATGGCTCAACCCTCTAAGTCTTCCTGGCAGCTCCTGGCTCTAGCACTTACCAGGCGCCACAGATCCGGGTTCCCCTGCCCAGTCAGCTCTTAACTCCAGGTTTAGGAGCCATGGGTGGATTTATGGTGAGCCCCTTGCTTTGGTGAAAAATGGGATTTTGACATTCATCTTATACTCCAAGAGCGAGAAAACAAATGTGTTTTCTGGGCAAATGAATAAGCTTGTAGGCAAATCCCTCAAAAATGAGCAGCTGATAATCTCTGCGAGCTACCTCTGCACCCAGGGAAAATGGGCACTGTCTCTGTGGATAACTCAAGACAGGTCCCTTGGGGGAGTATCCCAGGAGGAATTAGACAACTTGTCTGGTTATAATAACCAATCCAGGAAAACTGGTGTTGCACATATTCCCTTTCAAGTCTAAAGAGAGACGGTTCCAGAAAGTTTTTACTATCCTCATTACTCTCCTGACTTTGAGATGAGAACAGGATTAGGGTTATTACTGATTATGGCAAGATCCCAGCCACCACCCTCCAAGCTTCCCTCTCAAATAGTTTGCAGACCCTCCATTGTCCGGTTTTGTCTTTTTAAATTCCTTTTAAGACAGAGATGGAGTCTCTCGATGTTTCTTGGGCTGGACAGCAGACGTTTGTAATACTTGGATTATTTGCTGTTGAGATTCTGTTTCTGGTAACCAGGGGTAAAATAAATAATAGCGACCTTTCGGGGAGTTTGATGGAATTCTTTGTTATTGGGATCCCATTGTAATGGAGGGGGTGGCATAAACAGCCATCTGTATAGGCCCTGGCCCACTGGGGACTGCTCTTGGCTGATGTAGCCTGGAGCGCTTCCAAGCACCTGGCCATGCCCACTATTTCTGCCCTGAGGTTGACTCCAGAAGAGGGTTTACAAAGGCAAAAGTCAATTGCTACAAAGTATTTACACTTCTATCAGTTGTGTTTATAAGGAGTGTGGACCCTGAGGTCCCTGGCAGAAGGTCTGCATTTGTATGTTCTTTGCTTGTTTAGGTGATACACACTCCGACCCACGCCCCGGACAGGGGGGAAACCAGTCCGACCACTCGGCTCAGCCTTTTAAGTTACCTTCAGGTGGCTGACAGCTGCTGGATCCTTGTAGAATGAATACATTTGGAGAGGTGGAAATGGGAAATCAGCAAATCCGTTTCAGATTCTGCATGACTTTGTGGTTAACATTAGTGATGGAGAAAGTTCTATCAGCGACATACGACCCTGCATGAGCAATCATCAGACACTTATTACCGATAAATTCTTATGTACTCTGAATGAGCTTACCATGTGCATGTTCCAAATACATTACACATACTAACTCTTTTAATTCTCCCCCAAATCCAATGTGCCAGGTCCTACTGTTATCCAACTGCATGATCAGTGAAGACCAGGAGAGGTGGACTACGAAGTGGAAGAGGTGGGATTGGAATCCAGCCGACGGACTGGGCTCCTGACCTCTGGGCTATGCTATCTTGGATCTATGTTGGACCGAGGTGTTATTCCTCCTCCAATTTCTCATCTCCTTGTAGACCCCAGGAGTGCCTCCAAATTTCCTCTTCATTTAGTATTATTCTCCTGTTGACGTTTTATCGTTTTGTGAGGTAACTTCCTTGGTGTCTTCAGTGTGAAAACCCACATTCCTTGAAAGTCACATGCTGGCCACTGTGTTAGGAATGGCTCCATAGCAACCCTCCCATGAGGTAGGTGCCACAGTTATCATCTCTTACAGACACAGACATTGAAGCTCGGAGAGATCCACAGTGCTTGGAGGGGCAGAACTGGGACTCAGGCCCAGAGAAGGCTTCAGAGTCCCGTCCTGCACCTGCTCCTTCCTGGGGGTGGAAGGCGTGACTTGTTTCTCCTCCAGCCCCTCCCATGCTAAGAAGTGTGCACGAGAGCAGGGCAGCAGCACGAAGGCTCTGGGAGACTCTGTCATGGTGACAATCCTCCTTCCCCCCAAGCCCCTCCTTTTTCCTTATTTGTTGGAGGCCCTTTGTAGGATTTATACTACATGTCTGTTGTGTTCCTGGTTTTTAATCAAGGAGCAGTGTACGTCCTGTGCCTCCTGCTTCACTTTAACCCAAACTCTGGTCACCAAAAAATTCTTCCAGCTCACCTTTCCTCCAAAGCCATCTACCACTTGACCTCCTGCCTGGCTCAGCTCCCCCAGCCAGCCTCCAGAGAAGAAAAAGATGACCATAAGCCAAACCTCTGACACTTCTCCCACACTCACAGACTGCCTCTGATCATACTAATTACAGTATGGGGAGCATTTTCAAGACATAAGAATTGCTGAGTAACATTTACAATCAATACCTTCCTCCTTCTATCATTTCAGATTAGAAGCTTTTGAATATATTTTTTAAACAAAAAATCAATTTATAAAAATACAGTTTTCTGCTATGGTCAATTAAAGTCACAAAAGTAATACACAAATACACGTTTGCTCAAAAAATAATAATACAGAAGTATACTGAGGGTGACACTCTTCCTTCTCTTAGCCCTCCCATTTGATATTCCTTCCCAGAGGTAACTGTTATGTATGTATTTCCAGAAAGTTACCTGGGCATGTAGACATGTGGTTTACAGCTTAACCTTCAATAGATGCTCACGTCAGGCCTGAGCATCACAGAAGCGCCAGCTACTCATTCTGAGTGCCACAGAGTCAGGGACGAGTCTTGTTTATTCATCCCAGTGGCCCAGAACCTAGCACAGTGCCTGGAACACAGCGGGTGGTCAGTCAATCTTTAGAAATGAATGAATGAAGGAGTACAGATTTGAGTCTCACAGGACGGGTGACTTTTCATTTTTTTATTTTAGAAAAGAATCACCTCTGCTTTAACATTTCTTATGGATGGTTACCATTTCCTTCCTTATTCAAATTCAGTACTTTAAGATTAGTAGAATGAGAAAAGCACCTGAGGTCTCCTCATGAAAGAATTGATATTGCGTGGAAAACATACTTAGGCAAGGAAAACATGTCTGTGTCTACAAAAATCCTGCTTTGATTACATCTCAAAACAGTCTCCAACTTCAGTTCTTTCAGAAAATGACAGTGTTTTGTAGAGAGCTAAAATCAGAGTCATGTGAGTGTTTGGTTTACATTTTATTTTCTCTACCTGTTTAAGCCACAATAAAAACCTTTTCAGTTTTATCTCTTTATTACCAACATGGATCCCAGAAACTTCCATCAACCGCACACCTATAAACGTGTGAGTTGCAAGCGGTTCATTTTTCTCCTGGAGTTCTTACATAATTTCACTAGGTGGGTCTATGTTTTTCTGCTATGGTCAGATGGAAAACTTACACTTACAGAAAAGAAAGCTTTATATGTCAATAGAAACTCATACCCGCAAAGTCCACAGGGGTTGCTGTTACAATTCAGACTCCCTGGGACCAGATATCTCGTGTTGGGGCCTTTCTTTGGAGGAGAGGAAACCTTTTATACACAGATAGCCCTCCAATCAATCTCCTTCCCACTCCAGTTCCAAGTAGCCTGGCAGACCTGTCCAGTGGGCCAGCTGGAACAATGCAGTCCTTTGTTATGGAAGGATGATTTGCAACACACGCAGGCTACCAGCACTGCCCCAGACACTACCCCTCCCTTCCTTGTCTTTTCAGAAACGTTTCAGAGCAAGAGAGAAACAAAGCCTCAGACCCTATTTGCAATGTTCCCTTCTCAGCTATATAATCCTAAGAAACACCAAACTTTCCTCACACTCGTAATTCTAAAGCATGTCTAACTTCTCGAGCAACTTCAAATTAAACGAGTTGTACCAACATGTGCCAAGAGGCTTTTATTTAGAATTAATGAACTTGTAGGTGGAATCAGGAAGATCACAGAGGGTTAAGGATATATGGAAACGATCACTAATTAGACTAGCTGAAAGACAGATTGTCACCTTCAGGAAAATAAAAAAAAAAACTTTTTTTTTTTAAGAATGACAGCAATCCAAGCAAAGTACCTCACTGCATAGGTATCAAGACCCTTCAGGCAGAATTCTTGTCATACTCGCAATCAGTGATAGAGACGCTGCTTGTGGAGGAGTATTTGGAATGGTGGCAGAAAACTGTATTGGCATTTCCAGCTTGAGTAGGTCTTATCTTCTTAGCGGATGCTCAGAAGCCAAGGTCTGGATGCAGTCGGTCAGTTGCAAATAACAGCTCAGGAACGTTAACTGGCTTCTAGGAGTCGTGTGGACAGCACGATTACCTAACAACAGGAGAGGGCAAACACACCGCAGGCAATTAGGGGGGCCGATCTCAGGGTACTGGATGATGAGAAATAGAATGTAACGAATGTCTTTGGGGGAGGGTATGGAGTGAAGTTCTGTGGAGGAAAGCTAGAAGGCAGCCAGCTGAATGACGGGATCTGGTGCTAGTGCCCTGCCTGGAAGGAGGGGGGCACAGTCTGGGAGAGATGGGCTGTGTCTACTGAACCTTTAGCCAATGGACCACTCAGGATGGCTGAGACTGGCATTAGGTGCATTTGAGAGGCAGAGCCCAGCCACTACCTTGCTGTTAAATTGAACTGACTCATACTCTCTCTTTGTAATGCAGTAATTTGACCTCAATATCAAGGTTTCTCCCCCTTTCAGGGAGCCTTTGCTCCTCCAGGGAGCATGAGAAGGCACACCCAAGAGGTGGATGCCGTTAGTGATGATGGTAATTGTTAGTTTTCTAGTACCACAAACTGGGTGGCTTAAACAATGGAAACTTACTGTCTCATAGTTCTGGAGCCTAGAAGTCCAGGATCAAGGTGCTGGTAGGGTGGGCACCTTCCTAAGGGCTGCAGGGAAGATCTGTCCGAGCCTTTCTCCTAGCTACCCCGAGCCTTCACGTTGTCTCTATGCATGCCTGTTGCTGTGTCCAAATTTCCCCTTCTTATACACACTCAGTCATACTGGATTACAGCCCACATTAAAGACCCCATTTTAACTTGATCATCTGCAAAGATCCTATTTCCAGGTAAGGTCATATTCACAGGTACCAGTGGGGAGGTTAGGACTGCAACATAGTTTACAGGGGACACACTTCAACCCATAACAATGATGATGATGATAACTACTGCTTGTTAATTTTTATTATGTACCAGGTTCTTAGGATTATCTCATTTAATATCCATTTGATCCTGATATCAAGCTTATGAAATAGGTACATTTATTCTTCCTGCTTTGCAGATGAAGAAAATAAAGTACAGAAAGGCTCAGCAACTTGTACAAAAACACACATACAGTCAGCAGCTGAGTCAGGATCCCAGTGCAGGCAGGCTTGCCCCAGCGCCCCCTGTGCCTCCCTTGCCTGCCATCAAGGGCCCTAGGCCCTTTATTCCACATGCACCTTTGGGCTCCTCTGGCTTCTTTCATGGTGACACTTTCTGCTTCCCGCAGTCTGGATTTTATTCTGGGGCAGATTTGTCTCTGTAACACTGGGAGAGCTTGTTCCCTGGGTCTGGGCTGGGGGGATGATGTGCTTTGTCAGGGCCTGGGGAGGTTTTGCACAAGCAGTATTTTATGCACCCTAGATGAAGAGGTGACTATGGGAAAGGTTGCCCTGGAGGCTGAATTCCACAGCCCACAATCTCTTGGAAGGGGATTCCAAGGCCCACAGCATGTCTACCTGGCGGCTCCTCTGGAGTGGTGCAAGTGGTCCCGCACACTTCACTATCCTCCTTGTCTGCCCCCAGAATTGTCCCAGGTATAATCAAATTAGTGAATTAACCAATCCCATGTCAACAAGCTCATTGGTGGAAAACAAAGTCTATACTCCAGTGAAGAGAAAACGTAGAAGGAGAGGAGGGAAGGAAGCATTTTATAGTTTTGTTCTTCTTGTTAAAGAAACAATTTTTTCAACAACCTTAAGAGAAAGTTTTCTGTTTAAAAAATTCAGTCTTTGGAAGTATCTATGTTACTTGTTCTTGAAAGAGGATTATCTTAAAAAAAATATATATATATATATAGTTAATGTCAGCCAATTCATATTTTTGGCAGAAACAAATTCACTGAAATCTGTGTTTCACGATTTTTCTTGAAAACCATGCAAGAAGACTTTGAGGACAGTGGGTGAGATCGGCTGCTTTATCATCTGCACTCATGGTTTAGACACCATTCCAATGTGTGTCTCCTGAGAGGGTGTCTACTTATTTCAGGTCTTCCTCACCAAACCCAGTAGGTGATTGAGCCTGGCGGCTCCCAGGCCAGTGTCATCAGCAGACCCTGAGTAGATCCCAGCCAGATGCCCTCCAGAAAGTCACAACTTACAGCCTCGCTCACCTCATCTCTCTCAGAAGGAAAATAACAGTGCCAAGGTTGAAGCAGTGTGGCAAGGATTACATGAGAGCACAGGAAGTGCTCAGAAACTGTGAGCTGCTATTTTACTGTGGTTTTGCAATTCAGTCATAAATCTCCCTTTGAATCTTATGAAAGCTAAGAACTTTCTAGAAAAATATATACAGACATTCATACAAGAGTTTGTGTTATAGTTTTAGGGATGGTTTGTGAACTCCTAGGAATTCATAGACCACAATTAAGAAGGCCTTTTTCAAGCTGGGTGCAGTGACTCATGCCTGTAATCCCAGCACTTTGGGAGGCTGATCTCGGGCAAATCACCTGAGGTCAGGAGTTCAAGACCAGCCTGGCCAACATGGATGAAACCCCATCTCTACTGAAAATACAAAAATGCTGGGTGTGGCGACGCATACCTGTGGTCGCAGGTACTTGGGAGGCTGAGGCAGAGAATCGCTTGAACCCAAGAGGTGGAGGTTGTAGTGAGCCAAGATTGTGCCACTGCACTCCAGCCTGGGCAACAGAGTGAAACTCTGTCTCAAAAAAAACAAAAAAAGAAGCCCCTTTTCAGAAATCTTTTTAAATACACACATAAAAACAAACGTTGAGCGGCTACTGCCACTAAGCTGGAACAGCAAGGCCAGGCTCCTCACATCTGAACAAGCAGGTATTTAACAGTAATCACCCTACAGCTTCATGAGGGCTTGGCCAGAGGCTGTCTGGGGCCTGCTCTATGGAGGGGTGAAAGAAACAGATGGAAAACAGGGGATTTTCAAGCAGTAGGTTAGGGGGCCTTTGTGGAGGGGGGAGGCAGCAGGGCTGAGGCCAGGAGGCTTCGGGATAGTACAGTGGTTAAGAGCCCAGGTTTAGGAGGGTCCAGTCTGCCTTGGACCCCAGCTGGGCCACTTAGCAGATGAATGACCCTGGAGAAGTTGCTTAATCACACTGAGCCTCAATTTCTTCATCTGTAAAGTGGGAATGATACCCACCTCACATGATTATGTGAGGAGCAAATGTGGACATCTTTGTAAAATATCTGACACAATGACAGGCTCCAGAGGGGCTTAGAATGGCAGCTGCCATGACTGCCTTCGTCATCGTCACTGTCCTCATTATGGGCATCCCCAGCTGCATCCTCCCACCCAGCTCACAGCAGTCATGGGGCGGATGTAGGGGAGGTGGAGTTGCCAGAGCCAGTGACCCCAAGTGTGAATCTGATTGTATTACTCCCAGGCTTAAAATCCCAGCAGCCTCCTCACTGCCCTCTGGTAAGCCCAGCCCTCCTGGAGATCATCACAGGACTTCAGAACCCGACTGCTGCCAGCACTCCACACCTGGCTCTTGCCTCCACACACCAAATCAGTCCCTCATTCCAGCCTCCCTAACTCCTCGCAATTTCGCACCTGGCACTTTGGGGATGATTCTTTGTCTGGAAGAGGAGCTCCCGACTCTGCCCAAAGAGCCCTTCTCCATTGTCCTTCGACAATCAGCTCAGCCGTCACCTGCTCCAAAAAGCCTTCCCAGACCACCCCTCCCCCCAGCCTGATCGTGCCCCGCCTGGCTGTTGGTATCTCACCGTACTCCCTGTCACCTTAACTGAGTCTTTGTTTCTTAGCACAGTGCCTGATACACAGCAGGTCTTTGATTCAGTCAGTTAGTCCCTGATTGAGTGAATAAAAACCATACAGCAGTGAAGAAGGCAGGGAGCATAGCCAGGGTCAGCGGAGGTTCTCGTTCAGGGCGGCTCTGATGGAAGATGCTCAGACAGCTCTGGGTAAATGTATTTACTCTCCATTTGACCAAAAACCTACTTGTCTCTAATTCCTATTTTGAAGAGCAAGCAGGATCATACTGCTGACATTTCACATAGAGCATGAAATATACTAGTTGGTGGTCTTTAGGTATTTTCATATCTTAGGCGTCTTTTGATATTGACTACTTCTGAGCATTTTCAGAATTTTTAAAGCACTACATTATTTGGCTGAGATGACCCTAAAATTCTAAAAAGTGGGCCCCAAAATGGGAACAAGAAGATCCCCAAAATGAAAAAGAAAACAGTCAAAAGAGTTTGAAATTGGCTGATCAAGATATGACTTTTTTTTTTACGTGATCATGAAACGTGAGCAAATTAAGCATTAGAGAGTTCCTTTTGGAGAACTGGTCTTTTCTCAGGCAGCCAAGGCACTGAAGAAAATTCCATGGAATTTTCTCAATCCTTGCCCATCATATGGCTACTTTTCTCTGCATCTTCTAAGATGCTTCTTTTTATTTTCTGTATTAGAAATGAGAGGTACATAGAACCTAAACTTGGTCTTCCCTGATTCCTCTCTCTCTCCTCTTTTGGGGTTCCTGCCCTTTCTTCTTTTCCTCCTTCTCCTTTCCTTCCCTCTCTTTCCTCCTGTTCTTTTTTGGGGGTTGTTTTTGTTCTTTCTTCTCAACTCAGGCCTGAGTGTCATTCAGGGCTGAAGAGTCAGCTGACTTTACCCCTGACCCATCAACTCCTAGCCACCACACCTTCACCTGCTAATAGCCAAGTAGGTCGACCAGCCTCCTTCTCAAGCCAGAGGCGTCCAGGACACTCAAGAGCACCCCGAAGTGCTCAAGCTTGGCCCAGTCACCATATCTGCCCTGCACCATCCACCCACCGGAACACCTCCGACAAGAACAGCCAGTGGGGGAGAGAATCTTTGATGATTATAGACAAATTTCACACTGAAATATGAGAAATGGGGTATTTAGCGAAAACAAAAAATTGTTTTTGAAGAGCCTGAATTACACTCCAGCTGCAGGGCAGCCACGACTTCGGTGTCAGCAAGTGTTGCTAAGTCGAGGCAGTTCTAGCAGAGAATGTTTGAAGACGCAGCTCATTCATCAACAACAAGCCTCTGTGTCAAAGAGGACACTTGACATAAAAAAATACATGCTGGCTGACTGTGAGATGGGGTGGAGAGCACCAGCCAGGGAACCAAGTCCCTCCAGCAGCCTTTGGCTGCACTGGCTCTCTACTCCAGCTGGAAGGGGGATGTTGATCTTGTTCTCAGCCTGCCCTGAACTCCACATGGGCAGTCCAGCCCCTGGGCGTGACCCAGCCCTCTGAGCTTTCCGCTGCTCCAGGCCATGGCTGTAATGTGTAGGTGCCAGCATCTTCCTGTTCTATTTTTGCTGAACACAGAGGAAGCAGGGAAGTCCAGGATTTACATTCCATATCCCCCTGATTTCTAACACTCAGTATCAAAAGGGGCGAGGGGTACATTTTTTTCTCCCCTTTTCTTTTAAATTTGGGAGATTCTTCCCAAAGTGACCCACATATGCACAGGCACCAACATGCATATTCATCCATTTGATAGGCAGCTTTTGGAGCATATATTGTATTCACACTGTACAGGCACAAACGCACACATACACACTCACACACCTGTGTTAAACCCAGAGATCTGTATCGTTAAGCCAGTGGAACAGTGGATTAGCCTTACTGAAAACCTGGGAACCATCTGACCTGACTACCACTGCCTCAGAGTCGCCGTGCTGTGCTTCTAAGGCTCTCAGAAGACCTGAAGTGTGAGATTCAGATCTTTTTGTCTCCCTGGGGCTTCCGTCAATTTTGGGAATAACCTGGGGGGCAAGTTTTGGAGCCAGGATTAGGGATCCTTGAACCTCTCAAGTTGTGTGCAAAATTATGTGTGAACATATTTCTGGGTCTACTGTTTTATTTAAAAAAATACCATGTCTTCACTAAATATTCAACTCTGGGTTGGGCGCGATGGCTCACACCTGTAATCCCAGCACTTTGGGAGGCCAAGGCGGGCGGATCACTTGAGGTCAGGGGTTTAAGACTAGTCTGGCCAACACAGTGAAACCCTCTCTCTACTAAAACTACAAAAAAAACTAGCCGGGAGTTGTGGTGGGCACCTGCAATCCCAGCTACTCGGGAGGGTGAGGAAAGAGAATCACTTGAACCTGGGAGGTGGAGGTTGCTGTGAGCTGAGATCGCCACTGCACTCCAGCCTGGGCGACAGAGCGAGACTCTGTCTAAAAAAAATAACTTCAGCCCTGGAAATGCAGAAGTACAGGAAGGTGTGGGGGCAGCATGCACGTGCCAGCTATGAAAAGCGGTGGATGACGGGGTCACCTTGCCTGCTGGCCTTCCTCTTTTCCTGAGCTGGTCGTTCCCTGTATTTTCTCCGAGGTTCCCCTCCCTGTTATTTCCTTCTTACAATCACAGGCTTCTGCTAGCCTCTCGGCCACCATCCAGCTGCAAAGTTCAGCCAGCCAGAGCTGTCTGGCCGTGGGAGTCCCACAGCAGGCATCCAGCCAGTGAGGAGAGAGGCTGGTGATGGGCACGTGCGCATCAGAGCCGAGGAATCTGGAGTCTCCACTTGGTGTTTGTGGCCATTTGGGGGTGGGTTGAGGTGGCCCTCTTGATCCCTTTTCTGTAGACAGGAAAGAGGACCTTCTCCAACGCACCCATTTTCTCTCATCAGCACATCTCCAACAGCCCCAGGCAGGAGAGTGGAGGAAACATGTCCCTTTTAGAGCAGAACAGTCTCCAGAGGCTAGCAGGTGGGCATGTGGTTTCTGGTTTCCTATGTTTTCTGCTATTCTTGTCACTTTTTGTGAAAGAGAGTTCATTTCTGGAGGTGCTGTGAATGGATTCTATTCGTTTCTTCTGAACAGCTGATCCCTGAATGCTTTTCAAATCTCAGGTCCAAAGCCTTCTCCATGGGAGTCTGAGCAATCTAAAGGAAGCTCTTCCTCCTGGTTTTTCTACACTAGCACCTGTCTGTGTCCGCTGTCCACTTGTCACGAGCTGGCGCTTCCATGTTTACTGTCAGTTACTACCCAGTAGAATGGGAGTTCCATGAAAGGAGGAGATGTGTCTAGCTTGGTCACTGTTCTGTCCTTAGCATAAAGGACAATGCCTGGCCCAGAGCAGATCATGTTTTTGCTTTTTAGATGCTCAATAAAAGCCTGTTGAATCATTAGTTAATCCAGCTTAATAGGGATGATTGTAAGTTCCTGTACTTGGATCCAAAAAGCACCCACACAGCAGTAGAATAGGGAAGATTTGGAATAATAGCAATAGATACAAAAGACAGAGTGGTTTTAGCTGTCTATAATCTCAGTATCAGTCAATAGGTTGGTGTGGTTTGTGTGGTCTTTTCCAGAAAAGCTGCTTTTCTCTTATGCTGCAATGACACAAGTAGAGTCTCTAGTGTTCAGTATTGGACATTCAATTAACATTCACGAATATCCACTAAGCAGCAGACTCTGTTTTCGGTGCTGAGCATACAATAGTTGAAAAATGCAGAGTCCTGAGGCTGGAGGGGCATAAGCAAGGAGAAGAGTGGTAGGAAAGGAAGCCCCAGAGGTAGGCAGGGGTGAGATCATGCGGGCTTTGTACGCCATGGTAGGGAGGAGAAGGAGGTGATCCTAATTTTCTCTGAACTGATCAGTCTACACCAAGGTTTGGCTTTTGATTCTAATCAAGTGCAAGAGAGGGAGACAAACTGGGGTTGAGGAGAGCTGCCACATCGTCAGGGGACGCAGGTCCATGTCACAGGGTAAGAGTGGGGGTGGCTACAGGAACTGATGATACTCAGTTTGGAAAAGAGAAGAATGGGGGAGGACATGGGAGCTATCTTCATGTGTCTGCAGAACTGTCACGTGGAAGAGGGAGGAACCTCATTTCCTTTTAAATTCTGTGTGGCTCAACAGCTAGAACTAGCACTGATGAGTGACAGTGCCATAGACGCAGATTTGGGCTTCACCTGGAGGAGTTATTAGAACCAAGAATGAAGCCCTCTGTGATGGTTAATAGTGAACGTCAACTTGATTAGATTGAAAGATGCAAAGTATTGTTCCTGGGTGTGTCTGTGAGGGTGTTGTCAAAGGAAATTAACATTTGAGTCAGTGGACTGGGAAAGGCAGACCCACCCTCAATCACCTTGTGATTGTGTGAGTCATACTCCTTAATAAACTCTCCTTTATAACTACAGCTATCCCATTAGTTTTGTCCCTCTAGAGAACCCTGACTAATACACCCTCCAACACTCAAATGGGCTGCAGTGGGAGGGAATACATCTTCATCCTGGGAGACGGTCAAGTAGAGACTAGATGGTAAAGCCAGAATGGAAGCACTAGCTATGTATGTTATCACTGTTTACATCAATGATCAAATGAGGGTTACTCCCTTGCTTGCCCAACGGTCTTAGATGGTCTATTAGGTAAAGATTCCATAGAACCTGTCCCCTTCGATTAGGTCACATGTATTCTCCAACAGAAGTCTGAGTCTGAGCAGACAATGGAACTAGCATGCATGCCACTTTGTGTATTGCTAGGGGGAGCAAGGCTTGATTTCTGCTGCACTCTAAAAGCAGGAAGCGGATTCTGTCTCAGATCTGCGGAGTTTGCTGTAGTAGGGCCAGGGCAGCTGTGTGTCTGTCAAGGTCCAAGGAAGGGAGACCCGCCACAGCAGATGTCACTTTACAAACATCCAGGTAATTCCCCTCCTTTCAGAAATGTGGAGATGAAGGACTTCATGATAAAGAATACCTCTTCTGTTTCCGCTGCTGCCTGAGGAATCTTCCTAGGGCCTGCTAACTCTTCAGGGGAGCTTTTTGCACAAAGGACCAGTAGCAGTCAAGGCTGATCCTTAAGCTCAAAATTCTTTGAGAAGCTCTCTCTGCAGATGACTGTGCACAGGGTCAGATTGCAGCAAAGCCACTGTAGATTCTGGGGCTCTGTTGTTAAACTCAGGTCACAGGGCTTTGAAAACGTCTGCATTTTATCCTTTTAGAGGAGGGATTAACATGTCTGTCAGGCTATTACAATGCATCACTGTTTCGAAGAGCTAAGAATTTGGTTCACCATGGTAGGGGCAGCAGAAGTGTGCTTTCTGATAAAAAAAAAAGTCTTGCCCAAAAAGGTAATCATTCATTAAACAAAACCTTAACACTGCTAACAGGGAGGGTGTTAAATGAAGTAGAATTTATGAATTCATCAGAAATCTCACCAGCTATGACCCTAACAGGTGATGGTAACAGCAGAAATGGTCATAGCCAAAAACTGGCCACTCCCCTGCTCAAGAATCTGCTGTTGCTTTCTAGGTATCCAGGTCCCATTCCTCAGCTGGGGTGTCTGCAGAACATCAGGGACCAGACCTTCTTGACTTAACCTGATAGCTCAGCCACTCCACCAACACAGACTGCTCCTACCAAGCCAGTTCTCTTAGAGTCAATAAACCAGTCAGACTACAAGTGTTACTGAGCCACTGCCCTGTGCTCAAGCCTGGAAACCCCAGCCTTTGTCCTAAAGGAATTTGCATTTGGTTGAGGCTAGGCCAGCAAATATGAAGTAGTCAGGGAAAAGTCCAGAGCTGCATTGCCCAGTATAGATGGTGGATGCGAGTAGAGATGTGGAAAGAGCCTGGAGCAGCAGCTTGGATGTCACAGACAGAAAGGATGCAGCTCCTGGGGCTGGCTGTGTAGACATGGACGGTAGTGGGTAGAGGTGGGAGGTGGCACAAAGCTGTAACCCCAAAGCACTGGGAAGATAACACCCCCAGAGTCAAGTCTCAACCTGGGGGGGGACGAGAGTGGAAGGGAAGACATCCCCAGGCTCCCTGACCTCTGGCATGACAATGCTGAGCCATGTAACACCAGCTCCTCAGGGGCCATGAGGACCGAGCCCAGAGTGTACCCAGCTTGGCAGTGTGTCCTTTTGTGGCTTTTCTTCTTCACCGTCCTTCTTTTCTGAGTTCTTCACTTCTGCTTCTTGGGATCACCTACCAAGTAAACCACCTGCTGTCCCATCCCTGGCTCAGGGCCTGTTTGGGGGAACACGCTAAGGCAAGGGTTTTACATCTTAGTGAATTAACAGGCTGTGCATTCCCAGTCAGAGGAGAACTTCCAGAGGCAGGGGTTCTTCTCTTCCAGAAGTCTCTCTCCTTGGGCTCCTGCTGTCTCATGCTGTGAGCCTCAAACCCTCCTGCACAGTAGTGTGGTGACTGCTCAGACACAGCTGGGAAGAACTGCAGCCATCATTGACTGAGAGTTCTGAGCCAGGCACGGTGCAAAGAAGCATCTTCTCAAGCCTCTTCTGATTTACGATTCAGAGCCACCCCGGCCCATTTCCTAAATGAGGAAACTCAGGGCTTTTCCCTCCCAGATCACCTGACTAGTCAAAGGCAGAGGCAGGATTGGAACTTGGGCCCATAAAACAGAAATGTCTATGTTCTTCACCACTGGGCTGCAGAGCCAGCTTTCTTGTTTGGGGGAATGGGATGAGGCCTGGCAGGAGGTATAGAGGGGAAAGCTGTAACACTAGTCATTGTCTGGACAGTGCTCCTTCCCACACTCCTCTGGCCCTGACCTCTAACTGCCACAGTTGGGAGCTGGTTTCTGGAGTCAACCCCCATTATCTGGAGCCTGGAAAGCAGTGAAAACTCCTGAGTCATTCAACAATGATTAGGCACCAGAGAGTATGGGCCCCTAAGGAATCAGGAATAGGGATAACAGTACCTTAGCCCTAGAACCACAGAGCTCTCCTCCCTCCCTTTACCCCTCATGACTACACCCTACCCCAGTTTATTTTGCAAACAACAGAGTTTCCATTTAGGGCTCATTTGCTTGGTGTGAGAGAATTTAACCTGTCATGATGGACTTTATCAAAATGACCCAGTCCTCCACCACTGGGAGCAAAGGCACTCCAGGGCATGTAGGGGTGGGTCTGGCTGCAGGAAGCCATTGTGACACAGGCAGCAGCAGAAAGGAGGGGAACAAAACCAGGAGGGTGATGGGCAACGAGGCTAGGAGAGGGGCACTGGGACCCATGGGTGGAGGGCCCCTCACCCACCCTTCCCACCCCTGCCTCTGGGTTCTTGTTCATATCACGGAGGACTCAGTACCTGTGTTCCTGGCTTCAACGACGCCACAAGATCTTTGACCATTTTGGCTTCGGAGACTGTGACCCCACCTACCACAAAGAGGATCAGGAGAGGGTGGTCACTAGGATGAGGCCGGCTCACCTGCAAAACAAAACACTGGGATATCAGATGGATGGCAGTGGTGCAGGTGCGAAGCAGCTGGGTACCATCTTCATTGTCTGTCTGTAGAAATCCCAGGACTACTACTGGTAGGGGCAGGAGGCAGACAAATCCTAGGCAGACGGGGTGGGTCCCTGGTGAAACCCAAAGACAGTTTAAAGTCTAGCTGCAAGTTGCAGGTAAATCCATGGACCGGATTAAGATCCTGTCTTCCCATTTGGCATGCCTTCCTCTGATTGATCCCTACCCTTTAGCTATTTTACATATACCTAGGCTTTCCTAATTGGTTTTTCCTAATTGGTTTATCCACACATAACAGTGTCCATCTTTGAGTGGTGCCTTTGTTTTAGCCTTTTTTTGCATACTTGCAAATCAATCAGCATGCACTCCCCATTCTGAGGCCATAAAAGTCCTGGACTCAGCCACACAGAGAGAGAAACCACTCAACTTTCGTTGGGGGGATCACCCTTGCATCCCCTGTCTGCTGAGAGCTATTCCGTTGCTCAACAAAATTCTTCTCCCATCCTCCTCACTTTTCAATTGTCAGTGTGACTTTATTCTTCTTTGGCGTGGGAGAAGAACTCGGGAACCACCAAATGTGGGTACAATCGATAACACAGGTGAGCTGGGGCATGCCTGCCCAGCCACAGGCTGAGCTAGTGTGCAAGCCAGGCATGGCCTGGTGGACCGGGTAGGTGGGGGCACCTCCTGTGGCAGTCCCAGGGCCTAGCAAGGCCTGGGAGTGGGGCATTGCTGGCTGGAGGTCCCTGGCTTGCAAAGTGGCTGAGAATAATCCTGTGTCACTACCTCCATCATATAGGTGTGATAAACAGCCCTTAGAGAGATGATGACTCTTAGCTATCAGATGTGCCAGTGGTCTGTGAACTCATTGACCAGAAAATGTATAACACAGCACCTTGTTATGTCTCTTTCAATAAAGATTGCATAGAAAGAAAAGTTAAAGGAGCAGGAGCTACTAAAAACAAAAGAAAGCTGAGGGACAACTTCTTCCTTCCTTCCTTGTTAATCTTCAGGTCTCCGAATAAACATGCCCCCTTCTTTGTTCCATGGCTCTGCTTATTTCCTTCAAAGCATCTACCACAGCCTGTCGTTACTATGTTTGTTTATTTATTTATTTGTTTACTTGTTGGCCATCTTCTCTACTAGAACATAATTGGTTACAGGCGTCTGTCACCATGCCTGGCTAATTTTTTTTTGTATTTTTAGTAGAGACGGGGTTTCACTATGTTGGCCAGGCTGGTCTCCACGAGGCAAGAGCCTCATCCTCCTGGTTCATGCTACTTTCAGCTTACCTAGTACAGTTTCTGGTACATAGTAGGCGCTCAATAAATGTTTGTGAAATTAATTGTTAAAGCTCTAGGTAGGTGGAGGCGGACAGTGTACAAAGATGAAGGAGACCAGGGCCTACCTTCAAGGTGCTTACAGTCCCAGTACAGACTTACAGCCCTTAACTTCTTCAAGCTAGCCTGAGCTAAGTGTCTATGCAATGTGGAACCTACAATAGATGCTGCGGAGAATTCCTGGTGATTCCTTCATCAGTGAGGCAAAGATATTCTCATATACTAAAATGAGAGTAACTCAAAGTAACTGCTCAGGAAATGCAAAAGGACCAATAACTAGACGCAATGATGGGGGACACTGATGGGACAAAAAGGGATTCCTGAAGACAGTATGTTTTGAGCTGAATCTGGAAGCCAGAGTTGGTTTGATGGGAGTGGGCAGGAGAAATAGTGTGAGTCAAGTTCCAGAGACAAGCACTCACCAGCAGGGTGAAGCGGGACAGGGAGGCCCAGCCAGGAGGGAGTGTGCATGGGTCATTGCAGGAAAAAGTCTGCCTGCTGCCTGCTTGGCCACCAAAGCCAGAAGGTGGGGAATGGGCTTCAGCTCCAGCAAGGAGATAGGGAATGAAGATAGTAAGTGTACTTGCCATCACAGTCACTCAGGCCCAAGGCCTCTGTAGGTCACAGGCAGTCCCGAGGAGTGCCTGGGGAGAGGAGCAGGACACGAGGAAGCCCTTTTTCTTACCACCCGCCAACTCCTCTCTCAGCTGAGCTCTCTGGCTCCTTCTCTGGCTCCTTTGCCTGATAATACCCACGTCTCAACATCTTATTTTAAAAACCCTTGAAAGGATGATGCATTAGGTGTTCCAAGTTATGTAAGTTATTCCTTGGCTTCTAAAGAGGAAATTCAGAATGCAAAGGCAGGCAGGCAGGAGGAAAGGAAGGACAGAGAGAAGAGGGGGACTAGCTAACGGCCTCAGAATAGGTGGTGGTGAACACTGGAAAAAGTTTCAAAACCCTGTCATCTTTTTTTTTTTTTTTTTTTGAGACGCAGTCTCATGCTGTCACCTGGGCCAGAGTGCAGTGGCATGATCTGGGCTCACCTCAGCCTCCGTCTCCCGGGTTCAAGGGATTCTCCTGCCTCAGCCTCCCAAGTAGCTGGGATTACAGGCATCTGTCACCACGCCTGGCTGATTTTTGTTGTTGTTGTTGTATTTTTAGCAGAGATGGGGTTTCACTATGTTGGCCAGGCTGGTCTCGAATGCCTGACCTCGTGACCCACCTGCTTCAGCCTCCCAAAGTGCTGGGATTACAGGTGTGGGCCACCACGCCCGGCCCAAACACCCATCTTTGGACAAAGACTCAACTCTGCATCCTGCTCTGTACCTCTGTTTCCCCTGACCACGTTTGTCAACTGCTTTCTTTCAATCTGCACATCAGACGCCATAGCTGCCCTGCTTTTGTCCTGCTGTACCCTGGAATTGCTCTCATGGGAGTCACCAATGGCTATCATATTGTAGGAGTCAATGGACACTGCTTCGTCTTCATCTAACCTGACATTTCTATGGCATTTGTCACAGCTGATGACACCCTTCTTAGGTACCATGACAGCACTTTCTCTAGGTGGCTCCTTCTTATCCTTCTAATTGTTTCTTCTCAGATTTCTTCATAGGTTCCCCTTCTTGGCCTGCCCATTTAAATGTTGTTACGTATGGCTCCATCCTTGGCTCCTTGCCCTTTCACTCAATGCGACATCCCTGAAGGACCTCATCTTCTCATGTGCCTTCAACATCTTTTATGCACCTCTCAAACCTGTGCCTTTAGCTCAGTCATCTCTTTTGAGTTCCTGTGGACATCACCACCCAGCTCCTGTGGACGATACCTCCTGGGATTTCTGAACTCAACAGGTTTCAGATGTGATGCGTGATCTTTTCCCCAGAACCTTTCCTTCTCGTGCATTTCTAACAACATCACCACCTTCACAGTCACCCGAGGCAGACACAAGAGAGACATCTCAGACTTTGCCGTCTCTTTCATCTACCAGATCAAATTCTGTTCATTCTGCCTCCTTAAGGTTACCGACACCTCCTCGATAACTTCCGCAGTAGATGGCTGCTGCAGCCTTCTAGTTTGTCTCCCCGTCGCAATTTGGCCATACCCCATCCATTCTCCTCATTTCTGCCAAGTACGTTTTCTATAATACAAATATGTATTATTGAATATGGCAAACACTGTACTATTTTTGTGTATTATCTTATTTAACTCCCAAAAATATCCTTAGAAGGCAAACACAATTGTTACCGTATTTTGCAAATGCAGAGATTGAGGTTCACATACAGTAACTAAATCACGGATCCAGGAGCAAAACGCAGAGGCCACACTCCTAAACACCTTTCGGCTCCATCACACGCCCAGATTCTCTGCATAGAGTCTTATAGCTCTCAGGATAAAGTTCAAGCTCCGTAGTTTGGCATATAAGGCTTTTATAACATGGCTTTGGTTTATGACTCTATTTCGTCTCCTGCACACACACTATTTGCTGGAGCCATTCACGGTGACTTGTGCCATGCCTGAACGCCTGGTATTTGTTTTTGGGAACATCTGTTAAACATATGGTAATTTACTGAGTGTATGCATATCACCAGTGTGCTGCTCGATTAATTTTCACAAAGTAAACAGACCAGTGAAACCAACACCCAGACCAAAAAACAGAAAACCAGCACCCTGGAGAGACCCTCTCATGCCCTACTCCTGTCACTACCTCCTCACAAGTAATCATCATCTTGACCTCTAAACACTCTACCTTATACTTATTCAATTGTACACCTTAGAGATTTTCCATGTCAGTAAGAAAGGCCTGCAGCCCATAGACACGGTGTGGACCACAGCAGTGAGTTTTGGCCTGTTTGTGCTTAGTACTTAGCACCTGGTAAGCCTTCAGTAAATGTTTCATGAATGAAATAGTTACATGAAGAAACGAATCATATCCCCAGGTTAACAGGTGAAGCCCTTACTTTCTTAGAAACTCTTGCTTTGCTTTATGCATAGTTCTTCTGGCTGAGTAACTAACCCCGACCTTCCTTCCAGCCCTACAAACGACTGGTGTTTCTCACTTAATCCTGGGACAGAAATAAATCGGCTCCAGAACTTCAATGTGGTACAATATGTTCCCAAAGACACATGCTTTCCATAAGAGAGTCTGGAATCAAAGTACATTGGGAGAATCTTGGAAGGAGGTATTGACAGATGAAAAGGGAAAATAAGAAACAAACTGCAACAAGAAAACAATACCCCGGGGCTAAGGAGCCGGGGGAATGCTGGGTTGAGTACGAATAAATGGGTCCAATTAATGCATGTTGGTGTTTGCTATTTTAGTTTCTGTTTAGATTTATGTTTTGATACCATACTTCTCCTGCGGAGCTGCTGAGGTCAGCAGGCTGCTGGGAAGTGGAGTCTTTTCAGTCTTTTCCATCAGAATAGCACATTCCTTATCATCAGTCATACATGACTGAGTCCCGTTTGCATGTTAGTTCATGGTATAAGGCACTTTGAAGATGAAAGACTGAAGCAAAACTACTGCCATTGCTGATGCACACATTAATAGAGCAAGTTCGAGTCGCTGCTCTTTCTTTCATTTTCTAAATCTTTGCTGGCTGTGACTTGAAGACAGCTGTTCTGGTCAGAGAAGGCAGTTTCCTTCCACCATTTCATCCTAGCCTTTGCAGCAGAGGCTGCTGACACCCCTTTTGAGGTGTGCGCCCCTGAGAGAGCTCTTTGATGTGCTGAGTGTCTGCTATCACTGGGATTGTCAAAAGAAGGGTTTCTGCTGCTGTTTCCGGTTTCTAGGTGCCCTCTAAGAGTCTGGGATCCTAATTCCTCCTCCACATGGTGCTCCTCCACTCAGTTTCTCTTTATTTGTGACTCACTTGTCCCTAGAACAGGCAAGGGGCAGGTCATTCTCAACAATGGGCAGTACCTTGTAGAAGGAAGAGAGTGCAATAGGAGCTTTGGCCTTAAGGGGTTCTAGGACCAGGAAACACCCAGGCTGACATTGAAGCTGGCCCTTGGCAATGGCTTTTCTCCCTTCGGGAATTAGTAACAGCACTGCCACTCCCTCTGAACACTTCATGTCTCATGTTTTATTCACTTACTCATCCATTCAACAAATATTTATTGAGCAACTACTGTGGGGCCAGACACCATTCTAAGCATCAGGGATTCCTCAGTGAACCAAAGAGAAAAGAACCGCTGCTGTTACGGAGCTTATATTTTAGTGGAAGGAGAGTGACAGTCAATAAAATAAGTAAGTCAGTGGGTAAGTATGGAAGGTGGTGAGTGCTATGGAGGAAAATCAGGTGGGGGGAGGGTAAGTGACAAGCATCACTTTTTGCAAGCCTTAGACTCTGTGAAGCAGGCAGAAGCACCATTTCACACGGAGACACTGAGGCTTAATGAGGTGAAATAGCTTGTCCAAAGTGGCTGACCTAGTAAGCTGAAGAGCTGAGGTTGAGATGCAAGTGTTCATCTCGCTGCAGAGCTGTGACCGTTCTACCTTCCATGCCACATACTGCCGTTTTTCAACAAATTCTTTGAACGAAAAGCCTTTTTACTAGCATTCATCTTTCAAAACTCTGCGCTTTTAGTTCTTTAGAAATATCAGCCAATCACCAGAGCCTTGTGGGACTTACTTTTACTTACATTTAATCCCATTGCAAAAGGTTTCCATGCTGCTAGAGCCCGTCAGCTGTTCAGGTTGACCTCCCTGCCTCACTTGCTGCAGTTGATGGCTTCCTTTTCCTGAAACATCCCTCCTACCCTCTGCTTTCTAAGCCCTCTTAGCTTCTCTCTCTCCTTAGAGGGCTCCTCTTGCTCGACTTCCTCCATGACATGCTGTGTTCCTGACTGCTCTGGCTTCTGGCCCCGATCTTCTCCCAAACACCCTCCCTGGGTGTCCCTGTCCCTGTCCATAGTTCAATGCCTCACACATGCCAATGTCCCCAGATTGCTACCACTGGCCCAGGCTCAGTTGAGGTGCAAGACTATCTCTCAGGCCCCTACATTTAACAAGTCTAAAATGCAAGTTTTCTTCTTCTCCAGTTCTGCTTCCCAGTTAGAAACAATGTTAACACCGTCCATCCAGTCACCCAAACCAAGCGAATGGCCCTAGACAGCCTCCACTCATTGACTGCTGCATCTGGCCAATCCTCGGTCCTGTGGGAATCCACCAGGCTTCATCTTTGCTTCCTCATCCCATTGGCCCTACCTGACCTTAGACTTTCATCTTCTCACCTTCCCTCCCTAAGCCAGCCAGCTCTTGTTTCTGCCTCGTGCACTGCTGCCAGGGTGAACTTCATAAAATGTAAACTGGTTGTATATTCCTAGTAAATATCCAATGGCACCTCAGTGTTTCTGGTCAAATGTGAAACTCCAGCCCTCTGGGATCTAGTTTCTGCTTATCTCTGTCTTCATATTCTTCCTCTCCCTGCATGTCACCCTTAGCTCCAGCCATTTGGAACTGCCTGCACTCACCTCAATGTATGATGACATTTCATTACTTTGGAGTTCCTAACTCCTGCTGGTCTGGCAAAGCCCAACTTCCCTGGGAAGCTTTCTCGGACTCCCTGACTGAGCTATTCTTCTGTGCCCTCACATCCCGTCCACCACACTACTTATCTCTCCTCCCTGCAATCCTCAATTTGCTTGTCCATCTCCTTAACAAACTGTAAGCTACATGATATAGCTGTGCTTTGGCAGGTAGGGAACCTGGTTTGTCTCTGTATCTTCCTTAAGCGGAACAATAGCTAGCATAGAAAAGAGCCTCTCAATCGCTGCACACTGTCAGATGCAACACACAGACTGCCAACATCAAGTTTGTGTTTTTGCTTTACAGTTCATACAAAATCTATCTCATTAGAACTTATGGATCATGTTTAGCTAATGTTATACAAAACCTGAACCCTATTTCATAGCATGGAGTATGATTAAGAAAAAGAAAATATAAACAATGGTTTCAAATAGTGCTGCAGAGAGGAATTGTACTCATTTAATCAGGACTTGTACTCATTTAATCAGCAAACATGAACGCCGTGATATTTTCCTCTTCTCAGAAATGCCTATAAGTCCAATGGACCTAAGCCAATAGTTCAGCTCTCTGAGCCTTGTTTTTTCTTTTCTTTCTTTCTTTTTTCTTTGGAGACAGAGTCTTGCTCTGTTGCCCAGGCTAGTTTCAAACTCCTGGGCTCAAGTGATCCTCCTGCCTCAGCCTCCCCAGCAGCTGGAATTACAGGAGTACTACTGCGCCCTGTCTTGTTTTTCCTAGATGAACAATGTGGAGCTGGACTAGATGACTCCCAAGGCGTGCTCAGCTCTCACCATCCAAGGATCCGACGTCAGGCTTTACTGATTAGCCCGTCATTTTTGCTCTGTATTCCAAAGCAACCTTTACCCCTGCTATAGATTTCTCTGCAGGTATCTGTCCAATTCACAAGCCAACAATCTCCCCTGTCCACATGGTCATAGGAAGGGCTCCTAGAATCCATGCAGTTACAATGTGATCCTGTCCTTCGGCCACAGTTGATTGGTCCTGAAATGGGCCCCTGACCCAGGGTGGCCCAACTGTAGGCCCTTCCCTGGGAATTGAGGCTTGACCTAAGATAGATGAGGTTCAGTCAAAGCTGTGGCATAGCTACTCAACCATTCATTTATACTATTTTATTGAGCATCTACAAAATGCTAGGTACTGTTCTCATGCAGGGCAGAATGAGTCTCACAGAACTGCCTCGTATCCTGATGGCTTTCCAGGTCTTAGTTCCAGTCCTTCCTGAGTACCCCTCGTATTGCTGCCCCTGGGTTCCCCAGGACATCCCATGGGCCTCATAATAAATTATCCTTTAGGTTATTGTAATTTGGCATCTTACTTCCAATTGAGAGTTTTAACTCTTACCCCTCACCACCAGCAGCTTCTCAAAGTCTGCCTGAGCAGGTTGCTCTAGTTCCCCTTGTGGTCTTCTTTCTCTTGCCACCTAAGGCAATGGGGCACTCATACCCACTCAGATAAGGGGCCCAGAGGTAAGCACTGGGCTTTCTGTGAGTCTTTTTCATAGTTTTAAATTTTTTTCCAATTAGGGATAGCCACATATGAAATGAAAGTACAAAAAATAACTTCTTAAAAAAGCACACATAAAAGGAGGTAAAAGGGCTTCATGCAGTTTCATTAGATAAAACTCACCCTCCTCATGCCAATTCTGGCAGAGAAAACGTCTTGAGAAATCATGTTCTTTAGTCAAAACAAGCTGAGATCCAAACACATGGAGTAGATAGAAAATAAATTATTTTCAGGAGACTGAGATCCAAACCACAAATTCCAGAAATGTGCTTTAAAAGTGCTGCCTATTAGACATGCTAGTTTTAAATTAAATTAATGTTGTAGGGAGGGGGTAAGGTATGTTTTGATTTATTTATTAGATCGTTATCAAGCTTTCCTCTAAAGAGCTCTAGGTATTCCATGCACAGGGATTTTAGAGAAAAGGCTGTTTGAAGAATGTCAGGTTCTGCCAAAGCTGTTTCTCCCTAGTTTGCTAGAACAACCCCTAGTGGGCTTCACACACTGCCGTTTGAAGCTGACAGCTCCGTGTGGCTGACCACAAGTCTATCCTCTGGTTGAGAAGTACATCAAGTTACTTCAAACACTTTTTCAGAACTGCTGGAAGAATGGTCTAGTGGGTATACTTGCTCTTCTCCCCAGCTTGTCTGGCTTCCTTTATGAGACTTGATGGAGCAAACTTGGGATAGGAAAGTTCCCCAGCTCAGTTTCTTATCAAGAAGTATTTTTTAAAAATATTATATTATTTAAAAACATTACGGAAGAATAGCAAACAGGTCTTTCATTAACAAAGTCTTTCTGGGCTCACTTATTTTGAAACCAGCTTAGAAGCATGAGAGATTTTTCCCTCTAGACTGGAAGGAAAAGTCCTCGGATTAGCCAAATGCTGCCTTGCCCAGCTGGACAGCCAAACATATTTAGGTGGAGTACAGATTGTATTTTCCAAAAGTGCTCATGACAGTATTTTCTGCTGCTCATGCTTTCAATCCCTTTTCAAGAGGAAGAGTGCATGTCCCCTCCCCTTGAGCCTGGGTGGGCATTTGTAACGGCCGTGACAAACAGAGTACAGTGCTGTGGAAGTGATGTGATGTAGTGTTTGAGGCCAGGTCACAAAATACAATACATCTGAATCCCGGCTCTCTCCTAGGACGCCTGCCCTTGGAATGCAGCTGCCATGCTGTGAGAAAGCTTGGCCACATGAAAAGGCTCACATGGAGAGAAACTGAGGCCTCTGGCTGCCAGCTGCCACTCGGCGTCTACTTTCTGACTATGTGAATGAGCCATCTTGGAAGTGAATTCGTCCCCTATTGAGCTCTACCCAGAGTGCAGATTCATGAGCAAAATGAATGACCAATATTATTTTAAATGAATGATTTGAGATGACTTTGCATGTAGCAATAGATAACCAGAACAGGTGGAGATGAAAGACTTCTCTGGATAATCTGATTTAAACAGGAATGCATGCAAAAACACTGCAAAGAAAGTAATTTCAACCAGTTGCAACAGGACGCAGATGAAATTCTGACTCCAGCAAAGGCAAACTCCAGCTACTCTGACTTTCCTATCACACAGGATTTGTTTGATGCAAAGAATCTTAGACACACAGGTATTTTTGTCAACATTCACTGTCTGCAAAAATGTACCTAAATAAGATTGAGTTCTGTGAGCCATTTCCAAGTACCTGGAATGGAGGTCTCCATTTCCCTGCAGCGCTGAGGCTGCCTGAGGAACAGCCGCAAACCGTTGCAGAGCAGAGCTCTTGCTCAATCCCCATGCGTGGAGCCTGCACTGCTGAAGTGATCCTGGCCGAGTCGAGTGCCTGAGCTGCTTGGGGCTTCTGCCTCTGTGTTGGCTACGGTCTAGCCCTGCTGGCCTCCATTCCCGTGAAACAGCTTGTCATGACACGTGTCCATAATTTCACTGGCTCCCTACAGTTTGCCCCAAGAAGGACAGTCTATGTCTCCCAAGACTGAGGAGCTCAACAAGTGACTCACAGTGGAGAAGAAAAAGGGGGGTCTAGAGAAATACATCACTGCCTTATAAACATGGCTTCCCACGGGCACAGCAAAGAAGAGCACTCAGCACTTAGAAAGACATGGGTCTTTCTGATAAGAGCAAATCAATAGTGAAATATGAAATGTTAGTGACTTCTTTGGGGGACAGTGTATCTATTCTATTTAATTCACTTGTTCACCCAACAATTAGGCTTTGTACACCAAATGCTTGAGCACTGGCTATGTATAGGCATACAAGGGTATTCAAGGTGGCTCTTTTCAGAAGTCAGTGTGGCAGGGATACAAACCCATCAAAATAATAATAGCAAATTCTTATGTAGTACTTACTATAGGCTAGACACCGTTCTGAGTGCTTCATACACATTTGTTGATTTAATTCTCATAATGGCCCCAGAAAGTAGATGCTATTAGTATCCTCGTTCTATAGATGATGAAACTTAGGCATGAAGAGGTTAAGAGATGTGCCCAAGGTCACACAGGTAGTAAACGGTGGCGCTTGGGTTCTAACCCAGATAGCGTGACTCCAGATGTGTTACCACTGGTCTCTGTTGCCTCTTGTAAACAATGAAGCAGAATGAAGTGGTTGCTGTTAGTATGGCTTATGGTAGATGGTATGAAGGAGGAATGCATGAAGGAGACAGCTGTCTATCATTTACAAAATCTAACTTAAAAAATAAAGATGTGAATAGGAAAGAGCCTCAGATCTCTCTTGGTGTCACTCTTCCTCCTATGCGGCCACTCTGTGAGGACATTTCTCCTCTCAATTCCTTGAATTTCTCAGTCTACAAAATAAACCCCTTTTACTTCTGTTCTGTTCTCCAGAGAAACAAAGAAGTTGGAAGAACAGATCTGCGCACTGTCAGTGTGGAAAGGAGAAGAGAGCAACGGATTTCTCTGACAGAGGTAGAGGCAGGCTTCCCATCCTTTGTGCACATCAGTGCATGGTGGGCAAGGCAAGAGTGAGCGGGCTGCTGCTTCTTTGGGGTTACCTACAGATGAAACAATGACCGGCTTTGCCTTGCTTAGTGGCTGCTGGAAAGGAGGGTCAGGGCCTCCTCTGAGGGTCACTGGAGTTGAGCGTCCCCTGTGAAACTGAGATAGAAGTTGGCTTAACGGCAGTAGTTGGAAAGAGGAACCAGTGACTTGAAGCCGTGCTGTCTTCTGAATGAGGACTATAACAGGTCCACCCTGACTACCTCCCAGCTTTTGGCGTAAATCTGCTGTTTGTAAGGCCTATACAGGTGCCGAGCGCTGAGGATGCAGAAAAGAATAAGACCCAGATCAGCTTCCTGATTCTCACAGAGATAGCTTTCACGTTCTTTTGATAAGTAAGAAAACATTTAAATCATGCATATGTATGTATGTGCGAATGGGTTGTGTTATTTTACCTTGCTAGATGTAGCGAACCTGATCTAGTCGGTTCTGTTCCTTCTCACTTAAAAAAATGCTGATCAAAACCACTGAATTAATATTCGATCCACTAATGTGCAGTGAATCAAGTTGTGCGGTTAGAGAAATGCGAGTCTGAAGAACATTAGTCTGGAGAAAGGCACTTAATATGTATATTACAAAACAGTGTATGAGTGCAGCTACGAAAGTATGAACAAAATGTATAGAGGCTTGGGGAAGCCACGTGGGGCCTGAACAACGCTCTCCTGTGTGAGGGCGCACACTGCACACCCCACAGGAATAACTGCTGGCTCTGTTTCCCAACGCATCTCTCACCAGCCTCTCAATCTGCTCTCATCCCTGCACAGTCTATACCCTGCTTCTGGGTGGCCCTGAGCCAACACCATCACGAAACCATCTATGAGTTCAGAGACAGGGCAGGGATGGATGAGCGGCTTAGCTAGAGCCTTTCCGGCTCTAGAATTCTCCCATTTGTCAACAGCACCCTGAGCATGGGAAAGATTCCACATTGACAACTTTATTCATCAGGCGTTGCCCTTTTGTGTCTTTCTGGCTCAGCACTGGCGGGCCCTGAGTGAGAAGGGGAGGAGGAAGAAGATTCCAGAGGAACAGAGCAGGGCAGCAAGTGGCAAGAAATAAATGAGCAATAACTCTTGGTAGCTGATACAGAATGAAGACGCAATGTGTAGAGGCAACGCGACTCCAATGCACACATTTAGTCTCCTGGGGAGCGCTGCCAGTGAGTCCCAGGGCCACGTCCCAGAGAAGCAGATGACCCCTGAGGGGGGCTCACTCACACTGGCTGTCTCAACAACCAGCCCAGGCGTAGCTTTTATGCATGAGCTGGACAGATACTGGAAAGGGAGAGCATTTGTGCTAATGAGTAACCATGAAGAAAGTCAGAATGAATAACATACGAGTATATGAATACTTAACTTCCAAGAAAATGCCTGGTAGCTTCCTGGAGCCAAGAAATGTGGTTAAGAGTTAGGCTTTGGAATAAGGGTGACCTTGGGACAAATCCAGGTGTCACTATTTCCTGTGCGCTCTTAGGAAAATGCCTGAGAACAGAGGAGAGTAAGACCGAATCCCAGCCTTCTGGAGGTTCACATCTACTGCTTAATTTTTCTGGGCCTCAGTTTCCTCACTGATAAGCAGGGATAATGATAGAACCTCACTTTTAAGGCTGTCATGATGATCAATATCAGAATCAATGGAAAGGGCTTGGCTGAATCGTGGTATACACTGGTCGCAGGTTGTCTGTATAACTTTGGGTAGTAAGAGGTGATGGAAAACAACACAAAGGGGGCTGGACAATGGCTATGACCATGTTAGACTCCACCTGCGTCTTGCATCCTCTGCTTCTGGAGGGCCTTAGAGCAGAGTGGTAGATACCTTCTCCTGATGGCTTCACCTCTATCTCAAAGAAGTAGCTCTTTGGGAAATTACAGCCAGTGTCTCAAAGCCCTACTGGGTGTTCCTCTTTAAGTTCATTCCAATTTTGTTCAAACCCCAACACATATGTCAGAGGTAACTCTGCTGAGCTGTGTGGAACGGAGGACGCCCATTTAGAAATCAACAAAATGAACCTCCTTTGGGGGCTGGAGTGGAGAGGGCTTTGTTGCCAGCCCACCAGGACCCTCCCCCACCCCCCCCGTAGATAGATGAGATGCCCTGGCAACTGAGAGCGGAGGCTTCACAGCTAAAGGCTGAGGAATGGATCCTGACAGCTGTTGGGAATTCCTTTTTTCTTAAATCCATTACTTGGAAACCTCCCTTTAAGATCAGTCTTAAGCTGGTGGAGCATTTTGTCATTAGCCCTAACCCTAGAGGTTTGAAATGGAGAGAAACACAACAGCCCAGTGCTGGCCCAGGATGTTTCTAAACATCTTGCTAGGCGGGGCCTGCTTGAGGATGATGGAGCAGGAAGAGATGTAGAAAACACTCCGCAGAATTTGAAAGGATCGTTAAAAAATAAACTCCAAAATAAACATGATCAACAACAACAACAATAAAAAGTGACACTCCTGATGCATGAAACAGTGACAGAAAATGCAGGTGGATAGTCCTTATACAACATGACTGTGTTCTATAATATATCCTATATTATCCTCAGGAAGAGTTGCAAAATCCATTAGCGTATTAAAGGCACTGTAATGCTAGACTACAAAGAAACAATTAAATTTGTTGTTCAAGTCAGTGTTTCTGGAACATATTTAATCAAAGATCCCTTTGGCTAAGAAAAGGTTATTTCTGTGGAACATCTTTGGATGAAGAGCCGAGTTAGGGCCTCCTCGCACCTACACTGCAACTCTCAGAGTGCAGGTGGGGTACAGCCTTCATTTGTACCCTTGGCCAGACGCCCCCTGTACAGGGTCTGATTGCACCACAGACACAGCAGCCTGTCTGGGGAGAGGAGACGTTGGCAATTGGGCCATACTCACACCTTACTAACCAGGCTCTGAAAGTCTATACTTGTTATGTTAGTCTCTCTTCAGGGTAAGGCCACGCCTGTGAATGAAGGAAGAGAATGCTTAAGTGGAAAAGGCTGGAAACTGTGTCTAGTCTGGAGCTTTCTGTACCAACTAGCCACCATGATGGGCTACTCAGGACAGGGAGATACCGACCAACTCTGGGCCTACTCATACCAACTCAGAAGCCCCTAAACACTTTGAAGAAGCAGACTGCACTGCTTTAATAAAAAAACATAGAAGGAAAATGTACCAGCCAGGCACTGCAACAGAAGTTGATGAAAACTGGGAACAGCAGGAAGGAGGCCTGCAGGTCCGTTCCAGCAGGTTTACTGCTTGGTTTAGAGTCTGATCGTCTGGCGTCTGTCCTCTGGCTTTTGGAGTGGAACAGTTTTCCTGGAATATGCATTTATTGAACTCTGAAAGGCCAGATCTCTTACGTAGATTAATTCACGGTTTCAAAGATGCTTTGATGCTGGCAAAACATTCTGTTACTTCCAAGAGTTATTACAAGTGAAATCCTGGCCTGGACTGAGAGGTCAGCCTGTAATCTTATTTAAATCTTTTCAGATTTAGAAACTCTACAGTAGGTTAAAAATAGATCACATTTGTATACTTCTTCCTCCTTCATCCCCACTTCAAGGGCTGTGCAGTCATTTTGACCCACCCCAGATGTTAGCCAGATAAATTCTAGCACTTGTCACCTAGGGGTCTGCCAGTCCAGAAGTCATTTCCAAGTGGGTTTTGGGGTGACGTTAGACATAGGACTGAGCAGAGCCACTAAGCATTCTACATAATCAGTTCTAGAATTAGGAACAAAGGGCTGTCACTAAGACCGGTGTGTACTCTGTGGATTCATTTTAAGAGAAAACGTAGGCCACCAGGAGGAGAGTTTTCAATAGTGCTGTCCCAGGGGAGCTTGTGTCCTCCACCTTAGACTGCACGTCCTCACCAGAAAAGACCACAGGGCTCAGGTCAGAAGAAGCTGCATGAGGCTAACAGGTCAGGCTGCTTATAATCCAAAGATAAAAGATTGCCCTTGATTTCAGAAGAGCCAAATTACCAAACATTATGTGTAAGGTGCTGGCTAGGGTTAACCGGTGCCAGCATTTTCATGCCCAGCAAAGAGAATATTACTACACTCAGGATTACCTCTTCATGGTTACTTTACCTTCATGAACATGCTGAATCCAGTTTTAAGGAGATCGGTGAGGCCTGAAGACATGTGTTCAATGTCAGCGGAATCTGGCCTCTCGGGATGAAATATCTCCTCCACAACTTGCTTCAACAATGGCTTATAAGATGCCTGGAAAGACAAAACACTGTGAGTAAAGGGTTTGTTTGGTTTGTCTGGAGAAAGGACAACTTTACAACAAAGAAAGCAAAACAAGTTTATTTTGATACTGAGCAGTGGCTATGGGGTGTGTGTGTGTGTGTGTGTGTGTGTGTGTGTGTGTCAGAGAAACACAATATAACAACATTGGGTTTTTAAATAAACTTTCACTCCAATGCCGTAGCATGCTTTTCTGCTTCTCATGCTCCCTTCTACAAGCAAATATATCTTAGTAGAGCTACAATCATAGTATGACGAATTTCTCTATTTAAAATGACAATCTTATGCATGGAGTATACTGAGAAACAAAGCACTGTCTGATACAGACATGAAGATGGTCTCCAGCTTTCCCTGAACATTAGAATTATGCTCTCCTCTGCTAGGAACTCCAATGTTACTTACAATGTGCTGTCAATAACCAAGCCTAAAGCAATCCCTCTTCTGTCTACAGAGCTCAACTCCCAAGTATGACTTGGCCAGGAAAGAAGCTAAGATGGCATAAAGGAATCTGATCGAGGCCAGAAAGTAGACTACATAGTATCATGAGAATGTCAGTAGAATTAAGGAGATGCTAGTTTGCAACAGCTTCTACAGTTTGATAAATGCTGCTAAATGCTTTCCTTTTCTGTCACCTGAATAACTGATCCATGTTTATGTTATATTGGGAGGCAGCTGCTTTATTGACCCTGCACTTTCTGAGCTGTTTTTCTTCACCCCTTTCCTTAGTTCTTGCCACCAAGTTCTTCCTGTTTTCTTTTCCCACTTGGTGGACCACCTTCCTCCCAATCTTCTAGTCAGATATGGCACGAAGTCTGGGGCATGAAGGGCAAAGGAGGAAGGACTATCTTCCCTCAGTGCACTCTCTGATCTATTAGAGCTTCAGTAAAGCCAGGTTCTCACAGGGCACAGTTGAGGCATATCCTGTATTAAGATCTTTCTCTCCTTGATCGGCTAACTATGTGACCTGTCTGTAGCATCTGTCAAGGATATTTAGTGTACTGACCTCATCCCTGGCTCCATCTTGCTTTTCTTCCAGTCATTTTTTTTTTCACTCAAATTTTTCCTTTCCAATTTTCTTACTTAAAATAGCTTAGAAATAAAGCAAGGTATAAACTTTTGAAATTGTAAATAACCATTCAGCAAGAATATAGCTGGCATCTTTCCCAGGGATAAGATGCAGGGAAAACTAGCATCTTCTCAGTTGGGGATACCAACCTTTTTATGTTTATTAGTCAAACAGACCATTGCTTGTCCAGAGATCTCATGGTTACCTGATCATGAAGGGCAAAGCAATGAACAGAAACACAGATCAGACAGGAATATTTTGAAAGCCATGGATCCACCTTGCACAGAAAGAAATTCCAATCAAAACTATGCCAAGATGGATTTTTTTTAAAAGCAGACTACCAAAAAGTCCAAAGGTTTGAAAATATACTCTTTTGATGAGGCCACGGGGTAACAGGCCCTCTTATACATTGCTGGTGGGAGGGTTAGTTGTTACAATCAATGCAGAGAGCAATTCGGCAATACCTATCAACATCACAGATGCATTTGATGTAGCGATCACACTCCTAGTTATTTATCCTTTGCATATGCTTACGTATGCAAATGAGATCCAGAAAGGCTGTTTATTGTTTGTAATACCAAGATTAGAAAGCACCCAACCACCATCAGTAGGGAGCTGCTTAATAAATGGAGTGCATCCATAGGGAGGAATGCTATGAAAGAGAGGAGGAAAGCTCTGTGCTTGTGCAGCAGAAACAAGGTGCAGAACAGAGTGTGAATGAAAAAAGCAAGGAGAGGAACACTGGGTATCATGGGCTAGCATTTGTGTAAAAAGTGGCAGGGGGAATATGAAAGTTTATATTTGTCGAAATATGCAAAAATAAACTCCGGGTGTGAAACATAGGAACTATCAGCAGCAATGATTATGGGGTGGGACCAAGCAAGGGAGAAAGGTGAGAGGAAGACTTTTCATTGTATTGTTTATTTATTTATTTAACAGTGCAGTTTAAAACACCACTATAAACAGCAAGAATGATCTACTTTCTATTGTTAAAAATTAATAATTTATTAATAAATCATTATAATTTATTAATAAAATGCATTAATAAATTTAATAAATATTAAATACTTTATTTTATTAACATAAATCAATAAATTTTATTAAAATTAAATTAAAGTAAAAATAATTTTATTAAAAATAAATTAATAAAATAAATATTAAAGCACACCAAAATATTAGGGTTATCTTTAGGTTCAGGAAGTAGGAGACATTTATTTTATTTTTCCAAATTTTCCAAAATTAAGAGGTCTACTTCCAGAATTATAGGATAATTTCATAAATATTATTTTACATGTAAGAAAAGGGCCACGGAGTGACCTCTGAATCCTGCAAATACTGTTCCCTGAGTAAACTGTTTTGAATGCTCTTCTATCACCTTAGCCTTTCTGGACATTGACTCTCTTAAACTTTAATCTCCTCCACAAGAAGTTCCTTGTCCAATAATCTGCTACCTTATCAGTATTATCATCAAATACTAATTGATCTCTTCCTTGGGAATAGACTTCAATCTTCAGCCACGCACATTACCAGCTGGCTAAAAGACTACATTCTCCAGCCTTCCTTACAGCTGGGTGTAGTCATGTAATTAAGATCTGGGCAATGAGATGTAAATAGAAGGGTAATGTGAGACTTTCAGAAGTCTCCTTTTTAAAATGGAAGGATATGCTTTTATCCTTTCCTTTGCTCTGCTGCCTGGAATGTAGAAGTGATACCTGGAGCTCCTGCAGGCATCTTGGAAGACAGAGCATTCCTTGGAGATGGTAAAGCAGAGAGCTGGAGAAACCTTGGTCAGTGACTTGCAGAGCCACTATAACCATAACATGGACAGGCTACATTAGTACCTACTTTACATGACACTATAAAATCTTGTATGTTTAAGCCACTATTTTTCAGATCTCCGTTACTTGCAACTGAATGAAATTCTGATAAGAAAGCATGAAGGGAATATAAAGATATAAAAGGACATTTCCTCCTTACAGAAGCTTACAATTATTTATTTTATTCATCTATTAAACCTCGTTATATAAAATAACTTTAAGCAGAATCACAGAGAAATACATATAGGCTGTCATATTTGAGAGAGAAGAAAATATACCCCTGATATGGTCTGGCTGTGTCCCTACCCAAATCTCATCTTGAATTATAACTCCCATAATCCCCACATGTAGCAGGAGGCACCTGGTGGGAGGTAATTTAGTCATGGGGGCGGTTACACTCATGCTGTTCTCATGATAGTGGGTGAGTTCTCATGTGATTCAGTGGTTTTACAAGGGGCTTTTCCCTCTTTGCTCAGCACTTCTTAATGCCTCTGTGAAGAAGAACATGTTTGCTTCCCCCTTCTGCATGAGTAAGTTTTCGCGCCCCCCCCCATCCCGGTGGAACTGTGAGTCCACTAAACCTCTTTTCTTTATAAATTACCCAGTCTCGGGAATGTCTTTATTAGCAGCATGAGAACAGACTAATGCAACACCTTAACCCATAAAAAATAAAAAGATTGTCATTTTCCATAAGATGTACTGTACAAAAAGGAAGAGTAGTGATTCTGAAAAAGAGCTCACACACAGCACAAAGGTGGCTTTTAATTAAGCTAAAACACTATACTTTGTACCTCCTCTGTGCAAGGCACGGTGTACCTGGGGTGACAGGATTTGTTCTCAGGGCTCCAGAGGCTCCAGGCTGGGAGACAGGGAGTTATAGAGGGACTGGGGAAAGTAGGAACACGAGGCTCTCTCTCTTTCCCTTGCTCCACTTTTGACTAAATTTTGGGGAATGAAACATCCAGGAGAAAATGATGAGCTGGGTTCTCCTTAGGGGTGGTGAGCAGAGATTTAGAAGTGCTGTTCTCTTAACCTCTTCATTCTTGATACTGTGATTGCTCTGTGCTACACTGGGAATGTTGGAAATCTTTTTCATTTTTTATTTTCTTAAGGTATGTAGGTGAACATGTATTTAGCAGGAGAAAAGAAACTATGATTTAAAATACAGAAAAGTAACAGCAAACACATCACATAATCCAGAAAAATAACATAAATGTTTTTATTAACTGCCTGACATCCTCTTTAATATTCATTTCTTACATTTTTTGGTTCCATTCTCTCTGATTATCTTTTCATATAACTCTAATTTTGAAATAACATTTTCTATGAAAATGTGATGGTTATTAAGCTATTGTCTCTCAACTCCAAACCCTCTCTTCTAGACTCAGTTCTGTGATGCTGGGCTGAGCCTCTGAAAACCACTTTTGTGCTTTGCCAGCTAGGTCTGTTAGACTCTGCCAATAGGGGGCACTAGAGGGAGACTAGAAGACAGGAAGAACAGGCAGGAACTTGCTTCACCTGTATATTTGCAATTCCTACCACCGTCACCCTGGCAATGGCCTCTCACCACTTGAAGCTGCCCTTCCTCTGGACTTTTAAGTCATTGGATTTAATAAATTACCTTTCTTTTTTTTTCAAGCTCAAAGTGGCATTTTATTTAGTAAATAATCAGTATGCATAATTCCATAATAGTAACAGAAGCTGATTAAGTCTACAAACAAAACACAACAAATCTTGAACATTGGTAAAAACAGGTACAGATATTAATGGAAAAGATGAGATAATGAACATTGTAAAAATTTATTCTAAAATAATACTTTCTGTTAAAACAGTGCAGTAGAGGATGAGAGGGACACTCTGGTTTAATATTTTATCTAAAAGTATTAAGGTTTTTTAAAAAGACAAAATGAGAAAAAAAGGAGAGGGACAAGAATGAGAGGCTAGAAAGACAGAAAAAAAATCCCTTTCTTGTTTAGGCTTTTCAGAGCTTTTTTCTTTATCTATTTTTAATTGTAACCAATAGCATAGTAAATGATGTAAATACTAATTTAAAGAGAAGTTGATAGGTTTTCCTACTTGAATGAGAATAAGGGAAAAAAAACCCTCTACATTTTCTACTG
Organism: Ateles fusciceps; assembly: GCA_036589455.1. Lineage (NCBI taxonomy): Eukaryota > Metazoa > Chordata > Mammalia > Primates > Atelidae > Ateles > Ateles fusciceps. The sequence continues at coordinate 15,950,461 of JAZHEH010000193.1, forward strand.
AAAGAACTAAGTACGGAACAACCGGATAACGTTGTGTATTTACAGAGCACAATTTGGCATAGACTTTCTCAAGCAGGAAACAGTACTCGTGCCTTCTTAAGGAAAAAAATTTCCAGTTAAGGTTTTAATGAGAACTTTTGGTTCCTTGTAGCCACTTAGTTTGGACCATTTTGTGCCCTAAATCATGTCACTGAAATCTGGTTAGAAGAACTACTTGGCAATGGCTTCTTAGATGGGAACCCTCTGACTTTCATGAAATTTTCTACTCAGCCAGGAATAACTCACTTCTCAGCAAAGGACCCCGTAGAAGGCGGTGGCAGTGGAGACAGATGTCGTTTATCTAGTACCCTACTCAAATATTCTCTTGCATTCCTGGAAGGACCAGAGGAGAGATTAGCCATACAGTTTGCCTCCATATTAAGAGGGTAAATCAAAGTAATTTAATTTTCCTGATCAAACACTCTCTGCCCGTTCACCTTTTTGGGAGGCTGGTAGAGGAATTAAAAACTCAGAAAAATTTGTTCTTTTCTTTTCTTGCTGGTCATTTATTTATTGCTTATATCACATCCAATGTGGGTTGGCAGTAGGAGATCTGTGCACTGCCTAATCATTCAGAGACCCAGGTTCCTGCTATACCAGGGGTCCCAAACCCCAGGCATGGACCACTAATGGTTTGAGGCCTGTTAGGAACTGGGCCACACAGCAAGAGGTGAGCAGCGGGGGGAATGAGCAAAGCTTCATCTGTATTCACAGTTGCTTCCCATCACTTGCATTACTGCCTGAGCTCCGCCTCCTGTCAGAGCAGTGATGGTATTAGATTCTCCTAGGAGCACGAATCCTATTGGGAACTGTGCATGCGAGGGTTATAGGTTGCACGCTTCTTATGAAAATCTAATGTCTGATGATCTGTCACTGTCTCCCATCTCCCCTAAACAATGTCTAGCTGTAGGAAAACAAGCTCATCTCTCCCACTGATTCTATAACATGGTGAGTCACATAATGATTTCATTATATACTACAATGTAATAATAGAAAGAAAGTGCACAATAAATGCAATGTGCTTGAATCATCCTGAAACCATACCTCTACTCCCCCACTCTGCACCACCTGGTCTGTGGAAAAACTGCCTTCCACAAAACAGGTCCCTGGTGACAAAAAGTTTGGGCACCACCGTGCTATACCATTCCCTAGAGCATTCGAATTCTACACTGAAGACTTTGCTTCTTATCAGCAGATGATGAATAAGAGAGAGAGTCTGAAGGATTTCCAAGGGATTTTATGGGTCCAGCCTTAAAGTGATATGTATCACATCCACCACAGTCCATTGGCCAGAACTAGTCACAATTCCACAAGGGAACCTGGAAGATGTCATCTAACTGTTTGCCCCAGAGGAAAAGGCAATGGAGTTTTGGGAATACACAGCATGGCCTCTGCCATAGACACATTGTTAAGTTTTGATTGAAACATTAATGTAAATATTTCCTTAACAACTGGCAAGCTGCAGGTTGTGGGCAAAGGATTATTAAAGCTTTTTCCCTTCTGCATAAGAATTTAACCTTTGGTTAACGTTTTATCTCTGTTTCCCCTGGAAACTCGATAAAGGAAGAATGTCAAACTATGCAGCCAGGCAAGATTGCTTATGACAAAAATGACCCCTGGTTGGTAAATTGCATTAAACTGGAAGAACTATAAATATTTGATAGAAAGCCAGAGCTTTGGGCTTCTCTGGGTATGATGACTTTTGAATAGTAATTGGACATGTCCCTTGGAGGAATGCTGGAAGCTATGTCTGTGGAGTTCTTACAGAGAAATTAGCTCCTGTAGGAAATGACGTTTTAAAGCTAGGGGACTTGTGTACTCATCCCATGTGAATCTAGTTCTCTCACTCCTGACCTGTCACCTTGAAACCAATCCAAATAGCTCCCCCAATAGCTGTGTGAACCGCTTCATGCTTCATGGATGGTCACAAGGACTGCTTCATGGAAGAACAATGCCTGATGCTCCCCTCATGGGGAACTACATTCCTGTCTTGGGCACACTTGTGTCAAGTGGGAGCCATGACCACAGAGTTGACTTACTTGTTAGGTACAGAACATACAGTGCCTTGGGCCTACATTCCTTTTGAGGGCCCATGGAAATGAATTTTTTTTTTTAAATCAGAAGAAAAAATACTTTAAGGTGAAAGTGATGTTTTGATATGTAATATTAATGTATTTATTTTTACATCAGTGCAATTGTACCATACACTTTTCACTATTTTTTATTTTTACAAAAAAGAAGGGGCCCATGAAGGTCATATTGTGGCCCTGTATGAGGGCCTCATGAGGATGGCCTGACAGCTTGGTAGAGCTTAAAGATACCCCCTGATGGCTGAAACATAAGGAATACTTGAAGTTTCAAAAAATGAATCTTATATCAGAAATTCTCCTTTTTTTCTCTTTCTTTAAATGGCAAGTATCTCTTCCAGAACAAACTGAGCTTTAAAAAATACCACATTTAAGTAAAATATGATAACTAAAATACGTGGGTCACTGTCTCTGGTTACTCTTTTAGGGTGAATGTACTGTGTGGTGGGTCTGGAAGATTCTTTTGTTGACTTGAATGCTAGCTCTTGAGGGGAAAGCAGTGAGAATAGCAGCAGTTCCTGACATAATATAGAATACGTCAGACACAATCTGCAGAAATTAGCGTAACTACATTTTCTTGAATTTGGTGCACCTTAAAGATGACCTGGGATAGCAGTTTCCAAGAAAACCCAATTGTGACCACAGTCACATCTCTGTCAGCTGGGGCTGCTGACTTTGTGTTTGCCGGTTGCTGTTGGGGTAGCTGGGGACTCCTCAGTTCTGCTAGTAAAGATGCTTGCTTCTCCCTTTTCTGCAAAATTGACTCTAAACAACCAACTTCTCAGAAAACCCAGGCTTACTGGGAGGGTTTTCATTTTGTTTCAATCCAAGACAGTACAGAAAAACATCTGTTCGAAATTGCTGATAGCTTTGACCAATCCATGGCTCACTTATTTTTATTTTTTGCTAAACGATGACTAGTTTTTTCTCCTTTCATCTTCTTAAAGGAAACAATTTATTTGTAGATTTAAAAATGGTTCATTTGTCTATCTATTCATCTATCCATCCATGCTTCAATCCAGAAGCAGATTAGTTTTAAAAAATTTGAGTATAGCCCCTTCAACTTCAAAATGAGGACGGCGAAGGCCAAACACACGACACATTTACAGTCAATAAGAAGCACACTCAGGACGGAGCCACGTTTTGTGGCCCTCAGTTTAGTCCTACCCCATGCTGATTCCTTCAGAAAGGGTGCTGGCAGTTTTGTTAGAAAGAATCAGGAGGAGGACTAGAACTTAGCACTTGGCAAAGAACAACTGGAGGCCAGGGCTGGGGATTGTTGACAAAAGAGGCCAGGCCTAAAGCCTGTTCAAAGAGCCATATTTCACTGGGTGCAAGATGAATCAAGCTTCCTTGGGTACTGTGTTCAACACGCTAGAGGCACAAGGTATAGCATGCATCTGTGGAAGGTTTTCTCCAGCTCAGCCTGCTTTTTGAGACCATGCCAAGGCAAGTCATATAAGAGCCACATAGTGGAGATTAAGCCTCTTCTTAAACTGAGCATTTGCAATAAGAAATGGAAGGGTAAGAAGACTTTCTGCAGCCAGGCGTGGTGGCTTACTCCTGTAATCCCAGCACTGAGAAGGCTGAGGTGAGCGAATCAACTAGGTCGGGAGTTCCAAGATTAGCCTGGCCAACATGGTAAAACCCCATCTCTACTAAAAATACACAAAAAAAAAAAAAAAAAAAAAATTAGCTGGGTGTGGTGGCATACACCTGTAGTCCCAGCTGTTACAGAGTCTGAGGCATGAGAATCACTTGAACCTGGGAGGCGGAGGTTGCAGTGAGCCGAGATCGCACCACTGCACTCCAGCCTGGGTGACAGACTGAGGCTCTGTCTCAAAAAAAAAAAAAAAAAAAAAAAAAAGACTTTCTGCACAGGCACAATTGGGGGCTTAGATTTCCAGTCAACAGAAGCGACCAACAAACCCAACCTTTTAAAACAAATGGGTGTCAGCAATAAACCTTCTGCCGCACAGCAGCTAACAGGACATTTGGCTTTTGAAAGACACCCCTTTCTGTGTAGCCCATGTCCTAACAAAGGAAAAGATGAAATGCTGCAAAAGAGGACAAAGAGAAGGCTTCTTATGTTCTTTACTGTTACAATGGCTGGGATAGCAAATACTTACATCATGCTGTCTAGGTGTCAGATACTATTCTAAGAGGTTTTTTGTTTTTGAGAGGGGTATCACCCTTGCCCGTGCTAGAGTACAGTAGCACAATAATAGCTCACCACGGCCTAGAACTCCTGGGTTTAAGTGATTCTTTTGCCTTAGCCTCCCTAGTAGCTGGGATTACAGGTGCCTGGCATTATACCCAGCTAATTTTTTTCAAATTAAAAATTTTGTTTTAGAGATGGAGTCTTGCTATGTTTTCCAGGCTGGTCTTGAACTCCTAGCCTTAAGTGATTCTTTCACCTCAGCCTCCCCAGTAGCTGGGATTACTGGTGTGAACCACTGCACTCAACATGTTCTAAGAGTCTCATATGTATTAATTCACCAAATCATTAGAGCATTTTTATGAGAATGTTACTATTATTAGCTTCTGCTTACAGGGGGAGGAACCAGGCACAGAGAAGTTAAGTCACTTGCCTGAGGTCACACAGTTAGTAGAGGGGAACAGCTGGGCTATGAACCCTGATGGTCTGGCTTGAAAATCTGTTCTGTTATCCTATGTGCTAACTTCCCTCTCACTAAGAATTAAAAATGTAAGAAATATCATTCTAGATAACTGCCCAGTCTACAATCTAGTCAACCATCCACCCTCCCACTAGGTGGCAAGCACTGAGCTCGCCCATGCAGATACTATGGTGATCAAAGACATGTGCTATCTCCAGCCTTTTGACACGTTCTTTAAGTCTAGAGCTTCTGTGGTCGCCTCTTGATCCCCACTGCCCCCACTCTCCAGGCTGTGAAAAGGTCCTGGCTGCCCTGGAAGGCCAGGCCTGTGGTGATGTTCTGGGATTTATTTCAGGGGCTCCAGTCCAGATCCCACTCCTCTGACCCTTCTAGAGATTTCATATGCTCAATGTAATGCAATTGGGACACATTCTCCTTAAAATGACTAGGTGGTGTCTGCTTTCTGCATCTGAACTGTGACGGACACATTTTCCCAAAGGGGTAATGGATAAAGATGAAAATAAGAGGTACCTCTAGTGCTAGCAGGGAAAACAGGAGTGGCTCTGAGACTCAGTGCCTGTGCATCACAGCAGGAGGGAGGGCCGCTGGGGAGGGGGGAGGGCTAGGGTGAGTGGGGGGCCCAAGCCCTAGCGCAGAGCCTAAATGTGCAGCATAGGTCAGACCTGGAACGGGAACCCAGGGCCAGGCCAGCTAGCGCTCTCTAGGGGTCTGGGGAGCCCAGGACATCTCAAGCAGATTCTGTCTGAAGACAGGATGGAGCTGGGTAGACAGCACAGATTTCTCCTGCAGCCACAGGCTGAAGACCAAACTGGGAGAAGGGATGAACAGAAGATTGTTCAGCCAAGGCCTATTTGTCAGAACCGGGCACACAGCTGAACTCCGACTCTAGTCTGGACACGTGTACTTCCCTGTGTATGCATATTTTGTGTCCCAATAAATCCCCTGATCTGGAATAAAGATATATGTATTGTACTTATGATGCATCTAACCAATATTTATTAAGCATTCACTATGTGATGGATACCACTCTAGGGACTGGGGATATGGCAGTGAACAAAACCTATAAAAATCCCTGTTCTCACAGGATTACATCTGCAATTAAAAAATATTTTAAATTTGAAAAACATTGAAAAACTCAAAGAGGTAAAAATTACCCATAATCCCATCAAAAAGTGTCACATATACAAAGCAAGAGGTCAGTGTTTCTCCTTATCCATCCAATCCTACCCACCTACCATAAGGTAACCATTACACATTTTAAAGACATTAAATATACATACCTATGAAATATTTATTTTATTCTTTTTTTTTGAGACGGAGTTTCGGTCTTGTTGCCCAGCTGGAGTATAATGGCATGATCTTGGCTCACTGCAATCTCCTCCTCCTGGGCTCAAGTGATTCTCCTGCCTCAGCCTCCCAAGTAGTTGGGATTACAGGCATATACCACCACACCTGGCTAATTTTTTATTTTTAGTAGAGACGGGGTTCTTCCATGTGGTGTGGCTGGTCTCAAACTCCTGACCTCAGGTGATCTGCCTGTCTTGGCCTCCCAAAGTGCTGGGATTGTGAGCTACTGCACCTGACCTATTTTATTCTATTTTTACAAAAATAGAATAATGCCTTACAGAATGACCTATATGTGCCCCCACTCCCACCCAATTGATCATGGACCTCTGTTTCAGTTTGAGCTCCCCAAGAAGTGGACCCTGGGCCAAGGATTCAAACACACACCCTGCCCAGCATATTTAGGTCTATTCCATTCATTGTAATGGTTGCACAGCATCTCACTATGTGTCCGTATCATTATTTATTTAATCCCCCCCAACATACACACATTACCATACCCTCACCCTACTTCCCACTCACTGACACTTTGGATTGTTGGGAGTGTGCTGGCATTACTGACTCACTGTAAGGAGGGAACGTATGCCCCAAAGGGAAACTCCATTTCCCAAAGGCCATGGCCGCGGGGACAGGGTTCTGAGGACTGGAGAAGTGACAGTGCTGGCAACAGGGGAGATAAGGTCTAAGAAAGTTATCATCATCCTTATCACGTGCAAGATCGATAGCTAATACATGTTTATGTGAAGTTGCCCAAATCAGTCACCCAGAAGACCAGAAAATGGAAAAGACCTCATGAATTTAGTGGTTTATTTTCTCTTCGCCAACTACAGCAGCCACTTGCTTCTTGACATTTTTGGTCTCAATTTCATCACATATCACTAGTTCTAGCATGTCTTTTGGAACTAGTCCACATTACAGTATTTAAGAGTGCTGATTTTTTAAAATGACAAAACTACATATGATTATCTGAGTGGCTTTGTATTTTGTGGCAGTGGTATTCTCAGTTCTTTGAGTAAAGGATGGGAATTTTTATATTTCTAAGCAGAGTGAATTTCTAAGGTCTCCAGTATCTTGGTAGGTGATTTCAGATGACCATCAGCACCTTCAATCAACATTTCTAGAATCTCCATGAGAACCATGGTATAGTCGGGGGAGGAGGTTTTGGGCTGGCAGCAAAGATCTGGCATCTGCTCCTGGCCACCTCAGTGTCTGTGGCATCTCACTTGGCCTTCCTGGATCTTGGAATAATAATGCCTCCCTGTCATAACTTGTGGTAATCAAAGGAAAAACCCAGTGTAGAAGAGCTCTTCAGATATCAGCTACCAAACAAATACAGGATACTGGAGGAAGAGTCTGGATTGTGGTGGGCTGCAGTGGGTAACATTAGCTATTGTCTACAAATCTTCCTTAAAGAGTCAGCACCCTGAAGTTGAACTCCTCACTATGTCATGGTCACCAATAACAGCACATTCAGCTCTCCAAAAAGACTTAACAAATAGAGTTGATTTTATTAAAGGTTTTATGCAGAGATGGAAAAGATTCCCCCACAGCTAAACTTAGTCATCTTTTCCATCAGAAACATTTGTTCTTCCCTGAGAGCTCATCTTTGGCCACCTGGAACCTTAGTTCTGTCTCCTACCTTGTCCAACAGACACTCTCCAAACTCAATGGCTCCAGCCTTTCTTTATTCCTTAAGCTTCCCTTTCTATGTACTTTCCCCCCTCTGAGTTTTTACACAGAAATTACCCCTTAATCTTGGATCCTTATACCATCTTCCTACTCAATGATCGAAAAACATTCTTCTTAGGTCTTCCTGCCTTCCTTTGAAAGCAGTGGAAGAATTTTAAATAACACATGTTTTCCTCACAAGCTTTTCCCCTTGTAACACTATTAGGTACTTTTCACTATTCTATTTGTTCAAAATGTCTATGGACTGCTTAGATCCAGAAACTTGGGAATCCTCTAAGGCCAGTCCCTCATGTGGTACCTGTAGTCACTGGATCCCAGAGAAGAGAAGGGACTTGCAGAAGGCTATAGAATCAGTCTGCAACAGGCTGGGCATGGTGGTTCACGCCTGTAATCCTAGCACTTTGGGAGGCCGAGGCGGGTGGATTGCCTGAGGTCAGGAGTTAGAGACCAGCCTGGGCAACACAGTGAAACCCCATCTCTACTAAAATACAAAAGAAATTAGCCGGATGTGGTGGCGGGCACCTGTAGTCCCAGCTACTTGGGAGGCTGAGGCAGGAGAACTGCTTGAACTGGGGAGGCGGAGGTCCTAGTGAGCCGAGATCGTGCCACTGCACTCCACTCCAGGCTGGGCGACGGAGCGAGATTCCGTCTCAAAAAAGAAAAAAGAAAAAAGAATCAGTCCGTGAGAGACCCACAGTTAGAGAGTCATGACTGACTCCCAATTCAGTGCTCATCCCACCATACCCAGCCTGGGGCAAAAATGAATTGAGAGGCTTTCGGATTCCATGGAACCCGAAACTCTGAACTAAAAGAGAACTTGGAGTTCATCTAGAACAAACCTTTCATTTTAGAGAGGTTAAAAGGGAACCTTTTCTTGTAGTTATAATCTCTGAGTTCTAGAAATACAACAGATTAGAAGGTTACTTTAAAATGTATATACTTGCCTGGTGGGTATGATTTCCAGGAACATATACAGACTTGAACTGTTTCATGAGACCCCGAGCTCCGGCAATATCCGAAGTGAAGTAAAGAGTTCATCCGTGGCAATTTTGGATTTGTGAAATGTCAGGTTAATTGAAGAGTCACAGTCTGAAAAAGCCAGAGACATTTTCTTGAGTGAGTAAACCTTTAAGTTTCCATCATGACAGCTTGAGCTCGAGGTAAGGTAGTTGGGAGGTTTTTTGTTTTGTTCTGTTTTTGTTTTTTAACCCTGTTTTCCCCTGGCTGTTCACTAACTGGGCTGTTGCAATCATCCATGAGCCATGAAGCATATTGAGTATAAATGCCTTTGACTGAAGTGGCTTCCATCCCTAGACTGCAGACGTTTCACAGAAAGAAAGTTCACAGGGCCCATAATCCTCGGAATACAGCTTAGGGAAAATACGAGGAGACACAAAGGAAAATATGAGAGACTGTTATGATCAAACTCACTTGCCTGAATCCCATCAACAGTTTGCATAAAGCCGGACAGCAAGAATGAGAAAGAGCGCAGCGTTGCTCCAGTGACAGAACTCGCTGCGATGGGCATCTGTCTAATGTGCTAACGAAGCACGTGGCACATTTCAGAAGGTGGCCATTCAAAGCTGATCAAACACAGGGGGACTTAACAAGAAGACTGTTTTCTGAAATCTTCTGTTTCTTTTTCAAACTCAGAAGAACTTATTCTCTGTTTTATTAGAAGCTCCTTCAGAAGGGACATGATCATGGATAAGTTAAAAAAATAGTGAAAGATTAAAAATGTGTCTTCTCACCTCTCCCAAATATCCCAAATACATCAGTTACATTAACTCATTAATCGTCACGTCATCCGTATGAGGCAGGAACTATTGTCTTCTCCATTTGAAGGATAAGGGGACTGAGGTGCAGGTTAAGGAACACCCCCTGAAAGCAGGTGTGTCAAGGATTGCCAAGGCGCTGCCCATACGCACTCCGTCACCCTGGGTGTCCCCTGTAGGAGTGGTGAAGTTTCTGTATATTCTGACTGCTTCCTACCGCAGTAGCTGCATGTCAGTCTGTCTGTCTGTCTCTGCCTCTGTCTCTTCTTGTCTAAGGGCTTTCTCTGGCTATCGGAGCATGTTTGGCCTGTGTGTGGGGCAGGCTGGGAGTGATGGAGAGTCAACACTCATAGAAATGATCCCATTTTCTCTTCCCATGGAGGGGTAATTCTGAGTTGTGGTCTGCACAGCCTTTCTGAGGGGCCCAAGAGGGTTGGAACTCCTGCTGCCCATGACATCAACTCATTCATTAATACCCCCATTAGTGGCTTTTCTTCCTCTCCTGTCTCACTTCCCTACCTCCTGACTGCTTTGGGATATCTTTCCAAATGCAGTATTTGCGCCCAAATCCTTGTCTGAAGACACTAGTGATTTCAACAGAGGTCTGGCTTTATTGTTTTAGTAACAGCTGTATTGAGACGTAATTCATATACTATACAGTTCCCCCATTTAAAGTATGCAATTCAAAGCTCTAGTATATTCACAGAGTTTAACAACCATTACCACCACAATGTTAGAATACTGTGTCACTCCAACAAGAAACCCCATACCTGTTAGCAGTCACTCCCAATTTTCCCCACCCCCAGCCCCTGGCAGTCCCTAATATGCGTTGTCTTTAGGGATTTACCCATTCTGGACGTTTCGTACAAATGGAATAATAAAATATGGAGTCTTTTGTGACTGGCTTCTTTCACTTGCCATAATGTTTTCAGGTTCATCCAAATTGTAGCATTAGGACTTTATTTCTTATTGCCTACTGATACTTCATTGAATATAGAATATTCATGTATATGGAATATGGAAATAGCATATTTTCTATATCCACTCATCAGTTAACGGACATTTGGGTTGTTTCTGCCTTTTGGTTATCATGAGTAATGCTGCTAGTTTTACATGTACGTGTTTTTGTGTGGACATACATTTTCATTTCTCTTGGGTATATACCTAGGAGTAGAACAGCTGGTCATATGGTAACTTTGTGTTTAACCTTTTGAGGAAGTACTAGGCTGTTTTCCAAAATGATCGCACTATTTTACATTCCCACCAGCAGTGTAAGAGAGTTTCAATTTCTCTACATTCTAACCAATACTTATGATTAACTATCTTCTTAATTATAGCTATCCTAGTAGATGTAAAGTGAGGACATACATGTTGATTTTGATAATAAGACAAATAGTTTTTAAGGAATACAGGTAGATTCAAATAAGCTTAAACTATAATGGAATATATCTAACACACACAGAAGCATCCAAAAGAATCCAGCTGCATCAGACACAGCGAGGTGGTATGTGAAAAACTGAGCCTGTACTCTCAGTTACTGTGTGACACTGTATGTAGTAACTCTTAAAAGATGGGCAAAGCCTCTGATTAGTCTTCGTCTCCTAGTTTCCAGAAATGTCCAACCCATTGCCATTAAAAAAAAAAATCAGGGCAGGGATGGTGGCTCACGCCCGTAATCCCAACACTTTAGGAGGCTGAGGCGGGTGGATCACTTGAGGTCAGGAGTTCGAGAGCAGCCTGGCCAACAAGGTGAAACCCTGTCTCTACAAAAAATACAAAAATTAGCTGTGCATGGTGGCAGGCACCTATAATCCCAGCTACTTGGGAGGCTGAGGCATGAGAATTGCTTGAACCAGGGAGGTGGAGGGTGCAGCGAGCTGAGATCATGCCACGGCACTCCAGCCTGGGTGGCACAGTGAGACTGCATCTCAAAAATAAATAAATCAATAGTTAGACAGATAAATAAATGTGTGGTCAAGCCCAATGAGAGGATGCCTCCTCACCTCAGTGGACCCTACACACATGGGATTCATGGACTGCAGGAGGTTGGGGGAGAAAGGGGAGAATGAAGGGATTCAGGAAGTTCACGGGAACTTTCTGGAATTATGTACCAAGCTTTGAGGAAAGGAGAAAATGCGTAGCTTTGTGGGGGAGCATGTCCATAATTCTCTCCTGATTCTTAAAGAGTTCACAACCAAGGCAAGTTCAGAGCCACAGGTACAGAGCATCGACTGATACCACACCGTGCTTCCTGTTGGCATCATGCTCCAGTTGAAACACACTAGCTTGTGTTTAGGCAATCACCAGCCAGAAGAAACCCTGGGAGGTTATGGCTTCTCACTCAACATGTGACTTCTTTCCTTCAAGAATCAATTACATCTAGGAGTTGTTTACTATGTACTACTTTTTCAAATTTAAAAAGGCACTAAAACAAGGAGAAAAAAACACTACGAGTTCTAATATCATGCAAAGTGTTTCAATTTCTCTAAAAGTCAATCCAGCTAATAGACTAATTTTTTTTTATTGAAAGTAATTCATTTCCTATAGGACAGAAAGATTCACCCAATTTTCCATATGGTCTATTGCAATTTTTTGGAATGTGAGTAGTATGATATTCATTCATTAGGCTGAGTGGAATAGAATCATCTATTAGCTTATAGAGTCTTTACTTAAAATTCTAGATTATGCATGAAAATTGTGGAATACACATTGACATTAATTAATCATAGGCTGTGCAATTAAAGAGATTTAGGTCAACTGTGGAGCAGGTTGTCTGATACAAGTGTTTACAGGTTACTACTGGTAAATTGAACTCAAATGAACCCAACAGAAAAATAAGACTGTTAAAGAGACTGATGGAAGGAAAATAGAAAATCCTAAATTCACAAATATAGTCAACCTTGCCTGAAAAATAGTCAATTATGTCTATTTTTCAAGCCAACCATACATGGGCAACTTTGGTCCAAACCATTAACCCTCTCCAATTTGTCTAGCATCCTCAAGGTTCTGTGATGTATCTGTTTTAGGGATTGAGCCAAAGGGGACTCATTTTTATCAGTCTTTAAGTATTTTTCATAATCACATCAATCTTCACTGAAAGAGGAATTTACATTTATTCTCCCGAACCCTATAATGAAAGTTATACACACACACACACACACACACACACACACCCTTTAGAAATATGGACAGGTCAGGATAAATGACTTATGCAAGATCACATCACTATTCTCAGCAGAGCCAAGGTTCAAATATTCCCCCGATTGCAGACCTGAACTTCTCTATGTATGCTGCCTCCTACAATTCCAAATCTCATCTGTGAATGCAGCTCATTCCAAATATATGCTGAACTGATAGATAAGATGGAATATGGACACAAAAACTGTTAAAGGGGATGAATTATTTTCTGTGATAATAGCAGTATTTAAGCACCAATTTCTCACAGTATACTAGAAACTATTCTAAGAAGTTTATACATATTAGTTCATTTAATCTCCACAGACATCTAATGTGTTAGGTACTATTCTCATTCTCATCTTGCGGATGGAGAAACTGAACCACTGAGAAGTTAAAACACAAACTCATTCAATCAGTACATGGTCAAGCTAAGATTCAAACCCTTGCAGTCTAACTTCAAAGTTGATCCTATTAAACACTACATTCTGCTGTCTTTCATAACTGCTAAGTCCACGTATACATATGTACATACATATATGTGGCCTTAGCAGATATGAAATATCTATATATCTATATCTATATATGATCAACAAAACATTTCATTCACGTTTAAACCAAAGAGATGCTAAAATGGAGGGAGTTGCAGATACCTTTATTTGTGGGAAGATCTGGGCCTATCTCTGAGTTAGATGCTAACAGTGAGGTTTGTAGCTAGACCTTAGATTCTTCTCTTTGGCCACATGAGGTGTGAGGATCCCGGGCCTGGTTGCACAGACTCCTTTGAATCTCTGCTCTGTAAGGTGCTGTATTCAGTTACTTCCGATAAGCCCCTGACAGGCTGTTCCATTAAGCCAGCTTATGAGATAACGGCCTTTTGTAAGGAAACTTTCAGTGTACAATTCCAGTCAATTCTCATTTAATCCACTCAGTTAAACAGATACTAAACCAGAAGCTGATCGTAGCCTTTAGCCAAGCACGTTCTGTGTCCTTCAGTTGCCTACTTCTTGATAGGGGAGGCCCTCAATCCCCTAGGGTGCCCTTATGTTCTTCTGTAACCAGGGGCTGACTCATGCCCCTGTAATCTTGAGGACCTCCTGGGCAGGAGTCTAGTTATCCCTGAGATCAACAAAATAGGGCTCCTGTTCAGCACCTACACTTCCTCCATTCCCCCCCTCACCCTTCTTGACTTACTGAAGCCCCTCTCCTTCAGCAGAGAGGAATGGTTTCCATGGTTCTGTATACCGCAGGGACCCAGAACAGAGAGAAAACAGAGAGAACACAGAAGAAAACAGAAGAGAAACAGAAGAGCTTGATGATCCTTCTGGGATGGCTGAAATGAAGCTCTACTCCTTACTCCCGTCTACCTAGTTCTCTTCTGTTTGGTTCTCTCAGGAAACAGTCTTGAAGCTTGCTGGTGCTTAGCGTGTCTTTTCATAAGAACCTGGTCTCCATAAGTTTGGTTTCATTACTTAGGTATTTAGGAAAATAAAGCATCTTTCATCAGAAAGGTGCTTTAGTCTGGATTCGAGCTGAAGTAGCCCTTATGTGAGGCCTTCGAAACACACACACACACACACACACACACACACACACACACACACACATACACATATGCATTTATGCAAGTCAAGCATAAATCATGCACATGTGTGGCTCGATAGGCTGGAGTAGGAGGGCAGAGCTAGAGTAGGATTTGAAATGTCTCCCTATTTACTGATATCATTATCTGTATAGTTCTAAAGGCCCCTCAGGCCCCTCACATCTCTTTGGGAAAAGCCAGGGTCAAAAAATATACTTTAACCCTGGCCAAGAGGCCATTTTCTTGTCTGGGCCAAGGTTGGTCTCATTTTTCTACTGGCCTGAGTTTGAGAACCTCAGGTCCACTTTCTAGTTTGCACTCCTGCCTGCCTGCCTGCCTGCCTGCCTCTCAGCAAGCCCCAGCACAGCAGGGGCCACCTCCATGGGCTCCTGGGGCAGTTAGAGAAAGGGTTGGCTTAGGGGTCTGACACAGCCAGAGAGAGCAGAGCACTGGGGGTCACGACCTCCCCCATCCATCCAGCAGTCTGACAATGCCTTTTCTCTCTTTTCAAATGATTGTTTTTAAAATGGAGTCTTTTCTCATGGCTTTCAAAAAATGTTTGACAAATGAAAACCAAACTAAACAAAATAAAAACCAAAGAAACCTTAGCAAGTGGCTGAAATTTTCTAGTGACGCTGACTGTATGAAACCCATCTTAAGTAGAACAGTCCTGGGAAGTGCATGAGGCAAATAAACAGCAAAAGAAGCCCTCTTTTCAAATATGCTTGGACTGATGTGTGATCAGAAAAGTCACTGAAAGAGGGGGGATCATGGAAAATCAATCTCTCTCTTACAAACATTTCTAAATTAATCTATCCATACCTCCATATGTATAAGTACATGTACATATATGTAACCTTTAAATTAAAATACAAATGTGCTTTCATTCACTAATCCTTTGATGACAGACCAGGGTATTTTCTGCTGTTAGAGTTCTTTTTAAAAAATCATCATTTACCATGTAGGATTTCCGACATACCATGAAATCCCATTTAAGGTGGAACCAGAAGTTAAAGATACCTGCAGCAAAATCTGAGGACAGAATTCTTCTAGATTTTAAATTGTTTTCTTCAATGTTTTACATTTGTTCACACCTAATTCAAAAGCATTTTTTAAATGACCCATTTTTACTGAGTCTTTCAAAAACATCCAATTTGGCTTTCACTGAAACAGTTTTCTTTTTGAGTTCATACTTCATCAGTATGTGAGAACATTTAATTAAATCTTACAACTTAATAACAAGGTACAACTGGCACACACAGGTTTGAGAACAAACATAGTTGACTCTTGGAAACACACAAGTCAACTGGGAAGAGCAGGTGTGAACAGGTCAGGGTTTTGGCGTTAGTCCATTTTTATAAAAGGATTGTGAAGTGTGAGTGATTCTGGCGACTGGGTCAGGTGGAGGCTGGTTTAGAATATATGAGTTATATATATTATATATACATTTATCTTTATTTGATGTATTATATATATTTTATATAAATATATAAGTATATATTTCTGAGGTTCCATATTTATACTACTCAGGCAGTTGTATCTAAGTCATCAATTTCATGTTTAATGACCTAATGTGACTTTAAGTTCTAACATAAAAAAATTATAGGCTGGGTGCAGTGGCTCATGCCTGTAATCCCAAAACTTTGGGAGACCGAGGTGGGAGGATCACTTGAGGCCAGGAGTTTAAGACTAGCCTGGGCAACATAGCAAAACTCTACAAAAAATTTAAAAAAAAATTAGCCAATGGGGTGGTGCATACCTGTAGTCTCAGTTGCTTGGGAGGCTGAGGTGGGAGGATCGCTTGAGCCCAGGAGTTCGAGGCTATAGTGAGCTATGATCACCACTGTCCTCCAGCCTGGGTGACAGAGTGAGACTCTGTCTCAAAAAAATTATAATCCAGGTTGTCAGACGTCAGGTGTTATAGGGTCGATTTCCCCTTCATTGTAGAGTCCTTGAGCTATTCCACATAGCTGGGCTCTTTAGCAGGTGTGGAGGTAATGATATAAAGATGGCTGGATGAGTGAGGAAGGCGGACTAACAAAATTAGAGCTATAAATATCGAGGTGAGGTCACAAAAGACCAAAGACAAATAGGCATGCAAAAAGGGGGACCCCTTCTTGAAGTCCTCCTGGAAGTGTCCCCTCTGGCTCCCAGCCTTTGCTGATCCCATGACCCTTGGTGCACTGAATTCCGCTAGGTGTCCTGGAGTCTCAGCCTATAGTTATTGCTCCTACAGTTATTGCAGTCTGCAGCCTATCGTTATTGCTCAAATGACAAAGGAAGACAGGCAAGAGGAGGTGTGAGGACATGCTCCAGTGGAACAGAGACCCTGGACTCTCCCAGCATGCCTAGCACAGTGCTTAACTCACAGAAGACACTCACTACATAGTTTTTAAATAAATGAATGAAGAAAATAGAGAGGTTATATTGTTATATTTTTAAGATGATAGCCAATACATATAAAAGATTATATGATCTATGTGGTATAAAACATACTTATCTAATAAACACCCATGAACCCACCATTGTATCCTGGCACTTTGCTTACCTACCTCCAGATGGGTCTACCTTCCTCACTCATCCTTCTCTTTAAAACAGAGGAGAATGATGAATAGTTAAATCAGACCAAAAAAATGACATAAAGCAACAACACTGATTTTCTTGAGCGGCTGATAAACTGTCTCTGCATGAAATTTCAAACAAAGAGCTCCCAGATGGTTTTGAGCAATTGCAGCCTACATGGGTAAGTGGATAAACTCCCAAAAAGGCTACTTGAGAAGAGCAACCTCAATTGCCTGATAAATTCTGCTTGTCTATTTAACAAGCAAAACTAAACTATACATGGTTTAGGTATACACACACATGTGACAAAAACTCTGAAGTTTGTGTTTATCATTCTCCTCTGTTTTAAAGAGAAGGATGGGTGAGGAAGGTGGACTCAGCTGGAGGTAGATAAGCAAAGTGCCAGCATAGGGTGGTGGGTTCGTGGGTGTTTATTATATAAGTATGGTTTACACCACATAGATCACATAATTTTTAATATGTATCAGGTATCATCTTAAAAATATAACAAAACCAAAACCAGCTGCACTACTTTCTAAAACCTCCAGCAAATTCAGCTTTTTAAAACAGGTGATTGGGGGAAAAATGACAGCTGAAATCTAGTATTATTAGGCAGGTTTGGGATGTGTGATGGACATGGAAAGACTTGCACATTCAGGAGAGAATGTGACATGATTGCCAGTGGCTGCCCAGAATTCTAGCCCAAGCTCTGAGGCTTTTTGTGAGAAATCACGTGGTGGGAAGCCTGAAGGAAGGGAAACCATTGGGAATATGCTTCAGAACTTGCACAGTCTTAAAGGCAGGTTTGCCTGGCAGGGTGCAAAGTTGCCAGAGAGACACACGAAGTGGGAATCCTGGTGGGGGATGCAGGCAGTGGGACAAGTAGCCCCTTGATCCTGAACATCTGTGCTGCTCCAGGAGGCATTGCTACAGAGAGAATAAAACACCTAGGAATACAGCTAACAAGGGATGTGCCAGACCTCTTCACGGAGAACTGCAAACCACAGCTTAATGAAATAAGAGAGAACACAAACAAATGGAAAAACATTCCCTGCTCGTGGATAGAATCAATATTGTGAAAATGACCATACCCAAAGTATTATAGATTCACTGCTACTCCCATTAAACTACTGACATTCTTCACAGAATTAGAAAAAAACTAGTTTAAAATTCATATGGAAACAAAAAAGAGCCTGTATAGCCAAAACAATCCTAAGCAAAAAGAACAAAGCTGGAAGCATCACACTACTTGACTTCAAACTACAGTACAAGGCTACAGTAACTAAAACAGCATTGTACTGGTACAAAAACAGACGCATAGACCAATGGAACAGAACAGAGATCTCAGAAATAAGACCACACATCTACAACCATCTGATCTTTGACAAACCTGACAAAAACAAGCAATGGGGAAAGGATTCCCTATTTAATAAATGGTGCTGGGAAAACTGGATAGCCATATGCAGAAAATTGAAACTGAACTCCTTCCTAATATACACCTTGCACAAAAATTAACTCAAGATGGATTAAATACTTAAATATAAAACCTAAAACTAGGAGAAAATCTAGGCAATGCTATTCAAGACATAGGCATGGGCAAAGATTTAATGACAAAAACATTAAAAGCAATTGCAACAAAAGCAAAAATTGACAAATGGGAAGTGTCGAGGCAGAAAAGTAGACAATCCTAGATCATCATGAAAACAATGAAATAACCCCATTTCTAAAATTTTTCTCTAAGCTGCCTATGTGAAAAATCTCTCTAAAACGGCTCTCTTCTGACTGCCATAATTGTAAAAAAGCAGTTTATCTTAAGGTTTTATGTGTTAAATAAAGGAAGCGTGGAAGACTATAAAAACATCATGATACTGTATTACATAATTAATACAATTTCATATGTTGGTTATTATGTTTATTAAATCAATCTAAATACACTGTAGACAAAGAGATCCTGAAGGTCAGCATTCAGAGTAACTGAAATACAATGTTTGAAGCTATTTCTTTAAAAAGGTAGGCATCAGATTTTTGATCAGTTACCTAATGTTCTATTATCGGCTGTCACCATGAGAAAATCGGATCTCTCTCACAGCGTTTCGCCTTTGTGCCCTTTTTCCAGCAATGAAACCTGCTTTCAGTAGGGGAAATGCCCATATACAGCCACTTCCACCAGGCTGAGGTTCATGAATCCTCCCATCCCTAAGGAAGGCGGCACACAGGCTCCTACTAGGAATCACAGCCAAGTTCTCAAGCGGGCATATCTCACTAGGAGTGCTTCCTAAAAGCTGGATTGTTTGTATTCCACTGAATTATTCTACTGAATTACAAACTTGCCATTTTCACTGTAAGTCCCCTTTCAAAGTGTGTTGACATTTTCTGATGGTTCTGAAGAGCTCAAAATGGTTTGCTGAACTCTCAGAGCTGACTTGAGAGACTACCTGGATCTGGCTGTTCTCAAAAGCTGTCGGGCGGTAGATCCCAGGGAGCTAGGCTGCACCTGATGGAAGAACATGATGACATTATTCCCACTGCTTTCATCTCCTGAACTAGGAGGCGACAAGGTACACAAAAGAGTTACCACAACGTGCCCACTAACGCACAGCTGGAAGTTTTCCTGTTAATATTTGCTTACTTCTTGGGGATTTTTTTGGGGGGGGAGTAGGGGGTGGGGGGTACTACAAAAGATGAAGCAGCAACAAAGTTAAGAAAACACAGGATGGATGAAAACTTATGGTGAGGAAATTTTGATCTGTTTATTTTTCTTTGAATTGGGAAAAGATTGTCATAATTTGATTTTTAGCAGGAAATAGTATTCCCCCAGTGAATAGTTTCAGAATGAATGGGCCAGTCCAGCATCTGAGAGAGAGGGACGTGGAAGCCCAGATGCATCTTCTGTGGATGGTCCTTCCGAGACCTGCTGGAGGCTGATCCCTCCTGCCCTCTAGGAAGCATATCTGATGTGCCACTCCCAGCACAAGTCCCGAACCTTCTTACCCTCCACCCTGCCTCTCCCTGTATTTCCTCACAGAGATGTGTGGCTGTGTGTGGGAGGGGGATTCTACCTGATGCAGCTGCAGCAGAGGCCCTGGGGCTCCCCCAAGAAGACCACCTGGAAGGCTTCCTGGAGGTGCAGGCCAAGACGGAAGCTATGAAGGATGATATCAAGTACGCTATTTCTGCGCTTTTCTGGTCCAAGACCAGTCTGGTTGCTGGTTTAAAAAATAGTACCAAAGGCCCATTGCACATGAGGATTTGTTTAAAGAGATAAGGTTATACTTCATTTTAGAAATGCCAATAAAATTAGGGTAGAGTGTGGGAATCATATGGTGACACTTCTGGCTGTGATGTGCCCTTGGAAAATGCTTTCCTTATTGAGTTACAAAGAACACTTCACTTGGAGTTTAGCTTGTCTGCTAATTACACAAACCTCTGTCACAGCGAATTGTCCATTTGTAGAAAAGGATGGAATCAGAAGACCAAATCATGGCATACT
This sequence comes from Ateles fusciceps, assembly GCA_036589455.1. Taxonomy (NCBI): domain Eukaryota; kingdom Metazoa; phylum Chordata; class Mammalia; order Primates; family Atelidae; genus Ateles; species Ateles fusciceps. The sequence goes on from JAZHEH010000193.1 coordinate 15,970,842, forward strand.
TAAAAGCCTTTCAAATTTCTGTCTGCCTTCCCCCGCCTCTTGTTCTCACTGACATTTAGAAGTGTTCTTTAAAAATCTTTTCTTTTTTTCCATTATGTTTCTCGAGCTCCAGCCTCACTGAGCATGTTATCATAAGATTATGTAAGTATCAGGGAGATAGTAGTGTCTTTTTTTCATATTTTTGGGGAAGGCAAAGTGGTTAATAATATGGGGATTATTTTCTGATCTATTTGAGAAAAAGGCAAGAATAAAAGGGAAGCTGATTGGCCTAAAGTTTCTTTCATCCCTTTTGTTTCTTAGAAGAATAGAAGGGCAATTTGAGTTTATTTTTCCTCTAGTAGCAGACAGATCAAATGAGGCCCCCACTTTCTCCCCTCCCCCAGCACACACACAAATCACTCTCTGCCCCAATCTAAGGTTCCACTGTACCTGTTGTTGTAAATCTCCATTGAACCGAGCCAGCATCGCTATGCCTGAAATTCAAGCTCCCACTAAATGAGGCCCCTTATCTATCACTTTTCTCTATTTTCTTTTGGAGGAAGCATGAATTAGCATGTAGGTTAGCCATGCTTGATTCAGAGTTGGGACGCAGTCCAGAGAGGGTTGCCAATGGACCGTAGCAAGGAGGAGAAGGGTAGAAATGTTCTCCTTCTTCTCATCCCTTTCTGAGGCTAGGCTGAGCCTTGAAGGCGGGCTCCAGAAACAAATGCAGAAAAATGAGGGAAGCTTACAGGAAGATGTCTGCCTCTTGCAACTCACTTAGGCTCAAAGCACATTCAAGTCGCATTACAAGCAGGGTTAGGATCTGGAAGAGGCAGGACAGAAAGCAGCAGCTCTGTTTCCCTGACCCTGAGGACAGGGCTAGACCTCCTGCTGGGGTACAGAGGCTGCTGTCTGCAGCCTTCTAGGTGCTCCTTACCTGGCCCACTCCACTCCATACTTAGGCTCCCATGGAGACGCTCACTCATTCCTTCAGCCTCTGGCAGAGATAACTAAAATGAATTGCATTGTCTTCAGGGTGATTTAAACTCTTAACAAAAATGAGTTTGTATCACAAAGATTTAGGGCTTCTAGGCTTTCACTGGTTTCTGTGCAGGGACAATTTCAAGCTCACAGCTGTTTCTGCAGTTACTATGTCCACCGTGTTCATGTAGGATGGATTTGAGAGAGTGGGGCTAGGGCTCAGAGCGCAGCTCTTTCCCCTCTGCAGGATGGGGAGGGGGAGGGTTAAAGAACTGGTGGACTACAGGTGGCTCTAGGATCTGAAGGCGGAAAATGCACTGAACAGCTGAGAAGGTCTTAGCTCCTCATTTCCCAGAAAGAACAAAGGATCTGAGAGCTAGTTTAGAAGTCAAAAACTTGAAAGTAGTTAGAATTTCTTTTGGGCCCTGCTCTGGCTTGAATGTGTATCTCCAATGCAACAATATTGGGAAGTGGGGCCTAATAAGAGGCAACTGGGTCATGGGGAGGAGCCCTCCTGAATAGATTAATGTGTTATCATGGGAATAGCTTGTCATAAAGGAAGTCTGGAGCTAAGTGCCTCTGTCCTGTGTGCTTGCTTTGTCCTGCAATGGGATGGTTCTTGCCAGATGTTGGTGCCACGCCTTTGGAATTTCCAGTCTCCAGAACCATAAACTTCTACCGTTTATAATTTTCCGAGTCTGTGATATTCTGCTGTAGCAACACAAAATGGACTAAGACCGAAAAAATGAAAGAAAAAGTGATCAACCTAGATGGCCCCAGTTGGTAACACTTAAGTTCTCTTTCCCACACTAGCATTCAACCACCTTCATTACTGCATCAAGTGCTTGCCTCTCTTCCAGTGGAAGAAAAAGTGTGAATAGTTCAGGACCAGGCTTAATGAACAGCCGGTGTGTCGCCCTCCAAGTTACCACAGTGGTTTCATTGTGAGCTCATAAAATGAGACAGGTCTCAGGCCTGCAACCAGTTTGGCACCTCACGTAGGGTCAAGCATCCAGGAGGTGGTCAATAAATGTAACACGTGGCTAGATTCAAAACACGTAATTATTCTGGGAAAAAAAAACTTTATGGAAATTGTTGGCTGTGGCTTCAGAGCTCTACATTCCCAGAGGCAGGCTGTGGCTGTTTGGTTTGTTGGTTGTGAAAAGCCTTGGGGCCCAATTTAGGCAGGAAAGCTCTAGGAACTGTAGCTCCTGGAAATACACCTCCGGGGACTTCTGCAAAGCCTCACATAGTCAAGGTCAGCATGTACTGAGCTCTTACTGTGTTTTCAGCACATCACCTGTATTATCTGACTGCACTTTGCAAAATTTATGTTAAAAAAGAGTTGGAGAATTGCACAAGGATATAAGTTCCAAGGATGTTCATGGCAATATTGTTTATAATAGTGAAAAACTGGAATGAAATATCCATTAATAGGAGGATACTAATCAATGTTTCATCTATTTATTGATAAAGAAGATGCCCATGCTGGATCAAGTGACAAATACTGGTTGCTGAAGAGTATGAATAGACATGCAATATAGTATCAATATTATCACACACACACACACACACACACACACACATATATATGTATGCATGCATTTCTGTATACGAGTACAGAATAATATATTACAAACTGTTGACAGTCATCATGCCCCTATTCCCCCTGTGATGTCCCTCTGTTCTATGGGACAAAATTATTGTCCCATAGAACTTTCTGCAATGATGAAAATAGTCTATATCTGTGTGGCCCTATACAGTAGCCACTAGCTACGTATGGCCACTGGGCACTTGAAATGTGGTCAGTGTGACTGGGGATCTCAATTTTAAATTGTATTTAACGTTATGAACTCTAAATAGCCACACGTGGCTAGTGGCTACTGTTTTGCATTGCACAGCAGTAGAATGTAAGCCCAGTGGAAACAAAGATCTTTAATTAGTAATGAATTGGAACTTCCCAAAACTGTGCTTGTGCTTGGTATATGGAAGGAGTTCAAGAAATAGTTGCTGAATGAAACAATTGCCTGCTAAGGGTTGTTGTGTCAGGAATTATGGGAGACTTCTATTTTCTACTTTATATGCTTCTGTTTTGATTTTTAAATAAGCATATAATTTAAGTGTTTAATCAACAAGAAAAAAAATTCTATGTGGAGGCTGAAGCAATTCCATCTTGAAAGCTAGTCTAGCATGTTGGCTTCTGATCAACACCTGTTCTGGGAAGACCTCTAGGATTTCCAGTTTATCGATTGTTCCTTGTGTAAGAGCACATACTCACTGTAAATCCTGCCCTTAGGTGAAACGCCCTTGACGTTATAAAACTTCAATTGTTCTACGTATACCTTCTGAACCAGCTCTCCCCTATGGTGTATACACCCTGGGTCTGGGGGATAATGGCATGGGGGATCCCCCCATCTCTTCTCACTGCTGCCCAAGACACAGACATGGCTTCTGTTAAACATTTAAAGTCCCTATTAAATGTTTCTTTCTAAGAAACTGGATATGTCAGCCTCTTCCTTTGGCATCTCAGCTTCCTCAGACTTTGGAGTAGGTTTGCACAGACCTGCCCAATGCAAAACAAATCCCAGTTCTGAGAAGCAACACACGTCTATCTCATCCTTTCCTTTTCATGGCTGTCTAAATGATTGCTCACTTTGGCTGGTGGGGGAGGAAGGCTGACCCCTGGGTTGTGATATAATTTATTGCTGGGTACCTGGGTTAACTTTCTGTAAATAAACATTACCGGGTACCACAGCTTCGCCAGCTTAAACTCACTCTCCTGTCCTTGATGCCTGGAAAAAGAACCATAGCCTCCATTTCATTTTTCATCAGTCAATGCAGTCTTCAGAATTTCCATATTTCTGAACAAGGTTAACAGCAGTGAGGGAAAAGCCTGATCTATTGTCTCTGCCATTCAAATATGGGGTCAGGTACATTTCTTTTTGCAGTTTACAAGGTCAGCCACGGTACTGATTTATAGCCTTTCTAAGTCAATGAGTGTCTTAGTAATAAGACTCTAAAATACCTCCTCTCTTCTCCTGAGCACCCATCAAGTCTGTCTGCTAACTCAGTTTTCTCTCCTCAAGCCTTGGTGAATACCAGTTAGACTTCCAATGTCAGGCTGGCCCCTCCAGCTCTGCCTTACTTGTTCTTCTCCTTCAAAGCCTGATTCTAGAATCCAACTCCAGGGCACTCCTCTCCACTCCTCTGCCTTCTTCAGCACACAGACATTGTATCTGCTAGATCCATGTTTCCCAACTCCAATCATTCATTTATCACCTTCACTTCTTCAACTTCTGTGTACTGTCTACTCCATTATTTACTCATTCTTCTTCTGTAAATTGACTTTAAATCAACTTGTAATTGTATTTATTAATTGTAAGCCAATCTTCCTTCCTTTCAATCAATATTTATTGAGTGCCGACTGCCACTAGGCACTGAAGGCATAGTGTCTGTGCTCCTGGAGCCTACACTTCAGTGGTGGGAAATAGACATATACAAGTAAATAAATTATGTGATATTAGAGGTAAGTGCTTAGAAGAAAAATGGAGGTAGGGGATATTTTAGATATGGCCAAAAAGGGCCTCTTGGAGGAGTTTGCATTTTAGCAGAGACTTTTTGAAGTGAGTAGGCAAACACTACAGATACCTGGGGGAAAAGCTTTCTGGGCAGAAGGGCAGCAAGTGCAAAGGCCCTGAGGCAGGAATGTGCTTAGGAGGTTCTAGAGAACACGGAGGCCAAGTGGCTGGCCGAAGGGTAAGGAACGCAGAACAGGTGAGAGAGGCAGGGAGGGCCAGATCACACTGGGCCATGTACAGAGTCACAGACGAAGGGGCAAGAGAGACAAACGCATGCACATGGGTGAAGACTGGAAAGGAAGGCACGTTCACAAGCCTGAACACCTTCCTATGCTGATGAGTGGACTTACGTGGGGGCACCAGGAGGGAAGCAGGCCATCTGCAAGGGGCTGCTGTAGAGAGCATACAAGCTCTGGTCCTCACATGCCCATTTTCAATGTCTCCTCCATCCCTTCCCAACGGGAAGAGCACAGTGAAATTCAGTGGGACAGAAATCCACATCATGAAAAACAATAACCATCCAAATTGCTATAGGAGGAAGCCAGCATGTTAGCACGGCTTCATTGTCACCAGCCTCTGCTGTGAGAGGCTCAATACTGTAATGCCAGAGTCACCAACTGAGGGTGTGAAAGGAGGGAGGAGAGTGCCAATCTCAGAAGCTCTAACATTGGCACCTCTGCCAAATTTGATTGAATGTGAGCTGGCAAGTGAAGGGAAAAATGAAATCCTTGGCCAGTGAGGTTAGGTATTGGTTCACTGTGGATCCTAAAAATTCAAGGTTGGTCAAGGTAGCTTTAAGAAAAGGAAATTTTCTTATTACTCCAATAAAGGAATCAAGGATTAAGCTGACATTTAAATTTCACGAAGGTAGTGCCCATACATTGATTCACTCAACAAATATTTACTAAGTGCCTGCCATGTGACACTGTCCTAAACATGGGATAGAACAGCAAACAAAACATAAAAACGTCTGCCTGCATGAAACTTCCTTGCATTTCTCCACTGTGCCTAAAAATGATGAAAATAGTTAACATTTATTGAGCACTTACTATGTGCTAAGTACTGTTCTAAGTACTTCATATGTATGAATTCATTTACTCCTCAGAGCTGTTCTATGAAGCAGGTACTAGCCTCACCCCCATTTCACAGATGAGAAAAATAAGGCAGACAGATTGAGTAACTTGCCTATGGTCACGCAGCCAGTCAATGGCAGAACCATTACTTGAACCTAGGCAATCTGAACCACAGCCCAGACTCCTAAATGTTATGTTTTTACTATTGCAGGAAATCAATAAACACTCAAATGACGATGATAAAAAGTATAGTACAAACACAGTAAAATACTTCAAATTTAAATGGCTAGGGGAAAAATCAGTTTACATTATGACAAACCTATCAGTTACTTAGAAAGAAACTACACTTTTATTACCTGCAAATACATAGTGATACTAGGGCTAATCTGTAATATACTAACAAGCAGAGGTCTCTGCTGCTTGTTGTGATGAACACTTAAACTTAGATTGCAACGCGAGTGCCCCATAGTCAATAACTAACACTTAATGTCCTTAAAATAATTTTTTACTCTCTTAAGCAGGCTAAGCAGTTGCCATAACAATTTTATTGATTTTACTCTTTTGTTCAACAATCCTCACGCTCAATCTAGATCAAAGTAACCTAAATGAATAAGGTTTCATTGTGCTTCAAAATCAACTCATCTTAAATATTGCTGGGCTCATCATCGGTGTTGGATGCCAATATCCCAATTCTCCTCTTTCTGGTGTGTGGTAGGATTTTACCTTCTCTGAATGAGGATTGAGCAGTACAACATGAGTGGCAGGGACATGTGCCATTCTGAGCTGAAGCCTTTAAAAGCCAGTGTCCAATTTACCACTTCCCCTTTTACCTGCCTCAGTGATCATGGCAGCCAGGAGACCTCTAGCTGTCTTGGCAGAACCCCCCATAGACCTGAGGTGGACCCACAGTACAGTGAAGAAACCAGCCATTGTTTAAACTACTGAGATTCTGGGTTATTAGCACAGATTCTGGCTATTAGCACAACCTAACTGATACAAATACCAACCCTCCACATTCTATGTGAATAAGGAAATGAATAAAGAATCCATAGAGTCAATTAGAAAGAAAATAGAAACAAACACTAATTGGCCATTATTATAATTTAGATATTTACACATTACACACCTAATCTTCTTGGTATTGGTAATACTGAGAAGTAGGTACCATTTCCATTTAATTTCTATGGAAACTGATGTTCAGAATTGCGAGGAAGTGACAGAGATGAGTTTCCAATACAGGTCTGTCTGAATCTTGTGATTATGCTATGTTGTCTACAAAAAGCATATGCAACCAGATTACTCTAAGGGCCAAACACAGGAACACCAGGAGGGAAAGGCATTCAGTCACTGAGTCAATCTCCGAAAGGGATAGGATGTTTACTATGTGTCAGGCATTGTGCTGGGAATCTCAGAGCAAACAAGACAGTTCTGTTGATAAGCTGACAATCCAGTGTGGGCAACAGACAAGTGAAGTGGCAATTTCATTATGGTGTGATAAGAGCTATTTGACTAGGGTAAGGGTGGTGTTGGACTTAAGAGTACACTCAAAGGAATGGAAGGGAGAAAAAATGGAAAAAAAAAGCAGAGGAAGGAAAGCTAGAAAAGTAAATGAGGAATAACGGCCAAATAAAGAAGTGCCATCAACGTCATCATCTCTTCTGTCCAGATTTGCACACATTTGGTGAGAATATGCCATATGTTTCACGCTGGCACACATAACTATGGTGGCATGCTGCCACTGGCTGGCAACATCAAAGTCACCTGTGAAAACCAAGAGAGGCAGCTCTGCTCTGCTGTTAACAGCAATCCCCAGCCCAGCTGGCGTAGGAATTCAAACCCTTGAACTCCTCCCTGTTTGGGAGCCTACATTCTCCACTAGGGCAGCTGGCATCCTCAACTCAGGAGGATGGAAGGGCAATTTGCTCATTAGTCTTCCCCTGCTGGGCTATGACTCTTGGTCACGTTTATCAGAACTTTGTGGTGCCTGACCTGCAAGCCACTCAATAAATGTTGATTGGTCACCTGACAGAATGAACAGCTATGGGGCTAGAAAGGTGCCTAAGAAACCTCAGGTGCTGTAAAGCATCAAGAGGCCTGAGCCCCTTTACAACCCAACCAAGGAACCCAGAGTGGCTGGGGCTTGTTCTGACTACACTCAGCATGTGTTAATAGATCTGCATTCTCAGTGTCACAGGGAGATCCTTCCCACTCAGAAATTCAGAAATAAATGGCTCTGCTGAGAGGAAATGTCAGAGTAGGGGCTGCTAGGCCACAGTGCAGGACCATGGGATCTAGAGAGAGAAATAAGTCCCACAGTTGAAATTAAAGGCACAGTCCATATCTGGGCAGTCTGACAATCTAACTACAGAAGGGTTAATGCATCAGGTAGATTAGAAGATGACCTGGGAGGACTCTTGTAATCTAAGGATTCCAGTTGCAGCTGGAAAGAGGAAGGTAGCTGAAATGACAGAAAACATGAAACGCTGCTCCTCTGAGTTCAGATTTTTCTGAGGGTTAAGCCAGAAAACAACCTGTTTTGTGGTAATGGGCAAAGGGACTTCTGTCGCAGGACTAAGCACTTGCAGGAGAATACACAGACTGATAGAAAGTCGAAAAGGGATGAGCATTTTAAGGTTGAGAGAGTAGACACTCCCCTGTGGGGGTAGGAATGGGCATGTTCTTTCGGGGGAGGACTTGTTAAGACCCTCGAGCATGCTCTTTCCACTGCTGGAAATGCCCTTCTGATCCTGTGCCTGGTAACCTCTCCTTCTGTCTGATATACCAGCTCAGATGTCCCCTTTCCCGTGACATCTCCCGTGATTCCCCAGGTCCTGGATAGCAGTTTTGTAGCCTAGGTGCTAAGACCCTCTATCCAAGCCAAAAAAAAACCATGCTAAATCCTGGCTTTTTTTTTTTTTCCCTGCAGAAGAAGGTGTAGCCTCACACCGCCTTTCAACACAGTTTCAGAAAGATATTTTCAGCTGGCTAAATTAATTAAGCACATATTAACTGAATACCTACTGTGCGGCAGGTACGTTTCTAGGGGATATAACTATGAACAAGATAATATATATACCTGTTTCACAGCTCTTACATTCTACTGGAGGAGACAGATAATGAAAAAATAGATATGTAAGTAAACGTTAGAATGTAATAAGTACTAAAAATATAAACAAAGCAGTGCATGGCAAAGAGGGTGGATAGCTTTTCTGACATTTATTTCTGCTTCTTTTGGTGGGCCTTTATAACAGAGGCTGGAAAATTAAACACTCAACTTCTTGGACTCCTTTCCCAGGAGCTTAGATGCTCCCTTGGTTGTCTTAAAAAGATCCCAGGAATACAACGTCGAATCATCACCCCACTGTGTTAAACCTAACTGTCTTCATCATGGGACAGGGAGTACTGGGGGAGTCAGACACTCACTCCGGTTCACTTATCTGGCACATAGAAAGCACACGCCAAATGCTTGTTGAATGAATGGTTCCATCTGAAACAGCCTGCCTAACTTAAACAGAGGACCTGCCCTGATAGAGATGATGGGAATTTACAAAGTTAGGATGTGGGTACAAGTTACCCACTGCACAGTGCATGCTAAGACGCCATGTTAATACTACAGGTTGAGTATCCCTTATCCAAAATGCTTGACGCCAGAAGTGTTTCAGATTGAAGATGTTTTGATTTGGGTTTTGGAATGTTTGCATGGTACTTACTGGTTGAGCATCCTTAATCTGGAAATCTGAAATCTGAAATGTTCCAATGAGCATTTCCTTTGAGTATCATGCCAGAGCTCAAAATGTTTCAGATTTTGGAGCATATTGAATTTAGGTTTGGGGTGTTCTACCTGCGTATACTAATTAAAGTAGAAGCTACTGCAGGTTCTTTTGGCAGGGCCAAGAGTTAGATTAAAATGGTATATGAGAGGAAAGATTTATCTAGTGTCTATGTGTGATAGGATTGGAGTGTACAGAAAGTAGAGGAAAACTACTAATATCTTGACTCTAGATGGTAGAAAGTTGGATGCCAAAGAAAAAGAAAAGGAGCAGGCAGAAGCTACAGAATATTTGGCAAAAGCTTAGCTTCTTAGTTTTTAGCCAAGGGACAAGGGGGAGAGTGGGTTGTGGGACATAATGGAGAAGTTGGAAAGTGTGTGCTAGTTTGAAAGAAGTTGAGAGCTCTGATTCCAGCGCCAATGTTACACTACAGGAACTGGGAGCTGATCTGGAGACATGTGACTGTCTTAGCTGGAAGTGCTGACTTAGAAGAGATGGAATCATGTGGCTGTCAGGAGCAAGGGCTCCAGAACCAGGGAGACTGTTATGAGTCCTGTTCTGCCATTCATTAGCTGTGGGGGCCTGAGCAAGTTACCTGATTTCTCTGGGCTTCATCCATTCAATATGGGTGATAAAAGTACCTCCTTCATATGGTGGTTGGGGGAATAAATGAGTTATTATATGGAAAGGTCTTGAAACAGTGCCTGACACTGGGAGAAAGGCAAAGCTACTTTTAGGTAGCACTCTCAATGAATGACATCTCAGGAGAAGTATAGAAGGGAGAGGGCCTAAGGTCCATGGAGAAAGTATTTCACTTGAGTTAATATAACTCAAAACAAGTGGGCTAGTGGCTTAGCCTTGGAAATATTCTGAGCATTTTGATATGAGAATATTCCTCATCAAAATGGGATTTGCCTATATGGGAAAGTTTATAGATAGCTAAGGATATGACCTATATAAATCTGCCATGGAAAGTAAATAGCAAAAAAAACAAAAAACAAAAAAACAAAAAAAAAATCATTAAGCAGAAGCGAATTTGGTACTATCTCGAATTAGATTTTATCTTGATACTACTAAATAAAATCTTCTAAAATGGTAAAAAAAAATTTAAACAAAACAAAGGTATGGGAGTAGCCCAACAATTCAAGATGGTATACCTGACACAAGAAGGCCCGCTGCAGCCCCAGCTTCTCTGGCACTAGTGTCAAGAGTATGCCTTACGGAATGTGCTGAATTCCAAACATCGCATATTAAAGAAACTCTGTCAGTAACTCATGTCTTTGAAGATAGGCATTAGGCTTATGCTACGTATGTGTTTTAGTTTGCTTTGTGCTGCTATACAGAATATCTCAGACTGGGTAATTAATAAAGAACATAGATTTACTTCCTCACAGTGCTGGATGTTGGAAAGCCTATGTCAAAGTGCCAGGTGAGGGCCTTCGTGCTGCATCTTCACATGACGGAACCAGCAGTAGCTTCTCTTCAATTGATATATAGTATTAACCTGGCCTTCAGCACTCACCATGTAGTAAGGAACCTGTGCCTATATCCTAACTTTGTGAATTTCCCTTATCCCTAACAGGAAGGGCAAGAGAAAACCAACTCCCTCCATAAAGCCCCTTTACGAGAGCACTTAATCCTCATTCATAGGGGAGGAATTTTGTTGGTCTAATCACATGTTAAAGACCCCACCTCTGAATACTATCTTATTGGCAACACCTGAATTTTGGAGGGAACACACTCAAACCAAACCCTAGCATATTGGGCTGACATGAAGAGAGACCCTGAGCTCATCACGCAATGGCTCTGTATGATCCATCGTGGCTTCCTTGTTCTTCTTCCAGCCCTCCAATGTGCCTAAAATAGAACCATGTGGGAGGGCTGTATTCAGACACATGGTATACCTTTATTTTTAGCCCATTGAGCACATTTTATTTACCAAACAGTTACATGAAATGAAAGCTTAACTACAAGAGCTCCAGGATGTCAAAATGTGAAAAGTGCAAACAATTATTTAGCAGATAAAGCCTTAGAAACTGACAAGGATAGTAAGCACTAAAAATATTCTCAATGGGCTTTATTGAATGATAGATAACACTTGTAATTTTAAACACATTCTGTCTCTTTTAGTGTATCTGGATTAATATATCATAAGACCTCTCAATATTTTATGTCAGTGTGGACTAAGACTGAGAATTCTCTTATTTCTTTATTCATACAAATTATGTATTACTACTTATCTCATTGGAGAAAAGATTTCTGTACTGCAACAATGTTATTGAGTTCTATACCAAAAGATCTGTGGTTATGGGAGAAGACATTGAAATTATATTGCTTTTATAACAATCATGTCTTAGAAACGTTAAGTTCCTTTCTTATGCCCAAATAACTGGGGCTTAAGAGAGAACCGTGACAAGTAGGGTTAAGCACTAAAGGAAGAGACCATAAGACAAAAAAGGATAATAGGGGACTATATTATTCAGTTCTTTAGAGCCAATGCCAGAGAACTGTGCAACACTGTAAAGAGAGAGATGTCAAGACTCTTTTATTTAAAAGACTGAATTATCTATGTCTGTTGTTCTAACGACAGCTTTATCATCTAAATTTTGCTCTCGAAGACAAAACTGGCTGGTCTCTCTTCTCACACGTTTAACTTCATAGATAAGCTATTTCAACTTTTTAACTTAGTTTTAAATATATTTCAGGAAAGCGCCTGGGCCCTGTTGCCTAATGCTTGATCTGAAACATTCCTCTGAACAGAGCTATAGGTAGGTGAAGTGACCTCCAGGTCAACTGGTGGAAGTAGAATGTAGCCTCCTTCTGATGTCCCCTCAGTAGTCATTCAATGTCTTTGAGCTACTCAGAGATAATCAAACCTTCTTGTGTCCACCTAGCTGCAGATACTTCTTGACCAACTCCTGTATCAATAAGCAATGACTAAATTAATAATATGGAGTATTATGCGACCACTAAAAACGGTCTGTAGAGTTATCTGAAAATAACTAAGACATATTAAGTGAAAGAAGCAAGCAGTGAAACAATATGCAGAATTTGATGTCATATATGCTTTAAAAAGCCCTATGTACTTCGAAACATTTCCTTGCAGATAAATTTGTATGTGAAATACTTACAAAAGAATGCAGAAGACTACATTGAAACTGATGAAAGGGGTTACATATGGAAAGGGGTGAAATTAGAAAAAGAGACCTCAAGAGGGACTTGTGCTTTTATCTCTATTGCTTAAATTTCATTCGAGACCACACTCATACGCTATAAGCATTATGAATCTTATTTAATTATACATTTAAATTATTTTTCTTTAGAGGACTAAAGGCATAGCCCAGAAAGTCTGGTTGGGATGCCTTGTTTTTATAGCCCCAGTCCACACTTAAGATTTTCTCTCCCTAAATCCTCTCCCCCGTCAACACATATATTTTAACTTAGTCTGGTAAAATAATTCCATATCCTTGTCATGGCAATGAGTATGAGGATGTTAAAACTGACCTTTTCATATATGTTTCTTTTTGCATCAGTATCTAGTGTTCATCCATGGGAAAATGAGTCGTACTTCTGCTAATGTCAAGGGCAAGACTCAAATTCAAAAACATCACCACTACCAATAAACCAAACCAAAGGGACAGGATTCCTTATCAACAGAAAGTTCCAGCTCCCACTAGGACACTGCCTTCTCAGAGGCTTCAGTTATCAGATATTCCTGGTTATACTTTCCAAGCCATGTAAAATAACGTAAGTTTCAAATGGAATGATTATTTTACTGACTTTACCTTTAATTCTCTTTTTGTTTTTCTCCAGACTTTCAGTTATAGAAAGACTCATGAGAATGTTAACATTCCTTTCGCTTTTTTCAAGAAGGAAGAATGAGTTTGGAACTTATACATCGAACATTTTGGGGGGTTATATTCTTCTGTCTTTCCTAAATTAACTGATTTTAAAAAGCAAATGCTGCATCCTTTGAAAATAATCTTCTCTTTTAGTTTTAGGAGAAAACAAAAGCATGTGAATTTGGAATAAATAACTATCATGGAAAAATGAAATAGGTTATTTGTAAGAAGCTGAGAGAATAAGACGCTTGCTTCCAAAGCACAGAATATTATCACAGGTGGCTACTGAATCTCTTGGCAGAGGACCAGGGATCTGCATTTTTAATACCATAGTTAGTCCTGATGGTTTGCCAGCTATGTTTTCCTTCTTGGTATAAAATACATTTTCTAAAGCTGCGATTATGAGCCGTGAACATCATAGGTGTATCTCAGAAGGCCAAAAAGATCCTCAAGATCTCATAGGAAAAGATTCTAAAAGTTTCCATTTAAAAAATAAGTATATTCCATTGACTACTTTCAGAAGGATGGGAAATGGCATGTTTAAAAATTACCAAAGTATTCTAACTCTAGAAAGGTTAGGAATATTTGCCCTTTACTTCTAAAAAAATAGTTTGATGAAAATACCGCAAATTCAGTGTTCCTTCTTAAACAAAGAGAAAGGAGTATCATGGTTCTAATGAATCTTTCTATTAACTGGAAATATAAATGATTTACCATCATAACAACTATGATTAAGGTCATGAATAATCACTATGTTTTTATCTCCTTAACCAAAAACATTAATTATGTGTCTGTAGTTTACCATACTACAGCTACTTATTTTAATTTCTAGAAAATCTGAAGAGTTAAATAGGCTCTCATTTTTTAAAAATCCTCATTTATCAGGAATGAAACCTTCTAGAACAAAGGATTATCGTTATTACTATTCAGAACTCAGGGACTGTTTTTCTTTGAGTCTTAGGTATTTATGGCTGGAAAGCTGGGAGGATCAGGAAAGTAGACATCAGAAGAAAAGGGTAATAATCTTTGGAATGAAATTGGCTGGGCATGTCAACCTCAGCAGGCTTGAAGGCACTGTCCTATTCTATTTTTGCATCTCTGCCCTGCTGGCAGTTTCCAGCCCATGCAGGCAACTCACTGTGCCCTGGTATATGTGAGTGCTCTCATTCAGGCCATCTCGGGGACTCAGCTGTCAGTGCTGAGTTGGCTCCTGCACTGTTCTTACAAGGCTTTCTTCTCCCTAATTACATATATTTGATCACTCAGCTAGAAAAAAGTCTTGGCAAATTGCACTGCAATAATCATTTCTCCCCTCAGCTAACCATGAAGAAAAATATCGGTTGTAATGAACTCAAGGTTCAGTGAAGGATGGCCATTCGGAAAGAGCTTTCCATTCATGGGGAAACAGACAGAAGCCAGAAGTCATTTCATTATTTAGAGGAAGCTCCGGCCTTCATAGGCTTATAGCAGGTGAAACTCAGGTTCTATCAGGGATTAGTACTATAAAAATACCAATTCTCTACAAATTAATCTAGTAATTCAGTACCATTTCAATGAAAATTGCAAGTGAAGTGTGCATGTATAATTTTAAAAATTGATTTTAAGACACTTATGTGAGAGCATATGGTTAAGAATAACCATGAAAAATGTGAAGAACAGATTCATTATACATATATAGTAATTAAGACAGGGTGGTATCAGCACAGGGGTAGACAAATTAGATGAATAAAACAAAGCAGAGGGCCTATGAACAGTTCCACGCACATATGGAAGCTTGATATACTACCAAGATGGCACTGAAATTCAGTAGGGGCAAGGATGAACTACTTAGCAAATGGTGTTTGCAAAAAACCAATATGAAATTTCATCCCTAGATTACAAATTACATGGAAAAGAAAATCCAGGTGTATTAAAGACATAAATGTGAAAAGACAAAAACTTTAAAATTTCAAAAATTGAAAGATACCATGAACAGAGTGAAAAGATAAGCCTTAAGCTAGTATAAGGTATTTGTAACATAAAATCAACAAAGGATTACGTAAGCAAACAAAGAAATCAATAAGAAAATCAACTGGAAAAATACAAACAATGAAGTGGAAATATAGACCAAAAAAAAAAAAAAATAAGCAGGCAAATCCTAGAAGAAATCGTGTAAATCACACACACACACACAAACACAGACAAAAAATTTTTTACACAAGATCAGGGAAGAGAGAATGACACAAATTTAAAGGTCTGATACTACCCAGGTCCATCAGGGATACAGCAGAGGCTGGAACTCTTAGGTGGGAGAGTGTAGTGTTGTAAATAAAATAGAGGGATTAAATGAGATAAAGGCTATTACAAGCCTGGAACACAGCAAGTGCTCTGTTAATGCACCCTCTCTTTCCTCTTTGTCCTCCTGGCGCATGGCTCTTAATCAGCAGAGCGACAGCTTTCCTAGCACTCTGACAAACGTCCATGAACCCCCAAAGGATGGGAAGTCATGCTGATGCAGCGGCGGTGCCGTAGAGGAAACAAATGATTTCAGTCAAAGGACCCGGGCTGACTAGCTGTGCAACTTTGGACAGATTCTTGAACTCTGAGCCTCAGTTTCCTCTTCTGTAAAGAGAGAGAACTACAGTGACCTTAAGATTATCTTGAAGGTGCCAATGATCTCGTGAAAATGCAATTTAATCTGTACAGAACTAAACAAATGTAAGTCAGTGCTAATATTCTGTTCCTAGTGGGGACATGCCAAGTCTCTTCACTGCAACCAGTGGTTCACACATGGAAATACTGTGATAATTTCCAATTCCTACTTATATGTATAACTTGTTAACTCCGGAGGATACAGCCATCAGCATAAGCAACCAACAGAAGAACACGCTGGCTCCTCTCCTTTTCCTGACAGTGTGTAGTCTTCATGGGGGTGGACAGGCTAGATTTAAAACGATGGGCGGATTGGTTCTTTTTCTGCATCTGTTTCCAGGGTTGTAATGTATATTCTCTTTCTCCCACATCCTGCCTTCTATTTTCTTCTCCCCCACACAGTTCTTTTAATACCCATTAATTAAAAGCAGGCATCTTACGAGATGGCTTAAGAAGACTCTTGCATCATCATAGGGAGTTAAAATTCTGAGCAAAAAGCCTTCTTGAGGAGAAACATAGGATGCGCAGCCCCAAAACTGGACTGGATAGATGTTGCCCAGCCACCAACTCTCTGTGGGACCTGAAGCAAAGCCAGGTGAATTCATCGGTGTTTCATGTTCTCACCATAAGTTCTTATAGGACACTCAACTACTCTAAGAACACCAGTTTACTATACACATGCACACACACATTTTTTACATAAATATGTTTCATGAATACTTCTACTTATAAGTCCATATTTTAACGGTGGCATATTTTCCAATATGTACATTATGGAAATCTGGTTGGGGTGCAGAGCCTAGGAGCTCAGGGACTGCACAGGCCTGTTTTTTATGGATGCATCACATTCATCTCCAACAACCATTTGTAGCTTCAGCTGTTTCAGAAAGCAGCCACTTTCCCTTTTGATGTCTGAGGTTCATTACTTTCATTTCTGACTTAACCAACAGGTGTTCCCTCTTGAACTCTTTCCTATATAGGCTGTCTTCCCTTTGGATTCCCACGGACAGGAGAATTTTTCCTATAGGGTTATGAGAGGCACAGAGAAATCAGTTCCTCCTGGTCCACTGGCTCTGCTCTCAGCACTGCAGTCTCTTGCGACCACACTGAAGTCTGGACGTTTCACCCTTCTGAGAACATGCAGGGACACAAGAGTGAACCACAAGGGCCAGACCTAATGCTCCAGGAAAACAATGAAAGGACAATCTTCCATCCTCTTACTTAGGGCTTAAGGAAGCCACACCCTTAACACCAGAGTGTACACGATGTTTTTGAACCTTGGGGCAGAATCCAGAAAGAAGTGCAGCCTCTGGGGGAGAGGGTCTTGGGATAGGCATGTGAAGCCTGGCCTTATGTCTGGCCTCTCAAATGTGCTGTGTGAAGCTACCTGTAGGTCTGCTCTAGGCAGAAGGGGTAGATTGATGGCACCAACATACACATCTGTACACACAACAGTGCAGCAGACAGTAGTGGATGGCGTATGAGACAAGATGAAGATGGCCTCAATTAAATCTGAGGACAAAAGAAGACTGCCCAGGGAGTGGCACTAGCATAGCAACAAATCTTTCAAAATATTAATGGACTTTACATGCATAAAATCACATTTCTTCTGACCTTATAACCCATTTCAGTCATTTAGGTATTGAGTTTTTAATACTTGTGGATACTCAAAAAAAAAGGCAAAGTTAGGCTTCTTATCCCCAAGACTGGAAATATGTCCCCGGGTTGGGAGTTGGGTGGTATTGAGTGCAGTTGGGGTGGAAGGAGAGGAAAACTGTTGGGAAAACAAAGAATGAGCAAATGTTCTACATTCCTAAGAAAAGGGGCCCTGATCCCTAGTTATTTCTGCAGCAAAGCCTTGGGGGGAGAGAGAGAATGCTCAGACATGTTTGTAGGTTTCTAGAACAAAGGGAGTCTGCATTTCACCCTTTGAATGAAATATAGAAAAACAAAATTCCTAGAGCAGAAATGGCTGTGTGGTATGTCAGACAAGGTCATAGAGTTTTCACTCTAAGTGGCTCGTGTGGCATGACTGTAGGTGCAATCTAGAATGGACTCTCAAGGTGCCCTGGCCTCCCCTTCCTCAAGGGCTGAAGAAGGCTTCTCTTGCCTTTCTCTTGACCAAGTTCAAAGAGACTTGGGGATAAGAAAGCTGGACCCCAAAAACCTTTCAAACAGGAACTAGGGGGCACCACCAGACCTTGTGGACTGACAGTGGAGGACCAATGAGACAAAGTGTGTCACGGAGGTGCCTTCAGGACAGACAGCATTGGGGAACAGACACCAGCTCCCTGTAGTCTTGGCCTCCAGATTAGACATGGCCCTGGAAAAAGGTGGTGGGGACCTGGAATTGCCAGACAGTGGCACCTAGTGGAATGGGAGGGCAACATGTAAATTAAAGGAATTAGAGAAAAACGTTTTAAGTTGCATTTGTCACACACCTAAACATGTATCCTGAGACTGGTGCCCACTACACTGGTAAAATCAACTCATAACAAATGTGTTTAGTTTGGGACTAACACACGCCAAGAGGTGGCTTTGTTTGATTCATTCATTCATTCATTCTCTCCCTCTCTTCTTCCTCCCTGACTCAACAAATAGCCAGCTATTCTGCTGAGTAGCAGCAATGTTTTTTCTTTAAAAAACTCCAAACACCTATTTTCTGCCCTCAAAATTTAGAAGGTTGGCTAAGACAAGGAGAAGCATAGAGAGGCAGAAACATACACTGACAACTAAATGCAATGCATCATGGTAAGGTCTATAACCAACATGCATACTACATTGTCTAAGAGCACAGTGGAAGGCTTGTTAACCTGAGACTGGGGAGGCATTGAAAGCTGACAACTCCAATCTAACCAACCAGTACCCATAAAAAGACCAACTTATGATTGGAAAGCTGTAATCAACTCAATTATATTGAAAATTTGGGGGGATGTGTTGTGGCAGAAACATCATCTGCATACTATCTGTAGGATCCACCTCATTTTCCAGCCCCCTTGCAGTTAGGAAGAGCCATGTGATTAGTTCCTGTGGCTGTAAGTTCTTGTGGCCAAGAGGCTGTAATAAGTGGAACTCCAAAAGCTTACACGAGACCCTCCAGCTCAGCTCTTCTCTTCCCCATCATGGTGTCTGTGGAGACCTCCAGATGGTGCAGCTTCAAGCTCTCTGAGCCTCCATCAGCCTGGATCTTTGAGAAAATACGTGAAACACAAATCTCACTGAGCCATATTGAACATGTAAACTCAGTAAGAAATAAGGTCTTAACTGAATTAAGTCCTTGAACTTTTCAGGTTAATTTGTTACTGCAGCAAAACTTACACTATCCCAACTAATGATGATGACAGAGGATTAAAAAAGAGAGCTGGATTATGAAAATGCATTTCAACACTGTGCAGAGGAGAAGGTGCTTTGCCCCCAGGTGACCAGTATCTTCAGAACAAACTCCTGAAAGAGATAGTGGAGTGGCAGGCCACAGAGTGATACCTGTGCATGGAGACAGTACCTAGAGAGGGGCTCAGATGCCAGGTTGGTAACAGAAGCCTGGCGAGGGCAGAAGACAGGAGGAAAGCAGGAAAGCCACACTTCTGCTTCCTCTCTGTTTACCTGTCTGAGTAACAGCCCAAAGCCACTCCCTACCCTGTCCCCTCTCACACCCCCGTCCCCTCTTACACCCCCATCCCCCTCTCACACCTCTGTCCCAAATGGTCCCACATGAGGCCCAGACAGTAAACATATCACTTTCAGGGGTCTCTCTGGGGGGCAATCTAAAGGCAGCTGCCCTCCTCTCTTCAGGCCCCCATGGTCTGTTCCAAGGGAATAGCTTCAGATTTGGCACCTTTGAAAGGCTGACAGCTCCTGAGAGAAAGCAAGTAAGTTAAACAAAACCAGTTTAATTTTACTCTGGAAAAGTTTATCTTCTCTCCCACAAATAGTAAACAGAAGATTTAAAATGTTTCCATTATTAGTGCAATAGTTAATTTTAAAATTGTAATTTCTTTTGAAATAGGCAGTAATCGCATATGGGCCACACCTAGGCGACCCCAGCAGCATGGAGCTGCTGCACGGATTGCTGAAGGCCCCTTTCTTTCCTGATACGTAACTCATGTGTGGAACAGAAAGGCTTATAGCATTACAATCTGTTAGAGATAAGGGGACACATGCTGGAAACAGGTCCATTAGAAAAATGATGATCCTTTTCATTCCCTAAATGTCACTTACCCTCTCCCTCACCTTTTCCCAGATAAAAATAGAAATCTTCATGTGACCGAACTATTTCCTGGGAAAGTCATCTATTAGCAGGGAACCCATGATAAAATAAAGGCTAACATCTTGAAATCTAGTAAAAGTATCTTTTTAGTAGCCACAGAGAGCAGAAAAGTGTTTATAACTTTAAAATATCCCATAGGGATAACTAATGATGACGATGATGGATTAAAAAAGGGAGCTGAATTATAAAAATGTCCCATATTTTCTTTTGAAATAGGCAGTGATCGCACATGGGAAACACCTGGATTATAAAAATGTGGATTATAAAAAAAGAAAGGTGCCAACTTCTCTGCTGGGTAGGGTGAATATAAAGGCTTGTTGGAAAAGTAGTAACAAACAAGTAACAGCAACAACGGCAATGACAGCACCGAGATGGCTCCATTATCCGAGTATTTCCTGAGTGCCTGGCAGTACTCCCTGCATTACCTTCTTCAGTCCTCACAGGGAGCCCTTGGGGGGAGTGACTATCATTGCCTCCACATAGCCAATGAAACGCTCTAAAAGCAGCCATTTAACTACAGTAGTTTCCAACTATAGAGTAAAGAACGTGCATCTAGGTTAGTTTGTTTTATACCCTATAGACCTCCTGTCAGTTTATGCCAATGACTGTGACCTGGACTAACACGGGATAGCCAGCCTCAAGTAGACCAAAAAGGCAAGGGACCTCTACTATGTCTACAGGACAGAGAAGTTCACAGACAGTGCTGGGCACCAATCCTTCCAGCTATGAATACTCCCGATCTAGGAATAAAGAAGCAAGCTCGGGGAGGTTAGACCGCTCTCTAACGTCAGGCAGCCCCTAAAGGTGGAGAGGGGGTGTCAAGGCATCTTTTTAGCAATGCCCTGTGAATTCCATTTCCTTATTCAGGAAACAGGGATTGCGAAGAATGAATGAGAAGATGAACCTGAAGATGCTTTGTAAAGTGCCAAGGGCTGCACAAGTGTGAAAAGGATGGTGGTAAAATATCGGGAGAATTAATCTTCAAGAAGATAATTACTGATGGACTTCTATTAGAGTTTATCCAGAAAAACTACTTCATCCAAGCCAGCAACAATGCCGGGACAGCTAAAAAATGAAAAGGCTAGGCTGGAATGTTTGAAAAATAAGAATATTAGCAGTGTACAATCAAGGACAGGGGAGCACTTGCTGATTCTTGTTTGGTTAAACACCATTTTGTAGTGGAGTGGCTGAGACCGTGGGCTCCTGAGCCAGGCTGTCTGGGTTTGAATCCTGGTTCAGCTATGTAATTGTGGGCGAGCTGCCTTACCTCTCTGTGCCTCTGCTCCCTCATGGCAGATGGGGACATTTCAAGTGCCCATGTCATGGGGCCGGTGTGACCTTCACGGGCAGCACTGGGAGCAGTGCCTGTCATAGAGTGCTGCCATGTCAGCATGAGCTGCTCCCCATCCATTTTCCATTCTTGACAGTTAA
Organism: Ateles fusciceps; assembly: GCA_036589455.1. Classification (NCBI taxonomy): domain Eukaryota; kingdom Metazoa; phylum Chordata; class Mammalia; order Primates; family Atelidae; genus Ateles; species Ateles fusciceps. The sequence goes on from JAZHEH010000193.1 coordinate 15,992,397, forward strand.
CCTGCTTCTGTCACCACAAGCTGCTCTTCAGTGGTGGGTTGTCCCCAAGTCTTTGGTCTCTCACCTGCCTGTGGAGGACAGGGCTCGATGGGTGGAAGCGGGGCCCCCAGCAGGCCAGTCTGAGTGCCTGTAATCCTCTATCAAGTGTGTCTTTAGCCTCATCTCCCATCCTCCTCAAATCTGTGGAAGGTGAGGAAGATGACAGAAGATTACAGGCACTCAGTTGCAAAGATGGAACACCTCTGGCAGGTGAGGAAGTCGGGTGGGTGGCCACAATCCAGCTCCCTTGGGAATTCACAGTTGTCATCTTAACTTGAAAATATTCAGTTGGGCCATATGAAATTGCTGTTTTGGTAGGTCAAAAATGGCTGAAAAGCAGGAATTTCATATACCTCCACCTAATCCACACGGGCACACAGATCAAAAGCTTGGAAAAGCAGCAAGAGAAAGGAACAAGCAGTCTAGCAAAAATCATAAAGTGAGAGTCCACAGAAAAGTAAATAAAATAACCATGGCTTACACAGCTGCTTCAGAATCAAAGAAATGCATAAATTAAGTCCAGGATCTAATCACGTCCTTTAGCACAAACATTAGCTTGAGGGGCTGGCGGGTTTGCAGATGCACACATCTGACTAAGAAGTGGGAAGAGGAGGGATTCTTCCAGGCCATAAAGAGATGTGGAAGGGGCTCTGTGTTCCTTCAAGGAGCGGCTCCTATCTGCACGAGTACACACTCCTCTTTTATCTGTTGCTTTTCTTCCCTGTCCTTTTGATCCACAAAAGAGAACCTCCACCCACCCCCTCCTGCTCCTGACGTCAAGCCTTCCCCCCACACAGTACCCCATTCTTGAGACTTTCCTCACCCCATCTGGCGGCTTCTTCCTCCCACCTTCCAGCTTCACCTTTGTCCTCTCTCCCACAAGGGCAGCCCTGTTTAGGAGGAAATGGAGAGCAGACAGGGGCTTGGCTGTCCACAGTGGGCAGCTGGGGTTCCAGGATGCTCCCTTTACACTTGCATTGGACAGGAGGGTTTAGGACAGTGGGTTTTCAGCATTGTTTTCTGTTCAGTGCTACGAGCAAGAGGTCACTCTCTTCCAGCACACTTTGGTCTTCTTGCTACTAATTTTGCTGAGTCCCATTTCCCAGAAGAAATAAAAAGACCATAATATTGGAAACAGATCTCACAGCCTCCATGTGAAACAATGATTATTATTGCTAATATTTGTTAAATGAGTTCTAACGTGGTACAACCTATGGTAAGCCCTTCATGTCTTCTACAACATTGCACTTCTGTCAATGGCTCTATGAAACAGGTGCTGCCACTAGCCCCAGTTTTCACGTGTGTGAACTGAGGCACAGAGGGGTTAAGTGATTTGTTTCAGGGAACACCACCGGTAAGTGACCGAGCTAGAAGTCCAACCAAGCCGTTGAACACTAGAGCCTCTGCGCTTAGTCTTACTCTAATACCCTGAACATTGGCTTTGTTTTTCCATAACCTTGTAGGACGTTCATAAAAAGATCCCGGCAGCAGATTCTACTTCAGCAATTTGGAACAGAAAAAATAATGCATTTATATACAGAGAAACAAAAAACAATCAGCTTTTCCATGATGCCTACGGGACAAAGGCAGTGGTCAGTAACAATGATTTGGGGCTGAGAAAAATATCCCTTGTGTGTCCAAGTTAGCATGCTCCAATTCAAGGAAAGGCAGCTACTTGGCTGTGGAATACTTCCTGAGGACAGGAGATAATCGATTACGCTAACCTGGGGTCCCACAGTATGCTGAGATACCTATTGCTGTGGTCAGCAACACCATGGAGGCTTCACTGTGGGACTTCAGATTTGTTGGTGAAGAGAAAGCTATGGGGGCTCCCCCACTCTTCCTCCCAGCCTTGAGGTCTCTGAAATGTGACACAAGGGGCCTCGGAATGAATTTCTCCACAGCCAGAGCTCTAAAGCTGGAAGAAGCCCAAGACTACTGCTGGAGCTCACGAAATGGTCATCCCTGGAGCAGCGGCCGTCTCCCCTACATCCTACCTGCCTCCCCATCACACTTAGAAGGAAACCCCCCTTCCCTTTGGAGACTGGAAGGGGAGCTGTGGCTGAGGGACTGGAGGAAAGTGGAGTGTCTTCATAACAGAGGTCAAGAGGACTACGTTAGATGGGACTCTTGATGGCAAGTGACAGAAACCCAGCTTAAATTATGTTAAGGAAAAGAGGAAAATTTATTGGCTCAAGTCATCAGGCTGAGGGAAGGGCAGGTGGCCAGTAGGGTCCTGGGACAGTGCAATGAGGCCTTGGAACCTGCCAGGCACTTGCTATGTCTTGTCCCTTCTCTCTAAGGCTCAGTTTAATTCCCCTGTAGATTGGTGGCTTCCTTGCAGTATAAAAGCATGGCTACCAGCTGCCCTCATGAGCACCTCTTTCCAGCTTCGTGGTTAAGAAGGAATGTTCTTTCTTTCATTCCAGTTAGTAAAGTCCTAGACAAGAAAGCCAAATGCCCCAGTCCCGTGGGCAAAAAGGTGAAGCACTATGAAAGACAGTCCCCATGAACATCAAGCAGGGGAAGAGGAAAAGCAGCTAGCTGCCAGGGAAGGATTCTCAGAAGGAGGGCTGGGTGTCTGAAAGGCAACAGCACAGATGTCCACCTTAGACAAGGATCTTCCAGTCCTGGGCCCCCAGGCCTCTGCAGTACTGTGGGAGCTGCCCAGGGTGAGCAGCAGGGGAACAGACAACCGGGAAGAGACAGTAGGGCTGGAGTTGCTGAAATCCTGGCAAAATTCCATCAGAGGTCAGAATGAAACATACCTTCATAACTCAGGTCTTTAATGTTTTGGGGGAACTCATGTGGCTTGGGGGGCTGAAGTCACACAAGGGAGGAGGGCAAGGGGATGAGAGACATCCCACAATTGCAGAAATTACCCTGGGCTTCAAAGGCAAATGTTGCTGCCATGCTGGAAGAGCGGGGCTGTAAACATAAGGCTTGGCAAACAAAAGGAACGCAGTCTGGGCGCGGCGTCTCCACCTGAGCCCTGCAGAGCTGCTCTGCCAGACAGTCTGCGAAGCACGCACCTGGGCCTGCAAGGGCTGGGCGTGTGCTTCTATTTCATAAATAACCCTGGCACACTGTGTAAACATCAGATGAACATGAAAGCTGCAACATCTGGAGAACTGTCACCATCTGCCACTCTGAGGGGAGCATTTAAAGAATCAGCAGGATAGGAGCAGTATGTGGCCTGAGTTAAAAAAAAGTGTTGGCAGCTGCTGCCAGCTATCAGTCGCTGAGAATAGCAGTGGTTCTTCCTGACGTGGCAGTTTACGGACTTTCACAAATCCCGGGTGACCCCTCACAAAGGCGGAGGCCAACATACCAAGCGGCTCCAATGGCCATCACTCACCAAGTGCGTTTACAAGGCTTTGTTCGTGTCTCTTCTATGGCCTCACAATGGCAGACGCACACCAGGTCCCACAACCAGAGAAAAAGAGAGGGAGGTTACTCGTGGAGATGTCAGAAAAAGTACTCCCCCTTGTGCCTGACTTCTTTGATACAACCCTCGTGTGATTTTGTCCAGAGAGGCAAGACTTTAACACGCAGCTCTGAGTGCTGGGCCAGGCACCCCAGGTTTAGATGAAAAACTAACGCTGATAGAGGCATGTGTTTACATCAGACCGAGGTTATACTTATATTTTTCATTTGCTAATGTAAATCTAAGTTAACCACCCCAAGTGGGACTCAGCAACGGCTGCTCTTTATTAACGGGCTGGTGGTTGCTGTTTTTAAGAGAGTGCCATTAACCCTCACATACGGGTTCCTTGTGTAATTGAACAGTAAACGTGATTATGACCCCAACTGCCATCTCCAAGCACACTCCTTGGAACACAAGTTCTTTGTGCACCAGAAATAAAGTCAGACACAAAGGAAAAAAGGTTCATTTTCTCTTATTGTATCAAAATTGTTCCTTTAGACTAAGCAGGGTTATTACTCCCCAAGGTGAGAAGCAAAAACAAAGACGCTTTAAGTCCAATTAGAAAATGCACTCGTGCGTAAACGTTTGATCCCAGTCTTTATTACAAGGTTATGAACTTGTGCTTACATATTAAAATCTGACTGAGCTGTGAGGCCCTTTTGTTAATACTATAAGGCAGGCTCCACGTGTTTGTTTATTTCTGGGAAGGAAAGGAATTAACTGGGCTCTTATCCCAGCTCTGTCTCGAACCAGGAACTTTCCTCACTTATTAATGGAGGAAGGGAGAGTGCCAGACGATGTTTTCTGAGGTTCCTCTCAGCAGTAACATTCCATAACATGGTGACATTTTTTATATGCTGATGGAGTTGTCATGACTGACCTTTCATTACGGTTTCACCCCCACCCCCAACAAGTGACTGTCATCGGCTGACCATCAGATCCAACATCTCTGTGTCTACAGATCTCACAGCCACCACAGGCACAAGGACAAAGGAACAGCTCTCGGAGGAGAGGCTCTAACTTGGGAGTAGTTGAGACCCACATCAGTCACCCACTGCCAGAACTACGGGAAGAAATGTGTGGCTAGAGCAGAGAAAAGGTGTCTCCCTACAGGTCTCCTGTTCCCCAGAGAAGTCTTTGCTATTCCATCTCAAATGGCTCTTGCACTTTTCTGAAAGCTCTACAGGTAAATACAGATCAAGCAGGGAGATAATCTACCATAAATGAGAACAATAACCTGATAATCATATTTAAACATTAACCTGAACTCATTATATATTAGGCATTATGCAAAGTGATTAACATGTATTATCATGTGTAATTCTCCTAATAACTCTTGAAATTTGGTATTATTACACCTACCTCACTGAGTAAGAAACTAAGGCTTAGAGAGGTAAAGCAGTTTGCAGAGGCCCTCGTGGTTCAGAGGTGGTCATGTTGGCATTTGAACCCAGACAGTCTGACTCTTGAGTCCATATGTTTAACCACTATGCTGTGTTGCCTCTTACAAGACAGGCACACGGGCAGAGCTCTGCGCAGGGTGTCCAGAGGCTTCAGTTCTAGTCTCAGTCTGTAATGGCTGTGTGATGTTCGACAGGTCACTTTGCAACTATTGGCTGCAATTTCTTTCTGCCTGATAATAGGAGGTTAGGCTGGGTCAGTGCTCCTCAAAGTGGGGTGTATGGGCTGCTCTACCCAGAATCACCCAGGGTGCTTATCTGGGCTCCACTGCAGATGTACAAAATCAGAATCCCCAGGGTTAAGGCCCAGGAATCTATCTGTTGAACAAACCCCAGGTGATTCTTAAGCATATTAAAGTCTGAGAACCCCGTGTATATGATTCCTAAATCTCATCTGGGCTCTATTATAATGGCCCATGGTTTCCTTTTGTTAGAGACTCTTCAAGAATGCAAGCCATTCTCTTTCAATGGCGCCCAAAGTTAACCCCCAAATATCCAGAACATCTTCTTTAGATCAGCTTTGTACGACACAAGCTCTTGCTTCATATACGACACAGGCACATTCCTCCTTCTCTAAAATGTTAAAATCATGCCAAACAAATTTCTCCCATTTAAGAGGAATGCAAAAACAAGATGACATGGCCTTAGCTAAAATAATTTTCTTAAAATTGTGTTGCAAATAGATGTGAACAAACATATGGAACTAGTTACTGAGGAAAGGGTCACTGTGATCCAGTGACCCTTTACATGTGATCCCGTACACATGAGGGAGGGAGGCAGGAAGGAAGGGAGATACTCCAGATTGACACACACACACACACAGACACACACACACACACACACACACGAATCACATAGACAGAAGAAAACAGGTAAAATTAGGCTGTAAGTGAACACTGGGAGAGAAAATAGCCTGCATTTTTACTGAGAATAAGTAGGTTTTGCCACCTTGTCCACAGTCTTGACTTTTTCTCTGAATTTATGTTCCTATTTTCCCCTAAAAATGTCCCCCTAACCCCATTATCTTCATTCTTTCCTCTAACTTACCTTTCCACCTATTTTTGTTTGTCTGTTCCTGCTGAAAGTGAGGTCAGAATGACAAAATGAACCACACCCAGTACCTTACAATTTCACGATTGATTTTACTGTCCAACAGGTAAGGATGCAAAACCGCCTCAGTCAGGGCCTCACCCCTGGCTACCAAGATGGCCAACTACTGACATGGGTCACGTGGCCACTAGGCCCATGGGCTGCCTGCTGGTGTGTTTCTGCAGAGAGGCACGTCTTCTTTACCATGCACCTCATCTCTTTCTCTGACACACACACACACACACACACACACACTAACATTAGCAAAAGTCACTCACAGCAACAAAAACTTATTAGACATCAACTATGCAAAGTACAGTTCCAGTTACTATGAGGAAAACAAAGATGCAAAGATGTGTAATATAGTATGTGGTCTCTGCCTTTAAGGACCTTAGCGCCTAATTTTAGAGACTCGGAATGCTCCAGGAAGTGAGTACCGTAGGAGTTCAGGGTCATAGTGAGTAGTCCGGCTACAAAAAGGCCTCCCTGGGGAAGTGGGACCTGAGCTGGACCTTGGAGGAGAGGCTGAGGAGAGTTGGCAGAGCATTCTGGGCACAGAGAATGAGTGCAGTCTCCACATCCGCTTCTTTTGATTCTGGCCCCCTGATTTTCCTTACCCTTTCCCCCTCAGCTCCCGTGATTCAGAACTTTACCTTGTTCACCAAAGCACCTTATCCAACTGGCCACGGTGAGGGCTCAGCATAGCCCATAATCCAGATCAGTCTGAGACACGATCTTGAGACTTTTGCTGGAACCGTACGAAAGAGAAGCTCTCCTTTTTCGGGGGCTGCTTGATCAGAGGATGTAATCCTGGAGCTACTGTTGGCCATTTTGCTACTACCCAGAGAGGGGTGAGCTAAGAAAAAAGCCAACACAGAGGAAGGCAGAGCCAAGATAGAGGCAGACTCCTGAGGATAAAGATTGAGGAAACCGGATCTAGCCCTGGACCTTTTGTTTCATAGGAGCTGTTTATTTTATCCCACTTTTTGAAAGCTAGCTTGAGTTGATTAGCTGTCATTTGTAAGTTGCAGGGAGAAATGCTGTCAGGGTATTCATGGAATAGTGAGAAAACCAGCCTCCCTGGTTGATGTTGATCAGCTGAAAGGGTGAGATCTGGTCAGACTTGGCAGAGGATGGGAGGGGAGGCATGAATGCAAAGCAATGGAGTAAGAACTTTGTATCTTTCTAGCAAGAGATGCCACTGAGGACTTATGAGTGAGAAAACACTGATGAGAGAGGAAATGTTTGAGTAACAGTTCATGCACAAGACAGGAGGGAGAGCAAGATGAGCTCTTAGGTCAGTTTCAGCCTGCAGGTTCTGTGTAGATGGTAGTAGCTGGTGACAGTCATGGCTTACAAGTGGTGAGAGTGGAATCAGGGATATGCAGAAGGCAGTTATTGACACGCTGAAGGCAATACTGCTGTGGTGACGGTAGGAATGCAGAAGGGAACCTTGGAATGCCATTGTGAAAGAACTCACCTCCACATGGGTGACTGGTTGTGAGAGGCAAAGAGAAGATGTTGAGTCCCCGCACCTCTGAATTGAGAGGCTAGTGGTTCCACTGATGGAAATTAGCAGTGGAGTGGGGATGATTCTCAACTCAGACTTTTGAAGAAATGCGACTGGAGCTTAAAGGTGGCCACAGTAATCCTTGAATCTCCCTGTGTATGGGTTGGACAAGACAAGCTTTGAGGTCCCAGCCAATTCTTTGGCTCTCTGATTCCAGGAAGTAGGTTAAGGTTGCAAATGCAGATTGAGCAGTGAGGGGAACTCTCGGTACTAAGCAACCTCAGAGGGTACTTCACAGAAACTCCAACTTAGAGCAGGAATCTCCTTTCCGGAAATTCTCTTAATTGGACCTTCAACCTGAACACATTTTACTCCTGGTACCTTATAAACTCTTGAGGCCATCCACTTTGCTGCTGGATAGCTTGAACATAAAATGACACTTTTTATTGAGTTGAAACAGTCTTCCCTATAAATGTGGTCTGCAGGTTGTAGCATTTTCTCCTGAAGGCAGCACAGTTAAGAGCAGCAGAGCTGCGCTGGGAGTGGGTGGTAGAGGTCATTCTCCTTGGCCACATTCTCAAAATATGGTTGTCTTCCTATTTTTTTTCTTTTTGAAGTAGTATGTTAAAATGAGCATTGTGTTAATGATACAGTGAGAGTAGTTTAGGAGAGGCAGCATGACTGTGAAACAGACTAAGAAAATAGACAGAAGTTGTAAGTTCTTTCCTCCCTGTCCCTCTGCTTTAATCAGCAGTAGAAAACCTGCCGTACCCCCCAGACTGGCTCTCCCAGATGATAGAATCTGGCTTTCTTTGAAATGAAGTGTAATCCCTTCTACTCAAGACAGCTTAGCCAATATCTTACTATCATGGTCATTGTGAATCTTTCTTTTCCAAATTAATTATCTCTGTGGATGACGCAGCTGATGTTTTTAGCTTGGATGAGATCCCAAAAGGACAGGGACGAGAAAGAAGGGCCAAGGCCTCACAAACCACGCAAAAGTGACTCACTTGTGTATAAGCTCTTTGATTTCCTTATTTCTCCTCCCCTAGCACAACACACACAAATCTGGCTTTGTTTAAATCAAGAATTACTAAACAAACACAAGTTTTACCAAGGTGAAGTCTCCAGAAGTACTCCATTCCTACGAAGGCATTTAAATTAGCCTCCATTGAAAAAAACTGTATCTTCCCAAGTTTGCAACTTCTTTTCAGTATGCCCTGATCCATGGTTAGTGAGATTACTATGGGGACCATTTAGGGTCCTCTGTTTTCTGATTAAAAAAAAAAAACCTCTCTCTGTTGTCATAATTTCTGTTGTTTTCTTTTGATACAACATAAGGTTGGAGGAGAAGTGAGAATGCTGGGGAGAGCCAGTCTGGGGGTACGGCAGGTTTTCTAACCCAGATGACGGGGTGATGGATGCAGCAAACCACCATGATACGTGTATGCCTATGTAACAAACCTGCACGTTCTGCACTTGAACCCCAGAATTTAAAGTATAATTTAAAAGTGTTCACATATACTTAATTCTTTTGCATTAAGAATTTGCTGTAAGGTCCTTGGACTGTCTTCTCTTCCCCATTTCTTGGAGCCAGGTTCTAAAAGGCAATCTATCTTTCTGAGAGTACCCATGTCTGTGAAGAAAATGTTTTTAGCTTGACGTTTTGTTTTTTTATCTACCCCCCGCCCCGTTCCTTATCTTAAATTGAACTACTTCAAATATGAGTATATAAGGTACAGTTACAAACTCAACTGTCTGCAAAAGTCTCTGCATCAAATGAACTCAAATTCCCCTTTCTAGCCATGAATATCTACTTGTGTTTTCTCAGGAATGAGGGAAAACAGCTTCTTGGAGATAGGAGTCTCTTCTGAAATCTGATGAGCAGCAAGCAGCCTGCACCTCTCCCTCAGCCTCAGTTCTGCCCTCCAAAAGATACACTATTGATAAAAACAGAGGTGAGGGGAAGATAAAATGTTGCCTTTTGGTTTCATAAGTTGGACAAGAAGGAATAGCTATGCAACATTAAAGTTCCACATTGTGTCTTTATCTGAATAGTTAATCAAATACCTGAAAATCAAGAGATGCCTAAGAAAGATTAGACATGAGAATGAAGGACTAGTCATACATTTGTCTTTGCCAAATTACATTTTTCCCTTGTCATTAATTGGGAAAAAGAATATGATAAAGATTGTATTCAATTATTTCCACTGAAAAGCTCAATGATGGATTCATTAAAACCAACACATCTTTCCCTGAAGCATGCCACTTAGCAATGTTCTGGGCACCAATTTTAGAAATGGAAAGCCTCCGAGCGGTTATGTTCCAAGATTTTAAAGCTAATTAGTACACAGAAATTATTTTTATCTATGCATCATGTAAAGATACAAAAACTAAGTCAGGAATTTTTCTGCCTATTGTTAGTTGCTTAAGTTCTGGACTGACTGAAGGCGCAGGAGCTTGGCAGAGGGCAAATATGCATACATCACAGGTTGAATCTCATCCAGTGTTAAGTCATTAGTAGTAACTGCTAATTGTTTTAGCCAACAGGTCCAACTTTTCCAAAATAGGAAAAGGAGACATTTTACTATACCAAAAGGGGCCTCACATATTCCCAAAACCAATGTATTTTCCAACAGCTCTTTCAGCACTTTAGTAATCTCCATCCATGTTCCCAGGCACATTCTAGGAGTTGCAGGCTAAGTGGCTTGAGTTTTGATTTCACTGAATTAATGGTTCAAGGTAAACAAAGTGGGTTTGCAATGTCAAGACAATATAGTCAACTACTACAATCCACTTCAGATTGCCTAAGTAATGTTGATGTTGCAGAATGTGAGGGACACACACAGACACATACACACACACACACACACACACACACACACACACACACACACAGAGGACTTAGAAGGGATCCTTGAATCTCTGGTACCAAACACCCATCAAGTGTAGTTGGTTGTCCAGCCCTCGCTTGAGTGCTTCTACAGGTGAGCCCGCATAAAGCAGGATGCTCTAAGATAAGCATCTGAGATAAAATAACACCATGCTAACTTAGTCAGTAATTTAGAAAATGGTCTCAGTTGAGATCCCATCTTGCAATGGAAAAAGCCTTGCAGAAATGACATTAATTACATGATTCCTAGTCTGAAAGTCACAATGTATGGTGGTGACTAAGTGAATAAAACAAAAGACACACACACACACACACACACACACACACACACACACACACACAGTGCTGCTGCCATCTATTTCACAAAGCAGTTACTGAACACCTTCATCATGACAGGTGGAGGCCAGGCTGGAAAATATCAACTTTTGTGTCCTTTCTGCATTCTGGTGCACATTTTTCCTTTTCTGGGAGCCATATGAAAAACACCCCAATAAATTAAGTAGACTATAAAAGCTAACAAAATATGACAGGCCTAACGGTAACATCTTTCATGGTATATTATTGGATTTCTTCGATTCCTCACTTCATGGCACAGACACTATTTACGGGTTTCAGCCCAGAGCTCTCATTCCTCTGGCACCCCTACCCAGTGCCCATTTCCCCCCAGAAGCTGAGCACATGCTCCTTTTATTCTGCCCCTGCCCTGCTAGTTTAGTGTTCATTCTATCCAGAGTGGTGTCCCATAACTTCCTTATCTTCTCATGTTGATTGGTCAGAATCTGTGTATGCCTAATTTCCAGAGCACTGTGTAGTATTCAAAATGATGCCAATACTGCTGACATTTCTGCTCCCAGAGAGTGTGGAGGAGAGCACCCACGGAGGCTGTGTGGTGCCCACTTCTGATCTTCCGTGTTTCCTCTGGCATCTCCTGTGGTAGCCAGCATGCCTGGCTGGATCAGGCCTTTAGAGAAACAGCTCAGGATCATACATGTGACCAAAACCTGCTATGACTTGGTTTCATTTGGTTTGCCAGTTGTTCTAGAAGGAGCCTAGAAACTCACAATTCATTCTTTCATAGTCATAATAGTAAGATCAGGGCTATGTTCCTTCTTCTATTATGTATTACTCAAAAGACTTGATTCTAGTGTCTGCAAATCATACTCTATGGTAATAAGAAGGCTACTTATTATGATAGTTCTAACAACATAGGCAAACATGCCAAATACAGACTTCATAGGTGCTAAAAATGTGCTGAACTTGGATCCGATTCATAAAGACTTTCTTGGGACAAGAATTTAAAACGGCACAATCCTATGAAAGTGGCATCTGATTTATAGGATAAACCCTTGACAGGCCAGTCCTGACATGCTGAAGTGCCCTCATTTATGGAGACACACCAGTCCACCTGGCTCTGGGGCCCATGCCTCATGCCCCTGCCCTGCACCATTCTTTTTGTTCATAACTGCCAGGGTTTTGTTCTGCTTTAAGGAAACATTCCAAGGATGTATGTTTAGTAATCTTCCATATCTGGAATTTGAAAAACTCTCAACTGGACTATATGTGTGTTTTTATGACATTCTCCTACGCACGTGCAAAGCAGATCAGCGTGAGTACTTGATGACCGGAGTCCTCTCCTGGCCAGTGCCCGTGGTCATCTGCTGCTGTGGTCAATCTTGTGATTCCTCAGATTCCTTAAGTCCCTTTCCTCCTTCCCACATTATCTCCCAAATCACCTTTATGATCTGTCTTTGGGCTCATAACAATCTCTCCGCAAATCTCAACCAGCCCGTACTCTAGACCAAGCAGCTCTTTGTCTGGTTCTTCCCATTTTCTGCATCTAGTTTTTGAAAATATACTTTATTCATTTGGTAGGACAGTTTTAGCTTTACCAAAAAAGTGACCATAGTACAAAGATTTTTATATAATTTCTTGCTATTTGAAGCCAGTTTCTCCTATTAGCGACATCTTACTTAAGCCTGGTACATTTTTTACTATTAGTGAACCAATATTGATACATTGATACATTATCATAACTAAGGTATAAGCTTTATACCAACTTGCTTTGTTTTTTTAAAAGAAATGGTGGTGAAATTCACATATATAACATAAAATTTACCACTTCAGCCATTTTAAGCGTACAGTTCAGTGGCATGAAGCACATTCACACTGCTGTGCAGCCAACACCACCATCCATCTCGGGAACTCCTTTTGTTTTGCGAAGCTGAATTCCCGGGCCATTAAACAGTAACTAGATTCTCCCTTCCCTCCAGGCCCTGGCAACCACCATCCATTTTACTTTCTGTCTCTATGAATTTGACTATTGGAGATACTTCATATAAGTAGAATCATACAATATTTGTCCTTTTATTTTCGGCTTACTTCAGTTAGCATGATGTCTTCTAGGTTCACCCATGTTGTCCATCATCTGCGTCTTTAACCAACCTCAAGGGCAAGTGACTGTACCTTCCAGATCTTTCTACCATGATCTCACTCGTATTTCTGGTTCTCCACCCTGGAGTTGGCCCTCTTCCACATGGAACCCAAGCTTGCCTCTAGTTCTGGGACCTTGCCCTAAATCCCATTTTGCCTCTGCGACCCAAGAACGTTTTCAAATCACTTACTACATGGCAGTCCTTGTTGTCCCTAAGTAACTTTACACATGTTATTTTGCTTAATCTTTACAACATCCCCATGAAGTAGGTACTATTATTAATCCCATTTTACAGATGAGGAAACTCAAGCATGACTTACCAAAGGAATACAGTTAACAAATGGCAGTCTGAGAATTAGAATCTAGGCAGACCCAAATGTCCCGTAATGTCTCTCAGTTCCTGCCAGTCCCGGCGTTCCTTCTATGGGGGAAGTGGTCCAGTTCTTTGTACCCCCGATAAGGCCAGAAACGCACGCATTTCCTCAGGAGACTACAGCTGCTGCTGATTCCTTTTGAAATCTCTCTCCATTGCCCTGTTTGCTGGTTTGGGCCTGGTGGTGCCAGTGTTGCCTGAGCTTGTGAGACCCTGTGTCTACCCTCTGGGCTCTGGAGCCTGTGTCTCATGCCCTGCTCTGTACAATTCTGTCCCTTCTTTCTTCCCCCTTCCCTATGTCATTCCCATCAATGCTGAGTTCTTTCCCAGTTCCAATATAACTTCAGCTGGAGTCATCTCAGTCATTAATTTGTTGCTGTTGTTAAATTTAATTCTACAACTACAGGGAAGATGGCTCTAGTGTCCCACTAACATTTTATTTTATCACCTGGAAGCCTGGCAATACATAATAATTCAAATCAAAAGCCAGAATAGTCCTTTGACCTGTATTAATGGAGGCCATTTCATAGCTGGAAAATGCTGCCACCCGTGCAGGGGGAAGCGCAGCCATCAATGTTCCCCTCATTCCATATCTAAAGTCATCTCTGTTCTCATTTAGACAGAGGCTACCGTGTGCCAGGCACTGTGCTGGGGCTAAGCATATAGGTTGCTGTTGCTCAACTGTGCAGAGGGCATTGCTGCTTGATACTTTAAATGCTGGGCACAAAAGATATTCTTACTAAAAGGCACAAAGTCAGAGGCTGCAGCAGGGAGCAGACAAGGTATTTAAAATGCCATGCTGAGTTCAAATGGGAGCAAGTTAGAACATGCAGGCATACTTGGTTCTGTTTCGGGCCTGGGCTTTGTTAGTATCTGGTCTTCCAATCTATGGTCATGAGGGCAAATAGGTGATTGGGTGTAGGGGTGTGTGTGTGCATGCATGTACGTGTGTACAGCATTTATGTAGCCATAATTGGCTGACATAGAAGACAGATACTATTATAAATTCTTTACTTCAAGAAGGGAATATTACACAGAGGTGGTCAAGCACCCAGACACAGGGAAGTGGGTGAGACAAAATGTCTGATTTATACTTCTCTCACTGCAAGACAGAATTAGACAGGGATGAGGAGGATGCTGTTGGGGGTGGGGGATTGGCAGCCTACTGTGTGTGTGTCTGGGTACTTGTGTGTGTGCATATGTGTATATGTGTGGGTTGTACTCAAGGATCTCATGTGGGGGCAGCTAAATGTTACCTGGGGATAGGGCCATGAAGCATATTCAAATATATGACAAAGATTCTCTGCTTGTCCAAACGTTAGGCTTCTGAATCCTCTGCTAGGCCCATATGTTCACTTCCTTGTAAAAATCCAGTTTTAGCAAAGAATTCTGCCCTATCAGTTTAGCAAGATCTGTTTAGCAGATCCTCAAGATCTTGATCATCCTTCATAACTGATTAGGTTTCTCACCCTCCACCATTTCCCAGGTGATATCCAGTCACCCTGGCCTGTCTTGGCCAAGAATCCCGTTAGATGGGTTTAGACAGACTCTCCCTCATCCCGGATGTCTCTCCTTAGTAATTCTCCATCCGCCGACTTCCACACTCCTCCTTGGCTATAAATTCCCACTTGCTTATGATGTGTTTGGAGTTGAGCTCAATCTCTTCTCCTGACTGCAAGACCCTGTTGTCGTGGTCTGTACAGCTATCATTACGGTTCTGAACAAAGCCTTCCTTTTTCTTTAACAAACATCATTGAATAATTTTAATAACATGTTCTAAAATCATACATAAATATAAATCATTGCTCTTGGCCCAACTATCCAGTGGTAGGAAAATGGTTTAGGAAATTAGGCTCATGATAGAATAGAATATACTTGTAGAACTCTTAAGGGCCTTCTCAAACATTCCATCTCTCTTGCTCTTCCAGGCACACAGTAGGTGAACAGTTCATTCCCCCTGAAGTCGGCTTGGCCATGTGACTTGTGTTGGCTGGTGAATAGTAAGATGGGGTGATGGGTGTTACTTCCAGGCAGGACTTTTAAGAGTCTGTCTATAATCTGCTGTTTCTCCTTCCCCTGCCTCAGTGATTATGGAGGTGTGTGACCTGATGGGGTCCGACCCCTTAGGCCTGAGGAGGAGTGACTAAGATAAGCAGAGCCCTCTGCAAACCTGAGGCAGTGATGCAGAGTGAGTGAGATATGAATTTGAGTTGTGTTAAGCCCCTGAGATTTGGGGATTTTGTTAACTGAAGCAAAACCTAGCCTCTACTGCCTAATATGACCTGCAAGGACCATTATGGAAAACATTAATAGTGTGAGCCTCAACTGGAAGACGATGGGAAAATGAAAATCACTGTTAGTTTTTTGAAAATGGGCAGTTTTCTTCAATATAGTTGCAATTTTTTCGCTTATAAAAATGCTTAAAGAGGATAAAAAAGCTGAAGGAATATGAAAGACAACAATTGGTTGCTTCCAAGATTCAGTTCATGTACGAATTTGAAGGCTTTGTAAAAAGAAAGCACTCAGAGTAAATTTTAGCTACTGCTGCTGAAGGCTGCTATTGTATTCAAATTAAGTAATATCTACCTGGCAGGTTAAATGTCACTTTGGTAAGGGGAATTGTTAGGGGGAGGCATTTCCCTTGTCTTCCAGAGCAAAGCAGAAAATTATTTCTTCTTTTAAAGTCATGGGAAATTGTGGCTCTCCTCCTCTCAGCTTTCTCTTTAACCAGAAGTATCATCTCCAGAATCAGAAATCTACCTCGCAGGGCTTCACCTCCTCCTGAAACACCAAAAATTCTGGTAGAGAGAAAGGGGAGCTACAGCACAAACCAGAAACACTAGGCTGGGTGATCTATAGCCACAGGTGAGCTTGGTAAAGTCAGAATGCCAGCAGGCCCTGACCTTGAAGGAGCTGACATTCCCAGTGACCCACACACCTATGACATGGGACAGTTTGCCACTTCACCGAGGCATTGATTTGAATGCTCCACTGTGGATAACAGGAGTGGGAGCTCTATTCATAGGTGAGCAAGCACTACCATGTACCCAGCACACCTCGTCACAGCTTTTTTATTCACTCATATTGAGATGACCAAGTTGAGATTTTGGTCTTGGCTTTAAGGACAGGCAGCCTTGATAGGAATCCTTGTTCCATCATTTACTAGCTGGGTAGTGTTAGGCAAGTTATTTTATCTCTCCTTAGTTTTCTCATCTGAAAAAGAGGACAATAATAGCACTTACTTTGTGAGGTTGCCGGAGGATTTAAAGAGTCCTCTTTAAATGCATGTGGAGCTGTCAGCATGGAGCCTCACACACAGTGGGCTCGGTGTCAGGCCAGCTCACAGTCCTGTTATTATCCTTACCCAAATCACTCTAACTTCCTTAAGGTGGCACACTCTACTTTGAACCATTGCTCCCACAGGAGAGTTTACTCCTTGTACTGTCACTGGAGATGGAGAAAATCTTAAGAAGTTACGCATAACTGTTGATTTTTATAAGAAATTCAATTATTTTTGTGCAATATTTATAGAATCATTAAGGGTCTGAAGAGGTCACTTACCCTTGACTGTACTTTATGGGAGAAATTATGTGTTATAGCACCATTTCCAAATCTGAACAATTGCTAAGAGCTTAGGACATCCTTTCTAAGAATATTAAAGGTCTACCTTATTCCACCCTAACTAAGGTAGAGGGGGGTCAGGGCTGGCAGTCACACACCTTTCCTGTAGGTGAGAACTTTGTGGGAAGAGGGACAAAACAGTATTATCAGAGACTGGCTACAGCACCAGGGGGTGCCTTGGGATCCTCTGAGCTCAAGGGGCCAGACTACAGGCCAGAAGAAAGATACAGGCATCTGGCAAGGAAGGACTAAAAAAGAGGGCATTAAGTTTCCTTCTAGATTATTCTATCCAGCTAAAAATGGAAGTGTCTGAGGCAGATAGTATTCAGGAACAAAGACCGGATGGCTGGCTAGATTCTCTTGTGCTGTAGTTATCAGGAACATGAACATGTAATAAAGAAGAAAATTGTTACAGGGGGAGCTAGCATTCTACAGCCTTGCTCATTATTAAGGTATAAGAGTAAGGAACACAGAGGCCAGGGCTCTTTTTTCAATGAATTCTTACAGCCTAAGAAGGATGAAGAGGCTGCCTATGGCAGATGAGAAAGAGCCCATCCACATTTTTGACATGTGTTTGGTTAGAAGCCTGGAGTCAAGTATGAGATCGAAAGGGTAAGATTCAGGGTGATTTTATTACTTGTTTATTTTCCGTCTGTGCCCAGTAGCTCCACAGAACAGAGATCTACACAAAATAGACTGTTTTGTTCACTGCTGTATCTCCAGTCCTTGGAGCAGTGGCTGGCATGTAAAAAGTGCTCGATAATTACTTTTGGAGAGGGTGAAGCAGGGAATGAAAGGAGAATTGTGGAGAGGGCAGCAGGGTAAGCAAACAGTCATCATAAGTGAGGAAGATACAGAGTCCAGATCTTCGGGGCCAGCAGGCCCAATAGAGAAGCTGTGAACACTGAAAGTCACCCCCTGGAACAGGAGGGTATGCGCATAGGCCCAAACAGAATTCTGCAGGACCTCAGCCCTGTGCTCCCGGCATTCCATGCTACTCTCTGATGACCCCCTAGGTACTTCCAACAAACATTCTAATTAGCATCTGCTAGTAAGGCCTGAATTATGCATATCTGAGCCCAACCTCCCCATGTACACAATTGAAGTAATATATCTTTCAGGATTGTTGTGACGATCAGATTTCAGTAATATATGTGAAGTACGCAGCACTTGGCAATGATTAGTACTCAACAAACAGTAGTTATTGTTGTTATAAAATAATACAGATAGTTTATTTAAAGTTTGGATTTAGATTGTTTTCTTAATTATTGGATGTTCATCGTGATTAGTTGTTTTAGAAAAATTAAAAGGCATACTTTGCTTTAAAAAAATTAAAAAAAAAAAAAGAAGGAGCAGTAGATAAAGTTACTTGTGACACTGATCTTAGGTAAAATGTATGCTTGTAGAGCAAGTCCCGGAATACAGAATCAAGGCATTGACAGCTCTGGCCCCTAAGAGGGAAGCAACACTAAAAACATGGCATATTTGATAAGTATCACACATGAGGTAAAGCAGGGAAAAAAATGAAATCCCTAAGAAAAATGTGTTCAGCCAGTGTAACCTGTTGGACTGGGTTTGTTATTATTGTTTTGTAGAGGTGGGGTCTTGCTATCTTGTCCAGGGGTCTTGAACTCCTGGCTTCCAGTGACCCTCTCTCTTCAGCCTCTCAAGGTATTAGGATTACAAGCGTGAGCCAATACACCAGGACTGTTTTTTTTTTTTTTTTTTGAGAGTAGTTTATAGCAAGATAAAATAGACAATAAATAACTGGACTCAAAACAGGCCAAGAAAATGATCCTGCCATATTTTACCTGCCTGTTCCTAGCAGACTTTTCCCAAGAGACTCCCAAGACTCCTAAGAGACCTCCACAAACAGATGGGTGTGAATAATAAACTGGCTGTGTAGGCTTTCTAGGGGCTGATGCAATGATACAACCCACGCTCTTTTTGTCTCTTCTATTTGAGGGTGCTCTGAGCTTGTCTTTGCAAAAAGATGCATATACGAATATTTTTTTCTTCTGTGTCATTAAAATTTCACACTTACATGCCCTGTGGTGAGTGTTTCAAATATGTATTCATGAAGTGCTTTCTCATAACTATTAAGAGACTCCATTTTTATGTACCACATTTCACTGAAAAGGTGTCTTGGGTGATTGAAATCATTAATTCAGAAATAACAAGATCGGTCTTGCCAGACAGAAGACTGCTATAACACAAGATCAACATAGGATTCTGACACTTATCCCCACACTGAATTGCATTGGAGTATGTTATTAAAAACACAGTTTGAGTTACTTGGGATTAACTCAGTAAATCCCAATTATTTACACTTACAAAAGGATGAAATACACTTAATAGAACAAAATCACTAATCTGAAATCATGTTCATTTTCCCTTTGGAAAGCAGTTAGAGACACGTATTCAGAGGCCTAAAATAATCCGAGTTGATTCTCCCACCCCTCCCCTCTTCATTCCCCTTTGCACACATACCCAGGCCAGAAACCTTGCAGTTAATCAAGTCCCTCTCTGTTGTCCTTACCCACAAGATCTCTTGTTCCCCAATACTTGTCACCACTGTTTCTTCTCTGCTCCCCTCATTTAGGTTCTCATCACCTCTGGATTACTTCTTGTCTTGTTCTGCTCAGAGCTATTGCACAGCACAGGACCAAGGGGCACCATTTATACTGACTACAAAGTGAATAGTGTCCCTTGGAGCTGGCAACGTAATGGCCTTGCCACCTGCCTTCCTTCACTTGCCCTCTTAGTCACCTTTTAATGCAAGCATGGTAATGGTGCTGCATTTCTTAAAATCTTAAAAATTAATTGAAATAATGTTGAAGATGATCATAACGGCAGGTACATGTCCTGTGCCATGCACAACGCTAACCAAGCATTTTACATTTCTTAACTTGTTTAGTTCTTACAGCAATTCTATGAGGCAGGCACTATGATTATTCCTGGTTTACAGATGATGAAACAAGGTTCAGTGTTGAATAATTTGCTCAAGGTCATACAATTCTATGGCTCCCTTTCACTTGGGGGTGGAATAACCGTGGTTCAGAGCATGACTCGAACAGTGGCTACCTGTGCTGAAACCTCATCAGCTGTTGAGGATTACATGAGTTAGATCAACGTAAAGTGGATTTAGTGAGGCCCCCAAGTTAGCTCATGTTGTTATTATTAGTATTTCAGGATACAGCTCAAATTGGCGAGAATACGACACATCCAAAGTGCCTGCATCTCTTTCCAGCTTCGTCTCTGTCCACGGACCCTTTTGTATTCCAGTTGTTTCCCCAAAGGACACTATTGATGCACTTCCGGTTTCTCTGCATACCTGAATCCTCTTTCTGGGACACTGTTTTCTTCTTTGACAGGTAAATATTATTCACTCATGACACTTTGTCTGATCCCTCCATGCTGCCAGAAGCACTTTGTTACCCCCAAAGCACACAGTGCCTTTTTCTATTACTTCACCAGGTTTCTGACATGATATTTTTGCATATAGGTCTTCCTGCTGGACTGTGAGTTCTTAGAGAGCTGGGCCCTCTAATAAGCAGAATCTGCTTATTACATAGCCTGTACTGATGTGGCGCCTGGCATCTGGAATGACCTAAATCTTATGCAGAATTTGTTGCCCAATTTTTCTACTCCAAAGTAAGTAGTTTTGACTTATAATAAACTGCTTATCAGTATAAATATAGCATTCCTATTGATAGCTTATTGTTTGGATGTTATTTACCCAATCTCTAAAAATTGCTTCATTTATAACATAGTTCAAAGATGTCTTCCACTGTCAGTAAAAACTGAATATCACCTTAAGAGAATATGCCTGGTACTGTTTTGGAGCAGCTGGTTTTGGCCAGCTATGTGCTCAGACACGCCTCTGCTGCTCTCTACTGTCCACAATTACTCAGTAGACCTTTAAGTCTGCACATGTAGCAAACCACTGGGGAAGAAATAGAAACATTTACTTTATCTAGACTTCACCCCAATTTATTTTGGTAGACGTACATACCATAAGTAGTCGATCCATCTGGAGCAGTAAATATTTTTAGAAAATCCATTCTCAAGGATTTCCAGCGGGCATTATTTACAATCATCATTCTCTAACCTCTCAGAGAGGTTATTTTTAATGAGTTCCAATGTGAACTACTTGGTCCCTTGCTTTGTTGTGCTGGCTTTTGACAGTGTTATGGTTCAACCTACACAACGTATTGTTTCAATGCCTTCACAATAAGACCTGGATGCTTGTCAGATAACATAATCTACAAAGTGCACGAATAAAGGAATAGAAGGTCATAATAACTCTTCGCCTTGCCTCATGAGAACACCAGATGCTATAAAACCAAATTCAGTGTTCAGTGTATACATTTGTTATTTCCAACACCCATAGGATCAGAATTTAAGGGTGGATACAACTAAAAATCACAGTACAGCAGAGAATTGCAGTGATATTTATGACTCTTGTGTTAAGTGTTTCCAAGAGAAGGAAAGGCACATTTTAAAGCAGCCAAAATAATTTAAAAGCTGTAATTGTGTGTGTGTATACATGTATGCACAAATGTTCAAAGGAGATGTATTTACCTTAGTTTAGTGGGGATTGATCTCAAGTACCAAGATCTAAATCAAGCTGCTTGTTGTAGTGGGTCTTACAATATACTAAATAAATAAATAAACAAATAAACAAATTGCTTGAACAGCCTACATTTTCTAGACAATTGCTATTGTTCTTTATCTACAGAATAAAGTGGTCTCTTCCCAGTTTCAGAAGCTGAGAGCTGAGTTTCCAGGGTCTCTTCAATGACTTGCCTATTCTCATTTACAGAACCTAACAATTCCCATGTTTAAGACTTTAAACCCATCTGGATCATGAAAATAGTGCCCTCTGCTGGAAAAAAATCAAGAGAAACTAGACTCACAAACTCTCTCCTTTTTTTTTTTTTTTTTTTCTCATTTTGGTTTCATTACCTGGAATACAGAAAAGAAACATTTATATTTGTTTTAGGAGTTAGCCTAGTATCCTCGCCTATGCCCTTATTAAGATAGATGCTCCATCAATCTATTCTATCCTGGAGTATTTAGGCTGTTTTGCCCAACATTTCTTTTTCAAAGCGAAAGCCTCACACCAAACATTGACTCCATATAGCTTTTTGACTGAGTAAATAGGGTTATTAGGTTACCACTTCTCTGCAAAGCGGCCAGAATACCTGTGTACATGAAGGAGAATATAAGAGAATGGAGGATTGTTCAAAAAGCATCTGAGGCCTACTCATTGCCCCTGCCAGGTTCCCAAACAGGAAGCCACTGGGGTGGTAAATATAACCCCAGTGAGTGAGTTACTCCAAAGGCACCTTTTGTAAAACTCTAACTTTGGGAGAAGTGGAGGCTGCATTGGATACATTCATAGTGAAACAAAAGGGCTGAAGTTGAAGAACATTTACAATATTAAAATCACTGACGTAACAAGGTGAAGAATTTGAGTGTTGTCTTTAATAGAAACTTTTTCTGCTGCTCTATAAAATAATGACCTCAACACTGTGCCACAACGCCACCATTGTCAAGGGTGCTCTATAAACACTGCTATGAGGATCCAACCCACTTTTAATTCTTTATCAGGGAAACAAGAGAGTCACAAGGTGATTGGCAGTGGAATCAAATGCTTTCCAATAGGGCTAGACTCATAAAAGAGCTTACAAAGGTTCAGTTCCTCTGAAACCAGGGCCCCTTTGGTGTCTGTGTGACCTAAGAGTGACCATTCTATAATAGAATGAATGGGAAACTGCCTGTTCACTATGAATCCTAAACAAGTCTAAGTAGTTCTTGTTGAATCATCAATGCCAAATCCTTAGGTCAGCAGAGGCCTGAAGTCATCTGTCATCCAAATATAAGAGGAGAGAGTCACATAAAGCCATGTGCAATGTTTAACCTCAGGCTCCAAGTATTTAATTTTGAGTCCTCTTTTCCTCATGGGCTGTCTTCAACTTTGCAAAACAACTTTAATGAAATGCAGCTGGATTCTGTACCCTTCCCAATAATGCAGGAGATGGGAAAAATGATCTTGCTTACTTGCCTACACCTTTTATATGCTCAAGTGAGAACGCACTATCAAAACCTTCTGAAACTTATGAAGCTGAATTCTGTCGCCAGTAACACATTTTATAGCTTTTAAAAGAAAAGCTATGGGGAATTTTGAGCAGGACCTGGGTATTTAGAAACACAGTTCACTCATTTAATTGGGAGCCGTACAGCTAAGCTTCAGACAATTTAAGTCTTAAACTTTCTCTTGGGGTTGTAAGGGCATTGATCTTAAAGTCCCTATTTAATTTTGTTCGACTCTGTGACCGCTTTTTGGCAGTAAGGGTCATCCCTGCCCTGCTCCCTCCCAGGTCTGAAGAGTGGGACATGGCATTCAGCATGTGTTAGTGAAAACACAGAAACAGCCAGCATTCTCCAGAGTACAGTTTTAGGACCTTTCTACTGCAGTGAAGCCATTTTGGTTATTTCCAGTAAATATTTATTTTATTTGGCCCCGTGCTTGGCTCCTTATTTTGTTAATTAGCATTATGTTTCATTCTAAATACTAAAATAGAAGCCTTTCAAGTTAGTGAGGATCCCAAATGCGTTTATAATAAAATGCTAATATCTTTGTAGCTTTGGGGATTTTGGTGTTGATAAACTGGAGGCCGTTTTGGAGAGAGGTCTAGCACTACAATAGAGCAGCATATTACAAAACCATGGCAGGTTTATTCTACTAAGAAATCACACCCCCAGACGCATCTGAAAAACTTCCTTTGGAAGATTGCAAAAGGCCAGATGCAATTTTTTTTTTTGCCTAAAAAATTAGTCTAGGAATATAAATATCAAATGTTTATGATTTTAGAAAGTCCAACTATCTGTCTAGAATTCTGGGTCAAAGTTAGCAGGTTAGGGTCAAGTTGTTTTTAAAGTTTCTCCGAATATGCAACAGATGACACTTTACATTTCCGGCTGTGTTCACCTATTCTAGAACAAAGCCCTAAATGTACTAGGAAATTTCCAATCAGGTAAGAAAAACAACAAAGAGAATGGGTGGATTCCTGAGGCGCGAGCATGCGGACGTTTTTTTAAAGTGTCGAACAAATCACCAAGAAATAATTTCTCTGAAGACACTGAGGGGACAGAAGTGGCATATAATTCCTATATATATTCTGTTTTTGCGCCTGTCCCCCGAAATGTTGCAGTCAAGTGGATCTCATGCTAACCGGCTTCCTGGCTCTGGTAGGTACCTGGGGCTGGAAGCTGGCTTCCACCTCTTTGCACCCTAAAAATTACCTCCCCATCTTTCCTCCCTTTCTCCCTTCCTCGGGCAATTTAGAGGGGAAAAAAAGTGTAAAGTTTTTTTTAATAGTCATTGATTACGTGTAAGATTTTTAAACTTCTTGTATCCTTCATTTTGGGGTATCAAGGGAAAGCTCAATGATAAGAACCTAATTTCTGCAAGGTTTGTGGCTAATAATGATGGTAAGTTTCAAGATGACTCTGAGCTTGTGATGGAAGTCAGTAAGTATTCTCTCAGTAACTATTGTGGGCTGGGTGTTACAGCAGATGAAGAGCAAAGAAAGACACCATCCTTCATCTCAAGCTTGCTTTCTTGTAGTCTAGAAATTTAAGAACTTAAATTAGGTACTTTTAATCCCATGATTCTAAAAGCACCTAATTTAGTTCTTAAATTTCTGAGACTAGAAGGAAGAATTCGGTAGTTGTGATAAACGAGGTTAAAATTCTAAGCCATATGATATTGACAATATTTGAACATTTTTATCTATAAAATGGGAGTTTCATGTGGCTCGACCTAATACTTTGTGAGAATTTAGAGCTTGATACGTAATGTTCTGTAATTTTTAGTAGCAAAATCACGGTAGTTTGAAAGGATTTTAAAACAAATGACCTATGTATCACTCCCTTTCCCCCTTTGTTGTAATTACTTAATTTGTTTTTCTAAAATATAAATGAGCAAACTTTCATTTTCAAACAGCCATTTCTTTCTTCACAAACTTTCCGCCTCAAAACCGTGCTTTTCTAGATCTTGCTCTCCTTTTTGCCTCCTTTTCCTTGAAGTCTCCAGAGTATAGATTCCTCTGAAATATCTCTTTAAACAGAGTTCATAGAAAAGGGAGCCATCGCACCAAAGAAAGGAAAAAGTAGAGGACTAGCAATGTGCCATTATCCTAAGGCCTCTTGCAAATCAGAGTATGTGATAATTTCTTCACCGAACTAACTACAAGCAGCAGTATTTCTGTTCAGATTCATTTATCTCTATTTTTTTCATTCACCTGAATTATTTTTGTGCTTTTGGCATTGTTAACTGAGATGGCAATGGTACACACAACTATTCTGCCATCCACAAAAAATAAAACAACACATACAGCACTGCAATGCAATTCTCTCTCATCAAACTGATCAACTGTAAGAGCTAGGGTGTCATTTCCCCCATGTAGATGAGCTGCAGGTGACACAGCACAAGCAATGGGTGTCTCAGAAGATCCTACCAAAGTGCATATGAAGAGAAAGTGCCAG
Source organism: Ateles fusciceps (assembly GCA_036589455.1). NCBI lineage: Eukaryota > Metazoa > Chordata > Mammalia > Primates > Atelidae > Ateles > Ateles fusciceps. Next base: position 16,017,796 of record JAZHEH010000193.1, read on the forward strand.
GTTGAAACGTCTGCCAAGATCAGAGAGTGTGACGCCAACTCATTACTATACTGTTTTATACTATAGCATACTATAGTGTTTTATACTATAGTATACTATAGTGTTTCAGTATTTGACATGTTATATTTCAGTGTCAGACAAGTAAGGACTTTCCAGTGCATCCCTAAACTCTAACCCTGCAGGGGTCAGAATCTACAATTCATCAGCTGTGGGAGGAGAAGGAGAAACCTTACGTGAGGGAGAGAGAGGAGCCAGACATGCCTCCCGTCATCAACTGCAGCACACAGAAGCTGGGAGAGAGAAAATACTTTAACCGTAAATCAAACTCCGAGTTTTGACTGTGACATGGAGTTGGATTTACAAATTAGCAAATTAAGACTGTATTTCTTAAGGAGAACAGAAGAATTCTGTCCTCACCCAAGAATTCTGTCCTCACCCAAATATTCATCCTGGATAGGGGGAAGAACAGGATCCCGCTGAATAATTTAAAGAAACAGCGAAAAACAAAATAATGTTGCTTTAGGATCTGACCTTATGAACCATATTTGTCCAATGTCCTGGTTACACAGCTTAGAGTTCTCTGTCCTTGGGCTCGAGAAAGGCTTTAAGTGTGAGTGATGACGTCTGAGGGAGAACAGCCGCTGCTCATTCTCGGGTTTTTGAATGTCAAAAATTCAGGCTTCAACCTTTGAGACTCTTCTTTTTATAGTCTTGGCTCCCCCTTAATTCGTTACCTCAGCCATGAGGTACAGATGAAGACATCTTCTGAGGATGCCAAATCTCCATTTTAATAGTACTCCATGAAGGCTGTGGTTGAATTTCTGCGCTGGTTTTCCCTGAGGTACACTGACTCAGAGGCAACACAGTAGTAACACATTTCCATTTTACTATAGGATACAACCACTGTAGCAAGCTTTTCCGTTGATTATTTTCCTCTCCTGCTCTAATTTAATCTTGCTGCCTCCCCCCACCTTTTTGATGACTACAATGATATTAATACTTCTTGACTATAAAGATATGTATCACTATTTGCTATTGCATGAAAATGATAATTGCTATAATGTGTTGACCATCTACCTGTTCCAAATACTACATATATTTTATCTCTGATAGTTACAATAATCCTGGGGGGGGAAAAAGTAGCAGTATCTCCATCTTATAGAAAGAGAAACCTCAACAAAGAATGTCAGAGTTGCTCCAGTTTATAAAGTTATCACATCAGGGAGTCCAGACTCTCATCTGGGGTATGTTTAATCCCTGGTTCATTTGTTTCTGTAGGATGAACAGAGGGGTCAATCATTGGTTATGTGACTAACTTGTGGATTATTTTATTAGTCCTTTAGTCATGTTGGGTGAAATAAAAATCATGCTGTACCCATTAATTTCTCCTAATAGGATGTTATAAGACTGACCTGCCACCATGGATAAAGCATCCTAAGGAAAGGTGATGGAAACAGTCTTATTAGCTCGATAACTTCAGTTTCGTCTCTATCCATACTATCATTTCCATTATACTATAGTGTTTCAGTATTTGAAATGTTATAGCTTAGGAGTTCAACTTATGATAAAGACACTCTGTAACTTTCCCCAGTGTGTCAATTTCAAATATAGTGCAAAGAAAGAATAGAATGCCAGTGGAATGCTTATGGTAGTGACTTCAGAGGAGTTCAGAAATTTCTATCACACACAACCTTTGCTTCCTTGTTTACATAAAATAGACATCCCCTAATAATGTATGTTTTCCACTTTGGCATTGGATTCTATTCACCCTGATTCCTGTTTTCATTTCTTTCATTCTACTTCTTCCCAATCTGCCCGATACATTTTGCTTTCTCAAAATTCTGCCTTTTCTATTTGTTGCTAATGAGTTTTCTCCCTCTGTTCCCTTCTTTCCTGCTACCTCCTGATGCCCCCTCCCACCATCTCTGCTTACATATTTCTAGTCCTGCTGTTCGCCTCCCTTTATGTTTTCCTTCTTTGACTCTCTTCCCGTGTCTTCACTCTGCACATTCTGGCACCATCTCTCTCCTTCCCTCCCTCCTATCCTTCATGCCTCCTTCAACTCTTCCTCATTATTGTTGCATGTATAAATAGGCTCAAGGCAATCCATCATTTACGCACATGCTCTCAGATAATCTCCTGCTGCATCTCACAGACAGTAGTTAGCTGCAGCAGCAAATGTAACATGCTCATTTATTATCTTCTTAGGAGGGGTGCTGAAGCAGGGGTCAAAAATGAAAGAGACATCTCACATGATTCAGTGGCTTCTGAAGAATGAGCTGATGATAAGAAGAAAGCTGTTTTCTTACGTTTAAGATCAACTGCAAACATGTTTCTAATGAGACAAAGCTGCTGAAAAATATATAAGGCTCTGAATGAGACTAATCTCTGTCTTTTCAATGTGTTCTCATTAGTCTCATTCTACTATTACAATTAATAATAAGTTATTGCTGGGAATTTACAATGTGTCAGCCTTTCAGTGTTACTTTTCAAGTATTTAAAGTGAATTATCTAATTTAGGGATTTTCCTATGGTTGTACCATTTGTGTATTACATTAAGGAGACAAGCTAGTGGGGGAGAGCTGAGGCTGTTTGCTGAGCCATAGGTGGAGGCTATCTTTATTCCCACTTTTTGGATGAAGAAAATGAGGTAAGCAACTTGCCCAAGTGGAAGAACCATTTAAATTACAAAGTTAAAACTGGGTATTTTGGGACTTGAAATGACAAATGTATAATATACTATTCAGTATCGTATTCTCTTACTAAAGCATACACAAATTGAAGGCAGGTACTGTGCCTACCTTATTCATCCTGGCAGCTACTAGTTTTAGAAGAAAGAAAAAGAATAAGGGTAAGAGTCATGAAACATTTAAAGGATTGGTCTTTCTAACAAAAGAGAAATGTGGTGATCATAAAGAAACTGTCCACTGTTGTAACTCTTACGCCTCAGTTTTATCTTCACTTCCATCAGACTCTGGGCTCAGGTGATGATGGAGAATGTGGGAAAGTCTGGACTGACCTACCTGGATGTGGAGCACACCTGGTTGCAGGTGGAAATGCAAGGCAGGCCTCCAGAGTGCAAGATCAGATCCTGTGATGAGGGGTAGAGAGTGGGAGAGGAAGGGAGAAGGAAGTCCACTAAGAGGTATTAAAGGGTATTCTGGGGGCAGAAAGGGGGCTGAGTAGATCTGGCCTGCAGGGAAGCTTATTTTCACGTTAATATGGCGAGTCGTGGGAGGTAGATGGTTGGTGTAGAGTATGCTTGGTGAGATGTAATTTTAATAACAACGTTGACATGCACTAAATATTATCCCCTGTCTGAAGCACTTTGTAAGTGTTACCTTATTTCCTCTTCACCAAAGTCTCTGGGATTGGTATTATTATTCCTCCCTTTTAAACAAAATTGAAGTAAGTTGTCAAAGTTTTAATGACAGTGAAAGGCACACTGTGGAGTCACTCCCAGCTATGTTGATTTCAAAGTCCACATTCTTGCCCTCTACCTTAGGAGGGGGGGATTGGGGTTCAGGGGAGAACCTCTACCAACAACTGGACTAAGGGGAGGATGGAAGGTTCCCGAACCTGGAGGATCAGGGAAATTATACAGCTTTGGAGGATGGGCTTGGCCTTGGAGGACAAGACTGGCACCCAGAGACAAAGTTCAGTGAAGGTTTGAGGAGAGGAGCTGGATTAAGGGCCTGGTTATTAGTGCCCCACGTCTGAGCAGAACAGTCTCAAGATGACTTGACATTGCTCCACCCAACTTCCAAATGAGGGAAGTGGCTTGAATTCTCTCTGGCTAAGAAGTGTATCGGTTCTGAAACCGAGGGTGTAGCTATAGCTGTGGAAATGGGAGGGCTGTGCAGTAAGAAATGCATTCTGCCATTAAATTTTGAGTTCAGCTTGTTTTATCTGCCAGTGTCTGTCCCAAAGCGATCTCAAATCCTTTTGGAATGAGGTAGGGTATAAACTTAAAAAATGTACATGTCTACATAGTGAATACATTTCCCCCAAGCAGCCTTAAAAAGTGTGTGTCTATTTTTCTTAAGTATTTTTTTTATTTAATTGAATATTTTCTTTATATGCAGCAACTAAATCATCAAAATACTTTGAGTGGCTCACTAGGATGCATATCTAGAATCAGCTCCGTGTTTTGGTCTCAAGTGTGTTTGCAGGTTCCACATAATTTTTTACTTATATTGTTTATCTGCTCAAAATGACTGCTTCAAGAAAACTGAAGACACAAAGACAGTGGCAAGGGGCTGGCACACAGGGTGAAATAAAAATGCCACTGCAGTCATACCAGGCAAAAGTTGGCAATATGGCTGGATTTCCACCCCAAGTTTCCAAACTCCGATGATAAAAATGGTCATAAAATTAATTGGAATCATTTTAGCTCTCTAGCACAGGTACTTTTCTTTTGACACAGAAATTATTTATAGACTGCTTTGTGCTTAGTAATAAATAGCCTCAGAAAAAGCCTCTGGAGACGGAAGGAAGTGTGGGAGATACTGGGTTGTCAAAACGATGACTGGGGGCATGAGCTGCAGGTCTTGGCAGTGCCACGGCGAGGGGAACGAGGCGCAGACTGCTTTGCTTGGCCCCCAGCCCTCCTCCCACCCCTGAGGCTGGTCCAGCCTAGACAGCTGGGTTTGGAGCAGCTCCTATTCAGGGGCAACTCCCCCACAGGCTGGGAGTGGGGCTGCTCCTGGGGCATCCTCAGGCCAGCAGTTCCTCTGGATGGTTGGGGGGAGAGATGAAAAGACCTAGAGGGCTGTGGATCACAGCTGGGTGTTCCTGAGGGAGCCCAGGCATTCTGGACCAGTCCTGGATGAACTCTGACCAAACCTAGATCTCCTGTTTTTCTTCACACTGCCTTGCTACTTCAGTTTTCTTCAAAACCCTAACATTTCACTAGCCTCTTATACTGCCTATGACCACCCTGGAATTATGAGAGGGGAAGTGGAAAGAGCAGGGGACTTGGTGCCAGAGAACTGGATTCTACTTCTAGCTCTCCTAATCTTGACTTTGGGCCAGTCAATTAAACTTTGCCCAAGTCAGTGCCCTCATCTGTCAAATAGAGGGTGGATGGCAAGCCTCACCGGTCAGTGTGGGATCTGGAGATCATCTGGCCCATTTGACACAAGGACCTTGTTTTAGAGATGAATAAACCAAGGTATCAAACAGCCTCAAGCTCCCCCTGGACTCTCAGGTGGCGTGGGGACCACATTTGAACTCCAGGGCTCCTGCCCTTCCTCTACTCCACTCGACATATATACACACTGTTGGGATTAAAGTACTGTCTGCTGTGAGACTCCATGGAGCAATTTAGACTGACACTGACACAGTTTCTGTCCTCACTGTGCAATGCAAAGAAATCCCCTCATTAACAATATGAGAGAACGAGAATATCTGCATCTGCATAATATCATACACTATATTTATCATCATCATCATCATCGAAAAAAAAAGCTTTACAAACACCTACTGTGTTAATGATCCCAACCAACATCTGTTGCTGGAGAGGAAATTAATTTACTTACAAATAATAGCTACGTAGGAAAGAAAGCAAACTGATACCACAGAGCAGCAGTCCTCAACCTTTTTGGTAGTAGGGACCAGTTTCGTGGAAGACAGTTTTTCCATGAATGGGGGTGGAGGGTGGGGTGGAGATGGTTTCAGGATGATTCAAGTGCATTACATTTATTGTGAACGTTATTTCTATTATTGTATTTTAATATATAATGAAATAACTATACAACTTATCATAATGTAGAATCAGTGGGAGCCCTGAGCTGGTTTTCCTTCAACTAGATGGTCCCATCTAGAGTGATGGGAGACAGTGACAGACCAGCAGGCATTAGATTCTCACAAGGAGCACGGAACCCAGATCCCTCCCAAAGGCAGTTCACAATAGGGTTCGCACTCCTATGCGAATCTAATGCTGCTGCTGATCTGACAGGAGGCGGAGCTCAGGCTGTGATTCTCCCTTGCCCACCACTCACCTCCTGCTGTGCAGCCTGGTTCCTAACAGGCCATGGACCAGTATCGGTCTGTGGCCCAGGAATTAGGGACCCTTGCCACAGATCAGCTTGGTGTTTACTTGTGTCTCCTCTTCTAGATTAAGTTTCTTAAGAGCAAGAACTGAGTCATTTCTGTTTGATCAGCACGTAGCATCATGCCTGGTCTGGGTAAGAGAAATGAAGATTATGGATAATCCAAAAGCCTTCAATCTCCTTTCACGCCTTTCCCACCTTTCCCCATAAACCTTTGTTGAAGATTGCTGTGGAAGTAATGCCTGCTTTGAGGAATTAACACCTCTCTTGATACCATTACAAGGAAAGGGGCAAAGAAAGAGTGGCTGAAGGAAAAGGAGAGGGGGAGGGGTTGAAAATTCTAAATAGCAGGTTGGTTATAAGTGGTCCATCATGGTATTTCATGTGCATTCCACTGCTGTGTTATGTCCCATGTATGAGGTCTGAGGGTGCCCTATTACCTCGTGGTCTAAAACCCAGTAAAGAACAAGAGTTCCAAATTAGCTTGTGAAGCCTCAGCGGTGGCAAAGAGGAAGACTGGTCCCGCTGGTGGCAGTAAAGCTGGGCTGTCAATGCCGGATCTAGCCAGAGTGTCACTCTGTGCCTATACAACATTAAACAAACGACCAAAATCCTGGTACTCCCTTTTGAGTCACTTTCCTCCTCAATCTCTAGTTCAAAGAGAATAAAGCCTAAGCAAAAAGACACCTCGATTGTGGAAGTGTTTCCTCACACATTTACACCCCCTGAGTCAGTCAGGGTCCAGACTTACTTGAAATCCTACATGCTGAAAGAGACGGGGATGCGCAAGGTCATGATGACTTTCCAAGTCTCTCTAGCCATTAGGACCCACTGCCTCCCAAGTTGGAGCAAGGAGGTCTTGGCGATTTTATGTGCAGACGATAACAGAGCAATGATAAAAACCCTCCAGCTGGAGCGGAGTCGCCTGTCACTGGAGCCTCCAGCCCCGTTTCCTGTGCGAGGCACATTGGAAACACATTGGTGTTGTTTTCCCTTTTTAAATGCTGTTTTATGTTTCAGCTTTCATGTTGTCCCAGTTACTGCACTGCGGCGTCTTCACATACCAACTCAATGTGTTTCATGTTCATTTGGAGAGAATGTTCCCTCCCTTCTCCTTCTAAGACATAAAAAGGAAGATGCTGCTGTCGTGGATAAGCAGCTATAGGAGTAAACGGGGCTTGGGGTGAGAAGAGGGGGAACAAACTGAAATTCTAACTAATCTGGCCCATCTCATCTCAGAAAACCAGAACTCTATGAATGATTTATGATTCTCCTGACCCTCACAGCAATGCAGATTGTGGCTCTTGCCAAGAACAAATTAGGCTGTCTGCATCTGTTACTTTTCCCCACCGAGAAAATCTTGTGTGAGGAAGGAGCAAGGTCAGCGGCCAGGACAAAGGATCAACCCAAGAGAAGGAAACGATAAGGCGGCATTCCAGTGCTTCTATTGGAAATGCTGCTCAATCAAGTCTGTTCAAAACTCAGAATGAGCACTTGGTTGCATGTGTGCATCTAAAATACTCAGAATAAACAACAAAATAAAATATTTGGAATAGCGGTGCCATGAGGCACATTCCAAATGTTTAACTCGTATCTTGCTTCAGGGGCATGCATGACTCTGGGCCAGCTATTGACTAGGTTTGGCTCAGGTAACCTTGACCTTATTCCCCTAGACTGAGGGTACCTGTCCATGCCACAGCCCTGGAAATCTTTAGGACTGAATCTCTCTGCCCTTGGGCTCCTACTGTGTCCAGCAAGTTGTTATTGTTGGCTCCATGTGTAGCTTTTGAAGGGAGCTTGAGGTTTCCCCTCCTCCCACTCAACTCCCAAAAGAAAGGCCCTCTGCACTCGGATCAAGGAAGCAAAGAGCTCTCAGGAAAACACAGGTGGGCCCTGGTGTTAGGGGCAACTGGAACTTTCCGTGGCAGAAATAAAAAGGTGAAAGAGCCTATTGTAGTGTGTCTTCTCATCCTTCTCAGGCACAGACGCAGACAGATAAGCCTCTTACTTGTGGGGGCCCACTTTGGAGTAGAACCAGAGGATGGGGAGGTCTGGAGTGGATAAAGCCAACACTTGCTGGTCTAGTCTTCAGGGGAAGGGCTTTTTAAGGCCGCTTTTACATTTTACTGCTGGCCGGGGGGAATGGTAAAGCATCAGAAAGGCCAACCTCAGGGTTTAGGGCTGGGGAAAACAGGTCCCTTCACCTCCAGGGGAAGTAGACTTCAGGGCAAAAACAGACCCAGAGGCTTCTATATCGTATAACCCCCTCACCAATGTAGACAGTCAGATGAGGAGTTAGGGTCAAACCCCAACTATTTGAGGAGGAGTCTGTCTTTGCCCAGGTCTTCTATGACTATACCCCTGGAAGCCCGTGGACTCTGGAATTTGGCATGGTGGTAAAAATCTTTTCTCAAGAGACACACAACTAAAAGTTAAGATAGTCTGGCATGGTCTGACTACTAATCAAGAGTAGTAACATTATTTTCCTTATATTCTTCCTTCTTAGATGATCTAATTCTTTCAAACACCTGGTAGAATATTGGTATAAATGCAACAGACTTTTGAGTTGATGAAATCCAACCCCTTCATTTTACAGATGCTTAAGTTAGGATCCACAGAGATTATTTCTCTAGGCTCGGCCACCCCGTTAGCTAGTGGTGCAACTGAGACCAGCGCACAAGGAAAGCTGCAGTCATTGGCAAGGCCTGGAGAATTTAAAACGACACGTAACACTGAAGGGGTAAAATCTTAGCAATCATCCGTCAGATACTGAGTAAGGTCCTACTATGTGCTAGGCACTGCAGGCTGAAGTGTGAGGTCAGACAGACACAGCCACTGACCTCACAGGAGATATATAAAATACTGTAAGTACCAAACAAGAAATGGAAGCAAGGCTAGTTTTACTTCAAAGAAGAATGAGTGCTTTGCATCATGAGAAACTAGTAGGTACCTTGGCCAACTGTGTATTCAGCCATCAGAGTACCTCAAAGATAAGAGATTACATCCTTCCTGTTCATATATATGAATGTATTATTTCCACATTCATGAAAATGAAAGGGAATGTTAATTTCAAAAGAACTATCTCAGCTTTCCTAGTGCCAACCCCTTCAGCCCCAGCTGGAGAAACAGCTGTAGGTGTGGAGCCACGCTTCTCTGTAGCCAGAAGGAACTCCTTCCTGGTAAGAGCATGCAAAAAGAAGACTGATGCTCAACCACAGCTGACATGAATGACACTCATAAATGTACTGTGCATTTACTCCTGACTCTGCAAAAATGAGAAACCAGAGTGATGCTTCAAAATACTACGGGAAATACTTTTGAGTAATAATAATAATATTAACAATAATAATATGGCATGTCATTAAAATACTGTGTAGACTAAAACACATTTTGGGGTGTTATGATCCATTCCAATAGTCCCTTAGCTATAGGGTTGGAAAACAAAGTTCCATGAAAATAAACCCTCATCTGGGGCAAAAACCACCTTAACCTCTTCTATAAATCCAACCAAATATATATTTCCTACTATTTCCCTCTGAAATTTAATTGAGGGCATTTTGAATTAGCAATAAGGGTTAATACATGCAGTTGACTTTTAAAGAATCAGATTATTACTTTTAAGAACTAAGATGAACCTTCAAGAGTGTTAGCAAGTAAAATCCCTGGAGATCTGCTTTAACAGATTGACAAGGACTACATATAATTAGCATCCCGATTGCCTATACCCTAAAACCTTGTTTACACCAATCAATTGAGTTGACACCCCTAATTTCACAGGACAAAGAGACTTCAGTCCAATACGAGTGTGAATGACCACAATGAGGCTACTCAAAATGAGTAGACTGTGAATGAATTCATTTGTATTTCATTAAATAACTCTCATTAGATTGCAGTTCCGTTCCTCTTGCCCAGAGGTAGTGTATTACTAAATGGCTGGGGGCAGGAAGGAGGTGACACTAATCAGAGGGAACTGTGGGAGTTCTCAACATGAGAAGGGCATTTGTTTTTCTTTGTTCCGGTTTCTGCCTTGATGAAAAATTGGTAAAAACAAATTGTACTAAGACATTTCACATTCAACCCAGCTGATTGTGTGTCTGACAGGACCTGGGTGTGTGTGGAGGGCAGAGACATCAAGGTAAAATGTAATAAGGGTCATGTTTCTTCTGCCAACCCCTATTACATACTGTTTGACATTCTCATCCATCTGACAATCAGCTTTATACTTCGTGCTTGCTTCTTCTATAATGTTGTTTTTGGGTAAACCATGACTTTCGAAATCACCAAAACAGAGGACCACCTGTTGCATTATGATCAGCAAGGTTCAATGTCAGGTCACTGTGAGAGTCTAAAGAGGTGTCAGAGATGAGTTCTTTGCTTTCCTCTGTGATCCTTCTGGACTGTTCTGGGCAGTGAGAGGGATGGCAATCGCTGAGCTGCCGGAACACTGGGCAGCCTCCTCTGGTCGGCATTTCTCCTGTGGTCTCTTTATTTACCTGTGTGTCCCACACAAGCCAGGTAGCTCCTCAGGGGCTGCATTTTCCTAATCTTTGCACTTCCTTCCAGCATCAAGCCCCCAGCACAGTGCGGGGGGACATAGCAGACGCTCACTAAATGATGGGACTGGATGATGGGATGTTGGGGGAGGCTGGACCTGCAAACTCAAGTGTTTTCATAGGGCACTGCCTTTGCTCCCTTTGGTATCCAGTCTGAGGGGAGCACAGCTTAACAAAGGCCAGAAGACCCTCATACCTGGAACGCCTATTAGGTGGCCAGGTGATGGTGGACATTTGAGTTCTATCGGAGGCTCCAAACAAATTTTGCTCTCAATATCTAAAAATCAAAAGATTGCCTATACAAATAGGGACTTTCAGCTTCTCTTGAAAAACTAGATACTACAACATTCAGCCCGCATTCCAACTCAGCAACAAGTGGCTGGAGCTGAACAGCAGCTGCTCCCTTTAGGTGGGACACAGTCTCCGACCATCCAGATTCATGTTTATACTATCTGTGTGGCTCCTTGAGGCATCTGACTTTGCACCTGTTCTACTGCAGGACAGGTTAGAAATCCAGACAGATTACGTACAGAGGAGCTAGGGGAACCATAAGCTGAGTCCCGAGTCCCAGAGTTCCCAAGCCATAGCACCAAGCATCACGTCACCCAGAGTCTTGGCCTATCTTCTAGGCCAGCCTGCTATCCCTGGTCCTTGCTGTGGGCATCTTTTGAACAGGTTTGGTAGATTTGTGCCAGCAGAGAGAAGCAACAGTTCCTCATATGGGAAGGGCAACCAGTTGTTACAGACCTGTTACACTAACGTCATAACCACTCAACATGTGCTTGTTGATTGACAGGAGGCGGAGCTCAGGCAGTAAAAAAGGGTCTGTGCCTACTCCTCACCTCCTGCTATGCCACCCGGTTCCTAACAGGCAAACGACCTATACCAGTCCATGGCCCGGGGTTTGGGACCCCTGCTCCAGAAGGATCTAGCATTCTTTTAGCACTGAAGTCATTAATCAAGAACAATGAATTACATTATAGTAAACACTATGACACTGGCTGCTTTCTTTGTAAAACAACACTAGCAATTTTGATACTTCTCAAATACGACTTTGCTACATAGTAATCAAAAATAACTGCAGTTACATACTAAAGTGTAGCCACCTCCTTAGAACTACCTTTGCTGGAGGGCTGTTTAGTGTTCATGTTGTCTTTGGGGAGGGTGAAGAGAACTGAAGACGTCTCCCACAAAGGGGGCTTCTACAGTGAGAATTTGTAAATTGTTGTCCTTTGTACCAGGACAATCAAGTGAGCACATACCAGCATGAGAATTAACCCTAATTACACTGAAGAATTTACACTAGAGGCACAGTACTTTCCTTTCAGCTTTACTGATTTGCCTTTTACCCAGTTGTTTTTTCCATTATTTTGTTTAGCTTTGTTTATTTGGCTTGATTAGGTGGTTTGCTTGACTTGCAATGCAAAAAAGATGAAAATTTGGCTTTTATTTACTTGTAAAAGGAATTTCTATGTTGCATGGGGAATCCTGCTTAGCTTTATTAATAATTAAAACAAACTAGTTTTCCAGATGAAAGGTAGACTAGTAAGATTACTGTTTTAGTAGTTTAATATTTTAACAGGGAAATAGGTGTATAGGACAATACAAGAGGGTGAAGTGCAATTAAAATTTGAACAATCCAAATTGACTTTAAATTCCTATGTGTATGTTTGGGAAAATGGATATGTAGATATATTCAAGGAGAGAGAGAGCTTATATTTATTGTGGACCAAGCATTGTACTAGACACTTTACCTACAAGTCTCACTTAATCCTCAGAGTAAATTTATGAGATGCATTATTATGCCATTTTACAGATGAGGACACAGAGGGTCTCACAGTTTACATAATTAGCCCAAACTAAGTAGTACGCTATAAAGCTAAGACTTGAATCCAAGGTATCTGCCTACAAAGCTTATGTTCTTTCCACCATGTGCTATTAAGTGATCTTGTGGTTTACTGAATAATAAATATTCAATAACTATTGGATATCCTGTAATAATCTGACAGCTTGGTCATAGTTGTCAAGAAGGGGAAGAAGAAGGTCAGAATGATATGGTTCAAAAAAGGAAGCATCAGAGCAGAAAGAGGCACCGAGAGAGGCCCCTTATGAGAAGCGCACGGATAAGGGGATGATGGAGACAGGGTTCAAAGGTGGTGTAGTAAATAACCATGACTATCTCCCTTCTCTCTATAAAGGATTCTAGTGGTAAGTAGCTGGATTTCCAAGCCAAACAGGGAGCCAGAGATGAGGATAGGTTAGAGAAGGCAGATTTGCTTGATAAATTTAGAAGGCCTGGAGAGGATACCACCACCAGACGGCACCAACATTGCTTGTCTGGTATACAGCACTGGGTGGGGTATCTTTCTTCCTCCTATTAACAACTGCGACCATGCTTAATATCACTGGGCAGGGGTGAGTTTTCTTCCTATTAACAACAACCACTACTAGGATTACTATCCCCGCCACTACCAGTCTTGCACTTAGTCAGCATTGGTTTCAACTCAACTAACATTTCTTGAGCCCCTCCTATGAACCTTGTTATGGTTTTAGGCATTGGGTATGAGGGTATGGTAAAGAAAAGACAATCCCTGACTTCTGGAACTTAAAGATCTGTAATCAAATATATAAATAAATAGGTCTCTACTGCATTTAAGCTCTACAAGTTCAGAGACCTATTGTACTAATCTGTTCTCGCACGGCTGCAAAGAAACACCTAAGGCTGGGCAATTTATAAGGAAAAGAGGTTAAACTGGCTCGTGGTTCCCCAAGCTGTACAGGAAGCCTGGTGGAATCTGCTTCTAGGGAGGCCTCAGGGAGCTTTTACTCATGGCAGAAGACAAAACGGGAGCAGATATCCTACAGGGTGGAGCAGGAGGAACAGAGAGAGGTGAGAGGTGCTACAGACTTTTAAACAACCAGATCTCATGACAATTTACTCACTATCAGGAGAACGGCACTGAGGGCATAGCGTTAACCCATTCACAAGAACTCCGCCCCCATGATCCAGTCCCCTCCCATCAGGCCCCACCACCAACACTGGAGATTACAGTTCAACAGCGATTTGGGTGGGGACACAGATCTAAACCAGATCCCTCCTCTCTCTTTTCCCATTCTCTCTCACTTTCGTCCTTCTTTTCTTTCATTCATGCCAAATGGCAGGCACTGTTCTTGGTCCTGGGAGTAGAGTGATAAACAAAAGACAAGGATCTCTGTCCTCATGAGGCTTACGTTCTAGAGCTGTGCTGTTCAATACAGTAGTCAGCAGCCACATGTCGCTATTTACATGTACATTTAAAGGAACAGAATAACACATTTGGTTCTTCAGTTGCACGAGCCACATTTCAAGTGCTCAGTAGCCATCTATGGACAGCAGCTATCATACTGGGTGGTGCAGATATAGGACATTTCCATCTTCACAGAATGTTCTACTAGATAGCACTGTCGTGAAGTTTTATTTGCAGTTAGATTTTTAGAATCTACCACTGTGCCTGGCACATAGCAAGCAGTATTAAACTGTCATTAAATGTTAAAGTAGGGTGATAAGGACAACAGTGAAGTGATGTCCCTGGACAGAAATTGCACAGAGGAGGAAGTACTTAATGGGATGGGGTCACGGCATATCTCCCAGAGGAGAGAGGAACAGGTGATAGGATTTGAACTATGATAAAAAGTTGTGATGTACATTTGGTCAATGAAGGCAGCTTGCTCCAACTCTAAGGAGGACAGTATAAAAGGATTCCTTTCAAAGTTAAATCCCAACCTTCAGGCTAGCATTGGTCAGATGCTTCTTGGATGGGTAGGCTGAAACATGGGGGAAGACGAAAAGGGCACAATCACAGTTTTCAAACCCCTGAGGAATTCTCATGAGGAGGATGTAAACAAAAAGCATGCCCTCCTTAGTTTAGGAAATAAACAGTTTGCAATAAATGTCTGAAATAGTCCTGGTTGTTAAGTATTACTATGCTCTTCAAAATGAATGCTCTGTGAGGCCTTCCTTTTAATCAGCAAATATGCTAGTCAGAGCCTTCTATAAAAAGAAGCACTACTTAGGTGTCCATTCCTTAGCCACAAAAGGAAGCTGAATAACAACATGCACACGATATGTGGTCAGTGATGGAGACCTCTGAGGTTGGACTCAGAATAGCTCTAGTCTAGAACTGCCCAATCCAGTGGGTATCTCAGCCACACAAGAACCAGAAGATTGGAGAGCATGGAAAGGAACATAAACATGGGCCACACGGAGGCCAGGGTAGGTCAACTTCCATTACCCATGTCTGCTTACCAGAGAAATAGAAAGGCAATTATCTGCATAAAGGTGACCTGGTGGCTGGCCAGATACCCACTGTCATTGTAATCAGAATAAGTCCCATAGCTAACATTCAGATAGCCCTTATGCATGCCCAGCATTTACTACATTTAATTCCTACAATGACCCTACGAGATAGGTACCATGATGGTTCCTTTTGACAGAGGAAGCAACTGCGGCACATAGATGTTAAGTAGCTTGCCCAGGGTCACGCAGCTATGTAGTAAGTGGTAGAGCTAGAATTTGAAAGCATTGATTATATGCCAAGTGTGGATGGGGACAGAAGGGCCAAGGAGAGTAGGTGGTGAGCAGGTTCAACACTTGCATATACTGTCAGAGGCATTCTAGAAACTTCCTGTGGTAGATTCTCACCCTGACACCCTGAAGACAGGTGGTGCACCACTGGAAGTGAGGAAGAAAGTTGGGGGAAACCACTTATGGTTGGGGGTATTTTTAGGGGTAAAGTATCCATTCCTTCAGCCCCCATGAAAGCTCACTGCTCTCAGGAGAGACGGGAATTTCTTTCTTTCTTTTTTTTTTTTTTTTTGAGACAGAGTCTCGCCCTGTTGCCCAGGCTAGAGTGCCACTAGTGGCGTGATCTTGGCTCACTGCAACCTCTGCCTCCCAGGTTCAGTGATCCTCCTGCCTCAGCCTCCTGAGTAGCTGGGACTACAGGCGTGTGACACCACACCTAGATAATTTTTGTATTTTTAGTAGAGATGGGGTTTCACTATGTTGGCCAGGCTGGTCTTGAACTCCTGACCTCAAGTGATCCACTCATCCTTGGCTCCCTCAAAGTGCTGGGATTATAGGTGTGAGCCACTGCACCCGGCCAGGATTTC
Organism: Ateles fusciceps; assembly: GCA_036589455.1. Lineage (NCBI taxonomy): Eukaryota > Metazoa > Chordata > Mammalia > Primates > Atelidae > Ateles > Ateles fusciceps. The sequence continues at coordinate 16,033,553 of JAZHEH010000193.1, forward strand.
TACTCTTAACTTTGGTCATGACTTCACTCCCCAAGTCCATGGACACAAAAGTAATAGATGTTGAAGAGAGCTGCAAATTCTGTACTTTTTCATAAAGTTCCAAGGGGAGTAAATAGCAGTAAGCCACCACTGCTGATCTCTGCTGATAGGAAAGCCCCTGGCTTGCCTCCCAGAGGTCAGGCATCTGACTCTGCTCAGCCAAGAACAAGAGCCCCAAGTCTGGGCCAACTCTGCACCCACAACCACTTGCACTTTTTCATAAGGAGAAGTTTGTGAGGTTTCCCTGTCCTTACACATTAAAGAGACAGCTGTAAGTGCTCTAAGACCTTCATGTTCCTTCATCGATAAGTAAGGCTGATTATTCCATTAAAACAGACTCCTGTTTTGGGAAAGATGATTCATTTTCTTAAATTTGCATCTATTTCCTGAAGTCCTTTGGCCCCTTAGAGAAGGGTCAAGCTATAATAAGATGGAACAATAAAACTTTCAATCAGAGAGACACAAAGAGTATTATATTTAAAAAAAAGGATTATATGCTCTTATTCTGACTGAAGCAAGCTTCATAGTTGTGCTTTAGAGTAACATCTAGATTCTACTGAAATCTTCTACCTTGAGTGTGCATTCACAAATGTCAAGCCATCATTCACCAACAGGGCTTTCTGTCATGTATGTCATTATACCAACTGGAGAACATGCCCTGGAATAAGCCCTCCTGAGTGTTATGCCCCCCCACCCACACTCCAGGAGAAAGAGGAAGGAAGGGGATCCAGCACTGTGTGAGTTTCCAGTGGAACCTTTCCCTCCCTGACTCCTGCCTCTCTTTCAAGCCTCACTGCCTCATGACTGCAGTCTGCCTTGGGAACCATCGGGACCATCACCAGCATGTCCTGCATCCCTTTGGACATCTGTCAACAGATGGTCCAAGTCATTCCTCATCACTCCTGTTCCCGACATGGGCTCTGCAAATCCCTGCTCTCCCTCCTGCCCAGCCCCCAATCACTGTGCCTTCTGGGACTCATGTCCATCACAAGCAAAAGGTTCTATGTTCTCAACTTCTTTGAAACTTCCCTTCACCTTTTTGCTCTACCTAAACCTGGCTCTCCCCCTCTCCCATAGCTCTCTCAAGTAGCAGTTATTTTCTCTCCCACAAACGTCACACCATTAGGCCTGGAGGTGAAGTAGATATTTGTCTTTCATCAACAATAGGAGCAATATTGCCAACAGCAGCTCGGCTTCAGGAATACCCGGAGATTTTACTTGTTTGGCTTTAGAAGCAAACTACTTTAATGGATTGAGTCCAGTCCAAGAATAAGGATATCTCTCCTGTCCTTGCTGAGTTACCTTACCGAAGTTATTAATAGCTTACTTAGTTAACCGAAGCAGGTTGTTTTCTTCAAATTCACAGGTTTTTATTGAGTACAACCTGTTCTGTTTTAGGTGTTGAGGCAAGTTTAAAATATAGTCTGTCCTCCCTAAACCTGATCTAGCTGGGGAAACAGAAGTTCCATGGGAAACGACTAAAGGCATGTAAGTGGTTTCCAAAGACCACATGTAAAACTCATTCTCATGCAGAGATCCCAGACTCCAGGCCTCTGGAAGTCAGGAAGGAGCATGGATTCAGGAACAGGCTGGGTAGAGGCCCTCACAAGCAAAGGGCATGGACCCCACCTGAGCAGGGCAGCTCCTGCTTGCTCTGGCCAACTGTGGCTGTGGCCTAGGTGTCCCAACAGCCAGATCTTCCATTTTTTTCAAGAGACACCAGAAATGCAGATTTTAAAATGAAAATATGGGCTGGGCATGGTGGCTTATGCCTATAATCCTAGCACTTTGGGAGGCCGAAGTGAGAGAGTTGCCTGAGGCCAGGAGTTTGAGACCAACCTGGGCAATGTAATGAGACCCTGTCTCTCCAAAAAAATTTAAAAATCAGCTGGGCATGGTGGTACACACCTGTAGTCCCAGCCACTCAGAAGGCTGGGGTAGGAGGATTGCTTGAGCCCAGGAGTTTAAGGTTACAGTGAGCGATGATCGCGTCACTGCACTGCAGCCTTGGCAACAGAGTAAGACCTTGTCTCAAAAAAATATATATACATATATATATATATATACACACATATACACACACGTATATAAATCTTTAATGATAACTGGTAATTTGAAAATGTAAAAGCACTGTGAGAGGTAGCTTAGTACAGAGTTAAGAGCATGGATTCTGGGGCTAGACTGTCTAGGTTCAAATCCTAGCTCAAGCACTTACTGTAAGTATGTTCTGGGGCAATCCACCTAACTTCTCTGTGTGTCAGCATCTGCACCTGTAAAATGAAGGTAATAATAGTAACCAGCTCTAAGTGTGGCTTCACAGCACCTGGAAGTACTCTATAAAACTTTGATAAATGCTCACTGTCTGCCAAAAGTCAGGCTGCCAATTGGCAATCTCTACTCACTAGCCACCCTCCCCACATACCCATGAAACATCATTTATAAGCATGAGGAGCATTGGTCTCAGTGCACCTAAGTCAGTATGCGAGAGAGCATTTTTAGGTGCTTAGGAGTGTAGCAGACCGTAAGAGCTAGGAGATCTCAAGAAGAGCTTCATGCTGAACAGAGAGGCTTCCTTAAGAAGATGAACATGAGCTGGGCTCTAATGAATGGTGTTCCCGGCTTGGCAGCAAAAAGGAGAGGAGGGTTACAGGAAGGTGGGTATACCAGTCAAAGCCTCTGCAGAAAAGAGACGATTCACTCAAACTAGGTAATTTGAGGAGAGTTTAGTAAAAGAACTATGTACAAACATGTGGGCAAGGGTAAAGGAAACTAATGAGTGGAGGGCTAGAACTCCAGCGCCATGAAGGAAACACTGTCTAGAATACAGAGAAAGGAGCTCCATGGAGAGGGTGGTCTCATTCTCCTCCTCAAACCTACAGCTGGTGCCTCTGCATTAGCCAATCCCAGCCAGAAGCCACAGGGCAAGAGAGCCCACTGGTGCGGTCCATGTAGAATGATACCCTCCCTTTCCCCTCGCTCCCTACCCTGGCACAGAGCAGCAGGGAGAAGCATGGAGAAGGCAGAAAAACCAGTACAATGGGAAAGACGAAGCAAAAGGAGAAGCAACTAAAATGTGCTGGAGAGAAAGAAAACTATACTTAGTTTTTAAACATGTCATATTCATTTGCTCTCCCTAATGTTCAATAAATAGCACCAACAGCAACAACAACAACAACAACCAAACACTTTGCCATGTTGGCAGGACACTGTAGCTATGCAAACTTGCTCAATGAGGTGGGGAAGAGAAAGGGCAAAAAGTCAGCCAGGGTCAGGGAATGGAGAGGTGCACGTATAAACACTCTTCAAAACAGCGCAATGTTTCTAGAGAAAAAAAGCACAAGTCTACAAAACTGTTGAACTTGAATGCTTAGCCAGGTTTTCAGAGACAAGCTGTAGAATCCAGCTGATATTGTTTTAATGGGCATGAACTCAATGGAACATGACTGGCCTCAAAGTTCAAGAGAAGTACTTTCCAACTGTCTATAATCTCATTATCATGCACAACGATCTGCTTGATTCAGCCAACGCTTAAATGAGTTTCTTCTAAGTATTTTCTCTTTAGATGGTGCAGAAGAGATGTGTGATCCTGACATAACAACCTAAACTCTGATGTAGAGATCTGGGTCTTAGCAACCCCTCTAAAAACACTGTGGGGACTCTAATGGCTTTCTTTAGGATGGTCAGCCATACCTCCCAACTACCTTCGACGAACTTGCCATCCTCCATAAGCGGCTGTAAATTCTTACTACCTGCAAGCTATTAGTCCTTTCACTATCAGATCCTTTATTATTTTTGTTCAGTATTGGCTCTAGAAGTAATAAATTTCACAGTGTTGGGAGCGGTTCCTCTGTTATGGATTCACTTCCTTCCAGGGACCTTAATAATCTTAGAGTCCTGTCTTCCCAGAGCATTTTCCAAAGTCCTCATAGGCACTAAATGAATAAAGGATTACATGGTCAGATGAGTTTGGTAAATACTGGTTGAGATCCACACAGTTAAATAAGTTTTCCTTAAGAATGGCCTTTTGAGATCTTTGAATATCAAATGTAAATGGAGAATCTACTGGAAGAACACATGGTAAGCAGAGATTTTCAAACTTACTTGGCTAAAGAATACCTTTTTTTAGCAAGCACCTTGTAGGACAGACGTGCGGCTGAACACATTCTGGAATCTGGATTACAAAAGAAGACACTGGGGTCGAACGAAGTGACACGTCTTGCTCAAGCCTTCACAGGTGATTATGGCTTTCCCTTGGTTCTCGTAATTCCGAGACAGTGCTGTTATATATAACCTCCATTTATAGACACGCATAGTCTCGACCTCCGTTTCTGCAGACTGAGGGATCCTAACCTTCTTGTTTTGTCCTAATACTGCATCTGTGCTCTCTCATTTTCACCCACTGCTTCCCTTTATCACTTTAATTGCATTTCTCAGAATGCGGTCCAATTCTAAGCTATCTTTCTGGAGGAACAAGGTCAGAAGCAGCACACACATTCCAGGTGGGAACATGGATGGCCCTGTAAATGCCTTCAATCTGGTTTCCTGCAGCTTTCCCCAAAACCCTCGCGCTTCACTGGCCCGCTGGCCTACCGGAGCTCTGTGCTCACTGTACTTTCTCCGGCTGCACCGAGAGCTTGGAGCACATCATCCTCTAAGTCAGGGGCTTATGTTTCATTTCCCGTCTGAGATTAGATAGAAACCATCTTATCCTACCTCATATCTCCCACAGCATCCAGCCTCCCACATGAGAACTGAGTCCTCAAAAGTCTTGCATTTGCTTTGCTGAGTTGATATTTTAGAAGTTTCTTCCTGAGTTGTTACCCTGCTCTGGCCTCAAAGAAAACAGTTAACGCATTTCTGTAGCTTTACAAGACCTTGTTGTTTATTCCTGACAGCTTTACAATTACTCCAAATTAACAGTTACTTTCTTCAAATTACTTAAAATTATTTTCTAGGAATTGTTTCTTAGGCTTTGTACTACTTCTTCAAGATATGACAAAAACGTATATTCAAAACAAATGACTTATACACCATAGTAAACATGTGGGCAATGACGAGAACAGTCTAGCAAACAGGTTTGTGCTTTTAGATGCAGACACACTGAGTTCTGCTGAATGTCAAGGCTGACTTGGGAATCCAGCTGCTTCTTACACTCCAGCAACGAGGACAGAACATTCTTGGCAGAAATCCCTGTCCTTGTGGGCAAGCTGCCTTTAAGCTAGACCTCCCAGTACCTGGCACAGTTCTGGGCTCACGGGAGATAGTCAATAAACTTTTCCGAAATGAATAAATGATTGAATAAAGGAATGAACAAGTGAACAAAGAAACATTTTGGAAGAGAAACATCTTAGGTATGGTATTGGTCACCTCTCTCAAGCAAAAGTTTTCATTCCTTTTGCTTCTTTTCCCATTTTTGAGGGGTCCAGCCTCTCCAACATATGTCTTTATACTCTCAGGACATTCTTCAGATCCCATATTCAGCAGGAGGTAGTCTAATCAGTCATGTCATTAGAATAGTGGCAATTTAAAATTTCTGCACCTCTTTTTGTTCCAATAAGAATTCATGCCTTAAAAACACCAATGGCAAACTCTTCAAAATGCCTTCAGGAAATAAAGGTGACATTTGTTTCTATAGTGTACCTTGAAAAAGCAGCCACTTCAAACACTGTTCCAAAGCCCTAGCTATATCTCATTTCATATTTACATTTGGACTTTATTTTCCCCCTAAAAAAGGCAGACAGCAGAATATAATGTTTGCCAATTCATGAAACAATCGTTACTATTCAGTCTTTATTTCTGTGAGGATATTATTATGAGGCTGTGCTCATAATAAAACCTTCATCCTAAATCTGTGCACCTTATGAATTTCACTCCGTCTTTGCTTTTTTTTTCTCCCAAAGAAGTCATTCAGGTTCCTTTAATAATACCAGTAAATAGCTCCAGCCTTCCACAGCTGCAGAGGTTTACTGTCCTAAGAGATTTTCAGTGTTACAATTCAAGCTTCCAATCAAAACAGTGACAGAGTTGACATGATTTAGTGAGAAGAAGGACTTGATTAGGAACTAGGACACTATTGAGCAAATATTAAACAACTACAGGGAATTTTTAATATGCAATGTTCTCTCTATTCACAACAAAAACAAGCCAGAAACAATTTCCTGTGCTGCAGCTAAGTGAAATGGAAGTTTGTTTTTAAGGTTCCTTGTAGCGTGTTGTGTACATTTCAGCAAAGCCGACTTCACCTATAAGAGGCACTGGCTCCTTAAATAAGTCCATCCTTCTCATTTCAAATAGAAACCAGCTGTACTTCTAAACTGTAACAAGAACACCTATCCAGGAGGTCAAAGCTGGAAGACACCTCACTGTGAAATGCTTCAAGCTTCTTTATCTGGGTTACAAGTTTGGTCTGCAGTGAATTGTCAGTGACAACCTGTGGCCTGGAATTTAATTCCTTGATGCCTTTATAACATTATTATTTCTTCCTCTCTGGAGGATAAACAAGCCCATGATACACTATGAACTGGAGGCTGAAACAGACATTGATTGTGGGGGAGAGGAAAAGGTTCTGGGAAGACAAGTCTGGGGATTTTTCATTGAGAATAAGTAATTTTGAAAAAAACAGGTTTTAGCCTTTTTTAAAAAAATGGCTTAACTCCTTCTATGGGATAATATGAGAGGACTCCACCCCCGTATTCTCTGCCCCCCCCAAATTGCCAAAAACAACAGCAGGAAAGATTCTGGCAGAAGTCATAGGGTCAATGGATCCTAAATAGTTTTCCGTTCAAGTATGCACCATCAACAACGAGAAAAGCCCAGCCGTGTTATAATCACTCACCCCTTGACAAGAGATTCCGAACCATGAAATCAAACAACTGCACGTTTATCCCTATGAACTCCATGACTTACAAGTCACAGAGGGGTAAATCTGAAATAGGGAAAGGCTGGGGTATCTTACTAGCATAAAATCACACACCCACACACACACACACACACACACACACACACAGAGAGTGCAAAGGCAGGGAAGTGGATGCAGGGGCTGCACTATGATCCTGGGTAGGTTGGTCCTCTGTGAAGGGCCCAGAATTCCAGAAGAACCCCGGGCTATCTGTCTGGTCTGAGGAGCCACTCTCATGGACTTTTGGAAATAGTTCTCCTTAAAGCAAGATTCAAAAAAGAGTATTCTTTTCTTTCTCTCTCTGTTTTTCTTTTATTCCTTTGTTCATGTAGGATACAATTTGTACCTTTCTCTACATCACTTCATTTTCTTAGCATTTCAGGAGAGATGGACCAGTGCCTTTCTGGTACTGCTCACCAGCATGTTCTAGCCAGTCGGCAAAAAAGGCATCTGCATTTATGGAGTTAATTGACATCTTATTAATTTTGCTCAGATTCTTTCTTTTACCTCCCTCTCCCCCTCCTTTCTGTTTTTTTTTTTTTTTAAGAGAGAGAAAGCTAATGAAAACCATGTTTATGTGCTCAAAGGCACAGAGGAAATTCATTACTCTGAGGAATAGCACACTCCACAAGTGAAATGAAAGTAATCTTATTTATGACAGGAAGGGGCCCTAGCTAGACTGAACTCCACCACACTTCCACTGTTCCATCGAAAAGAAGCTGCAGAGCTCCCGCACCAGTTCCAAACGGCGGCCTCGCTGACAACAGACACATTTGCACTCTGCACTGGAAAACTGTTAGAAGCTCTGGAAAAACAGCCATCTGATAGAGACAAGGAAAGAAAACCTGCCTAGAATAGACCGTTCTTCCTTCACACCTACCAGTACTTTCCCAAGACTCCTTGTTATTAAGTGTTACAAAGATATCTCATCAAATCATTAGGCGATGACATTTATCAAGTACTGGTAAATACAGCTATGTTAGTTTCATAGCCTTAATTCTCTTATTAGAAGAGTTTTTCACTGTAAATTCATGAGCCCTTTCCTGTGTAAATAAATAATGGAACAACTTAAATAATTCCTTTTCACTATAAATGTCAACTTGTGCCTTGCAGACAATTCTCCCTTTCCTTCTTGAAAATTCCATCAACTGTGAGTGTATTTCCCTTTTTATTACTTGAGTTTCTGCCACGTGGCTTTTTTTCCTCATTCATTCAGTTAGTCAACAAAAATCATTTAGCTGTTATGTGCTAGAGGCTAGTGGGGAGAGAGATCGTCTCTACAATTTTCATCAAAACTACTCATGAGCATTCTTCAAAATTTTAATATTACATGAAATTTTGTCAGTAACAAGATGGTTTTATAATATTTATGATATGGGTTCTGAGAATAACTTTTGCTAGAAGGTCCTCTGAGATAATTAGGTCCATCTCTTCATTTATAGATGAAAAAAAACAGGCTCAAGGGCAGATCCCAAACTGTGTATCTTCTTATGAAAAATATCTTTTTATATTCCAAGAAGCTTCACATGTTTACCGCTGAAGGAAGGTATTACTGCTTGGATTCTGTGCAGCGGAGGGTTTTATAGTCCTCCCGTCTTATGAAAAGGCTTCAGTATAAAATAAAAAGGGTCCACTAAAAAATATCTGGTATTTTGAAGTCACATACAGAGATGCTATAGGAGACAGCGCCTGGGAATTAAATTAACTAATTTGAGTTAACACATCTTTATTAAGCCCTGAGGTGCTAAGCAAGTGCAGGGTCCTGGAGAAAAACAGACATGTACCCTTTGCCATGTGTAGTGGATGCAGGGAGGTAAATGGCTGGACCTGTTTACATGATGGTATGGTAGGTGCTATGGTGCGGAAGTGCGGGGCGCTATGAGACAGAGGAGGCTTCCTCCAGGGTGAAAGGAGTTGGTATGGAGATGGAGTGGCAGTGATGGTTCCAGGCAGAAGGAGTAATTGGTAGAAAAGCCTGGAAAAGAAAGTTTCAGAGTTTTTGTAAAGACAATGTCAGTTACCCACTGAAGGGGAGGTAAGAAAGGGATTATAGTCAGAGTCTCCGATTTTCACTGGCCACACCTAAAAGTGTTCTCTACTTGCCCCGTCCAAGTTAACATGTTTAAGTGTGGTATGTAACATTATTTGTGCAGCTATTCTTCCCTGTCATCCAGGACACTATTCTTAGTTTTCCTTTGCAATACACAAAGGTGATCCGCTCACCTTGAGAAGGCCCTGAGTTTAGTTCATTCAGCATTTCTCAAGAACCTCATATGCATGACCCTCTCCATGTGCTGCCTCAGCCCTCTGTGTTGATAGTCCTTGTTACAGCACAGATCACATGGCATGAGGGCCCCTCGGGCTCTCCCTGAGCTCCAGGAAGGACTGTCTTAGCCACCTCCATAACTCCAGCACAATGCCAAGCATATAACAGGAGATGAACGCTTCTTGAATAAATACATGTGTTTGGTGGGATATACCTCAATTCTTAAAATGTACTTAAATGAACCTTTAAAAAATAAAGTGTCCTCATAGGAGGAAAGTCATCCTTTCCTCCTATGAGGATGGATAACATGACTCTGCAGCCAGTGAAAATCCAAACCCAGTCATGTCTCATCTCCGCTCTTTACCATCTGTACCAAAATAGCTTATTTTGGTACAGATGGTAAAGGGACAATTTAAAAAATGGTTAGGGAATCTCTATTTTGTGAAAACGCATTAACTCAGCATTCCCTGTTATAAGGGTACATAAAAATATTTTTGAATTTATAATATTCACTAGAACATTTTGCTGGTGTAGTACTCAGTGGCAGTTGTTTTGAATAAAAAGTAGACATTACAGGGTAATGATTTAGCAAAACAAACCAAGAGTCAGCGAGTCAGGAGGAGAAAAGGCACTGTGTTAAAATGACCAGCTGTATTACAGCGTCTGCTGTTTGCTACCTCAGTTTCTCATTAAGCAAACCTCACTATATTTAAGGTAATTTTAACAGAGTAAATACAGAAAAACACAGTAATAAAGACTAACCACATACTTGGATGATCAGGACACAGGCCAGGATTATGGATATTATTCCTCTGACCCACCACAGTCCGTCCTTAAATACCTATTGTTCATCCAGCATCTACTGGGACCTCCTGTGTGCCAGGCAATGTGCTGTGCATTGGAAATACAAAGGTAAGACAGCAGCTCTGTCCAGAAGAATTTTATAGTAAGTACAGGAAAATAAGTAAAAAAACAAAAACCAAAACCAAAAACCAAAATGAACCTTTGGAAGAAGCAAAAGGAGAATCAGGGCAAGCATCCCAGGAGAAGCAAAAGCTTTCAAATGCATGTTGTCAATCATCAGGCAGTTCAGATAAGACTTTGAAAACTGATCAGCACACGTCTTCCATCACTATTAGAAAAATAACTTGAATGTCCCCAACCCCAGCTTATCTCCCAACTTGGCAACACAACTCTATGTGTTCCTGGAAGCTTTGTATTCATATGGCATGGTCAAATAATATATTTATTAAGATACATTCTACCTTTAAAATGGATTTGGTTTGGGGAGGAGAGGAATAGGGAGCAAATTGATAAACAGCCTGGATACTGCATCTTCCTTCTGTAGTAACTTGTTTGGGCCACAAAGAGGCGCTCTGGATTCAAGAATAAGTGGGTTTCTTTTCTCATTGCTTTGAGGGGCTTTCAAAGAGCAAAATGCATTTATCTAACATCGGGAAGGCCAGCAGCTCTTGTAGGAAGGCAGATGTTTGTTCCGTACAAAGTACAGATGTTTTTGACTGAAGTTCCAAAATAAATCTTATTGTGGAAGAAGAATTAAATGAAGGCAGAGACTGCTTCTTAACAGAGGGGCTTCTAACATCTAAAATAACCATTTTCCTACCCGGTCACCTGGGGTGAAGGAATAAATAAAACAAGCACATAAAATTAAAATATTAACCAACAACAACAAACAATAAAAACCGTCACAAAATACAACTCTCAGATTAATGAGAACATTTTTGAAAGGACATACTGCTGGAAGCAGCTCTGAAAATATTCCCCTTGGTGTTGGTTTTGGAGATTCTATCCAAATAGGAATCTGCCTTAACCTTCATGCTGAACTAGCCAATAATCTCATGTTTGTAACGTTATAATCAGTAGCCATGGAAATAAAACTGATGTCACAAATTTCGCTTTTTGGTTAACACTCCTGGATTGTACAGAAGCAGAAAGCAAGAAAATCATGTCTGACCTGTGCTATTTCATTTTTAGTAGATTAAGAAAAACTATACCAACGGTAAACTGTTATAATATGAATCTTTAAAGAGTCTTCAAAATCTTTACGCAGATTTCAAAACTCCAGTGCTTCAAGATTCTCATTTAGCCAGAACGCTTGAACTTTTTAGTCATAAGTATTCTAAATCTTCTTTGTACTAGACAAAATAAATGACTCGTGCTAGAGATGAGTAAGACGTTCTAATTAGAAGACAGCTGAAAGAAAACTTACCTTCTCACTGTTTAGAACATTTAGTTTTAAACTGAGCTTGTAGGGATTTTTTAAAAGACGGCTTAGAGAACTGGAAAAAATATGAATCTTTCAAGATTTCCCAAGTATTTCAGGACATTTAAAAATGATCACGATCTTACGCTTCTTCCTGTTCTTACCCTCATTCCCTCCCCTAAAAAAGAAAAGAAGCAAAAGTTCTTGCCATGGTAATCATATGTGGGTGGGTACCAGTGGCTAATTATAACACAATAGGCTATTTTCTGCCTCCTAAAAATAAGGAGGACAATTATCCAGAGGTGGAGGTAGTTATGCAATGGTACCACATATTTCTTCATCCACTAGAAATAAACGTGTAAAACATTCAAATCACATATGAAGAACAGGGAGAGAGAAGGTGAATAAAAACAAGTTAAACAAAAACATGCTGTGGGAAATAGTGAGGTAACTCGCCAAAGTTCGGATGCTGCTGCTATGTTTTATCTCTGTGGTAAAGATAACACATGAAATAGTAGGTGTGATATGGGTTTTACAAACTTAAGGAAAAAAATGTTTAAAGTATTTGACCCAACTATGTTTCAGCTTTTAAGTTTCAATTTCCATCTAGATTCCATGAGAATATGGACTTTAAAATATCCAACACTGATAAGATTAAGTTCTTTTAAAATTAATATTTGGGATAAATAATGAACAGTTTGTTGTAGTATAAAGAGCACTGGGTTGGGGATCCAGAGACAGGATTTGAGATCAGCTCTATAACCCACGAGTTACACGACCCAAGCAGCTCATTTTATCTCACTGGTGGCTGTCTGACTCTTACCTGTAAAATGAAGGGGTGGAACTGGATTATTTCTAAGGTTCTTTCCAGTTCTCTCAGTCCAGGATCTTAGTTGTTATAATCAATAGAGTTGTAATGTACCAACACTGGCCAAGAAAATCAGCCAAGAGCTATGAGCTGAAGGTTAAGGAAGCAGCTGGCTAAGAAAATTTTGAAAATAATATCAAAGATAAATATTATACAACTAGTTTTTCACTGAAGTTACTGCGAATCATGGTATTCATAACTGTATCAATTCTTACTCCTCCTATACTTCTCCAGTCCATTCAGTGTCCTGTTCTCCCAGGCCATTACTTCACATCTTCACCTCTCCCCAGCCCTTCATCACTTCCTTCCCCCAATCTCATTCCCGGCTTGTGGCCTGCATTTCTCTTCATCAAAAAGCAGAAGTCACCGAATGGGGCCTTCCAGGCATTCCCACCCCTCTCATCTTACAAACTCTGCGCCTTTGCCTGTGTACTCATCCTTTCCTCCTATGAGGATGAATAACATGACTCTGCAGCCAGTGAAAATCCAAACCCAGTCATGTCTCATCTCCGCTCAAAATCTTCTGTGACACACTTCTCGTGCAGAGCCAAAATCCCCAGGAAGGCAAACCAGGTCCTACCTGTGCTGAGCTCCGCCACCTCTCCTCCTCCCACCTGCTCATTCCACCCTCCTGGGTGTTGTTCCTTGAAAAGACCCAGCAAGCCACCACTTGAGGGCCTCTGCATTTGCTATCCTCTCTACCTGGCAGGTCCAAAGTATCCACATGGCTCACAGCCCAGTTCTCTGTAGGTCTGTTCAAATGGCTCCTTAAAGTAGGGCTTCTCTTGACCATCCTATATAGAACAGCACACCACTAAACCACTCTGTATCCATCCTGCTCTCTTTCCTTGCTCTATTTTTCCCCAAAGCTATCATCAGCACGTGACATACTATGCGTTTGTTCCTTGTCTTCCCATATGATGTAGGGAAGCTTCTAACGTAAGCCATCAGAGCTTCTGATAGCTATGGAACACATTGCACCCAGGAAATTTGCTGCAGAATGTAAACTCCATGAGGCTTATGTTAGAGCTTTGTTGGTTTTATTCACCGTTTCAACCCCAGGGCCTGTGATAGGACCAGACACTCATATTTACTGAATGATTTAACTGATTTCTGTGACATTGTTGAGCAGTTAAGACAAAGTTGATGAAAATTTCATATTGTTACAGAATAAACCAAGCTTTATAAACCATAACTATCATGAATCTATTGTTCATACATGACTAAAATGGAAAAGAAATTGATAGAACATGTATACCCAGAAAAAGGTAGATCTGAATCTAAAGGTACAGCAAATCCAATATTATTCCAAATATCATGATATCTGAAATAAGTCAAAAATGCAAAGTCCCTGATGAGCATTGCTCCTGACGGCAATAATCCGATGTCTCACACTTCAGAGGCCAATTTTCTTCTGGTGATTTCTCTCCAATTCATCCTGAGTGGACAGAATCACTCAAGTCAGAGTGATTTATATTTAGTCAATCAATTCTATGTCAGCAGGAAAACTCCACTGGGCCCATGAAGCGCAATTTTCACGCTTGGAGTTTCCTTTATTGCTAGACCAGACATTTCTGGGAAAGAGACCCAGCATATCAACCCTGAAGACCAAACACAATCCTCCCAAAGGATGCTTGGGACATCTAAATATAACAAAACTTACGCCAGCCTGACCTTGCTCATTAAGAACAAGGCAGTGCATGTATTCACGCAGGATGTATCTTCAATGGTGTGTACACCTTGTTAGCCTTTAGTCTAAGGATAGCCATAATAAGGTTTGTTGTGATAGCCTCTCAGTGTATACTCAAGATGGCCAGTTAGGAAGCAGAGCAGCCAATAAAGCTATAGAGGTCCTAGCATGTCCAATTTCTACTTGATGAGTAAAGAATAATAGTGTTGGAATGATTTTGGTCAGACGGGCCCTCTTATACCCAGATGATAGGAATAAACTACAGAAAATGTCCCAGGGTGCAATGTGTTCCGTAGCTATCAGGAGCCTTAAAAAGGATTATAACCTTTGACCTAGTAATTCCATTTCTAGGACTTTCTCCTAAGGAAATGATCAAAGATAAGGACAAAGATTTATGCACAAGGATATTCAAAAGATGGAAACAGCTGAAATGTACAAAAATTGGAAAATGCTTAAATAAAAAATAGTAAACCTTATACTATAATACAACATTAAAAAATTTTGAAAATGAATAATTTAGGAAGTACCTTCCATATAAAGGTTAATTTGTATGTTAAAGCCCTGTTTATGTAGACAGATAGATAGATAGATACATATATACCTATGAACTGAAAGAAAATTATCAAAATATTTACAGTGATTATCTGTAGGTGGTGAGAATAAAGTCTATCTAAAATGTTTATCTTCATAGTTTTCTACTATAGATATTATTTAATTAAAAAATACCATTGGCCTGATTATGAAAAGACACTTACTACTTTAACATCAGAAGAAGAACTAAGAAGTAAAAGATCCTCTTGGATTCAAAGGGGTTAAACAACCCTGACCCTGGTAAACGTGTGATTGTATCAATGTTGCTGAAATTCTCTCCTTCCATGAGACATATCACTTTAAAAAAATCACCTCCAAACAGACTTACAAACAAACAACATACAAAGTTGTACAGCTGAGCTTCTCAGTTTCCCACCTCCATTTTCCCGCGGGTTCTGCGGTGGTGACTTACTGATTTAATTTAGATTAATATGGTAGGTCTTAGGTGACTACTCTGCTTTAGATCCCAAGCAATGCTAATTATTATCATAAAGGACAAGCTACTCGGAGGTTTAAAGTTCAGGCACAGAGACCCTGTCTACATTTCTGTTATTTGGCTCACCAAATTACAAGCGTCTGGTGAGTCAATATGAAAGATTCCAAACACAAAGGTCAACGCTGGGCTACTGATTTTCCTGACCCTAACTCAGAGCCAAAAATTGCAAGGCAGTTTTCTCCTCCCACGCTAAAACCATTAGCAACCAGTTTGTCTTGGCTGATTCTTTTCTTTTACAACTATTTTTGAATAGGTAATAGCTCTTCCATTGCCCACATACTAAATTAGCATGTCATTTCATGACTTTTCTTCTCTGTAAAAGCCTTTAATGTGTCCATAACAGTACTGTACTTGCTAACGTTAATTCGCATTAATTAGATGATGCTCTTTCAAATCAAACTGTGGTCCCTCTGAAAATTCCCATGATCTAGAGTGGATGTGGAAAGCCAGTTAACACACATCTTGTGAGTTAATCAGTTACTGTTTCAGAACAACTTTGCAAAAGACAACTATCGAGAGCCTTTCCAGTTGTTTTTTAGAAATAATTTTCAGAGCCTCGAAAGGGCAGAGATAGGGAAAGGTTAAGAAACTGTCAGTCCCATTATCTGTCTTTCTCCATCCCCATCACTCACTAAACCCTGATCATTCAGATAGCTCTGGTGTTGGTAGATCCTACCAGTCAACTCCCACGACCCTATGCCTGAAACAAGGTATCCTGTGAGATGCTTTCAGATCTCAGAGACTAGATAGCTGTTCAGCATAGTCCTTTCCTTCCCAGGCACACAGTAGCCCATGTTTCCCAGCCTCTCCTGCAAACAGGAAGCACCATGTGACTGACTGAGGGTACAAGTGAAATGCACCACTGACAGACATGGCAGATAAAGACTTCCCATGGATACTGCTAGGAACCACAGATTAAAGAACATGGAGATAGGGTGCCCAGGTTGTGTTTAGATGAGAGTAAATCATGAATACCTGTTCCTGCCCTTTGATGAAAACTTGGTGTGGAGCCTTAATGCTAGGGTGGGTGGTTCCGTTTAAGCCAATTTTTTGCCCCCAACATTATTCCTTCCAGAATTGCTCCTGTGGCCACCTCATCACGTATTCCTAAACTGTGCGAGCCATCATTGAAGTGGTAGTTTTTTTAAAAAAATCTTAGATTCTTTTAGAAATGATTTCTACCATGACTAGGCATGTACATCTTTTAGATGACAATATACTAATAATGTGAAATATTCAAGTAAAGCAGAAACCCATTTTAGAATAAGCACAAACTTTTTTTTTTTTTTTTTTTTGAATAAGCAGAAACTTACTGGGCCTTTTAATTCATGGCAGAGTTGTCAAATGTCTGAGGTCAAATCTAAATGACCTGAATAATTTTACATATCCTGTGAGTTTCAACAACAAAAAAATTGCAATTGTTTTTTAAAATGTATCTTTAAAAGGACAGCCTGAAATACAAAACAATAAATTTCCTACTTCTTTTTACAGAAGGAAAAACATTTTAAAGCATTTCATTTTTAATAGTAGCAACTTGTAACATAATTTATTCCTGTAGGTTTAGTTTAAAACTAACAGAGATTACTAACTTCTGATAAACTTGCAAATCATTTCCTCAACGGAAACATACTGTATGTTATGAACTCTAAAAGATACAGTGCCTACTCTCCTTTGAAGAGTTTACAGTCTAGTGGGAGAGAGGAACATACAGATAAATAATGGCGACGCAATGCAGTAAGAATTAAGTTCTCTAGGGGCATGGGGGCGAGTCAGGGGTGAGGGTGTTGGGAAAAGCTCCTTAGAGAAGGTGACGTTCGAGAGCTATCAGGATTTGAAGATGTGGGAAAGAGGAAAGGAAGAGAGATGGTAGAAAAAAGCATTTCTGAACTTTTTGACTAGACTTTTTTCCTCCAGTAAATTTCTTTTAGATACTTCAGCAAAATCTTGTTTTGTTCACGTAAACAGTGGCGACAGAAGAAAATGTACTTGTTCTTCTGTAGTGCCTCTAACCTCGGCCCTGGAAACCATAAGATGGAACACAGGTGACACTCTATGATGACTGGTGCCAAGCCAGCAGATGGAAAACATTACTGAGCCAGTTTCTACCCTAGTGACTGGATGCCAGCATCCTGGTGTGAAAAATGAGGAGGGGGTCACAGGTCCAGGTATCATTGAGCATGATGGGAAACGCCACTGGGGATGTTGTCAAGTGATTTGTGTTGTTGTCAGAAACGCTTCCACTATAGTTTCTTGTTCTTCAAGCTTTGGGAGTAGGGAAAATATTATCCCTGGTAGGTTGGGAAAGGAGGCTGGACTGCAAAAGGATGTCAAATACTAACTATTGAGAGATGTGTAAAAAGCAACAAACACGGAAAAATGTTATTTTCTCTTGCTGGGGGACTTATTTTTAAATTGATGGTGACAAAGAGTAAGAATAGAGTATTTTTCTATTCTCCTCCACCTATAAGTCAGCCCTGAGACTATACCTAAGCCCACATGGCTGGGGCCTGTACGGTTATTGAAGGCTCACATTAAATCAGGCAGCAGTCTAAAAACAACTTGTGTTCTGATTATTCCTTTCTATTTGCTTAGTTTTCTGAGAAATCTGTATATCTGTATTTACAGTGTCATAAAGAGCTGCTTATCCTTTTCCATCTAGCAAATCGGAGGTCAGAAAATGAAATGAAAATGCCTAATTGAGAGAATAGTTTAATAGAGAACATTTAGGCCTTAGAGTTAGGAAACCTGGTTTTGAATCCTTGCTCTGCATGGCCTTGGCAAGTTTTAAACTTTCTCCTGGTCTCTAAAGAGGGGGAATAATCCTGCCAGACTACCTCACAGAGTAATTTAGAAATCAAAATAGAAATGAGATAATACTCAAGAGACTGGTTGGTTGGCTAGAAGGAAATGCAACAAGAGTTAATTTTTTTTTCTTAATGTTAAGTAGCAATAACAAAATAATAATGATAACTTTAGGGTGTGGAGATTTTGACATTTTTATTCATTGCTTTATCCCTGGTGCTTGGCACAGTGCCTGGCACATAGCTGGAGTGTGAGAATTATTTATTGTATGAATGAATGAATGGAGCCAAGGTATATCTATAGATAAAGCAGTGCTTCTACAGGCATTTTGAAAATGATCCAAAAGGCTAAAAAGAGCCACATTAAACGTCTTCAGTGCATCATAGGCAATTGGTTTAATTTATGGTGATCATGAGTAGCTGTATCTTCTTGAGACCTTTGTGCATAGAGAGCTCAATAAATACTTAGACTCATGGGTACATGGGTCTAAATGTAAAGCTAGACTCCAGGGAGGAAAAATCCTTTCCTGTGATGTTACATCTAATTTTGGAACTTCATCTCATTCCTTCATTCTGATTTGAATTTGCTCCCCCAAAAGATGAATATTGCTGAGATGAGGAGCTGAAATCTGCAATGGGTTGTGACTCCAATTGAATGAATTCTCTACTCCAACGCTGCGCTTCGGAAAATTGGGAAAAGGAATCACGAACACACGTGAACCTGGCCCTAAAAATACTGGTGTGGCTGTAAGAGGTATCAAGAAGCCAGGAGGCTTAGTCCCTACTCAGAGGGTGGAGTCTGGGTGGGCAGATTGCTGTGAGATTAGTCCCCTCCCTCTTCACAATCACAAATTCTAACTAATCTTAGTTGTCACTTTTATTTGGCTGCCAGGAAGCTGTGCCAAATCCAGATGAATCTCAACTATATAGAACCTATGAATTTTATTTCATCAATTAAAGTCCATGGATTTCTTTATTGTACCGTTAGCTTCATATTTTCTATTCTCTTTTGCCCTGGTGTTATCACCATTTTTGTAATCTGTTTCTCTGCAAACTGCTTTGGATCTCTTTTGGAATGAGGCATAGTATTAATAAATGCAAGTGCAAGTGCTAGTCTGAGAGGTTTCTGGAGATGAACCTGAAGATGGACAGTAGCTCTGCTGAGTATGAGCTCTGTCACCACTGGGTGATATATTCTTACCACGTGCAGTTAATCATTTGACGGAAAACTTCATCTCGACATTGAGAACATCTCTGTTTGGTTGGGAGACTGTGGTGGTGGTGAGGGGGAGCCCCACTGATGACAAGCCAGAATTCTAGAAACACTGTAATTCAAATGAATCTGAGGCTGGCTTGGAACATAAACTCCACAGTCAGCAGTGGCCATATTCTTGGGCATCTGGAAACAACCAACCAATGGAAACCTGCTGGTTTCAAGATGTCTGGCTTTCATTAAATACTTGTGGCTGTGCTTCTAAAACCCTGATGGCAAGTCCTATCCATGACAAGGAAACCTGAAAACTTGAAGGTTCACTTATATCCCCAAAAAGAAGGATTCTAGGCTAACATTTGGCCCCAGAAAAGTCTTCCAAAGAGCTGGTGGCTCAATCTTTTCTTATTTAATTCAAAGTGGCTAACAAACATTGAAGACCAAAGGCTTCTAATCCACTTGTCCCCATCATGGGTTGACAGATAAGATTTAAAGCCCTATTTTTAACATGGCATAATCGACTTGGAGGAAAATATTGAAGAAATGGTTGTAGAGATGAAAAGAAGGTTGAAGGGAAGTGACATAAAGTAGGCAGGCAATAAATAGCTGCGGAATGAATAGTTGTATGAGTAAATGGTAGGCTAGGACACTATTGGTTCTTTCCAGATACTTGGTTTCACTTCTTTTGAAGACTGGCCACCCAGTACCAAATTAAGAACATTACTTTCTGCCAAAATCCTAAAAACTAAAAATAAAATATTCCATGATTTTTTTCCAGCAATCATTAGTGATAGTACTTTTGTTAAAAGGTGTTTATGTCTCAGGCCATCTCCTCCTCCATCCCCGCAACCACCTTCAGCCACTCCAAATAAGGTTTTTAGCTGACCCATGGAATGATGCTACTGTGAAGGGGTTCCAGAGGCCCTTTAACTCTGGTCCCATCACAACCTCAATCATCACACATTGGCTCAGATTCTCCCAGGGCCAAAGCATTTTGAAGAAAGCAGTCCTTGGTAACCTGGGAGACATTGACGCAGCTTCTAAACCCCTCCTGACTCTTCCTAGAATATTAGCTTAGGCTCTGTGAGTATCCACTGCATTTGTCCCACTGGCTAAACTCTACCTTCTCTATTCACAGATAAACAGGGCACATGTGATTAATCCAACCTGTGAGCATCTCCACAGCCCCTCAGCGTCGCTCTGCTGAAAGCTTCCATTATTATAGTTAGGAATAAAAGGAATGGAATGAGCAGAAGAAAGGGGAGGAAGAAATAGAGGGGAAGGTGGCTTAGCCCTTCTGGGTGGCCACGTCTGCAACAGACATCTACACTCAGTTTTTCAAATTCTCAAATCACATTTATACAAATAAAAATATCTTTATTTCCAAGTTATCGTCAATGAAGCACAGATGGGGATATCCTTCTTACAACAAAATTAGAAAATCAACACTAAAACAAACATTCCTGTTAATCCATGAAAACATCTTTTAGTTTGTGATGCCAATTAACATAGATACTTCCAAACCAAGAAACACATCAAAGAAAAGCATATAATCTCCATGCTGCTGATGGAGAATGCCTAGTAAGTACCATGTAGAGATCACATAGTAGGCAGACAGTTCTTTCCCCAATCTCTATCAGTTAATCAAAGCACAACTTTTCACTGCCAAAGTAAGACGTTTTAATTCTTACACTATCTCAGCATGTTCTGTTGTGATCTACCCATTATCCAAGGGCAGAATATTTCCATTATAAATGCTAAAGACTTTAGTTAAAAAAAGAGATTATGAAAAAGCTATTCAATTCGTGCAGGGAAAACTACCACACTGTGAGCTCCTGGAGGACGAGGCCGCTGTGGCCTGCTGCTGTGCACCACAGCACGCACACATTTATTTAACTGGAGTCATCTCATGGACCTTACAGAGTGAATTTTTAAATAAAAGTTTGTCAAAATGTAACCTCTGTTAAATGCATGTGTAAAACGAACACACTTGATTTCCACAGGGGTAATTTCCTATGTTAAAAGTTTCAAGAAATCTTTTTACTTAGACTGAATTGTGGTCTTGTAATGTACTTTCATTAACATGGATGTGTAAATGACTAAGGTTTTTCATTTTTTTCTTTCCTCTTCTCAGGAAAAATTTCATATAATTTTCCAAAAAAAGTAAGCTATTACCACCAGAAAAACAATAACTACAACAAAATAAAGCACAAAAAACTAAAATTCTTTTTGTTAAACTGCTATCACAGAGTTTCTTCCACACTGGTTAAGCTGTCCTCAGAGAGTCTAGGAAACTCGCTGCTTTCAGGAATACAATATTCCCATTGTAAAAGATATTTCAAGAACATCCAGTCCAAGTTCTGCATTTATAAGAAAGGAAAACTTGCCCAGAGCCCACTGCTAATTAGAGACGTAACTGAAGTTCCACCGGGGCAGGAGTTACCACTGTCTTCCCATGCCTAACGCAACGCCTGGTACATGGTGGACATTCTGTAGATATTTGTTGGCTAAACAGATGACTTAACATGAGCTAAGAAAGCTGCCTCCAATTTCCTAGTCCAGTCTTGCTAGAGCAACGTAGTAGCCAAGCCACAAGGTCAGTTTTTAAATGATGCGCTAAATGGGAAACGAGGATATCACAGCCATGTTTGAAGATCAGCATTTTCACGGCTGAATTAATCTTGCCAGCTAGGGACATGCGGATAAAGTTACAGCGAGAACCCTGCAAATCCATACTGGCTTATTATCACGTAGCATTTTAGGCACTCACCCGAGGAGCCAGAGCCTTTGGGTGTCTGAAATACTCTATAACTTCTAGACAACTACAGTAGTGGTACTGCTACCACTTGAAGGTCACTCTAATAGGGTACAGTGCAGGGTAAGCAGAAAAAACTTAAAATGCAAGCTTTTAAATTCAAACCATTTTTTTTTCTTAAAATGAAAAAGCAGGAAATGGAAAAAGACAAATTCCAAAGTTGACAATGGTTAGTAAACGCTTCCAGATTTTCCCTACTAGTGAAAGTGTAAAGTTATAAACTAACTTATCTGGCCAAATGATATGTGTACAAATTACTGTTTTGAAACAGCAATGAATTGCCTGTCAGCCTAGTGACCTGATAGAGTTAAGATATGTCAAGGTAACAATGCCCTGAAGTTTCCAACTGACTACATTATCAGTGAGCAGACCTGTCTTTAGCAGAGCTAGCCCGATCCAGGACCATGGGCTTGTTTCCCTGAAGGGGTCTAAACTAGAGCTCTGCAAACACATCCTCTCAGCTTACCCTGTTCTTCCCATCCTTCCAGGCCTTGTTTGTTCACCTTCTTCATGAGGTCTGCTCAGTTACCCAGCCCCACACACTTCTTTTTTTTTTTGTGCCACAGTCTGAGGTACTTTTCAGGAAAGATCTGGTCCAGCTCTAAAGTGTCCTGGGCAGTGATGTGGGTAAAGTGGACTGACCTGCCCAGGGTTGGTTTTCCAACAGGCTTGGATAGGGTGATAGAGAAATTCCTCCCAGACCCCAGAGTCTATCATTCCATGTACTCCTGGCATTTGTTACTTTGGCAATTCTTTAAGTTCTTCACCTGGAAGGCTGGGAGTGATCTGCAGAAGAGTATGAACAATGACTATACATATATTTACAAAAAGTAAGCTGGGAGTGGTGGCTCCTGCCTGTAATTCCAGCACTTTAGGAGGCCGAGGCAGGCAGATCACTTGGGACCAGGAGTTTCAGACCAGCCTGGGGAACATGGCAAAACCCCACCTTTACAAAAAATACAAAAAGTTGCCAGGTGTGGTGGCACCCACCTGTGGTCCCAGCTACTCGGTAGGCTGAGGTGGGAGAATCGCTCAAGACCAGGAGGCTGAGGCTGCGGTGAGCTGTGTTCGAACCACTGCACTCCAGCCTGGGTAACATAGTGAGAACTCATCTCTAAATAAATAAAGAAAGAAAAATAATAAATAAAGAAAAAAAAGTAAGTACATTTTGTACTATTAAGATTCTATTATTTTTTTCTTTATGGGACAGACTAGTGGTAGCAATATTAAAGTTTTAAGAAAAATATATGTGGCTGGATGCGATGGCTCATGCCTGTAATCCCAGCACTTTGGGAGGTGGAGGTGGGCAGATCACTTGAGGTCAGGAGTTTGAGATCAGCCTGGACAAGACGGTGAAGCCTAGTCTCTGCTAAAAATACAAAAATCAGCTGGGCGTGGTGGCAGGTACCTGTAGTCCCAGCTACTTAAGAGGCTGAGGAGCAAGAATCACTTGAACCTGGGAGGCGGAGGTTGCAGTAAGCCAAGATCGCGCTACTGCACTCCAGTCTGGGTGACAGAGTGAGACCCTGTCACCCTGGGTGACAGAGCTGGAGGAATGGAAAGGAAAGGAAGAAGGAAGGAAAAGAAAGAAAGAAAGAGAGACAGAAAGACAGAAGGAAAGAAGAAAGAAAGAAAGAAAAGAAAAGAAAAGAAAAGAAAAAGAAAGAAAGAAAGAAAGAAAAAATATATGAGAGAAATGCTTAAAATTTTATTCTTTAACTTCTTTTTGTTGGCAAATTTAGACAAAAGACTGCCAATATTTTATTTTCTTTATAACAAATATCAATATACCTTGGAAAAACTAAGTAAAATTATTTGTAGGCTAATGCTTTGTGAATCATACTACAGTACTCCTTCTCTGTCCTGTGGATATGTGTTCTCTGTTCAACACAATCAGGGAGGGACTGTGTCTTATTTTTTTCTGTAATTTCCTCACATTATGGCTTAATGCTACTTAGTCAAAAAAGATGGAAGAAAAAGGGAGAGAGAGAAGGATAGAGGGAGAGAGTAAGAGGAAAAAAGGAAGAGAAAGAAGCTCCTCCCCAGGGTTTTAAGTTTTCCATGGTCAAGTATTTTATGAGATAAGTATAAAGAGGGAGTGACTACCAGGCTCTTTTCAAGTCTGCTGAACTAACTTCTCTGAATTCTACCACAGAGTTGAATCAGTTACTTGATGAAATGTTCTCAGGACTTTTGGGGTTAGGTAGAACCAGTGCATAGTAAGTTGGCACACTGGAGATGAGATAAGTAGGCAGGCAGGTTATTTTCTGAAGCATTTCATTGATAAATGCATGTTACACATATCTTATACCTTGCTTTGAAATCTTGCTGGTCGAAACCAAAAAGATGGCAGTTTCCAGGACTCCATTCCAATACAAGAAGGCAAGCTTTTGGTAACAAAAATAGTGCTCTTCTTTTGGGCTTAAGCAAATATCAAATGCTTTTGAGCTGTAAAATGTTCCTTGTGATGTGTGGTATGTGTGCATATTTAAGAGGAAACTATTCTGTAATGTCACACTTCCCCTTTTAGGAAGAATCTGGAAAAGCTTATGCCAATCTTCATCTTTGGAAAAATCCTACCAAAAAGAAAATTTAAACCAAGGTGTGCAAAACTTACTTTCTTTAACTTTGTTCTTCCACCCCGTCCAACCCTGGTGAGCCCCACTTCCTATTAAACTGCTCCAAGAGGCGAGACGGGAATGAGGCAAGGCCTTCTGGTAAACAGGTAGTCAGAGGCCCAGAAAGCAGGATGGAAGCTTTAATATTTTCATATTTTTCTTTCTTTAGATCATCTTGTACATGCGCTCCACCGTGAGGACCTGTGCCTTAAACAATTCAAGTTCTTATAACTTGAATTTAACTGTAAGATGTGTTCATTTTGACTTCATTAAGCTATAAATAAGAACATGATCTAAATGTATTTGGTTACTTCATTTTCTGGGTAAATTTGGAAGTTATATGGCAGACCTTTAAAATTCATAACTCTGGAACAGAATACAGTGTTTAGAAACATATCCAGACATTTATGATCAACTGATTTTGATAAATGTACAAAGGCAGTTCAATGGGGAAAAATAATCTTTTCATAAATGTTGGTGAAACTACTGGACATTTGTAATCCAAAAAATAAACCTCAACTAACACTTTGTACCTTATATGAAAATTAATTCTAAATAAATCATAGTTCTGAATGTAAAAACTAAAATTATACAACTTCTAGAAGAAATCATCCAAGAGACTCCTTGAGGTTTTAGGTAAAGTCAAGATTTCTTAGACATACCAAAATCATAATCCCTTTTAAATTGGTAAGTTGAACGTAATGAAAATTTAAAACTTCTAATTTGTAAAAGACACATTTGAGCGAACAAAATGAAAAAGGCAGTCTAGGTGAAAATATTTGCAAAATAATATCAAATAGAGGAATTATATCTAGAAAACATAATGAACTCTCAAAACTCAATAATAAGAAACAACCCAATGAAAAAATGAGAAAATACTGGAAACGATACTTTACCTAAGAAGATAGATGAATGGCAAATAAGCACATGAAAAGATATTCAGTATCATTAGTCACTAGGGAAATGAAAATGAAAACCACAATGAGTGGTAACTATACACCTATTGGAATGGTTCATGGTTCAAAAAACATAACCGAAAAAGGAAATCTCGACTATACTAAGTGCTGGTAAGGATATGCAGAACTGGAACTCTGCTATATTGCTATTGAGAATGCAGAATGGTACAGACACTTTGGAAAAAAATCTAGCAGGTTTTTTTTTTGAGACAGAGTCTCGCTCTGTCACCCAGGCTGGAGTGCAGTGGTGCGATCTCTTCTCACTGCAACCTCCACCTCCCGGGTTCCAGCAAATTCTCCTGCCTCAGCCTCCCAGGTAGCTGGGACTACAGGCATATGCCACCATGCCCAGCTAATTTTGTCTTTTTAGTAGAGATGAGGTTTCACCATGTTGGCCAGGCTGGTCTTGAACTCCTGACGTCAGGTGATCTGCCTGCCTTGGCCTCCCAAAGTGCTGGGATTACAGGCGTGAGCCACTGCAACAGGCCAATCTAGTAGTTTTTTATGAAGATAGACACATAATTACCTATATGACCCTGTAATTCCAATCCTTAGCATTCACCAAAGTGAAATTAAAGTTAATGGACTTATAAAAGCCAATACATGAATATTTATAATGGCTTTATTCATAATTTCAAAAACTGAAAATAATTCAAATACTCACCTGGCTAATGAATAAATACATTGGTACTTCCACACAGTAGAAGACTTGTCAACTATAAAAAATAATTAAGCTCTTGACACATATAACATTCCTGGGTCTCAAATGCATTACGCAAAGTGAAAGAAGCTATGTTTAAAAGGCTACATCCTACATGATTCCATTTTTATGATATTCTGGAAAAGGCGAGATTATTAGAACAAAAAACAGGTCAGTGATTGCCAAGGGCTGGTGGTGGGGGAAACGGCTGATTACAAAGGAACAGTAAGGGGAAACTTTAGGGTAATGAGCGGTTCTGTATCTGAATTGTGGTGGTTACATGACTGCATTCATTTGTCAAAACTCATAGGACTTCGCTTTAAAAAGCAAATACTACTGTATATAAGTTTAAAAAGTAAATAAAAATTAACACCTAAGGTAAATGTCTATCAACTAAGGACTGTTCAGATAAATTATGGGCCATTTCCCAAAAGAATATAATATTCCTGTCAAAAAAGAATAAAGTAGATTTATACATAATAGCAAGAAAAGCAAGCTGTAGAAGTTTAGGCATATCGTGATTTCATTTTAAGGACCATAGGCACAAGCATGTTGGAAACTATATAGGAAAAATTATGAACAAATATTCCTCAAATAGTAAGAGAAGTTGGATAAGACACTTTCATTTTCTGTGATTTGCATATTAAAACAATGTATGGAGTTTTTAAACAGATTTTTTTCATAATATAACATTTTAAAGATATAAAATCTCATGTCTCAAGCTGAAGACATGCATGTGTTTTCCCAGAAAAGCACAGAATTTAAATGATTTCATGAAAGGTTCTTAAAAATGAGCTTTAGCAATAATTTGAAATGGAAGCTTGATTCTGAGTGCATTATGGAAGCAGTTGTGTTGCCAATCAGTAACTGTCTGCCAAGTTAGAACATTTTATGTAACCAATGAAAATAGCCAACCAATATAACACATCCTGTAAACACAGGTGCATGTAAAAGCAAAGCTTTTACAGCCTCCAAACCTTAAGTCTTGTTGAACACTGTTTTCTCAGATCTGAAGTTACCTTTTCACAGAAAAATGTCTAATCTTTTTAAAACCACATATATTTGTTATATTTATGAGACCTGAGAACTCATCCTGGCAAAGCAAGGCCAAGGAAAAAAATCTATAATAAACATGACAACAATCCAAAAATGAATGCAATGTCACAGTTCAACCAAACCCTGGCGAATACAGATCTTGGATATCTGCTTGGAACATGACACTTCATTGTAAGCCAGAATGTGGAAAATTTTTATTAAATCTGCGTTCAGTGAAAAGAAAATAGTCGTGCTCTGGATCTTTCTAAGAGGGTTGGCCAATGTTACGTTGTAAGCGTAATATTTTTCGAAAATTAATTGGTAACACAAATTGACCCTTGAAGTACCACGTGGCTCCCAGAATTTTCCTTAATAAGAGCAACATGTTAGAAAGAGAATTCTGAAAAGAAAAATTAATACAAGTCTAGAAGAAGCCACGTTTTCTGATTTACTGAGGTCTTTACTGGCATTTACTAAACTCCAATAGAACTCCAGCCTCCTGGAGTTGGCTAATCCTTTCATGAGTCTGAAGAGGGTTCCACAGAGCAGGAAGTCTGCCAAAATGAAATCACCTTTCCTTGGCCCATCCTCAACTGTAAAGACAACTGGATTGTCCTGGATATAACTCTTAAGATTGATAACTGGGCTCCTGTATATTTCCTTACAGATGTTCGAATGTTCACAGAAGAGTTTGTTTTAAACAGTTTTCATTGTAAGACAGTTTTTGGTTTTAATTAAAACAGACTTGCATGCAGAGTTTCATGAACAAATCATGCCTTATGTCTGAAGCCTCTGAGCCTTGTCCATTATGAATTTTACTCTAAGTACAAAAGGATAGGAAAAAAGAACACAGAAAAGAAAATGCCAGGTTGTTAACAGAAAAAGAAGACATTTAAAGTTTTGTGGTTTTTTTTTTTTTTTTTTTTTGACGCGTATTACTCTGTCATTCATTGTGGATACAGTGGTACGATCATAGCTCACCGCAGCCTCAGCCTCCTGGGCTCAAGCAATCCTCCCACCTTTGCCTCCTGAGTAGCTGGGACTACAGGCATGTACTACCATGCCCAGCTAATTTGTTTGTTTGTTTGTTTGTTTTTTTAAAGAGATGGGGTCTCACTTTGCTGCCCAGGCTGGTCTCGAACTCTTGGCTCAAGTGATCCTCCTGCCTCAGTCTCTCAAAGTGTTAGAATTATAGGTGTGAGTCACCATGTCTAGCCTATCGTATTTTAATGCTGACAAAAGTATTTCCTCAAACAAAATGTGAATTCTGAGATTTCCTTCTACCAGCACTTTACCTTCTCTTTCTAGATAATAGTTTGGCTACGCTAGTCTGGTGCCTTCAGAATTCTGAAAAGCTCTTCTGGGCTTTCACTTTCCATTTCATCAAAGAGAAAAAGATATTGAGTCTTCCTTTATGGGACCCCATTTGGAATTAGAGTTTGGCTCTTAGGCCATGGTCTAACACATATACATACCATACCATATATGTTCAATAAATGTTCATTTTTTCTTTCTCATCCTTTATTCTTGACTCCCTCATTTCCAATCCAGTTTGCATGTCCAATTATCAGGTCTATCAGAATAAGCCTTAAAATATCAATTTCATTAGGTGACTTTCTTGCTCAAAATCTTTCAATGACTCCCAACTGCCCATAGAATGTAGGCTGAACATCTCTTCCTGGCATTCAAGGCCCTCTGTAATCTGACTACCATATACTTTAACATTCTCTAGCACACTTCA